>OX377620.1:160760133-161960133 GCA_947397865.1 Polietes domitor | reverse complement strand
CAAAATTTCACGTTTCTAGCTGTAATACTTTAGATGGTACCATTTTTATCCCGCTTGCCCCTTAAAAGTACAAGTTTCGAAAAATCCAATTTTACTTCGTTTCTATATGGTCAAAGGAATTTACATACTAAATTTCACGATTCTAGCTCTAACACTTTAGTTGGTACCATTTTTTTCCGCTCTCCCCTTAAAAGTACAAATTTCGAAAAATCCAATTTTACTTCGTTTCTATATGGTCAGAGGAATTTACATACCAAAATTCACGTTTCTAGCTGTAATACTTTAGTTGGTACCATTTTTATCCCTTTTTGTCCCGCTCGCCACTTAAAAGTAAAAATTTCGAAAAATCCAATTTTACTTCGTTTCTATATGGTCAGAGGAATTTACATACCAAATTTCACGATTCTAGCTGTAATACTTTAGTTGGTACCATTTTTGTCCCGCTCTCCCCTTAAAAGAACAAATTTCGAAAAATCCAATTTTACTTCCTTTCTATATGGTCAGAGGAATTTACATACCAAAATTCACGTTTCTAGCTGTAATACTTTAGTTGGTACCATTTTTATCCCTTTTTGTCCCGCTCGCCCCTTAAAAGTACAAATTTCGAAAAATCCAATTTTACTTCGTTTCTATATGGTCAGAGGAATTGACATACCAAATTTCACGATTCTAGCTGTAACACTTTAGTTGGTACCATTTTTATCCCTTTTTGTCCCGCTCGCCTCTTAAAAGTACAAATTTCGAAAATCCAATTTTACTTCGTTTCTATATGGTCAGAGGAATTTACATACCAAATTTCACGATTCTAGCTGTAATACTTTAGTTGGTACCATTTTTGTCCCGCTCTCCCCTTAAAAGTACAAATTTCGAAAAATCCAATTTTACTTCGTTTCTATATGGTCAGAGGAATTTACATACCAAAATTCACGTTTCTAGCTGTAATACTTTAGTTGGTACCATTTTTATCCCTTTTTGTCCCGCTTGCCTCTTAAATGTTTTAAATGTTGTTTAATTTGAAGTTTTGCAGATATTGTATCTCAGTGGCAGTGGCCACGTATCATCATCAACTCGTTCTGTTGGCAAGTGATCTTCATTCGATTCATTGAGTATTAGAGTAAGATTCGTGTTATAAATTCCATTGTCTTTAATTATGTAAGTGTTATCCAGGAAAAGTCCCACAAAGGCAGGTCCAATAAAGCCACACATTATAACATTCATATAAAGTTAAAATTTCACTCAATTTTTTTTTATGCTTTATATAAGGTTTTATCCCTTTTTGTCCCGCAAGCCCCTTTAAAGTACAATTTTCGAAAAATCCAATTTTACTTCGCTTTTATATGGTCAGAGGAATTTATATACCAAATTTCACGATTCTAGGTGTAATACTTTAGTTGGTACCATTTTTATCCCTTTTTGTCCCGCTCGTCCCTTAAAAGTACAAATTTTGAAAAATCCAATTTTACTTCGTTTCTATATGGTCAGAGGAATTTACATACCAAATTTCACGATTCTAGCTGTAATACTTAAGTTGGTACCATTTTTATCCCTTTTTGTCCCGCTCACCCCTTAAAAGTACAAATTTCGAAAAATTCCTTTTTGTAGCTCGTCTGCATGGTCATGGTCAAGGAACTCACCGATTTTCATGTTTCTAACTACTGTCGTTTAGTCAGGACGAAGGTTCGATGTTTATCCCTTTTTGGGCCATTTTATCCCTTAAAAGTACGAATTTCGTAAAACCCTTTCTTAGTCGACGTCTACGTCATATTTGGAAACTACCCTGAAAATTTCAGGACCCTAGCTTCAGCCGTTTGGTCTGGGGGCTGGTCAATGATAAGTCAGTCAGTCAGTCAGTCAGTCAGTCAGTCAGTCAGTCAGTCAGTCAGTAACGCAACTCTTTTATATATATAGATAATGCACATGAACGTTTTAGAGGGGAAAAATTTAAATGGTTGTTAATGTTAAATTAACATAGATATACGCATGAAATTTAAGATGTTCTTCTCTCTCATTTGATACCCATATCGTCATTGTATGACACGCAAAAGTACGAAACTAAATTATTGAAACATTTACATCCCTCGAAAATTAAAAGTCCTGTAAAAAAGACAAACGACCACGAAATAAAAAACTGAGTATGAGTTTTCCTATTAATGACCTATGGTTTCACTTCTATATAATCTTGTTCTTGGGAGGAAAATCATGTCGCACGGTTTTATTGTAATATCTTATGTGAAGTTTTCCTCCATTTATTCATTGAAAGGCCAACATTTCAGATGTTTTTTTAAAAAATTAGCTTTTTGTAAGACGATGCAAATAATCCCATATTTCAGTTTTTACATCACATTTAACCCATTGAGAACCAACTGTAAGAAAAAAATGTCGGACGTTAATGGGTTAGGAAGTTCTAAAAATCACCAATTGGGTGATCAAAACAAAAGCACAAATCGAACTAAAAATATGGAAGTTATTGCGATTTTTATAAAAAATGCAAAAAAATTGCACAAAAATTTTAAAATTCTACCCTCTATGCTGGGTTAAAATGAATTTTTGATATGGTTTGATAAGGGTGGGACAAGAGTTTAATCTATAGCAGTATTTTTATACCCTCCACCTCCAGGATGGGGGTATACTAACTTTGTCATTCCATTTGTAACACCTTGAAATATCGACCTGAGACCCTTTAAAGTATATATTCTTGATCGTCATAAAATTCTAAGACGATCTAGCCATGTCCGTCTGTCCGTCTGTTGAAAGCACGCTAGCATCTAAAAGAAAGGAGCTAGAACGTTCAAATTTTCCATAAATGCGTCTTATAGTCGTAGATCGTTTGGGATTGAAATGGGGCGAAATCGGCCCAAAGGGAAAAAAATTCCCTCACAAGGACTAAAAATACCCATAATAATCCCAACTATTCAAGCGTATTTAAGCATGTTTTTTGGATATGACTGTTCATATTTGATTGATATTTGGTATGCGTATTCCCCTTACAGCAAAAACGTGCACCATAAAGTGATTCTTATTTGTAGGGGGTGAAATGGAGCAAAAAAGGGATAAAAATGGTACTTATTAAACGACAATAGCTAGAAACACGAAATTCGGTGTGTGGATTTCTCTAGAAGATAGAAGTAGATAAATAATATAAAAGTTTTTTTTCCAAATTCGTACGTTTAAGGGGTAAAATGGGAATAGAGGGATAAAAATGGTACCAACCAAACGGCTGTACCTAGAATAATGAAATTCGGTGTATACGTTCCTCTGATTGCATAGATAACTAAAATACACGGATTTTTCAAAATTCGTACTTTTTGGGGTTAAAATGAAAAAAGGGGATAAAAATAGTACCAATCTAATGACCGCAGCTAGAGTCATGAAATTCGGAGTATACATTCCTCTGACTGCATAGACACGCAAAATAAAAAGTTTTTTTTTCCAAATTCGTACTTTTTGTTTTACGGCAAAAATTGGTTGAATAATGAAGTTAGGTTATTTTGCTCTATGTACGTCTGATAATGGATTTTCAAAATTTGTACTTTTGGAATTCAAATAGAAATACATGGAAATACAACCCACTATCTACTAATATTTATGGCTTTGAAAATATTTTGAAAATATAAATATAACAATATTTATTTTTTGAATTCACGTATAAGGTAATGCTACCAATCATTTCCTTATAAGCGTGGTTTGAAATAATTAAAATATTATATTTATTTATAAAATTAATTTTTCAATATTTTTATTCGTTTTGGTTTGGCTATATTAAAAAATTATATTTTCCTGTAATATTTCTGCACTTCTACGAAAACCGACAACCTCTGTGGAATGCAATCCATGGTGGAGGGTATATAAAGTTTGGCCCGGCCGAACTTAACGCCGTTTTTACTTGTTCTAAATACCATTCTCACCGTGAATTTTATTTTAGAAAAACCTGAATTATAGAAGTTATTTTGAACGCGTCCAGCTCACGAACGGACAATGATAAAAGCGAAATATTTTGGGAGAACACATAAAGCAAACCAATCTTTCATTTTAGTCGGGGACATCCACAACTTTTATTTTGAAGCCACTATAATGTACACATGGTAAATTGAAAATATCCAACGAACTGAATGAAAATATGAAATAAACTAAAAAAGTATGTGCAACTCACGCAAAAGTCACACGACTCGCGCAGAAATTAGAATCACGCACGAACATTTTTTCGTTCCTCACGTTCACGCACGTTAACGTGAGTAAAATAAATTTTGCTCACGGTCACGCGCCCATCCGTAGTATGTATACAATCTCTAGTTTCATATGCATGTATAGGGTCTTCAAAAGGTCCAATAAAAAATGGAAAATTATCTCACGGTATTGTTAAGCATATTTACAATGAGTTAATATCTGATACACTAAATCTATAATTCCTTAATACATCAAGAAAACCATCCCCACTGCGTGATACCAATCTAAACCTAGAATCTGGCAACTTCTTTGAAAGGAGAATACTAAATAAAAGGAAATGCAAAATGGGAGTTTGGAATAGAAGGACACCGAAAAAGAAAGTAAGTGAAGTAAAAGTTACGAGCTTATAAACAAATGTCAAACCACAAAAAAAAAACGGGAGCAAACTGAGAACATGCCCCAAGGCAATATGACCATTTAAATGGAGAGCACAAGAGATAGATTGAGAGTGGTTGAGTTTGTCCTTGCGCATGACTAAAAGTTGGCTAAAGCGACTCTAACGATATTAGACAGACGTCCTTAAGAAAAATACACACGATGAGGACAACGACAACGACGGGGACAAACACCATAACCGAATAACGCACATGTTACTCGAAGTTAACCTTTCGCCTTTAGCCATCCCCGCCCCCCGCCACACAAACAATAAATGAGAGTCAAATACACCAACGCAATGTATAACCCCCCCCTCTACACAGACAGACCTTTCGGCATGCCGATGTTAAAACACAGACACGAACTAGCAACGAACACAGCCAATGAAGTTGACGAAGGCGATGATGATGGTAACGAAGGCAATGATGAGGGTGATGATTTGTGCTCACTCACATCGAACGTAAAGGAAACGTATTAATGTTGTTAGAGCGGTAAAAGGAAACACATGAAAGGAGAGAAGCTTTCGTTCACACACATACACACACACGAAGAAAATAAAGAACGACCAACTTTTTGAAGTTATACACACGGAAAATTGCAACCATTCATTTTTTTCACTTGTACAGAGCCAAACGTGAATTCACCATTTCACGGGAAGAAAACGGATACAACAATTTTGGCTAGAGAGTGGAAAAGATTGCCCATCAATTCAAATTATTTGAAATAAAATTTATAAAAAAATAATAAGAATAAATCGAGAAGAAATTATAACGAAAATTGTTAACAAAAGATTGGAAGCAAAAAAAAAGAAAAGTGGAAGTGGAAGTAAGTGCTTAATGAAGATAACCCAACAACTTCCAAAGTGAGCAAACAACAAAGTGTGCACGAAAGTAGAAATCCAATCCATATGAAGTCCTGTTCAATAAAGTGATTTGTAATCGAATGTAATTTTGTAGTGAAAACAATGAAATGAAGCATTAGAGCGGGGCAAAAATTCCACAAATATTTTGGAATGCAAAGAATTAACATAAATGTTGGAAATTGCTGTCTAAACTGTTGAATATTCAGCGAAATATCCGCAACGAACGAACGAACGTGTGTGTTGGGTGTGCGTGCCTGCCTGAGCGTGTGCCTATGTGTGTGTGTATCGTGTAAAAATAGCCTTCGTCTGACTCCAGGATCAGTGAAATATAGTACAGCACAGAAATTAAATCAATCAATCTTCTTGGCCGTGCTATAGAAAACCTTCCTTCCAAAAATAGTTAAACGAAACGAAAAAAAAAGAATATAAATACACATCCAGTTTTCCGTTAAAGCAGAGCTCCACGCCACCACCACACCACCACACCACCAACACCAGCATTCTACTCCGCCAGAGCCAGCCGACATTCCATAGTATCTCTCGGCAGCAACACATACACTCCCGCAGAGCCAGCAAGAGGAAACCACAGTGGATAAAAATGAAACCTTCAGAGCTGCTGTCTGTTTTGGAAAGGGTAATGAAACAAACACAAAATATCCTTTTTATATCCTTTCATTTCATTCGGCTCAGCTTTAGCTTTAAAACCAGCAGACAAAAGCAACAAAAACGAAAATTTTGAACATTCTTTTTTCTTTTGGCTGTTTGTTTGTTTGTTTTCGAAGCTGATGGCACAAAGTTGCTGTGGAGCTCATTAACTCCGCCAACCTTTCCTTTGGTTGTTTTAATAGACTTGATTCCGTACTTTTGTTGCTGTGTGTGTGTATGTGTATATGTGTGTATACTATCTTACCTTTACCATGGGCATCTATACAAACACACTCAGACAAAGCGACACCAACACAGCCACAGACATTTTCATTTGTATCTTGTGTTGTATTTGGGAAATCATTTCATTAAAGCCCTGTTCTCTACACCACACCGCTACATATCCGCTACAACACTAGTAAGCAGGTATGTGTGTCTGTGTGTATGTATATGTGGGCCAACAGTGTCTTCATGTTGTTGTTGTTTTAAATAACAGAATGTTACATACTTTGAGAACGACGGCGACGGCGACGACGACAAACATTTACGTTTTAAAATTAACGTTCAAAAATAGTCACAGGGACATTCAACAACACCAGCAACAACAAGGATGTGAACATTATCAGGATGACACACACACACGCACACACATACCTATTTCAGCTCTTTTGACTCACTGGCTAGTCACAGTGTTCTTCGTTTTGTGAGAGCAGTTTGTTGAAAAGTTTTTAAATTTTCACAGATAATTAAAATGATTTTCTTGAAATCTGATATTTAATGCGACTTTGAATTAGTCATTGAGGTCCTGGTTGAGATTTTTATGGCCTACCCAAACCACATTATTTATATAATATATATATATATGTACGTCTATGGTGCTTTGATATTATGACATTGTGTGTTAGCCACATACAGTGTGGGATGGCCTCCGATACCGGATAACTTTCAGCGCCGACCTGGCTGCGGGTCCAAATAAATGTACGTAACCTTTGTACATTAGGGTAGGGTCGTTTTCAACATTTCCAAATTGACCATTGAGCAAAATACTGGTTTGGTTTTTTTTTCTGGCGACAAAAAAGCTGCCCACCGCAATTGAGAACAATGTTTAATATAAAAAAATAGAGAATAATCAAATTCCCGAAATACAGGCAATTGAATTTCAACAAAACCACAAATTACTGTAGTTCTGATTCGAACCGAAATAATACACTCAGAAAAAAGTGAACCCTATAATGAGTTAAAATGAACTAAAATTTAGGAAACTTGAACTTCGTATAGCACTAAGGCAATATTTCCTCATATCAAGTTCAAACTTTTCCTTGAAAGTAGTACATGCTTTGAACTTGATTCTAGTTTAATTTTTCTCAAACCAAGTAAATATTTACTCAAACTGAGGAATATTGCAGTAAGTTTTTCCTCAAACCAAGTACATTTTTACTAAATCTAAGTAAAATTTTGCTAAAATTTTCATAAATCTAAGTAATTTTTTCCTAAACCCAAGTAAATTTTTACTTAAACTGAGGAAAATTTGCAAGGAAAAAAGTGAAGTTCAATTTAACTTAAAAAAAATACAAACAAATGGTTTTGCTTCAGTGTATGCAAAACTAATACAAACAAGTAAGAAGGCGTTAAGTTCGGCCGGGCCGAATCGGAGTGCATTCCACAGTATTACCAGCAGATTAAAGGATGTCGACTTTACATAGAAGTACAGTACCATATTACGAAAATTGTGATATTTTTATGCACATTACTATATTTGTTTACTATTTCAAACTATAATGTATACTTATGCGCACTGTTTATAATCGACTACTATATATAAATAAAATGCTGAAATTGTGAAAGTGAGCATGCCTAAATATTAGGCGATTGTCAGTCGCCATTAGAAAGAAGCATTTTCAGATACAGACAATGTGATAAGAAAAGTATAAATTTTAAAGATATCCCCATTCGCCCCATTCTCCGCCCAAGTGTACAAATTTCGAAAAAAAACCTTTTTCGAGTGTTCATAGTCAGAATGTATACACCGAATTTCATGATTTCAACTTCAGCGGTTTGGTAGGTCCAATTTTTATCCCTCTTTTTAACTATATCCCTTAAAAGTACGAATTTCGAAAAATCCCTCTATTTTACGTGTCTATGCAATTAGAGGGATGAGATTGGAGGGATGTACACACCGAATTTCATGATTCTAGCTGTTGTCGTATCATTGGTACCATATTTTATCCCTTTTTGTCCCATTCCGCACGCTAAAATTTTTATTTTCTTTCTGGTGCTTCCATGCTACAAGAGGAATGTCCGCAACAAATTTTAACTGTATGAAAATAAGAAATTTAATTAATAAGCCAAGGCTACCAATATTTGTATACTATATATGGATATATTACTTCAATTCATAAAGTAAATATAAGGGAGCAATCATAAATACCCTAAATATTGGGGGATAGAGAGTGTATTTTCACCTAAAGTCGTTTGGTTGGTTGTATTTCCATCCTATTTTAAATTCAAAAGTATACATTTTGAAAATACCTTATCTCTCACGTACGCAGTACAAGACAACTTCATGATTCTACCATTTTCTGTCATAAAAGCAACAAAATAAAGTACGAATTTGGAAAAAAATATTTTACGTGGCCATGCAGTAAGATGAATCTATACCCCGAATTCCATGATTCTTTATGCGGCCATTTTGTTGGTACCATTTTTATTCCCTTTTTTCCAATTTTGCCCCCTCAAGAGTACGACTGTCTAAAATCTCTTTATTTTACGTATCTACACAATTAGAGGGATGTACACACTGAATTTCATCATTCTAGCTGTATTCGTGTAGTTGGTACTATTTTTATCCCCTGTAGCCATTGTATCCCTTGAAAGTACGAATTTGGAAAAAACGTTTTATTTTTCGTGGCTACGCAGTCAGAGGAATGTATACTCCGAATTTCATGATTCTAGCTGCTGACATTTGGTAGGTACTATTTTTATCCCGTTTTTCCATTTGAACCCCAAAAAGTACGAATTTTGGAAAGTTCTATTATATATTATATATTGGAAAGTTCTATATATATATAGAATTTCATTATTCTAGTGCAGGCGTTAGGTTGGTACTATTTGTATCCCTCTATCCCCTTTTAACCCCTTAAAAGTACGAATTTAGAAAAAATACTTTTATATTATGTATCTACTCTATTAGAGGAATGTACACGCCAAATTTCGTGTTTCTATCTGTTGTCATTTGATAGGTACCATTTTTATCCCTTTTTGTCCCATTTCGCCCCCTACAAATAAAAATCACTCTATGGTGCCCTTTTATGATGTAAAGGGAATGCGCATTGCAAATATCAAGTAAATACAAGCTAATATGTTCAAAAAACATGCTGAAATACTCTAAATATTAGGGTTATTTTCAGTCCTTGTGAAGGAAAAATTTTTCCCTCTGGGGCGATTTCGTCCACTTTCAATCCCAAGCGATCTACAACCATAAGACACATTTAGGAAATATTTGAACCTCCTAGCTCATTTCGTTCGGCCGCTATCGTGCTTTCAACAGACAGACAGACGGACATGCCTAAATCGTCTTATGGGGTCACCGATGAATATTTCAAGGTGTTACAAACGGAATGACAAAGTGAATATACCCCCATCCTGGAGGTGGAGGGTATAAAAAATGACAACATGTAATATTTCTCAAAAGTTTCATGATACTCTGCCATAAAGAGTTGAGCTACTATTCAATGATTGCTGCGAAGGCAAGATAGGTGCATTCGCAGTGGTTGTTTAGATTAATACTTGAAGTATTTAAGAAATAAGTCTCTGCAAACAAACGAGAATTGCTTCTTAGATTAATATTCATGAATTTTCTAAACAATTTCAAGTGATTTTTATATCCTCACTCTACAGAGTAGGAGGGTATATATCATTTGGGACAGAAAAAAGTTTAACGCATTGAAGGAGTGACTTAAGTATGTTTGGGCCAAATTCGATTCACAACTTTTTAAGATGTTTGAGCCATGCCCGTCCGTCCGTCTGGCTGGATGGTGTACACGATAACTCTCGAGAGGAGTTTAGGAATCAATTCAAACTTTGTACATGATAATATTTTTCGCAAACTTAGTTTAAGTTTGAAGATGGGTGCAATTGCCACGCCTCTTCTGGTACCTCCCACACAAAAGGTCCATATTCCTATGTTAAATAAAAGCACATGAAACTTCCGCACGGATAGTCGAAATTAGCTATATTTTGGTATATGATATAGTTTTGATAATCACTTTAAGCGTGCAAGATATGGAGGGTTTTGCCACGCCCCTTCTGGTACCTCCCACACAAATCACCCCAACGTACCTAAAATTAAAACTGGTATAACTTATATACGGATGGTTGGAATACTCTGAAATTTGTCCTTTGAAAATGCTTTTATAGACTTTAGATACACTTGGAATATGGGCGATATTGCCACACCCCTTCTAGTACCTCCCACACAAAGTGGCATAAGCCTTGGCTAAAAATAAAACCGATATAACTTCCATACGGGTAGTAAAAATCAGTTGCAATTTGTGATTTGAAAATGTTTTTATAATCGCATTAAACCTAAAAAATATTTATGCTTTAGCCACGCCCCTTCTAGTACCTCCCACACAATTGTCTCTGCCCTAGGTAAAATTCAATCCTTTAAAACTCCTATAATTTTACTTAGCGCCGGAATATGATCAAATATGAAGTCATAATGGATTTCACGCACCCATTATGATTTCATATTTGATCATGTTTTTACAAATATTTACGAATGTGGAAGCTGGGTCCAATTGCCACAAACTTCCAGTACCTCCGTCACACATAATCCGGCGCTAAGTAAAAGGGTATAAATAAATCGGTTTAACCGACTGAAACTTACTTACTTGTTTATAAGTTCATTAATACTTAAATATATGAAGAACTCGTCATAAATTGCAGTAAACATATTAACTTAATTTTAGGAAAAAAATTAATTTTTTAGTTAAAATTTGATAAATGGAATTTTTCCCTTCCAAAAAATTCTTAATATTTTTCTTACTTAAAACCTTGGAAATTTTCATTACACACAAGTATGAATTTACAATTGTAAGAATTTTATATTAGATCCAATAAAATTATTTCAAGTAAATTTACTAGCTTATTTCTAGTAAATGAACTATTTACTATGACTTTGAAATAAGGAAACTTTACTCATACTTAGTTAATTTTCCCACTTTTAAGGAAATTTTTACTGAACTGGAGTAAAATTCCTGAACTAAATTGTAGTATGGATTTTACTCATATTTAGGAATGTTATTTTTCTGAGTGTACAATGTGAGAATAATTGACAATTACAATAAGATTTTCAGTCGATTTGGAAGACTAAGGGTTCAGAGGCTTCCATAGATCGATCTGTAACAGGTCGATTTGTACGGCATTTGATCGATCTAAATTCATGGT
Organism: Polietes domitor; assembly: GCA_947397865.1. Taxonomy (NCBI): domain Eukaryota; kingdom Metazoa; phylum Arthropoda; class Insecta; order Diptera; family Muscidae; genus Polietes; species Polietes domitor. The sequence continues at coordinate 161,948,579 of OX377620.1, read as the reverse complement.
GGAAATTCTATAATAGCCTCTTTAGATCCCATACAAATTTGACATTTGTGAATTGACCTTGATTTTGAGCTCGTTTTCGCCGTTAGTGTGGAAACGCTGATATGTTGCTTTTTGCAACTCTCTTTTAATTTTTTTGAAGAAAACAAATATTTTAGTTCGATTTTTGTAGCTTTATAGCTTTTTCAATCCAAAATGGATTGATTTCGCATGAAGTCTGAAAAGTCTATTAACGAAATTTCAAGTACTTAGAGCGCAAGCGTTTTCCAGAAGAGTTTTTGGATCCCTAATTAACATGGGGGTTATTATAAAGTTGACCACCTTGAACATGTCAAATTCTCAAATGATTGACAAAAGTACAATTATGGACCGAATGCAAAGTGATAGTGCCAAATCCATTTTTTATGGCATAAAGTCGAAAAATAAACGTACAGTCTTGTAATTTTGCACATTTGCTAGACATATCATACGCAAAAAATAAAAATAAAATTGGGCCGATCGGACCACGCCCACTACCACCTCCCATATAAACTCAATATATAACCAACATAATTATCACCCAGTATGGGTACAGGGTGACCAAAAACAAAATTTTATGAAAGCTTAAAAGAATGAAGAGTTGTTTATTTTGACGAAATGTGTTTTCCTAAACATTATTACTAAAGCAAAATATAGCATACAAATTGTATACTTTAAACTGCAATTTAAATAATTATTTCAAGAAATGAAGTAAAATGTATACATGTGTGCAAAAAGGTGACTGATGTTGTCTACCATTTTAAAGGTACTTTCAATACCTTTTAAATAAAATATTGATGGATCTCGTACACAAAACTAATTCAGAGATATAATCATATATATGTCTATGGCTAATCAAAAACTGTGCTAAAATAAAATGACAATTTTTGCTGACGAGATATTAATTCCACCATAAACTACAACCTCGGACGAACACTTTCACATTTACACTTTGAGTCAAATGACTCAACGTGGACCAACATATAACTTTTGGTCCACGACATTTATAGGTTATGTTCTCTACAAATCACAAAATTACAATACCTATGAATACTTACAAGACCACAATAATCATAAAATGTTAAATATAATTTTTCAACTACTAAATCTTGCCGTTAATTTTCATAATATAGTCACTTTATCATTTTCTTTTTAAGTCTTGATTTTAATTAATTTGTAAAACTGCTTTATATCAAAATTAATCCCATTTTTTTTTGACCCGCAAAGATTAAGTACCATTCAGGCTTGTGGTGTTGCCATCTAATTTTCTCCAGTATATTTTCTTGATTGCTTGGAGTGTTGCCATAAAGAAAATATATACACATTTACCACTTTCCAATTTTAATTTTTTTGAATTTCTGCCAAAAAAAATGGATTTGGGACCATAGTGCAGTGAATGTCTGCAAAATATGAGTGGATTATCTCGCTGTGTTCGGATATACATTTTACGGATTTTTCCCAAGCGCCAAAAATAGGCTGAGTGAAAATTTAATTAAAAATGAAAGTGAAATAACTTCACAACGCAACGTTGTATTATTAATTTCATAGTATGAAATGAAAGTGCTCAATGTGTTCCATATAATATAACGCCAGTAATTTGTTTATCTGTGGAATCTAAGCTAAATTGGCTAAATGTCTATTATAGTAATATAATTGGTCTGTTTGTGACATCTCGTTAAAACGTTTTAAATGCAAGTCATTCAATAAAAAAAATGTTTTCCGTTTTCTTCTATTTTTATAATTTTTTCGTGCCAATAAAAAAGATTTATTTTTCGATAAGAATCATTTTTTTCGCAATTTCGTGGAGACTGTTCCCAAACCTCTGTTTCTCTGTGAAAGTGAAATTCGAAACATTTGCAGCCATCATTATTACCTTTGATAGATGAACGTATAAATTGAAAATTACCTTTAGTTAAAAAAAATTAATTCTGAAAGGGCATGTTGAGTAGACCATATTTGCAGAATAAACTTATAGTCCAGTCGACCTTTTTTTGGTCGAAAAAATTGTTGTAAGTTAATCTCTGAGAGAATTCTTATTCTCAGAAGTATATAGTGAAATTTTATGAGAATCATTTTTGCGGAAGTTCTTAATCTTCTAGCTCCTCTCTTTATGGGTCAATTTAACACTTTTTGAGAAAATAACAAGTAAGGAAAGGCTAAAGTCGGGCGGGGCCGACTCTATGATACACTCCACTTTCTATCCGAATACAATTCAATTCGGTGAAAAAGTGAAATCGGGAAGGATTTTTGTATACTGTAAATGTATGTGTTTGACAAAAAATGATAAATCGGAAAGGACATTTGTATGGGGGTATATTGAAACGTGGAACGAAATAGGTGAAATATAAAATGTATAGTTTGGCCAAAATCGGTTAAACTTTTGGGAGCAACATTTGTATTTCGGCTATATTTAAATCTGAACCGATCTTACCCACTTTCACCATAGTTTTGTTTAGTTGGACTATAAGATGTTGTGCCAATTTTAAGGAAATTCGGGTATAATATGGGGTTTCTAGAGCGGAAAATGTCAAATCGAGAGCGACATTTGTATTGGGGCTATATCTAAATCTGAACCGATCTTACCCTATGCAGAAATTTCATAGGTCTTTTTAGTTGGATAATAAGGCGTTGTGCCAAATATAAAGAAAATCGGGTACAATATGTGGTTTCTAGAGCGCCAAAAGTCTAATCGGGAGCGACATTCGAATGGGGGCTATATCTAAATCTGAACCGATCTTACCCAATTTTCGCACAGGTGTTTCTAGTTGGATTTTAAGATGTTGTGCCAAATTTAAAGAAAATCGTTTCTAGAGCGGAAAATGTCAATTCGGGAGCGAGATTTGTATGGGGGCTGTATCTAAATCTGAACCGATCTTACCCAGTTTCCGCATAGGTGTTTCTAGTTGGATTATAAGATGTTGTGCCAAATTTACAGAAAATCGGGTACAATATGTGGTTTCTAGAGCAGCAAAAGTCAAATCGGGAGCGACATTCGTATGGGGGCTATATCTAAATCTGAACCGATCTTACCGAATTTCTGCATAGGTGTTTCTAGTTGGATTTTAAGATGTTGTGCCAAATTTAAAGAAAATCGGGTATAATATATCGTTTCTAGAGCGGAAAATTTCAAATCGGGAGCGACATTTGTATGGGGGCTATATCTAAATCTAAACCGAGTTGCCTCAAGTTAAATAACGTTCGTCCTTGATACACAAAACTTATTTGAGCCAACAATAGATGGACAGACGGACATTGCTAAATCGCCTCAGAAAGTGATTCTAAGTCGATCGGTATACTTAACAATGGGTCTATCTCTCTTCCTTTTGGGTGTTACAAACAAATGCACAAAGCCATAATACTCTCGTGGAGTGTATAAAAATGATCCTTTCAAAAAGGACACTAAAGGATTAACATGTTCTTGGAAAAAAATTGTCGGAAAAAATTCAGCGGGGATCACCAAAGGCACCAAAGTTGTAAATGAAGCTCTTCACGCTTAAATAGCAAAATTATACGTCACTTTTACAACAAAGTTACTATGGTTAAAATGGGTCTATGTTTTTTTGGTTAATAAGGGTATTTCGGTAGAGCACGGTAAATAGAAGATATTATTTGGCTATTTTTGCAAAATTTTCATTTTCGCTGGAGATATGGCTAAAATGATTTGTTCTCGTGACATTTTTGTTTTGCAATTTTTTCGCGATCTGTCCAACGGATCCGGCTGATTTTTTGCATGTGTATTATGAACCAATGTCGGTTGTAACTTACCTTTAGTAAGTCGCGAAAAAACTGTAATTCTTGCAAAAATTCCATTTGCATTAATTTAAAATTTTTCCTTAAATGTCCTTTTTGAAAGGACTTTTATATTTTCTCGAAAAAAAATCAAATTTACCCATAAAGAGAGGAGCTAGAGAGTTAAGATCTTCCACAAAAATGATCCTCATAAAATTCCACAAAATAGTTGTGATAATTAGAATTCTCTCAGACATTAGATTACAACACTTTTTTCGGTTAGTAACTTTTTTTTAAAAAAAAACGCATAAAATTTGCAAAATCTCATCGGTTCTTTATTTGAAACGTTAGATTGGTCCATGACATTTACTTTTTGAAGATAATTTCATTTAAATGTTGACCGCGGCTGCGTCTTAGGTGGTCCATTCGGAAAGTCCAATTTTGGGCAACTTTTTCGAGCATTTCGGCCGGAATAGCCCGAATTTCTTCGGAAATGTTGTCTTCCAAAGCTGGAATAGTTGCTGGCTTATTTCTGTAGACTTTAGACTTGACGTAGCCCCACAAAAAATAGTCTAAAGGCGTCAAATCGCATGATCTTGGTGGCCAACTTACCGGTCCATTTCTTGAGATGAATTGTTCTCCGAAGTTTTCCCTCAAAATGGCCACAGAATCGCGAGCTGTGTGGCATGTAGCGCCATCTTGTTGAAACCACATGTCAACCAAGTTCAGTTCTTCCATTTTTGGCAACAAAAAGTTTGTTAGCATCGAACGATAGCGATCGCCATTCACCGTAACGTTGCGTCCAACAGCATCTTTGAAAAAATACGGTCCAATGATTCCACCAGCGTACAAACCACACCAAACAGTGCATTTTTCGGGATGCATGGGCAGTTCTTGAACGGCTTCTGGTTGCTCTTCACTCCAAATGCGGCAATTTTGTTTATTTGCGTAGCCATTCAAGCAGAAATGAGCCTCATCGCTGAACAAAATTTGTCGATAAAAAAGCGGATTTTCTGCCAACTTTTCTAGGGCCCATTCACTGAAAATTCGACGTTGTGGCAGATCGTTTGGCTTCAGTTCTTGCACGAGCTGTATTTTATACGGTTTTACACCAAGATCTTTGCGTAAAATCTTCCATGTGGTCGAATAACACAAACCCAATTGCTGCGAACGGCGACGAATCGACATTTCACGGTCTTCAGCAACACTCTCAGAAACAGACGCAATATTCTCTTCTGTACGCACTCTACGCATTCGTGTGGTTGGTTTAATGTCCAATAAAGTAAACTGAGTGCGAAACTTGGTCACAATCGCATTAATTGTTTGCTCACTTGGTCGATTATGTAGACCATAAATCGGACGTAAAGCGCGAAACACATTTCGAACCGAACACTGATTTTGGTAATAAAATTCAATGATTTGCAAGCGTTGCTCGTTAGTAAGTCTATTCATGATGAAATGTCAAAGCATACTGAGCATCTTTCTCTTTGACACCATGTCTGAAATCCCACGTGATCTGTCAAATACTAATGCATGAAAATCCTAACCTCAAAAAAATCACTCTTTATAATGCTTCCTTCGACCAAAGAATGAAATTTTGACTCACACTATAAGTTTATTCTACAAAAATGTTCTACTCAACACGCTCTTTCATAATTATAGGGTCGCTATTCTGTTACATTCAAAAAGTCTTAATTATATATTGGAAAAAAATATGAAAAAATTCCAAAATCGGCAAAGAGTGGATTTTGAGTGATTTTTCAGTTACAAGGTTGTTTTATTATTTTTATCATTGAGATCTCATTGTTAGCCCGATTTTCAAATTATTTATATAATGTTAGACTTTTTATAATCATTATTAGACCGTTTGTAAAGTTATTTTTATGTTTGGATTGGTTAGAAAATTCTAATGTGTTACTTGAAACAGAAGCTACACACTTTTGAAAACAAAACATCAAAAAAGGTTGCATTTTTAGCAGTTTTTGGCGACGAAGTTGCAAACGTTTTTCTGTGCTGTGTTTGCCAATTTCTTTCATTTTCGTAACAAAAAACACAATTTAGATGAGTTCAGTGTTCTTTCTGAATAATTTTGATTAACGGACCTCCCCTTGTTGGACCTTCCTAAAACTGGCTATAATTTTAAAGTTAAAAAAATATCGCCAATATTTTTAAACACCATATGTTGGCTTCTTACTCAGAAAATATGGCCATATCCGAGCGGTAAAAACAAATTTTGGAACATATTTTTTCACTTTAGGAATTTATGGCTGTTTTTCTTTAAGCTGTGATAACAATAACGTTAATGAAAAGTTAATTTTTTACTCAAAAAAAAATGTCGCAAACTACAATATAAATATTTGTATCAAAACAATTTTTTTGTGTTGACTTTTTTGGATTTAGCATCGATACTGGATAATTATCCCGGCTAAGTCCGACATTTTTAACATAAAATTATTTTTTTAGAATTGGTTTTCATACAAACATTGATATTGATGTTGGCGACAATTTAAAAAAAAAAAGACTTTTTTTTAATTTGGGTGAAATGTTAACTTTTTATTTAGGATTTTTTATCGCAGATTAATTATCCAGTTTTAAAGTGAAATAGCCATAAAAACTACTGTTCCACTATTCAGTGGAACAACTATGCGAATGAGTAATATTAATCAATATACAAAACGTATACGCCACCGCACTATGGTCCCAAATCCATTTTTTTTGGCAGAAATTCAAAAAAATTAAAATTGTAAAGTGGTAAATGTATATACATTTTCTTTATGGCAACACTGCAAGCAATCAAGAAAATATACTGGAGAAAATTAGGTGGCAACACCACAAGCCTGAATGGTACTTAAACTTTGCAAATTAATTAAAATCAAGACTTAAAAAGAAAATAATAAAGTGACTATATTATGAAAATTGATGGCAAGAGTTAGTTGTTGAAAAATTATATTTAACATTTTATGATTATTGTGGTCTTGTAAGTATTCATAGGTATTGTAATTTTGTTATTTGTAGAGAACATAATCTATAAATGGCGTGGACCAAAAGTTATATGTTTGACTCAACTTGACTCAAAGTGTAAATGTGAAAGTGTTCGTCTGATTATATCTCTGAATTAGTTTTGTGTACGAGACCCATCAATATTTTATTTAAAAGGTATTGAAAGTACCTTTAAATATATGATATACAACATCATTCACATTTTTGTACACATGTATACATTTTACTTTATTTCTTGAAATAATTATTTAAATTGCAGTTTAAAATATACTATTTGTATGCTATATTTTGCTTTTGTAATAATGTTTAGAAAAACACATTTCGTCAATATAAACAACTCTCCATTCTTTTAAGCTTTCATAAAATTTTGTTTTTGGTCACACTGTACCCATACTGGGTGATAATTATGTTGGTTATATATTGAGTTTATATGGGAGGTGGTAGTGGGCGTGGTCCGATCGGCCCAATTTTATTTTTATTTTTTGCGAATGATATGTCTAGCAAATGTGCAAAATTACAAGACTGTATGTTTATTTTTCGACTTTATGCCATAAAAAATGGATTTAGGACCAGTGTGCACCGTTAGGAAGGCACGTGAATTATCACATATTGGGTCTGTTCGATTGGGCTTATAGCTAAAAATCAAGAATGGGTAATAATGGTGCCACCATTAGTTCTTCTTAAATTGATCAGCAAGAAAAATCTGGCAGCAACACTAAGAGAGTTGCAAGCTACTTTCTTGTTCAGCGAGTAACTTCTACACAAAAAATAAGCTAAAATCGAAGAGGCCTACTATAACAATTTCGTATTAAATGACGTTCGTATGCTCATCGGCAACTGACCGAGTTATTGGTGAAAAACGGACTGAGATAACAGGAGCATTCTATTATCTCGTCTGTCAAATTTCATGGAAATCGGACAATAACTGCAACCTGTAATGTGCAAACGAGCTTTAGATGATCAGCAGACGGACGGACAAACATCATTAAATCGACTCAGTTGGTGATGATAAGCCGATCGGTATACCTATTATTTCTTCTTCTGTTACAAACATTTGGCGTGAAACTTATAATACTTTATTCCACGAAGTGTGTGTGGGGGGTATAAACAAATATTGAAAATTTCATTTTAGTTTGCGTCTTCAACTAAGCAGCATGTTAGAAGTTACTCCTTTCTCTAGAATGACATTATACAATTCCAATTGCAATCACTAAAAATCTGCAATGAAATAAAGTCGAGCCTGAATAAGTGGGAGCTCCCACTTGAAGAGGGAAATTTAGCGACCTCGGTCGGCCTCGCGATTACAGTTTTATACCGGAAAATGAAATGAATAACAACAAACAAAGTGGCAACAAAATCAAGACCTTCTGTATTCCATAAACCAAATGGAATTCCAATGCGCATCAATGTTTCTGAGATAAATTAATGTCCAAAATTTGCCTTAAGGCAACGTTTTGAATAAAATTTCGAACTATCCGAATATTTCATTATTTCAATTCCTGGCGTGTGATTCTGACACTCGAATAAAGTAAAATTAAAGAATATGATTAAATATATAGAAATTATTATTTGACAACAAAATTTAATCAATATTTATTTAATAAGTTTTTTTAGGTCTCGGATATAAAATTTGTATGTTTTTGTTGCATAGCGTAATTAGCTTTAATTAAACGTTTCATCGGGCGTAATCGTACTTACACTCCCAAAATAATAGTACAAGTATTAAAGTTCGGCCGGGTTGAACTTTTTATACCCTCCCACATGGATTGCATTCCACAGAGGCTGTCGATTTGCGTAGAAGCACAGTAATATAACAGGAAAATATCATTGTTTAATATAGCCAAACCAAAACAAATAGAAATATTGAAAATATAATTTTTAAATTAATATAATATTTTTTTTAATTCAAACCACGCTTATAAGTTAAGGCTACCAATACGTTTAGACTTCAAGTCAATTCAAAAAGTAAATGTTCTTATATTTATTAGAGTGACTTCTTTTGTGAGGAAGGAACAAATGTTGTTGATGTTCCCGACTAAAATGAAAGATTGGCTTGTTTTATGTGTTCTCCCAAATATTTCGCTTTTATCATTGTCCGTTCGTGAGCTGGACGCGTTCAAAATAACCTCTATAAATCAGGGTTTTCTTGAATAAAATTCACCATGAGAATGGTATTTAGATAAAACCTGCTAGAAATAAAAATCTGGTCCGAGCCTTTTCAAACCATATTAAACTTGCAATATGACCCAGTATAAAGGACAGATTTATACTAAAGAGTGATTTTTTTGAGGTTAGGATTTTCATGCATTAGTATTTGACAGATCACGTGGGATTTCAGACATGGTGTCAAAGAGAAAGATGCTCAGTATGCTTTGACATTTCATCATGAATAGACTTACTAACGAGCAACGCTTGCAAATCATTGAATTTTATTATCAAAATGCGTGCTCTGTTAAGAAAGTTCATTGCGCGCTTCCATTTTATGGTCAGTTTAATCGACCCACTGAAGCGGCTATTCGGGCTATTGTGACTAAATTTCGCACCAAATTTACATTGTTGGACATTAAACCACCAACACGCTTACGTAGAGTGCGAACTGAAGAAAATATCGCAGCTGTATCGGCCAGTGTTAATGATGACCACCAATTTTCGATTCGTCGCCGTTCGCACCAATTGGGTCTCTGTTACTCAAAAACGTGGAAATGCCAAAATTGGACTAAGCGGATGGACCACCTAAGACGCAGCCGCGGTCAACATTTAAATGAAATTATCTTCAAAAAGTAAATGTCATGGACCAATCTAACGTTTCAAATAAAGAACCGATGAGATTTTGCAAATTTTATGCGTTTTTTTTTTTAAAAAAAGTTATCAAGCTCTTAAAAAATCACCCTTTATTTTAGTGCAATTGTTGATGCATTTTTTTTATAAAAACCGCAATAGCTTCCACATTTGAAGTACGATAACCAAGTGCAATTTTTAGAAATTTCTAACCCATTAAGGGACGCAAATTTTGTTCTTACTGTTAATACTCAGTAGGTTAAATATGAAGTAAAAACTGAAATATGGGGTTATTTGCATCGTAAACACATTCTAGTTTTATATAAAGCTAATTTTTGGAAAGAAATTCAACCATTTAAAATTTTCCCCCTTAAAAATTAAAACATGAATAATCTACATAAACTTTTTTAAAGGGGAAAAATTGAAATGGTTGTTAATGTTAAATTAACATAGATACCCGCATGTAATTTAAAGTATATTTAGTAGATGTTCTTCTCTTTCATTTGATACCCATATCCCCACATTGTATGAAACGCAAAAGTACGAAACTAAATTATTGAAACATTTACATCCTTTGGAAATTAAAAGTCCAGTAAAAAAGACAAACAACCACGAAATAAAAGACAAACAACCACGAAATAAAAAACTGAGTATGCGTTTTCCTATTAATGACCTATAGTTTCACTTCTATACAATCTTGTTCTTGGGAGGCAAATCATGTCGCACGGTTTTATTGTAACAACTTATGTGAAGTTTTCCCCCCAATTTATCCATAGAAAGACCAAAATTTCAGATGTTTTTTTCAAAAATTAGCTTTTTGTAAGACTAGAATGTGTTTACGATGCAAATAATCCCATATTTCAGTTTTTACATCACATTTAACTCACTGAGAACCAACACAAAGACACAAATTGTCGGCCCTTAATGAGTTAGGATTCTAAATATTGCAATTGGTTATCGAGACCTCTCCAACGAGCCCCTAAAAACATAAATCGTACTACAAATGTGGAAGTTATTGCGGTTTTTATAAAAAATGCAACAAAAATTGCACAAAAATGATCAAATTCCACCCTCTATTCTGGGTTAAAATGCAAGTTTTTGATATGATTTGATAAGGGTCGGACCAGATTTTAATTTCTAGCAGGTTTTATCTAAATACCATTGTCACCGTGAATTTTATTTAGAGGTTATGTTGAACGCGTCCAGCTCACGAACGGACACTGATAAAGGCGAAATATTTTGGGAGAACACATAAAACAAACCAATCATTCATTTTCGTCGGGAACATCCACAACCTATATTTTGAAGCCACTCTAATATTTATATCTTCATGAAAACTTAAATGCCATTAATATTGGTAGATAGTGGGTGCTACAGTTAGTTGTATTTCCATTCTATTCTAAGTTTGTACTTTACAAATTTTGAAAATCCATTATCTCACGTACACAGTGCAAGATAACTTAACGCCATGATTCAATCAATTTTTGTCGTAAAAGTAAAAAGTACGAACTTGGAAAAATCTTTTTATTTTGCTGTCTATGCAGTCAAAGGAATGTATACACCGAATTCCACGATTCCAGCTGCGGCCATTGGGTTGGCTTCATTTTTATCCCCTTTTTCATACTTTTATCCCCCTAAAGGGTACGAATTTCTAAAATCTCCTTATTTTACGTGTCTACGCAATTAGGGGAATGTATACACCGAATTTCATCATTCTAGCTGTAGCCGTTTAGTTGGTACTATTTTTATCCCTCTGTTCTCATTGTATCTCTTGAAAGTACGAATTTGGAAATATATATATATAATATAATATTTTTCGTGTCTACGCAGTCAGAGGAAGGTATACTCCGAATTGCATGACTCTGCGGTCATTTAATTGGTACTGTTTTTATCCCCCTTTTCAATTTTAACCCAAAAATGTACGAATTTTAAAAAATCCGTTTATTTTAAGTGTCTAAGCAATCAGAGGAATGTATACAAAGAATTCCATTATTCTAGATGCAGCCGTTTGTTTGGTACCATTTTTATCCCTCTCTTCCCATTTTATCCCTTAAAAGTACGAATTTGGAAAAAGCAATTTTATATTATGTATCTATTCAATTAGATGAATGTACACACCGAATTTCGTGTTTCTAGCTGCTGTCGTTTGAAAGGTACCATTTTTATCCCTTTTTGTCCCCATTTCACCCCCTACGATAAGAATCACTTTACGGTGCACGTGTTTATGTTTGTGTTTGCATACCCAATATCAAGTAAGTACTAGTAGACATATTGAAAAACATCTAAAATGTTAGGGATTATTATGGGTATTTTAAGTCCTTGTGGGGGAAATTTTTTCCCTTTGGACAGATTTCGCCTAGTTGCAAACCCAACCGATCTACGACTATAAGACGCATTTATGGAATATTTGGACGTCTAGCGTGCTTTCGACAGACGGACGGACGGACATGGCTAGATCGTCTTAGAATTTTATGGCGATCAGGAATATATATACTTTACATATGTTCTTAGGTCGATATTTCTAGGTGTTACAACGATCCTGGAGGTAGAGGGTATAATAAATATTTTTGTATAATGTTATTAATTGTTTTTGCAAAATACGTTTTTCAACATTTGCAGCCAACAAATGACTTGTTGAATCAAACACACCTAATATGTGTGAACGAACGAAGGAACAAAGTTTTAAGAGTATGCTCCAAATTACAACAACTACACCAAATGAAATACAAACTGAACCCTTGTTGCTCTTCATCTATCTATATATATAAAAGAGTTGCGTGATTGAGTGACTGACTGACTGACTGATCACTCCCCAGACCAAACGGCTAGAGCTAGAATCATGAAATTTGGTGTGTACATTTCTCTTACAGTGTAGAGGTGTGATAAGACGGGATTTTTCGAAATTCGTACTTTTAAGGGGTAAAATGGGGTAAAAAGGGATAAAAATGGTACCACCGCAATGACCAAACGGCTGGGCCTAGAATCTTGAAATTTGGTATGGATATTCCTCTTGCGGCATGAAGACAACCTAAAAAGTGACATTTTAAAAATTCGTACTTTTGGGGGGTTAAATGGTACAAAAAGGGACAAAAATGGTACCTATAACATGGTTGAAGCTAGAATCATGAAATTTAGTATGTACATTTCCCATACAGTGAACAAAACAGATTTGAAGGGAGTTTTTTGTAATTCGTACTTTTAATGGGTAAAATGGGGTAAAGAGGGATAAAAATTGTACCACCGCAATGGCCAGACGGCTGGGACTAGAATCTTGAAATTTGGTATGGATATTCCTCTTGCCGCATGAAGACAACCCAAAAAGTGACATTTTAAAAATTCGTCCTTTTGGGGTTTTAAATGGTACAAAAAGGGACAAAAATGGTACCTATAACATGGTTGAAGCTAGAATCATGAAATTTGGTATGTACATTTCCCTTACAGTGAACAAATCAGATTTGAAGGGAGTTTTTTGTAATTCGTACTTTTAAGGGGTAAAATGAGGTAAAGAGGGATAAAAATTGTACCACCGCAATGGCCAAACGGCTGGGACTAGAATCTTGAAATTTGGTATGGATATTCCTCTTGCGGCATGAAGACAACCCAAAAAGTGACATTTTAAAAATTCGTACTTTTGGGGGGTTAAATGGTACAAAAAGGGACAAAAATGGTACCTATAACATGGTTGATGCTAGAATCATGAAATTCGGTATGTACATTTCCCTTACAGTGAACAAATCAGATTTGAAGGGCGTTTTTTGTAATTCGTACTTTTAAGGGGTAAAATGAGGTAAAGAGGGATAAAAATTGTACCACCGCAATGGCCAAACGGATGGGACTAGAATCTTGAAATTTGGTACAACAATTTCTCTCATAGCTTCAACGCGCCCAAGAAAATATTTTTCAAAATTCGTACTTTTAAGGGGTAAAACGGGGTAAAAAGGGATAAAAATGGTACCACCGCAATGGCCAAACGGCTGGGCCTAGAATCTTGAAATTTGGTATGGATATTCCTCTTGCGGCATAAAGACGACAACCCAAAAAGTGACATTTTAAAAATTCGTATTTTTGGGGGGTTAAATGGTACAAAAAGGGACAAAAATGGTACCTATAACATGGTTGAAGCTAGAATCATGAAATTTGGTATGTACATTTCCCTTACAGTGAACAAATCAGATTTGAAGGGAGTTTTTCGTAATTCGTACTTTTAAGGGGTAAAATGGGTAAAGAGGGATAAAAATTGTACCACCGCAATGACCAAACGGCTGGGCCTAGAATCTTGAAATTTGGTATGGACATTCCTCTTATAGCATGAAGACATACCAAAAGATTTCATTTGGAAATTCGTACCTTTGGGGGGTCAAATGGGACAAAAATTGTACCAACAACATGGCTAGAACCATGAAATTTGGTATGTACATTTCTCTTACAGCGAAGAGATCAGATTTGAAGGGAGTTTTTCGTAATACGTACTTTTAAGGGGTAAAATGGGTTAAAGAAGGATAAAAATTGTGCCACCGCAATGACCAAACAGCTGGGACTAGAATCTTGAAACTTGGTACAAAAATTGCTCTTATAGATTCAACGCGCCCAAGAAAATATTTTTAAAAATTCGTACTTTTTGGGGGTGAAATCGGGTAAAAAGGGATAAAAATAGTGCCAATAAAATGGATGGAGCTGAAACCATATAATTCGGTGTGTACATCCCTCAAAATGTTTAGAATCGCAAAATGAAGGAATTTTTCGAAATTTATACTTTTAAATGGAAGAGGGGATAAAAAAGGTACTAACAACACGGATGACGCTACAATAATGAAATTCGGTGTGTATATTCGTTTTACAGCGCAGATCACTAATAAGAAAGCATTTTTCGAAATTTGTACTTTTAAGGGATTAAATGGGATAAAAATTGTACCACCATCCTGACCAAAAGGCAGGGCCTAGAATCTTGAAATTTGGAACGGGCATTACTTTTATAACACGAATGCGACCAAGAAAATATTTTTAAATTAGTACTTTTTGTGGGTGATATCGGGTAAAAAGGGATAAAAATTGTACCAATCAAACGGATGGAGCTGGAATAATAAAATTCGGTGTGTACATACCTCAAAACCCTTAGAAACGCAAAATGACCGAATCTTTTGAATTCGTACTTTTAGTAGGTAAACGGGGAAAAGGGGATAAAAAAGGTACAAACAACACGGATGACGCTACAATAATGAAATTCGATATGTGTATTCGTTTTACAGCCCAAATCACTGATAAGAAGACATTTTTCGAAATTTGTAATTTTAAGGGATTAAATGGGATAAAAATTGTACCTCAGCCCAGACCAAACAACTGGGCCTAGAATCATGAAATTCGGAACGGACATTAAAATTCGTACTTTTTGTGAGTGAAATTGGGTAGAAAGGGATACAAAATGGTACCAATCATACATCCTGAAAATGCTTACAACCGCAAATTGAAGGAATTTTTCGAAATTCGTACTTTTAAAGGGTAAACGATATAAGCGGATAAAAAAGGTGCCAAGAACATGGATGACGCTACAATAATTAAATTCGGTACGCATATTCGTCTTACAGTGTAAATGATTAATAACAAGGAATTTTCCGATATTTGTACTTTTAAGGGATTAAAGTGGTGCAAATGATATCAACCAAAATTGGGGATTTGGGATAAAGATAGTACCAACCAAAGTTTTCAGCTAGAATATGAAAAGAAATTCGGTGTGTACATTTCTCCGAGTACATAAATTAATGTTTCGAAATTTGTATGTTTAAGGACACAAACGGCACAGAAAGAGTTATGTGTGAACACTATCTTTTTATTATTTTGACCAAAGCTTATGTCAATTTGCGTGTAAAGTATAGAAGTTATATTAGGTTTAATTTTACGTACGGGTCGTTTGTTTTGGAATATGGACTATACGTGTGTGTGTACCATAAGATGTATATCAATTTCCCCCATTTTCGAAATTAAACTAAGTTTGGGAAAATAGTAAAGGGTGTTTTTTATTGAGGTATAGAACTTCGAATTGAAATAAAACACAAGAAAATCGTTTTAATGTCCATCAATTTGGCTTTATTGGAAGGATAATTTTATGCCATTAATGTTTAAATATGATTTCGGGCATGTGGCCGCCGCGGCTGGCTCGAATATAGCCAATTCTACAGGTCCAATTTTCAACCACTCCAATTGCTGTGCACGGTGGCGAATCGATTCATTCGGGTCCTCTTCAACACTTTGCTCTACAGCGGCAATTGTTTCTTCGGTGCGCACTGTTCGACGTCTCTGCGGATGCGTATTATCACATAGAGTAAACGTAGTGCGAAAACGATCCATGGTTAACCGAATTAATTTCTCTGATGGACGATTATGTCGACCATAAAATGGACGGAGCTTGCGGTGAACTTCGCGAACTGAAATAAATTTGCACGATTTGCATGCGTTGTTCTTTTGTCAACCTGTTCATGATGAAATGGCAAACCAAACTAAATATTAATCACTTGACAGCTGACAAAATGGCCGCCAGTTAAAAAAGTGATGCAAACTTAAAGTTCTATACCCCAATAAAAAACACCCTTTACTATGTGCTGAGTTTAAATAAATTCTTTAAGTCCCTTCCAGAGTCATCGTGTATACCAGCGAGCCAGACGGACGTGAAAGGGACTTGGGACATACTTATGGTTTTAACTCTCTCCTTCAATGCGATACACTTTTATTATATCCCTAATGATATTTTCACAGCTTAAGAAAGAAATGTGCAAATAATTTTCTCTTTATATGATTTTTTGTAGAAAAATTGTTTCCATTTTGTGCCTATAAATTAAACTATTGACTACGTATAAACGTTGAAAGTGATATCCTTAAAAACAGTTTGAATACTGATACAAACTACTGTCTTACCATACCATTTTTCCGCGTACGAAGTAGCGGGTATTTGCTAGTTTATTATAAAAAGTTAATGACATTAAGTA
The DNA here is from genome assembly GCA_947397865.1 of Polietes domitor. NCBI lineage: Eukaryota > Metazoa > Arthropoda > Insecta > Diptera > Muscidae > Polietes > Polietes domitor. The sequence continues at coordinate 161,932,080 of OX377620.1, read as the reverse complement.
GCACAACAAAAATCCTGTCTTTTATTTGTTTGACATTTGATATGGTGTCATTTGAATTGAACTAATCAAATATCCCTTTGGCTAATCAAATTATAATTACCTAAAAGTATGTTTTACGTTATGACACTCATGGCGACATCTCAAGGGTGGTTGTCATCATGCCATTCGAATCATTTTAAAGCCAGACATTCATTCCTTTTTGCTTGCAGTCAAATGATTTTGTTTTGTGTTTCGTAAAACAACCAACAACAAAAAACTCAATTAGTTTGTGCTGTTGCTCGTAATTACAGCCCATTGAATTAATTAGTATTGTCTAATTAGTACCATAAGGCCTCTGTTTGTTATTCTAATCACAAAATCATGGAAGGTTTGGGGGGGGGCGAGCGATGTTTAATTGTTTTGCTCTCAAAGAAAATCGATTTATTTCACTTGCTTATCAGTCCACACACACAAAAGTTTACTAAATTCACGTAAAAAAGGGCTAAAATAAATAAAACTGATATTTGTTCGGCAGCCATATTAATTTAGTTATCCTGCAACTGGTTGCCATATGCCAACGCCATTAATTACCCCTACTTTCAAAATCGAATATTTATACGATTTATTTTATTTTATTAACAAAAAATGAAGACGGATTTCGGTACATTTTTGGTTATGCAAAAAACGTCACGAAGACTGTTGTTCGGAACATCCATTCTTTAGATGAACGTTGGTTTAAACATTCAAATAGAAAATTACCCATATGGGTGATTCCAAATTAAATCGCCAAAACGGCCCTTTCGTACCCGATCCCGTTTTATTTACAAAAAAGGCAAATTAAAAAAATGTAGCGATCCTTAATGAGTTAGGAAATTCCAATAGTCACAATTAACGATCATTGCCTTGCCAGCGTGTCCTTTCAAACACAAATTGCACCAAAATGTGGAAGTTAGGGTGGATTAAAAAATCATTAAAAATAGCACTAAAATCTAAAAAAACTGGCTGGCAAATTCCAGTTACTCTCGAAATACCAAAGATAAACCCCTTTCAGACCATACCAAGATAATTTTAATCTGAAACCAATGATATGCCACATTTAACAAAGCCCTATATCAGTACAAGAACTAATAGAATTAAAATCGATCAAGATTGATTATGGGACTAAATAGAATCATTAGAATCATTATCTTGGCCGATTTAGCAATTTAATTTCCCTAACACGTGTTATCGCCTCCATCGCCAAATCAATTGACAGAATACGTCAAAAACCGTAAAATTTAAACAAATTCAGTTTTAGTTAAAAAATCGACAAATTCCTTTTTATATTTAGCTATCTTAAGTGGGCGTGGCAGTAGGTTCAAAATTTTTTTCTAAACATAAGTATTTGTACAACACATTACATGTCTATCTATTTCCTGAGGTATTTTGGCTCAAAAAACCAACTACCATCCCAATGTAAATGGGCGTGGCACTAGGTTGAGAAACTTATTTTCGTTTTCTAAACATTTTCTGTAAGCAGCATAATTGTATGTACGAAATTTGAATGGTCTATCTGTTTCCTAAGATATTTTGCCTCAAAAATCGACTACCATCCCACTGTTAGTTGGCATGCCAACTCAAAATTTTTATAGACAACTTTTGTAACCACCATAACAACATGTACGAAATTTCAAAGGTGTAGCTGCCTCCAATTCTTTTTTATACCCTCCACCTCCAGGATGTGGGTATACTAACTTTGTCATTCCGTTTGTAACACCTTGAAATATCGACCTGAGACCCTATAAAGTATATATATTCTTGATCGACATAAAATTCTAAGACGATCTAGCCATGTCCGTCCGTCCGTCTGTCCGTCTGTTGAAAGCACGCTAGCATCTAAACGAAAGGAGATAGAACGTTCAAACGTTAAATGCATCTTATAGTCGTAGATCGGTTGGGATTGAAAAGGGGGCGAAATCGGCCCAAAGGGAAATTTTTTCCCTCACAAGGACTAAAAATACCCATAATAATCCATAATATTTTAGCGTATTTATGCATGTTTTTTGAATATGTCTGTTTATATTTGCTTGATATTTGGTATGTGCATTCCCCCTACAGCAAAAACGTGCACCATAAAGTGATTCTTATTTGTATGGGGTGAAATGGGGCAAAAAAAGGATAAAAATGGTACATATTAAACGACAACAGCTAGAAACACGAAATTCGGTGTGTACATTCCTCTAACTGAGTAGATACATAATCAAAAAGTATTTTTTCCAAATTCGTACTTTTAAGGGATAAAATTGGAAAAGAGGGATAAAAATGGTACCAACCAAACGGCTGGACCTAGAATAATGAAATTCGGTGTATACATTCCTCTGATTGCATAGACAAGTAAAATAAACGGATTTTTTAAAATTCGTACTTTTTGGGGTTAAACTGAAAAAAGGGGATAAAAATAGTACCAATCAAATGACCGTAGCTAGAGTCATGAAATTCGGAGTATACATTCCTCTGACTGTGTAGACACGGAAAATAAACTGGTTTTTCGAAATTCGTAATTTTTGTGGTCAAAATAAAAAAAGGGGATAAAAATAGTACCAACCAAATGACCGCAGCTAGAGTTATGTAATTTGGAGTATACATTCCTCTGACTGCGTAGATACGGAAAATAGACGATTTTTCGAAATTAGTACTTTCAAGGGATACAATTCTAATTGCGTAGAAACGTCAAGGGGGTAAAATAGGTACCAACCAAATGGGTGCAGCTGGAATCATGAAATTCGGAGTATACATTCGTCTGACTGCGTAGACACGAAAAATAAAAAAAATGGCCGCAGATAGAATAATGAAATTCGGTGTATACATTCCTCTGATTGCATAGATAAGTTCAATTCCCGGATTTTTCAAAATTCGAACTTTTTGGGGTTAAAATGAAAAAAGGGGATAAATATAGTACCAATCTAATGACCGCAGCTAGAGTCATGAAATTCGGAGTATACATTCCTTTGACTACGTAGACATGAAAAATAAAAGGTTTTTTTCCATATTCGTACTTTCAAGGGATACAATGGGTACGGAGGGATAAAAATGGTACCAAGCAAACGGCTACACCTGAAATAATGAAATTCGGTGTATACATTCCTCTGGTTGCGTAGACACTTAAAATAAACAGATTTTTCGAAATTCGTACTTTTTGGGGTTAAAAAGAAAAAAGGGGATAAAAATAGTACCAATCAAATGACCGCAGCTAGAGTCAGGATTTCAAAATTTGTAGCACTTATGTAGCACCCACTATCCTCCAATAATTATGGTATTTAAGCTTTTTGAAAATATAAATATAAGAATATTTATTTTTTGATTTGAAATAGATAATGGTTTGATGTAATTAAAATATTATATTTATTTATATAATTATTTTTGCAATATTTGTATTAGTTTTGTTTTGGCTATATTACAAAATTTATATTTTCCTGTAATATTACTGCACTTCTACGAAAACCGACAACCTCTGTGGAATGCAATCCATGGTGGAGGGTATATAAAGTTCGGCCCGGCCGAACTTAACGCCGTTTTTACTTGTTACCTCTAAAATTGGTCATCTGGCCCATAGTGCATTGGGCGAACCGAAAACACATTGGACGGATGCCATTTTGCAAATGTCAAACATAAACCTGAAAATAAAAATTAATGCTATTCTGCCTTTCAAAGTCAAAGTAATCGGTAGTTCAAATATAAAATGTTAAATGGCCCAGCCTGTATTCTGAATTAAAATGTCTATGTTTAGAATATTTATGGCTGGCTGACTATGCGGGCGTGACAAAAGAAAATATTTTTTCCAAATTCGTTCTTTATGGGTCAAAGGAGGCTGGTGGTACCAATCAAACGGCTATATGTGGAATCATGCATTCCTCCGAAAGGCATCAAGACTTTCCCTAACAAGGTCTGAAAGCTATTTAAACACACTTTATAAATATTGCTGCGGGAGTGCTCTTTAAAATTATGTAATTTTTTCCAATATTTCACCAATATTTCACAATTTATTTAAAACAGTAAACATAAACCTACAGGTTGACTTCTACGCAAAGCCGACAGCCTAGAATCAGTAATACAGTGAAATTCACTATATGCACACCATTTTACTTGTTTAATCTTTCTTTCTTTACCAATTTTGCATAGTATTGGATGCGATCTCCAAAATGTAAAGAAATCTACACATAATTTGTATTTAATAATAGGGCTGTTTTTCTTTAAGTTTAAATTTCACTTAAAATAAAAAAAAAAACTTTTTTTAATTGCCGCCAACAGCAATATCAATGTGTGTATTAAAAATTTTTAAAAGAATAATTTTATGTTTTTTTATAGCAGCTAGTATTATTATTGTTTCCTTTCATGTCATGTATTATTAATATATGTTTTAAATTAATCAATTGAGCAACGCATCATTGAATTACATTTTATTAAAGTATAGATTACATTACTATTTATAATCACAAATGATCCCTTAAAACTAGAGCCAAAAATTAAAATAAGACCAATTGTTGTTTGTATGTATAGTTGGTCTGTTATGTTGTATGTCTTGTCATTTATTTTGGTTTAAGACCAAAGGTTCTGCTGAAGACTTCAGCACAACCTTTGGTCTTAAACCAAAATAAATAACAAAACAATAAGGCCAATTAATTAAATAGTTTAGAAATTATGGACTTTTGAGGGTTACCAAACTGGACGAAAAATCGGTATAAGCGGAACTTTATGTAAAAAAGCGGGATTATGCGGAACGGATAGCGGGGCTGGACATCAAAAAAGGGACAGTCCCGCGAAAAGCGGTATGGACTCATATCACAGTGCATTGTCATTTTTGTTCAGAGTCATTATGGAAAGACTCACACCACAACAGCGTCTCCAAATTGTTCAGCTGTATTACGAAAACAGCGTTCTGTGAGAAAGAAGACCGTTGCGAATCGATTCGTCGCCGTTCGCGGCGGCTTGGCTTATCGTATTCGACAACTGGGCGTATTTTACTTATGCATGAATTGAAGCCAGGCGACTTTAATTTGCGTGTTATTTTCAGTAAATAGGAGCTCAAAGGGGTCGCCCAAAATTGGACCTTCCTAATGGACCACCTCACTTATTCAGCATATACATGATATAATTTTCAAACAGTAAATGCCATAAATTATTCTTTTAACCGATATTAATAATTTTAAGTTTTCAAATTTATGTGTTTTATTTTACATTATAAATCAATCTCCACGATAAATACTTTGCACTTTATTTTACGAAAAATACTTTGCACATTATTTTAGTTCACCCATTTTATAAAACCAAGTAAATATTTACTTTAACTTGGGTGCACTACTAGAAAAGGTTTCGGTGGAGACCTTCTTGGAAATTAAGAAGTATTATAAAAGTGTGATATCCTTTCATTTGGAAAGTATTAAAATCGTTTGTCTTGTTTTTTTATAAAGAATTATAAACTTCACAGAAAGCACAACCATTTGTTTGAAAAAAGGGTACCAACTAAAGTATTACAGCTAGAATCGTGAAATTTGGTATGTAAATTCCTCTCACCATGTAGAAGCGCTGTATAATTGGATTGTTCGAAATTTGTACTTTTTAGCGGGTAGGCGGGACAAAAAAGGTTCCAATTTAAGCATTGCAGCTATAGTCGGGAAATTTGGAGTGTAAATTGTGTGTAAAGCGCAATATAAAGGATTTTTTCGAAATAGTAGTGAGATGTGGTGTGTAAGTTCCTCTGACAACGTAGAAGCGCAAATCTAATTGCAATTTAAATTAAAATCGAATTTTTCCAATTTTGTACTTATAAACAATGAGCGGGATAAAAATAGTACCAACTAAAATATTTCAGCAATAGTCGTGAAATTTTGTGTTTAAATTTCTCTGACAACGTAGACTTGCAACATAAATGGATTTCTCCAATTTTAGTATTACAGGTAGAATTTATTGTGTAAATTCCTCTGACCATATAGCAGCGCAGTAGCTTGATTTTTCGAAATTTGTACTTCTAAGGGGTGCGCGGGACGAAAAGGGATAAAAATGCTGTACAATCCTGTAAAGGGGAATTAATGTGTTACCAAATAAAGTACACATTTTTAGGGAAAGCAAAAACACATGTTACCTATAGTGATTTTTCAAAATGTGTACTTTTTGGGAAAAGTTATAAACTGGCTGGCTGAATCTAGAAACATGAGATCGAGGATATAAATGGTTGTAATTTTTTGTTCAAAACTTGGTAGAAAACTATACATACGAAGTAGTTCAGCTAAAATAGCACATTCCTCTGACTGTGTGTGAGTGCTAGCTAATAGGAGGTTTCCAAATTACTATTTTAGATTTATCTATATCCACCAAAAGAAAATTAAATTAATACTATCCAAAAACGGATAAAATTAACGAATAACTTGCTTTTTCGCGTGCGAAGCAGCGGGTACTACTAGTTTCATAATAAAGAGGAAAGTATGCCGTTAATAATGAAAAACATCATCAGCCAAATGACCACCACGACCACGCTTACAGGACTATATCCTTTTCATGAAATTTTCCATAACCAAATCGCAAAGTGGCTGTCCTATGTCCTCGATAGCCTCACGAATTCTATCTTTGAGGTCTTGAATCGACGCTGGGCTGTTGGCGTCGACCTTATCTTTCACGTAGCCCCAAAAGAAGAAGTAACAAGTTGTTAAATCACAAGATCTCAGTGGCCAATTGTAATCACCTCTTCGAGAGATAACACGGTCCGGAAACTTATCCCGTAAAAGAGCAATGGTTTCGTTGCTTGTGTGGCACGTAGCGCCGTCTTGTTGAAAGTAAACGTTGTCCAGATCAATACCATCCAACTCCGACCATAAAAAAATCATTTATCATCTTTCGATAGCGCAATCCATTCGCCGTATCTGTTGATCCAACCTCATTTTCGAAAAAGTAAGGTCCAATGACCCCACCGGACCAAACTGTCACACGTTGAGGATGGAGAGGCTTCTCAACAATAACTCTTGGGTTTTCCGAGCCTCAGTGCGACAATTTTGCTTGTTGACGTAGCCACCGAGGTGGAAATGGGCCTCATCACTCAAGATGATGTTTCGATGGAATTCCGAATCATTTTCATTCATGAATTTTAATAATTTCAATGCATTGTCGAAGCGTGTATCGTTCCATTTTTAGTAATGGCGTAGTTTCTACTTGTCAAATGTCAAAGAAAAGAACTTCAAATGTGACAGCTACCGAAATAACACCTCTTGTTGGAAAACCCTGTATAAAAATGACAACATTTACAACATCTCTAACTTTTCATGACATAAATAATTAAGCTATTACCTCATTGTTGCTGCGAAGGCTATATAATCGCCTTCGGTGTTATCCGGCCTTACTATCAACATTGTCCTATTCCAAATAATTAATAAAACACTACAACCACTATCAAACATCTTCGATGTACAATTGTCGGAAGGCATCCTTAAACTAGAATTAATTTATCGTGGTTACTCTCTTTTTAGCCGCAGTCAAACATGTTTGCTAGATAGGTGGCTTAAAGTAAATTAAAAAAATATTTATTATTAAATTGAAAATTAATAACAAAATTAATTCTCAATTTGTTATCTATTGATAACGCGTACGGTAGGTTCGCGCGACCAGTGTTAAACCACTGTGCATTAGGGCGTACCTCAAAAAAAAAGTTCGCCGTACACCTTCGAATATGAAGTATTATTGAAAGGTAGTTTCAAAAAAAAAAATTTTATTTTTTTATGCCGAACGTAGGGGTCGCGCTTTTACATTTTTCTATATAACTTGTATTTATAAACGGATTTTAAAGTGTGATACATCGATGTTTTTGTCTCGACGAGGCCGATTTTTTTGTCTTTGAAGTCATTGAGCTCAAGCACCCCCTTCTGGTACTTACCCATCATTTCTCAGTTGCTACTACCCTAATGTACCACTCTAATAATCGAAAATTAAAGCTCGCATAAAATCATGAATCATGTTTGAGCTCAATGACTTCAAAGACAAAAAAATCGGACAAAAACATCGATGTATCACACTTTAAAATCCGTTTATAAATGCAGAAGTTATATAGAAAAATGTAAAAGCGCGACCCCTACGTTCGGCATAAAAAAATAAAAAAAAATTTTTTGAAACTACCTTTCAATAATACTTCATATTCGAAGGTGTACGGCGAACTTTTTTTTTTTTACTTGTAACCTGGTACGCTCTACTGTGCATATCACTCGGTGTGTATAAAGCCGACTATCAGACACAATTTGTAGTGTTTAGTCACCATGAATTGTTCATTTCAAGTCCTTCTTGCATGCTTTGGCGCCGTACTCACGCACACTCGCACTCACACGGTCAGTTGTATTAATTCGCGCCGATACCAAGAAAGAAGTGAAAAAACAATGCCGATACTCGGGCGCAGAAAAGGAAACGAAACGAACGAATCAACGGAACCGTTTACCATAAAAATTGCTTTGTTAAATGCTTAAGAAACGCTTTACTTTTAACAGCGCCAGCAACAGACATACAGCCACGACAACAACAACAACGGCATACTGTTGTTTGAGTCAACAATCACGGGGGGTTGGGGGCGAATGGCAGCAGGTAGTGTGTTTGGATGTGCGTGTGTTCTGCCGTTGCCATTTATTATGGAGCCCAGCAACAATAACACTACCACCAAAAGCCACATTGTTATGCTGTTGCTGCTGCTGCTGCTCTTCTTGTTACTGTTACTGTTAATGGTGTGTTGTAGTTGTTGCTCTTGTGTTTGATGAGATGAGTTTGCCTGAATGCGTGTACTCGCATATGCGAATGGGTTTGTGTGTGTGTGAGAGTGTGTGCTGAGAGACTGTGTGGCGTATGAACGATAACAAGTATCCGAATATTTGGCATTCGCAATGAAAGGAGTTTGTGTTCGTGTTCGTTGAATGGGTGGGGGAAGGAGAAGGGGGTTGAGGTTTAGTGAGTGAGAGAGTGTTTAAACATGAGTTTGTTTATGTCTGTTTTGGGTGGTTCTTGGGGGGGGGGTGTGGTTGGGTGGAAACTGACTCTTCTGTTTCAACAACAATGGATACAGATAAAATAACACGATGAGTTTACTTCGTAGATCTCGCTCTGTTTGTCGTCACTGTTCTGTTATTTGTTAGTCCGTTTTGTTAGTCTTGTTCTTGGCTGGTTCTTGTTTGGTTGTTGTTTTCATCGTGGTTAGTGTCAAACAATTGTGTCTCTACTTATGTATCGATGTACATACATACACACATACAGATATTTATTTGACTGTAGTATAAGCACTTACATACAATAAGAAGTATGTTGTTTTTACATCATGTTCGATTTTTCTCTGAAAAGTAAACCGAAAAGTATGTAAAGGTATCCATGTTAACATATACATAGCGCCCGTTGGTGTTCCCGATAGGGCTTATTAGCTAAAAATTTGTCTGGATTTACTCGATTAACAAGAGAATTATTTATTTGTCGCTTAGCTAATGCTGCCGGATACTATTTTCAGAACCATTTGATAAAAATGCTGCCATGTTATCAAGACTTTTAGTCTGTAGCGACCACAATAATACTTGTAGAAAATGTACTGTGTAAAATTAAAAATTTGTAATAATGTTAGCTTTGACATTTCGTTTTCTGAATATTGAAATGTCTGAGAATTTTTTTTTCATTCTGTTTTTGAACATGAAAATAAAGGAATCATTAATCCCAGCATTATGCCCAGCATATATCTGCTGTAAGAGATTAAATTCTCTTGCCTTTATTGCGTTTGATGATATCTTTCACCTTGGCCATCAGACTCTGTTGCCAGCTGATGCTCTAAATAATCCATATGAGACATATGAATAGGGTTTGGGATTTCCCGGACTTTTTTCATTTTTTAGGTATGTCCAATATGATTTAAAATGTCAACATTTAGTAACTGGTGTGCTTTTTTAACCTATTAACGCCCACCAAACACGTCCGTGTACACTATTTCAAGGTTTTCGTACTTTTATGATAACTTTTAATATGAATGTAATGCCTGATTATTAAACTATATGGTTGTTCGATTGACTAGCTTAATTTTTGTATGGAATTTAGTCGCTTAAAAAGAAAGTAGTTGAAAGTAGCTGGTTGATTTATTTAAGAAAAAACAATGCATAAAAATGTTGCCACCTTGTCAATTTTCTTAATTGTAAGCTAGCAAGCCCAATAGAACAGGTCGATGATAATCGTGAGTGATCGAGAAGAACAAAACAATATAATAATAACCTAAAACTAAATATTTTTTATTATTGTAGTAGTTATTACGAGAATAATTGAGAAGAAATTTAATAAATTGGGCGTTTATGGGTTAATATACTGACATATTACAAATTAAACGCATGTTTTTGTCAAAATATTTTACAGATTATTTTTCATTTTAAATTTATTTTACTCTTGACTAATTGAATTGAAGGCATCATAAACTTGGACATTAAAATCGCAGGCACAATTGACTTACACCTACACTAGATTCAAAATTAAAAAAAAATGATTAAGGAAACAAATAACACGTATGGCAAAGAATGTTATGACGTAATTTAGAAGATTCATTCGAATCGAGAAGAAAATATTTTACAGAAACAGGGAAAATATTCTAAACTGTAAAATCAATATAAACTAGTAAATCAAAAATTTTTTTTCAAATCCATGCTTTATGCAAGCAGAATTCTATTGGGCCTAGAAATTCTTTTTTAGTTATCTTTTGTAGAAGGAAAAATTACTGCGTTATCAGGAGCAGAAATAATAGATTTTTAATTTGTGGTTTGTATGGGAGGTACCACGCCCACTTTTGCATTACCGCCCATTTTAGGCGCAACTACGCACATTGATGCTAGATGCACTTACACAAAATTTGAGCACTATACGTGTCATAGAACTGACACTATTCGATAATATGTTTTAACTTCGTATGGGAGGTGGTACGCCCACTTTTCCAATACCGCCCCTTTTTGGCACAACTATGCACATTGATGGTATATGCACTTACACAAAATTTCAGCACTCTAGGTGTCATAGAACTGACAATATTCAATAATAGGTTTTAACTTCGTATGGGAGGTGCCACGCCCACTTTTCCAATACCGCCCCTTTTTGGCACAACTATGCGAATTGATGCTAGATACACTTACACAAAATTTCAGCATTCTAGGTGTCATAGAACTGACAATATTTAATAATAGGTTTTAACTTTGTATGGGAGGTTCCACGCCCACTTTTCCAATACCGCCCATTTTTGGCACAACTATGCGAATTGATGCTAGATGCACTTACACAAAATTTCAGCACTCTAGGTGTCATAGAACTGACAATATTCGATAATAGGTTTTAACTTCGTATGGGAGGTGCCACGCCCACTTTTCCAATACCGCCCCTTTTTGGCACAACTATGCACATTGATGGTATATGCACTTACACAAAATTTCAGCACTCTAGGTGTCATAGAACTGACAATATTCAATAATAGGTTTTAACTTCGTATGGGAGGTGCCACGCCCACTTTTCCAATACCGCCCCCTTTTTGGCACAACTATGCGAATTGATGCTAGATGCACTTACACAAAATTTCAGCACTCTAGGAGTCATAGAACTGACAATATTCAATAATAGGTTTTAACTTCGTATGGGAGGTTCCACGCCCACTTTTCCAATACCGCCCATTTTTGGCACAACTATGCACATTGATGCTAGATGCACTTACACAAAATTTCAGCACTCTAGGTGTCATAGAACTGACAATATTCGATAATAGGTTTTAACTTCGTATGGGAGGTGCCACGCCCACTTTTCCAATACCGCCCCTTTTTTGCACAACTATGCACATTGATGGTATATGCACTTACACAAAATTTCAGCACTCTAGGTGTCATAGAACTGACAATATTCAATAATAGGTTTTAACTTCGTATGGGAGGTGCCACGCCCACTTTTCCAATACCGCCCTTTTTTGGCACAACTATGCGAATTGATGCTAGATGCACTTACACAAAATTTCAGCATTCTAGGTGTCATAGAACTGACAATATTCAATAATAGGTTTTAACTTTGTATGGGAGGTTCCACGCCCACTTTTCCAATACCGCCCATTTTTGGCACAACTATGCGAATTGATGCTAGATGCACTTACACAAAATTTCAGCACTATAGGTGTCATAGAACTGACAATATTCGATAATAGGTTTTAACTTCGTATGGGAGGTGCCACGCCCACTTTTCCAATACCGCCCCTTTTTGGCACAACTATGCACATTGATGGTATATGCACTTACACAAAATTTCAGCACTCTAGGTGTCATAGAACTGACAATATTCAATAATAGGTTTTAACTTCGTATGGGAGGTGCCACGCCCACTTTTCCAATACCGCCCGTTTTTGGCACAACTATGCGAATTGATGCTAGATGCACTTACACAAAATTTCAGCATTCTAGGTGTCATAGAACTGACAATATTCAATAATAGGTTTTAACTTTGTATGGGAGGTGCCACGCCCCTTTGTCCAATTGGTCAAATTTTTCCATTTCCTTGTATTGTCATCGAAAATGATTAAGTGTGCAAAATTTGAGCAAAATTGGTTGAGAAAAAAGCTTTCAAAAATTGATTTCAAATTTTGTGGCACACAAACATATATAGAAAGTAACCTTATATAAAGCATGGAAAAATTAATATTAATTAAATAAATTCATAAAAAATAAAAACATTGAAATAGTCCAGTAATTATTTCCTACAAAGGGTCATTTAAAAATACCGTAGGATATATTTTTATTTTAATTGTATCTCTATTTTTAACAATTTCTTATTGGTTTCACATGTAAAGTAAATTGTTATTTAAGATGATTTTCACCTTTTGTTTTGTCGATTCTTGTAGGCAAACATGAAATTTGAAGTTTAACCAGATAGCACGATGGGTTAAGTATTGACATTATGTCAGCCATAATATTGTCGGTATGATATTTTTGTTTGACAATAAAGATACTGCAAATATCCCCACAAAACGTTTGTATACCCCTAGCTTGGTTTTCCAAAAAATTACTACTTAGTGAATTTTAAAATTTTTGTTTGTAGTAATAAACAAATACTATTTATTATTGATTAATATATGAATTTGAAATATATTAAAAATTTCCAATTTAAATAGTAAATCTAAATTAGTGCTCAAAATAATCAACAAAATATTTTTTTAATATTTCCCGTATTCCCGGGAAATTAAAAAAATTTTCCCGGGAATTCCCGTCCAAATTTTTTCGGGAATTCCCGGACCCCAAACCCTACATATGAATCATTGTATGGTGTCTACGTATATATGATATTTGCCTAGAATGATGTAAATAACTTTTTTGACGCGTTTCCATACAAATTCAGAATTTTGCATAAGTTTTCGTATGTCAGGGCCAACAAAAACACATATAACACCCTACGACAATTTTTAAAAAAAGTCTTTACACTTAAACTGAATAGTATACTGTAGGTAAAATTAATTTGTTATTATTGCAGTTTTTAGTTTTTCATTTCCTCATCCCGTTGTATCCATTTATAGGAAAGGTTGAACTTTGTCATTTAATAATGGAACACAATATCATTCATATGACTACCACGACTGGCTCGGCAGTACCTCATTCGATCGACCCAATTTTTCAGTACATTTTGGATTTTTCCGCATCGAATCTCTTCAATTGCAACATCGATTTCATGTTTCAATGCCCAACTAACATTTATCCTTAATGGCTTCCCATAGAAAATAATCTAAAGGGCTCAAATCACAGCTCTGAGGCGGATAATCTTGTTGAAACCAAATGTCGTCATTGTCTCTTGAATTTTTAGAAACAAAAATTCGTTGAGCATGACACGGTAACGCTCACCGCTAACGGTGACGGCGGTTCATTGCTCAATTCAGAAGAAAAATGGTCCAATGATGCCGCCAGGCCAAGCACTGGACGAGAACGTACACGGGTTGGTTTGTCCATTAACGATCCATTTTCATGCGGTTCACAAATTGACGATTTCTTCGAACATTTTCCACGAACATTTCTTAAAGTTTGCGTTAAAGTCTCACTACCTTGTTAGTAAGCTTTTAATATTTCCCCATATTGTTTGAGCAAAGTCGTATTTATAAAGGTGATAGCAGGAGCCCAGCTGACTGAAATTTTTTTCATTCAAAAGTAACCGAAACTGTCAAACCCCATATATTTTGCTTTGACATTATGGCTCACCATTCAAAAATTACTTGTATTTTGTTGTTGCCGAATTTGTTGTTGTTCTAGTGCTGTCACCTGTATAAATACGCCTTGGTTTGAGCGTATAGCGTCCTATTTTGCAAATGTCAAACATAAACCTGAAAATAAAAATAAAAATTAATTTTATTCAACCTTTCACAGTCAAAGTAATCTGTAGTTCAAATTTAAAATTTTAAATGGCCCACCCTGTAATTGAGTGAATTTGGATTAGATGTACGACGAACGAAATTATGTTAGGGAAACAGTCCCTAAATAAAATATATAAATGCGTGTTAAAACTACAAGAGTATAGAATTCCAAGATTATGAGGCAGTAGTCTTGGAAATTATGCTCAAATGTTCTAAATATTCGGGGTTATTAAGGGTATTTTCAGTTCATGTTAGGGGAAAATATTTCCCTCTTGACCGATTTCGCCCACTTGTAATCAAAACCGGTCTGCAGCTATAACACGTATTCTTAGAAAAATTGTACCTCCTAGGACATGGCTAGAATTTTGTGCCAATCAAACGGTTTGTTGCCAACCGCATCAACTGTTTCACGAACCACTCTATTGTCTCCATTTGAACAGCCTATTGAGAGCTTTCTGGCTAAAGAAATTGATGATTTGGTTTTAGCTTAAGTGCATTTATCTGGTAATAGCAAAAAATGAGACTTGAGTTGAGTGGTGGACAACAGCGGACGTTCGTACTTGTCAAAAATGGCCTGGACTGAAATGCTCGCTCAGTATCATTGATTGTCGACATAACAAAGGAGTGAAATATATGTCAACACTTTATCTTTGCGTTGGAGAAGCGAAGGTGGATGGTGACGAGTGGGCCTGGCAGGATGTTGTAGGCCTACGCAGAGTCGTACATGCCAACTCACAGCAATTTCCTATTGTTTGTGTTGAATGTTAATTCGTGTGAATTATTACGTTTTTCTGTTATTGTTCGGTGCGGCGTGGCGTGGCGTGGAATTCCTTTTTGTTGCGCATATCCTTCAAGATTAATGAAACCTTATAAATAAATATTATGTGGCATTTTGTATGAGCAGGAGACCAGCCGTGATTGTTATTATTTATGCCTGACAAAAACATACGATGGTGACGACGACGACGACGAAGATGGCAGAGAACAATACCTCTTGGGAGGGGAGGGAGGTAGGTAGCAGAACGAAAGAAGATTAGCTGCATAACGAATGGGTTTTATTTATCCAAATAAATAATCATTACAAATGTCAAATTCTTGTGAAACATGTCTGCAGTCGAGGACAATTCAAGAGCAACACCTGTATACCTTTGTTTAAATTCTATTCACTACAAGGCGAAAATGTGGGATTTTGACGAATAATACCCACCAATAGCCACTATAAAGGGGCTAATCCACTGGCGAACATGTTTGACGAACACAAATTTTGAACAAACCTGTGCCTTTCCACTTCCACTACACAAACATATGGAGAAATACTTTTTATTAAATATTTCAAATAGTTTTTCATAAAGCCACAAAACGATATCAAATATAGTAATCGAAAAAATGGCCAGGAAAAACTCTTACCGGTCAGCTCAAGAGTAGAATTTTTCCATATAACAATTTTTGAAAATTAACTACCACATTAGTCACATTGGCTGTGTGTGTGTGTTTATATAAATTGCAAATCCTGCAGCCCAAAGGAACAGCCCTCGCCATCACATTCACATTACATCAAAGCATAGCCCCAAGTAGTACTGTGCTATGTTAACAATCTTCGCTGTACAATTTTCTTAATTTCTATTTGCCAGACATTATAGCCACTTTCCTCTCGTTTTCATAAAAGTCTAATTGAAATATAATGTTCCCATCTAAAGGTCCTCGGCGCCATTCAATTAAGGCACGAGTGCAGAGTTATTATTTGAAATTATGTTTTATACTCGCTCACACACACACACGGCCACGCACACGTTGTCCATAGTACACTGCTGTTCAAAAGTATTTAAAATGTATTGTTTGTACACCAAGAAAACAAACTAAAGAAGTTGAGGCAAAACATATCCTCACGTAAGAATGTAACGCAGAATGCTGGTAATGAATACATAACCTTAGGCACTCTCACTCTGTGCTGCACAGTGGGGGAAATCGGAAAAAAGTAATGCCAAGTTTCTGGGATGTGTGCCTATAAATCAGCCATTACATTACGCAATCGAGTCGAGCGAACTGTCAAACATGACAGGTCCGTAAAAAGTCACATAGTAAAGGGTGCTTTTTTAGCTATTATCTTTTTGGCAACACTGGTTTAAACAGCTGACGCACGTTTCGTGTTTTGTTTCACTGTCACACATCTTCAGCTTGGTCTATAATTTAACCATGAATCGTCTTACGAACGAACAACGCTTGCAAACTATTGAATTTTATTATCAAAAAGCGTGCTCTGTTAAGAAAGTTCACCCACTGAAGCGGCTATTCGGGCTATTGTGACTAAATTTCGCACCAAATTTACATTGTTGGACATTAAACCACCAACACGCTTACGTAGAGTGCGAACTGAAGAAAATATCGCAGCTGTATCGGCCAGTGTTAATGATGACCATCAATTATCGATTCGTCGCCGTTCGCAGCAATTGGGCCTCTGTTACTCAAAAACGTGGAAATGCCAAAATTGGACTAAGCGGATGGACCACCTAAGACGCAGCCGCGGTCAACATTTAAATGAAATTATCTTCAAAAAGTAAATGTCATGGACCAATCTAACGTTTCAAATAAAGAACCGATGAGATTTTGCAAATTTTATGCGTTTTTTTTTTTAAAAAAGTTATCAAGCTCTTAAAAAATCACCCTTTACAACCAACTGTAGCACCCACTATCTACCAATAATTATGGCTTTGAAAATATTTTTGAAAATATAAATATAAGAATATTTATTTTTTGAATTGACGTATTGGTAGCATTACCTTATAAGCGTGGTTTGAAATAATTAAAATATTATATTTATTTATAAAATTAACTTTTCAATATTTGTATTGTTTTGGTTTGGCTATATTAAAAAAATTATATTTTCCTGTAATATTACTGCACTTCTACGAAAATCGACAGCCTATGTGGAATGCAATCCATGTTGGAGGGTATATAAAGTTCGGCCCGGCCGAACTTAACGCCGTTTTTACTTGTTTTTTGAAAAACTTTCCTATAGCTTTTAAAAATCACCCTTTATAAACAGAACCAAAATTTAAATTTAATGCTTTTCAATTTCTCATTTTTATTAGGCCTGATTGGGCTTACTAGCTTAATTTATGTGTGGACTTTACTCGCTTAACAAGAAAGTAGCTTACTACTCTCTTAGTATTGCTGCCAATTTTTTCTTGTTGATCCATTTAAGAAAAATCATAAGCTAGTAAGCCCAATCGAACAGGCCTATTGTGTGATATGTGCAAACGCAGGAAACGAGACAGGAATCATGTGATTTAATTTCTTAAATTTCTTAAAATAAACATACAGTCTTGTAATTTTGTACATTTGCTAGACATAACATACGCAAAAAATAAAAATAAAATTGGGCCGATCGGACCACGCCCACTACCACCTCCCATATAAACCTGTATTGGTACAGGGTGACCAAAAACAAAATTTTATGAAAGCTTAAAAGAATGAAGAGTTGTTTATGTGTTCGACGAAATGTGTTTTTCTAAACATTATTACAAAAGCAAAATATAGCATACAAATAGTATACTTTAAACTGCAATTTAAATAATTATTTCAAGAAATAAAATAAAATGTCTACATATGTACAAAAAGGTGAATGATGTTGTATATCATTTTAAGGTACTTTCAATACCTTTTAAATAAAATATTGATGGGAATCATATATATGTCTATGGCTGTCTATCAAAAACTGTGCTAAAATAAAATGACAATATTTGGAGTTTGCCGAAAAATGCTGACGAGATATTACTTCCACCATAAACTACAACCTCAGACTAACACTTTCACATTTACACTTTGTTGTTCAAGTTGAGTCCTACATATAACTTTTGGTCCACGACATTTATAGGTTATGTTCTCTACAAATCACAAAATTACAATACCTATGAATACTTACAAGACCACAATAATCATAAAATGTTAAATATAATTTTTCAACTACTAACTCTTGCCGTCAATTTTCATAATATAGTCACTTTATTATTTTCTTTTTAAGTCTTGATTTTAATTAATTTGTAAAACTGCTTTATATCAAAATTAATCCCACTTTTTTTGAACCGCAAAGTTTAAGTACCATTCAGGCTTGTGGTGTTGCCACCTAATTTTCTCCAGTATATTTTCTTGATTGCTTGGAGTGTTGCCATAAAGAAAATATATACACATTTACCACTTTCCAATTTTATTTTTTTTTTGAATTTCTGCCAAAAAATGGATTTGGGACCATAGTGCAATGTCCATCTGTCTGTCTGACCGTCCGTCTGTATGTCCATCGTAATAACGATACAGGTCGCAATTGTAGCCAGAACCAAATGAAACTTTGCACAACAAAGTTTTTCGGGATAAGGACGAACACTATTTAATTTGAAGAAAATCGGTTCAGATTTAGATATAGCCCCCATGCGAATTTCACTCCCTATTTGACTTTTATTATATTTTATATTTTAACAGATTTTCTTCAAAATTGGCAAAATATCTTATATTTCAAGTGTCAGATCGGTTCAGATTTATATATAGCCCCCATACGAATTTCACTCCCAATTTGAGTTTTTCCGCTTTAGAAACAATATATTTTATCAGATTGTCTTCAAATTTAGCAAAGCAGCTTATATTTAAACTAGGAACACCTGTGGTGAAAATAGTTCACATCGGTTCAGATCTATATATAGCTCCCACACAAATTTGACTACCGATTTTACTTTTTCTGCTCTAGAAACCACATATTTTAACAGATCTTCTTCAATTTTGGGAAATTATCTTATGTTTCAAGTAGAAAGTCGTGTGCTGAAATTGGGTCAGATCGGTTCAGATTTATATATAGCTCCCATACAAATTTCGCTCCCAATTTGAGTTTTTCCGCTTTAGAAACAATATATTTTATCAAATTTGGCAAAACAGCTTATATTTAAACTAGGAACACCTGTGGTGAAAATAGTTCAGATCGGTTCAGATTTATATATTGGTCCCACACAAATTTGACTTTTCCCTATTTTACTTTTCCACTCTATAAACCGCACATTTTAACAGAGTTTTTTCAAATTTTGCAAATTACCTTATATTTCAACTAGAATCGCCCATGGTGAGAATGTGTACTATCGGTTCAGATTTATATTTATTTTTTCCACCCCAGAGACCACGTTATAACAGTTAACACGTTATACTGAACAGGAACTGGAAGAACCTAATGTAAAAGTGGGTCACTTCATTCCATGTTTGGATATAGCCACGATACAAATATTCTTCTCGGTTTGACAAATTGGGTCAGGTCATATCACCCAATGATTAGGAAACATACAAAAATCTTTCCCGTTTTCACTTTTTTACCGAATTGAATTGCGTTCGAATAGAAAGTGGACTGTATCATATAGTCGGCCCCGCCCGACTTCAGCCTTTCCTTACTTGTTTTATTTCAAACCATGCTTATAAGGCAAGACTACCAATACGTTTACATATCGAAATAATACTTCAAGTCAATTCAAAAACTAAATTTGTAAATAAATTTGCATTCTATTAAATATAGATGCAAAATGGTCTTGAGCCAGGACAATATCCCAGTTCAAATGAAATATTGATTACAGACCAACAAAATACAAACGAAAAAACTAAAACAAATGAGCGTTGGCACGGCAGAAGTATTGCTGGGTAACTATACCTGCATATACACATACTTACCTATGTAACTCAATGAGATGCTTGTACGATGGCATGTGTACTTTATTACTTGGTTCGATTTTTTAAACGCAAATTCTTCAAGTGAGTTGTGATTCTCGTTCGTTTGTGAGAATCATCTCCTTATAGAGGCCAGGTTTGATGTTGAAAAGTCGCTGCGAAGCCATCTGAACGAGACCTTTGACAGGGTGGAAAACACGATAGTGGTAGTCTGCAGCCAAGTAATAAATGTCACCATGCCATTTGTAAATAAATTTGCATTCTATTAAATATAGATGCAAAATGGTCTTGAGCCAGGACAATATCCCAGTTCAAAACTAAATAATCTTAAATTTATATTTTCAAAAAGCTTAAATGCCATAAATATTGGTAGATAGTGGGTGCTACAGTTGGTGGTATTTCCATTCCAATTTAATTCCAAAAGTACAAATTTTTGATTCAACCATTTTTTGCCGTAAAAAATCTTTCTATTTCTTTCTATTTTGCGTGTCTATGCAGTCAGAGGAATGTATACACCGAACTCCATTATTATAGCTGCGGCCATTTCGTTGGTACCATTTTTATCCCTTTTTCCCCTTAAGAGTACGACTTTATAAAATATCTTTATTTTATTTGTCTACGAAATTAGAGGAATGTACACACCGAATTTCATTATTCTAGCTATAGCCGTTTAGTTGATACCGTTTTTATTCCTTTCCCCCATTTTACCCCACTTTATAGTACGACTTTCTAAAATCTCTTTATATTACGTGTCTACGGAATTAGAGGGATGTAAAAACCAAATTACATCATTCTAGCTGTAGTCGTTTAGTTGGTACCATTTTTATCCCTCTGTTCCCATTGTGTCCCTTGAAAGTGCGAATTTGGAAAAACCATTTATTCTTCGCGTCTACGGAGTCAGAGGAATGTATACTCCGAATTTCATGATTCTAGGTCATTTGGTTGGTGCAATTTGTATCCCCCTTTTTCCATTTTAACCCAAAAAAGTAAGAATTTCAAAAAATCCCTTTATTTTACATGTCTCTGCAATCAGAGGTATATATACACAGAATTTCATTATTCTTGGTGCAGCCATTTGGTTGGTACGATTTGTATCCCTCTATTCCCATTTTACCCCTTAAAAGTACGCATTTGGAAAAATGCTTTATATATATCAGTTTCAATCCCAACGATGGTTCAGAATCAAAATCCATCGGCCAAAATTCAATAACTTTTGTTCTAGTAGAGTTCTGTAAAAACCCAAAATTAGACAAGGACCAAAGGATTATTTCTAGATATTAACATTAAAAATCAGGAAGTCGGATATATTTCAGAAATAGGCCGAAAGTTAAATACTTTTCGATTTTAAAGAAAATTATTTTTTTTATTTTTATGTTTTTTGACATATTTTTACGATTTGTTCATAATACGAAGAAAAAAATTTATATTTTTTTTTTGAAAAACTACTTTCATAACTTGTATCTACTTAATTAGAGGAATGTACACACCGCTTTTCGTGTTTCTATAGGGTGTTTTTTATTGAGGTATAGAACTTCGAATTGAAATAAAACACAAGAAAATCGTTTTATTGTCCATCAATTTGGCTTTATTGGAAGGATAATTTTATGCCATTAATGTTTAAATATGATTTCGGGCATGTGGCCGCCGCGGCTGGCTCGAATATAGCAAATTCTACAGGTCCAATTTTCAACCACTTTCTCCAATTGCTGTGCAGCTCCAATTGCTGTGCACGGTGGCGAATCGATTCATTCGGGTCCTCTTCAACACTTTGCTCTACAGCGGCAATTGTTTCTTCGGTGCGCACTGTTCGACGTCTCTGCGGATGCGTATTATCACATAGAGTAAACGTAGTGCGAAAACGATCCATGGTTAACCGAATTAATTGCTCTGATGGACGATTATGTCGACCATAAAATGGTGAACTTCGCGAACTGAACCATTACTTTCGAAATAAATTTGCACGATTTGCAAGCGTTGTTCTTTTGTCAACCTGTTCATGATGAAATGGCAAACCAAACTAAATATTAATCACTTGACAGCTGACAAAATGGCCGCCAGTTAAAAAAGTGATGCCAACTTAAAGTTCTATACCCCAATAAAAAACACCCTTTAGCTGCTGTCGTTAGATAGGTACCATTTTTATCCCTTTTTGCCCCATTTCACCCCCTACAAATAAGAATCGGTTTATAGAGCACGTGTTTGCTTTAAAGGCAACACGCCTGCCAAATATCAAGCAAATGTAAACTTACATATTCAACAAACATGCTTAAATACTCGAAATATTAGGGGTATTATAAATCCTTGTGAGGGAAAATTTTTTCCCTCTGGATCGATTTCGTCCACTTTCAATCCCAACGTATCTACAACTATTAGATACATTTATGTCAAATTTGGACGTCATAGCTCATTTCGTTTAGATGATAGCGTATTTTCAGCGACATGGCTAGATCGTCGTAGAATTTTGTCACGATCAGGACTATATTTCAAGGTGTTACAAACGGAATGACAAAGTTCGTATACCCCCATCCTGGAGGTGGAGGGTATAATAATAATAATCATTAATAATAACTAATTGACATCAATATTACTTTCATTCAAAATTTATATATGATTCTTATAGATCTATGTGCTAAATAGAAAGTTCAATCAATTTTTTGGAACATAAAATTCTAGAAAAATATAAGTTCGATAGGGTTTTAATTATTTGAATTAATTTAAATAGTAGCTGGCAAAAAATACATATGAAAACAAAACTGATACAGATAGAAGCAAGCAGAGATGCAAGCCGACCGATTTTAAGCCGCCGCCGCCGCATGTTTCTGCACGAGCCGCGCCGCTGCCGATTTCATCGACTCACATCAACTTCAACCACGCCGCCGAGATTTAACGGAGTTAGAATTCCTACCAAAATAGACAACCCACTTAAAATTACAAAAGAATATACAACTATCGACTTAGACAATCTACTACTTTCTTTGAATTTGGTATCCTATATACTATATGGCGACGTCTATAGAAAGTTGAATGATGGTATTTTGATTTAAAAGTCGCATTTATATACGTCAATTCCAGCATGCGTGGTCATGTATTCCTATAAAAAACAATAAACAACAGCTACTCTATTGTTCTCCTTTAGTGTATCAACGTAGGTAGAGCTTTATCATTCTTTGGAAGGATTATGATATTCAAGATGTCTGGTCAAATATGCCTCACGTGAAAATCTGTAATTGCAAAAATGTTTATTAAATTCATCCATATTATAAATTTTTGGGAATGGATTCCCACTCCCAAAAAATAATTGTATGGGATAATAATATGAAATTATGGGAACATTGGCTAATAATGACTAATATTAACGAATATTGAATTACTTGTCAAAAAATAAAAGAAAATTTATTAAAAACCAATACATTTGTTCTTTCTCTTTTCCCTAAATTGTCAAATAAATAGGGGTGGTCGAATGACAGAATGAGCCGGCAAATCAGTCGAAAGCCGCCGACCCGTTTTGGTTAGCGCCGCCGCCGATAATTTTGGGTCGGCTTGTAACTCTGGAAGCATGAAATTTTAAGTATATTCTCATCTTTATATGGAGTTTCTTGAAATCTTGAAAGCTTGTTGGGGAACTTTCGCAGCAATTCTGTCATAACAGGACTTGCCTACATGTGAAGTTGTACCAACTTGTTGAGATCACTTAGTGCTGCAAGGGATTCACAAAGAAAAACTCTTTCTATAGCAACCATGCTGCATCAGCATTCACCAGCCACCCTGTAGTTCAATTACAATTCATAACTAGTTTCCTGTACAAGTGGGTGTGTCCCTATCACTCAATACACACAGTTCATTGATGTGTGTTCATGTGTTTCCAAACAGGTATGTTTGTTAGTGATTTTTGTCCTAACCACTGACTACATGTCCTTTCATTTTGATCCTAATGCCACAGCTTTATTAAGTTCCCTACTTAAAAGACTATCTCAGCAACTCTTGGGTATACGAAAACTCGAAAAGTCATAGGCGGCGAGTGTCAATTTTTCTCGAAACCCTGAGCCAATTATGGTACATTTTAAATATGTTCAGCATCTTTAAACCATACTCCCCAACTTCCCCCATTAGTTCGTTCGTGCCACATCGAGCCGTTTCACTGCACATGCAGCCATTCATCCATCCATCTGTCCGATGACACTACACAAAACTGGGACCGAAAGCGGAAACCCAATTATTTCTCAATATGTCCTTGATGCCAGACCATTTACATCGAATCATTTCCGTTTGCCTGGCACAACAGAAAATCAACTTATGACAGTCAAAACGAACGAGTGACGTGATGACATGTCACTGATGTGACACTTGATGGAAGCACAAAAGGGTTGCCAGACTTTGAGCGGGGGCCAATGTTGATTGTATTGGTTACGTTCTAAATTGTTTTGAATTAAATAATGTTTAATCTTTAGGAGATTTACAGGCATAACAAAAGGTAAATCTTGTAAACGAGACGAAGAAAAAAAGAAACGAACAAATTCCAGAATTTCCATATTGTATAAGTCATGACACAGCTCCATGGCAGCTCCACAAGAAGAAGTAGAAGAGGCCGAGGCCGAGGTGGGATGGGATGGGTAGAATGGCACTCGTAGAAGAATGCCCAGGGGAAGGAAGCTGCCAGTAACACTGACTAACCTAATCATCCTTGGAAATAATGGTATTATAGAGAAAATGAAATGAAATGTTCTAAGGACAATACACAGACACATTGTCTTTCTTGCTGCTGTTCTCTGGGCTTTTATACATTTCGTATTTTTTTTTGTTAGCCTCAGCTTGTGTGAGGGGTGAGGTAAGAAGAGAGGGCTTTTGTTGCCTTTTTTCACATCTTAAAACATCGTTACACTCCTACACACTCACACGTTCACACAGTCACACACACAACAAGGACCTAAAAGCCCTCCGCCAGCAACACCACAAAAACAAACAGCATCAAGAAAAACAAAAGCAATGCAAGGCCTGAAATCCAAATGTGGATATAACTAAGGACCAAGGATGTGGGTGTCGCCGTGGCTGTGGGGATCTGAATGTGAGTGAGAACTTTGGGGCTTTTCGTGAATTCTCTTCACGTACGATGCTGAAATGTTTGATATATTATTCAACATTGAAATTGTTCTACATGAATTTCAAAATCCCTTTTATTTCGCCCCCATTCAAATAAACACCCAAGAAATGACTAACAAAGCAGTGAAGGACGAACGCCGTAATAACGACTCCAGTGAGATTCGACAACACCAAGCGAGAGTAACAATTATGAATATTTTATAGAATTTGCAAGTTTTGTTACGTTTTCGTTCTGTCTTTTCTGTTGTTTTTTTTTTGCATTTTTCTGCGAAAAATCGTTCACTGCCGGCTGCTGCCAACTTTTGCGGTTGATTTCGCTGTGGAATTTCGTCTGGAATTCACTTGAAATTGTCAATAATGATATGGAAATGGAAATGATTACCAAATAAACGAGCGAGCGAGCGAGAAGTGAGAACTGTTCAATTCTGTTTGTTGATGTTGTTGTTTCGTTATTTCGAATTCCATTTGATGCCATTAATATGTAAATACAATTTTGTGGCCTAACATATGTAACGCAACGAAGCTCCTGCGCGATACAAGCCCGCGTGACCTTTTAAACCGCCAGAGATCGCGGATACGTGCAGCAATATTAAATTATGTAACGCCATGGTTCAATTTATCAGCGGATATTACTTTTTGTGGAGGGTGGGGGGGGGGGTGTCCACTAGGGCGTACCTCAAAAAAAAAGTTCGCCGTACACCTTCGAATATGAAGTATTATTGAAAGGTAGTTTCAAAAAAAAATTTTTATTTTTTTATGCCGAACGTAGGGGTCGCACTTTTACATTTTTCTATATAACTTGTATTTATAAACGGATTTTAAAGTGTGATACATCGATGTTTTTGTCTCGACGAGGCCGATTTTTTTGTCTTTGAAGTCATTGAGCTCAAGCACCCCCTTCTGGTACTTACCCATCATTTCTCAGTTGCTACTACCCTAATGTACCACTCTAATAATCGAAAATTAAAGCTCGCATAAAATCATGAATCATGTTTGAGCTCAATGACTTCAAAGACAAAAAAATCGGACAAAAACATCGATGTATCACACTTTAAAATCCGTTTATAAATGCAGAAGTTATATAGAAAAATGTAAAAGCGCGACCCCTACGTTCGGCATAAAAAATAAAAAAAATTTTTTTGAAACTACCTTTCAATAATACTTCATATTCGAAGGTGTACGGCGAACTTTTTTTTTTTTACTTGTAACCTGGTACGCTCTAGTGTCCACCCAACAGACTGATAGCAATAAAACAATAAATACTGCTCGAGCGGAGCACAGTGGAATATTTGCATGCAAGCGGTGACAAAGATTAGAAGCAATAGAGCACACAACCCTCATATTTTCATCAAAACTTTTTTTATTTAAACAAATTTTTTGTTTACATAAAATTAAACATTATTACAAATCACTGCCAGTAGTTTCATTTGAGTCCACACTTAAATTAAGCTTTGCAAGTGTCCATATGGGCATCTCCCAAAAAAGGTCTACGAAAAAAATTGAATCAGACCACACTAATAGCTTTTAACTTTAACCTTATTTCTACAACCTTTTTATTATGAAACTTGAAGTTAACTTGTTCTCTTTATTTTTACTAAAAGTTGAAGTGTTTTAAAGAAAATTACTAACTTACTACGCGTTGAATTATTTGTAGTGTCCGTTTTGTCGCGTCCGTATTTCTGTTGTAACTAATTAAAAGAAATCTAAGAGATTATTCTCATATTTCATAAATCTACGAACAAAATATATCCTCTGACCTTCATTTACGAAAAACAAAGTTCTCAAAAAAACGCTGAACTTTGTATATTTCTATTAGAGCTTCAAAAGTAAAAATGTTTATTATTTTGTACTAATTTGTACTAAATCCTGGCGATATATTTTTAAAATGTAGTACTTCTTAAGCTCTTTAGAACACTAAAAAGGCTGATCGACTTTTTCAGTTTCTTTCTGGTTTTTTTTTGGCGTAGTTTAAGGCTTGCGAATGTCGCGTCCGGGCTACTGGGGGATGCCCATATGGAAATTTTTATTTTTTACCATTTGTCAAATCTCAGATAGAATCCCTGTATTGTTTATTAGATGGTTACCAGCCCTTATTACTAAATATATAACTAAAGCTTAATATATCAGGTCAACATTTGCAAAAAATCAGTGGAATGGAGACTTACAGTTTCCAGTTAATTAAAGAATCATTCCATATAACCATATAATAGCATTAGGTATCGTCAATCAATACAGGCAATCTGTCAATCAATCTGCAATATTTTTATACACTCCACGAGAGTATTATGTCTTTGTGCATTTGTTTGTAACACCCAAAAGGAAACGAGATAGACCCATTGTTAATTATACCGATCGTCTTAGAATCACTTTCTGGGTCGATTTAGCAATGTCCGTCTGTCTGTCTGTTTGTCTGTCTGTCCGTCCGTCCGTCCGTCCATCTATTCTTGTAATCACGATACAGGTCGCAATTGTAGACAGAACCAAATGAAACTTTGCACAACGATGTTTTTCGGGATAAGGACGAACGCTATTTAATTTGAAGAAAATCGGTTCAGATTTAGATATAGCCCCCATACGAATTTCACTCCCGATTTGACTCTTTTGGCTCTAGATACCACATATTACAACAGATTTTCTTTAAAATTGGCAAAACATCTTATATTGTAACTAGAAACACCTGTGGTAAAAATGTGTTAGATCGGTTCATATTTATATATAGCTCCCATACAAATTTCTCTCCCGATTTGACTTTTTCCGCTCTAGAAACCACATAATGTATCACATTGTCTTCAGATTTGGTAAAACATCTTATATTTCCACTAGAAACACCCATGGTGAATATCGGTCAGATCGGTTCAGATTTATATATAGCCCCCATAAAAATTTCGCTCCCGATTTGACTTTTTCCGCTCTAGAAACCACATATTGTATCAGATTGTCTTCAGATTTGGTAAAACATCTTATATTCCCACTAGAAACTCCCATGGTGAATATCGGACAGATAGGTTCAGATTTATATATAGCTCCCATACAAATTTCGCTCCCGATTTCACTTTTTCCGCTCTAGAAACCACATAATGTATCAGATTGTCTTCAGATTTGGCAAAACATCTTATATTTAAACTAAGAACATCTATGGTGAAAATAGGTCAAATCGGTTCAGATTTAGATATAGCCCCCATACAAATGTCGTTCCCGATTTGACATTTTCCTCTGTAGAAACCACATATTGTACTCGATTTTCTTTAAATTTGGCACAACATCTTATAATCTTACTAGAAACACCCATGCAGAAATTGGGTAAGATCGGTTCAGATTTAGATATAGCCCCCATATAAATGTCGCTCCCGATTTGACTTTTGCCGCTTTAAAAGCAACATATTGTGCTCGATTGTCTTTACATTTCGCACATCTTATAATCTAACTAAACAAAACTATGGTGAAAGTGGGTAAGATCGGTTCAGATTTAAATATAGCCCAAATTCAAATGTTGCTCCCATAAGTTTAACCGATTTTGGCCAAATTATACATTTTATATTTCACCTATTTCGTTCTAGGTTTCAATATATCCTCATACAAATGTCCTTTCCGATATAAAATTTTTTGTCAAACACATACATTTACAGGATACAAAAAACCTTCCCGTTTTCACTTTTTCACCGAACTGAATTGTATTCGGATTGAAAGTGGAGTGTATCATAGAGTCGGCCCCGCCCGACTTTAGCCTTTCCTTACTGGTTTAGGTATACATTTAGGAATACCATTTTACCCCCAAGTTTACCTGGCTTGACATTGAATCTTGCATCCCTAAAGTATGCTTTAAATACCATTTTTCAAATTACAATTGCAGAAAATATTGAACAGTATTAGGGTTGTTACACCCTCCACCTCTAGGATGGGGGTATATTCACTTTGTCATTCCGTTTTTAACTCCTTGAAATATTCAACGGAGACCCCATAAAGTATATATATATTGTATCCTGGTAAAATTCTAAGACGATTTAGCCATGTCCGTCTGTCAGCTGAAAGCACGCTAGCTTCCGAACAAAGTGAGCTAGGTTGAAATTTTCCGTAAATGTGTCTTATGGTTGCAGATCGGTTGGGATTGAAAGTGGGCGAAATTGGCCCAGAGGGAATTTTTTCCCCCCAACAAGGACTGAAAACACCCCTAATTTTAGATCAATAAGGCAATTTGTTTTTGAAAATTTCCGATTTTAATTTGAAATTTGTTTCGTACCAAAAAGTACAAAAAAGATTTAGCGGGTGAAATGGGACAAAAGGGATAAAAATGTTACCTATGATACGACAACAGCTAGAAACACGAAAGTTAGTGTGTACGGCCCTATAATTACGTAGACACGTAAAATATAGAGATTTATCGAAATTTTTTACTTTTAAGGGATACAATTGGAAAAGAGGAATAAAAATGTTACCAATCGAACCGCTGAAGATAAAATCATGAAATTCGGTATTTGCTTTTTTATCTGACTGCGTAGACGCGGAACATAAAGGATTTTTTCGAAATTTGTACTTTTAGGCGGAAAATGGGACGAATGGGATAAAATGGTACCAATAAAACGGTTGCAGTTAGAATAGTGCAATTCGGTGTGTACATTTCTGTGGCTGCGTAGACACGAAAAATAAAGATATCTTTCGATATTCGTACCTTTAGGACCAAATTGGGATAAAATTGGTTCCACGCAAACGCCTGTAGCTAGAATCATGAAATTCAGTGGTTACTTCGTAGACACGCACAATATGAGTATTTCTCCAAAATCATACTTTTAGGTTCAAAATGGAAAAATGAATAAAACTGGTACGAAGCAAACGGACATACCTAAAATAATGAAATTAAATGTGTTCCATTACAACATGGACGCGAAACATAACGGATCTTTGAAATTTGTACTTTTCTTATCAAAATGAAACAGTTTGTTGCTGAATCAAGAAATTGCAAATGGGAGAAATCGGCCCTGAGGGAAAATGTTTCCCTCACAAGGACTACAAATACCCATAATAATCCTTAATATTTTAGAGTATTTAAGCATGTTTTCTCAATATGTCTGCTTGTACTTACTTCATATTGGGTATGCGCATTCCCTCTATAACAGAAACGTGCACCATAAAGTGATTTTTATTCGTAGGGGGTGAAATAGGGCATAACGGGATAAATATGGTACATATTAAACGAAAATAGCTGGAAACACGAAATTCTGTGTGTACATTCCTCTAATTGAGTAGATACATACAATAAAAGTATTTTTTCCAAATTCGTACTTTTAGAGGGATAAAAATAGTACCAACCAAACGGCTGCATCTAGAATAATGAAATTCGGTGCATATATTCCTCTGAATGTGTAGGCACGTAAAATAAACGTATTTTTCGAAATTCAAACATTTTGGGGTTAAAATGGAAAAAGGGGATAAAAATAGTACCAAACAAATGACAGCAGCTAGAGTCATGAAATTCGGAGTTTAAATTCCTCTAACTGCATAGACACGAAAAATAAAATGTTTTTTTCCAAATTCGCACTTTCAAGAGAAACAATGGGAACAGAGGTACAAAAATAGTACCAACTGTAGACGTTTACAGCTAGAATGATGAAATTCGGTGTGTATATCCCTCTAATTGCGTAGAGACGTAATATAAAGCGATTTTATTAAGTAATACTCTTAAGGGGGTAAAATAGGAAAAAAGGCGATACAAATTGTACCAACCAAATGACCGCAGCTAGAATCATGGAATTCGGTGTATTCATTCCTCTTATTGCATAGACACGCAAAATAAAAAGATTTTTCAAAATTCGTACCTTTAGGGAAAAAAATTGTTTGAATCATAAAGTTAGGTTATTTTGCACTATGTCCGTGAGATAATGGATTTTCAAAATGTTTACTTTTTGAATTAAAATAGAATGGAAATACAACCAATTGTAGCACCCACTATATACCAATACTTATGGTATTTAAGCTTTTTTGAAAATATAATAATATTTATTTTTTGAATAGACTTGAAGTATTATTTCGGTATATATAATGTAAACGTATTGGTAGCTTTGGTTTATAAGCGTGGTTTGAAATAATAAAAATATTATATTTATTTATAAAATGTGGTTTTGGTTTGGCTATATTAAAAAAATTATATTTTCCTGTAATAACTGCACTCGACCGCCTCTGTGGAATGCAGTCCATGGTGGAGGGTATATAAAGTTGTTTTGCTTTATTTTTTACTGTAATTAAAACGTTGTTTGCAGCTATCAGAATGGCTTGTCTTGTTATGAAAAAATCCCCAATTATCCCCGAACTATAAAAGAGTTGTTTTATTTTCAAAGTTTTCGGCCAAAACAATAAATTCGAAAAGAAAAAAACAAATTATGAATGATTTGTTGAATCGTTAACAATAATGGAATATTTTGATTATCTTTGTCCCCAAAATAGTCATGAAAAAACTCCACTATAAAAAAGTTGTTTTATTTTAAAGAATTGGACCAAAACAAAAACATTTACGAGTGATTGATTACACCGTAGGACAATTTTTACAAAAAGTCGTTATACTTTAACCGGATCACATACGTATGAAACTATATGCAAAATAATGTTGATTGGC
Organism: Polietes domitor; assembly: GCA_947397865.1. Lineage (NCBI taxonomy): Eukaryota > Metazoa > Arthropoda > Insecta > Diptera > Muscidae > Polietes > Polietes domitor. The sequence continues at coordinate 161,900,335 of OX377620.1, read as the reverse complement.
GTTTTTAGTTTTTCATTTCCTCATCGTGTTGCCCCTTCACAGGACTTCAAAACTCCCAAAATATTAATTTGGGACTGGAGATTTTTGTACTTTTAAAAATATTTAGTATTTGCTTTTAATCGAGAATGCAATTTATTTACAAATGTCTACAAATTTATTACTTGGCTGTTCGCTACCTTTATCATGATTTTGGTCGGTGACGGCCATCTCCCGCTGGTCAGAAAAGAATTATAATAATGATATGAAGAAGTACAATGTCATCCACAAAAAGGAGCATTGAAAAAAAGTACTAGGTAAAACTGTAAAATTAAAATCAGGTTTCATATTATTTTTTCTTGTGATCGGTAATATATGTACCAATTATAATCAAGGTACTTCCCTGAGATACTAAAGAAGTGGATATATTCCATGGAAAATATTAAAGAACAGAACGTTAGTTTACGGCGAATAAAGGATGAAATGTCAAAAATCAAGTGGATTTTAATTGAGTGTGATGCCTCCTCCTTTCCATTACCAAAACAAAAAACTTCCTACGTAAGAGAACTTACTTAATCGAATATCTGGAATTCGAATGTAGTACATTATAAACACATAGAAATTCAATCAAATTGTTCACTAATCAAAACAAAAAAGCTAAAAAATTAATATAACTTCAGTTTTCCTACCTTAAGTCGGCTTTTGACGAATGAATATTTCTTTTTTGCGACCTTTCTTTGCTATTGTGCTAAGAAAATCCAAAGAAAACATGTAATTTTACAAAATTCAAATAAAAAATGTCCCATCTTTTGAATACCGCCCATTTGTATATTGTTTAAGCAGGTTACAACTAAATTAACTCACATAACAATATAGGAATCTAGGTGTCGAATATATTCAAAAACAGGTTTTAATTTCGTATGGGAAGTGTCAGGGGCACTTTCCGCTCATCTTTGCACAACTATTTACACTGCATCTACTCACACAAAATTTCAGCACTCTAGGTGTCATAGAACTAACAATATTCAATAATAGGTTTTAACTTCGTATGGGAGGTGCCACGCCCACTTGTCCAATACCGCCATTTTTTGGAAAAACTACACAAAATTTCAGCACTCTAGGTGTCATAGAACTGAAAATATTCAATAATAGGTTTTACCTTCGTATGGGAGGTGCCACGCCCACTTGTCCATTACCTCCCATTTTTGGCACAACTACGCACATTGATGCTAGATGCACTTACACACTTACTTCGTATGGGAGGTGCCACGCCCGCTTTTCCAAGACCGTCCATTTTTGGCAGAATTTTGCAGACTAATAATTTGTTAACTTTCACAAAAATTCACGACTCTAGCTGCAACAGTACTCCGAATATGCTAATTTAGAAAAAACGAATAAATGCCCAACTTGTGTGGGAGGGAGGTGCCACGCCCACTGAAAATATCAAAAATTTATATAGCCTATTTTTACCACCGGTTCAGCAAGAACACACTGTGAAAATTTCAAGAGGATCGGTTCCAGTAGTTTAGGCTGCTATAAAGAACAAATAAACAAACTTACAAACACAGATTCATTTATATATATATATAGATTTAATACTATTAATAAAAATTGAAATTAAATTGGTGTTCTTAGTTTGTTTTCTAGGTATTGTTCCCATTTCTAATGATACGAAAATATTGTATATAAAAATTACAGTATTCATAGCCAAAAATTTACAAAAATTAATCAAATAAAATTTACTCAAAACTAGTTTAATTTGCACATTTAAACTGAATAAAAATTTTAGACTAAATTTTAGTATCAAATTTAAAAATATTGCCAAGAACGAAATTACTGCAATTTTAAATAAGGAGCTTATTCACGACATAGGATGATCAAAATATTCCGAGATTGTTGACGAATCAATCATTCATTCATAATTTTTTTTGTTTTGGTCGAATTCTTTAAAATAAAACAACTTTTTTTATAATGGGATTTTCATGACCATGAAAGATGATCAAAGTATTCCATAGTTGCTTACGAAACAACAAATCATTCATAATTCGAAATAAAACAACTTTTTATATTTTGGGGATAGTTGGGTATTTTTCATAACAATTTTGGGGAAAAGGAAAAAAATCATCTTGTAAGCCTGGTTATCGAGGCTAAGTCCAATTATTATCATTTTTTTTTTTTCATTTTTTATTATACAAATATGTATACATTGTTTTTTATTTTAAGCAAAAATCTTTATATATTAACTTTATTAACTTAAAGAGAAACAGCCATAATTGCCTTGGTTGAAGTTATAACAATTATGCCTATTTTATTGTTTAAATTTTTCCATTGCACCTGGTTGGGCCTTTTAGTCTCCCTTTGTTTTTTTTTTGTTTCCTAGCAGGATAACGACAATCCTTATGCTAGTTTAGACATTTGAAAAATTTTAAATGTGTACATATGTATTAATAGCAACCTGAGGGGATTGAGACTGTGTGGGTCTAGGGCCAGTTATAAACTTGATGTAGTCGTAAATGACGACATTCCGCCTCGTCCCATGGCTCATTTATTATATATCAACATGACATGCATTTCATTGCTTTATTCAATTACAACAAATAAATTATATGAACTGATAAATAGAAATTGAAAAAAAGAAACTAAATCCGAGTATAATGACATTTGCCATTAGGCTCTAAGGCCCAGCAAAAACTTTGGCTACACAAAACTATTTTCAATTGTGAACCATAAAACACCAATTAACATATATCTGTTATTCAGAGGAGATCAATTTATATTTGATATAGAGAAATGCAAACAGTTTTAAATTCACAGTTTTAAAGTCAAATGAAATTCAAAAATTACTATTCAAACTCGTCTACATTAAATGTCACTGTCATTGATGATGTATTGTTCTGATGTCTTTTACTAAAAACTATAAATGCTCTCGAACATGGATAACAAAATTAAATTCAATGAAATATATATGTAATTATAAAGAACAAAACAAAAAAATGAATGCATCATATATTTATTTTATTTTAATACAAGTGTTTTTCGAGCAACATCATTGTAGTTTTAATAGTTCTTAACTACTGCCCAATATGTATTTTAGATTTTGGTGTCAGGTTCTACTTTATAAAATACACTGCTTTTATTTTTGACTTCGATATGAAAGTCAAATTCGTGGCAACAAATTTTGCTGGGAATATATTTTTTGTCCTATAGCACGGCTTGTCAATATGTATGCGGTTATTTACTTAAAAGGTGCTATACACACATACATATGTTTTAGTATTTGAAGAATGAACAAGAACTTTGTACTTTTAGCACTGTAATCGTTGTCATTTAAAATGCATTTTGTAACAATTACGAGTGATTTGTAGAAACGACAACAAAAAGAGTCCCAAGCGTTTTAATGCGGTCCGATGAACTTTTAATGACCGCCGCTTGGCACAAATGCAACAACCACAGGCATAAACACCGTTTTGTTGTCGTTGTTGAAATATATATTTTTGTAATTTAAATTGAAACGAAAATGAACGCAACGGCGAAACAACATTTGGAATTCAACCAGATATCAACTATATGAACTTAGTTAGACTTCACATAGAAATAAATCGAGTTGGCAGACGACAAGGCAGTTAGATCATATGTGTCAGTTAGAATGATGGTATAAGTAAAAAATTAAAAAAAAATGAGATATCCCAATTGTTCTCTTTAGTTTGATAAAATTTCTAATTTAAGATCTTTTATTTTTGTCATTTATAAAAAATGTACCCTTACAATGACATTTCTCATTTCATGCACACCACTAATATTGATGTGTGGCGATACAAACAAACATTTTTTTATTTATAATTTCCATTTTAGGTGATTCAGATAATTTGAATAACAAAAGTAATGAAATTATTTGAAAAGTAAAAAATAATTTCAATGTAAAGTTTCTAGACGAACATCCTGTAAATATATATATATATATATATATGCTGCTTCACACGCGAAAAAGCCACTTATTTGTTTGTCTCTGTTTTTGGATAGTATTTATTTAATTTTCTTTTGGTGGATATAGATAAATCTAAAATAGTAATTTGGAAACATCCTATTAGCTAGCACTCACACACAGTCAAAGGAATGTGCTTCTTGATAAGCACTATTTTAGTTGAACTACTTCGTATATATAATTTTTATAATTTTCTACCAAGTTTTGAACAAAATATTACAACCATTTATATCCTCGATGTCATGTTTCTAGATTCAGCCAGCCAGTTTATAACTTTTTGCACTTCGTTTCCAAAAAGTAAACATTTTGAAAAATCACTATAGGTAACATGTGTTTTTGCTTCCCCTAAAAATATGTACTTTATTTGGTATCACATTTATTCGTTGTTGTCCCGTATTCCCCTTTTAAGTACAAATTTTGAAATACCCATTTATGTTCCGCGTTTACGTAATTAAAGGATTGTACAGCATTTTTATCCCTTTTCATCCCGCGCACCCCTTAAAAGTACAAATTTCGCAAAATCCAACTACTGCGCTTCTATTTGGTCAGAGGAATTTACACACTAAATTTTACGATTCTAGCTGTAACACTGAAGTTGGTACCATTTCTATCCCTTTTTGTCCCGCTCGCCCCTTACAAGTACAAATTCCAAGAAATCCATTTATGTTACAAATCTACGTTGTCAGAGAAATTTAAATACAAAATTTCACGCTCATTGTTTATAAGTACAAAATTCGAAAAAAAATTCTTCTCGTTGTCAGAGGAACTTACACACCACATTTCATGACTATAGCTCCAATACTTTAGTTGGTACTACTTTTATCCCTTGTTGCTCACCCCCTATAAGAAAATTTCGAAAAAATCCATTTAGATTGCGCTTTACACACAGTTTACACTCCAAATTTCCCGACTATTGCTGCAATTCTTAAATTGGAACACTTTTTGTCCCGCCTACCCCCTAAAAAGTACAAATTTCGAACAATCCAATTATACTACGCTTCAGAGGAATTTACATACCAAATTTCACGTTTCTAGCTGTAATACTTTACTAGGTACCATTTCTATCCCTTTTAGTCCCGCTCTACCCTTAAAAGTACAAATTTCGAAAAATCCAATTTTACTTCGTTTCTATACGGTCAGAGGAATTTACATAGCAAATATCACGATTCTAGCTGTAAAACTTTAGTCGGTACCATTTTTATCCCTTTTTGTCCCGCTTGTCCCTTAAAAGTACAAATTTCGAAAAATCCAATTTTACTTCGTTTCTATATGGTCAGAGGAATTTACATACCAAATTTCACGTTTCTAGCTGTAATACTTTAGTTGGTACCATTTTTATCCCTTTTTCTCCCGCTCGCCCCCTTAAAAGTACAAATTTCGAAAAATCCAATTTAACTTCGTTTCTATATGGTCAGAGGAATTTACATACCAAATTTCACGATTCTAGCTAAAATACTTTAATTAGTACCATTTGTATCCCTTTTTATCCCGCTCGCCCCTTAAAGGTACAAATTTCGAAAAATCCCTATTTGTAGCTCGTCTGCATGGTTTTTCATGTTTATAGCTACTGCCGTTTAGTCAGGACGAAGGTTCGATGTTTATCTCTTTTCGGGCCATTATACCCCCTAAAAGTACGAATTTCGTAAAACCCTTTCTTAGTCAACGTCTACGTCATATTTGGGAACTACCCTGAAAATTTCATGACCCTAGCTTCAGCCGTTTGGTCTGGGGGCTGGTCAATCAGTCAGTCAGTCAGTAACGCAACTCTTTTATATATATAGATATAAATATTTATATAAAGGGTGATTTTTTAAGAGCTTGATAACTTTTTTTTTAAAAAAAAACGCATAAAATTTGCAAAATCTCATCGGTTCTTTATTTGAAACGTTAGATTGGTCCATGACATTTACTTTTTGAAGATAATTTCATTTAAATGTTGACCGCGGCTGCGTCTTAGGTGGTCCATCCGCTTAGTCCAATTTTGGCATTTCCACGTTTTTGAGTAACAGAGACCCAATTGGTGCGAACGGCGACGAATCGAAAATTGGTGGTCATCATTAACACTGGCCGATACAGCTGCGATATTTTCTTCAGTTCGCACTCTACGTAAGCGTGTTGGTGGTTTAATGTCCAACAATGTAAATTTGGTGCGAAATTTAGTCACAATAGCCCGAATAGCCGCTTCAGTGGGTCGATTAAACTGACCATAAAATGGAAGCGCGCAATGAACTTTCTTAACAGAGCACGCATTTTGATAATAAAATTCAATAATTTGCAAGCGTTGTTCGTTTGTAAGACGATTCATGATGAAATGTCAAAGCATACTGAGCATCTTTCTCTTTGACACCATGTCTGAAATCCCACGTGATCTGTCAAATACTAATGCATGAAAATCCTAACCTCAAAAAAATCACTCTATATATTAAAATAAATATTTATATATTTTAAAATAAATATTTATATATTTTTGAAATAAAATGTTTTCTTTCATTTTTGGTAATTACATTTATTTATATTACTTTTGCGAAAAAAATAAACATTTTGTGTGTTAAATTTTGAGAAAAATGAAAGTGACCTAAGTCAGTACATCCTCTGAAAGTAGTGGTTCCATTAGAGGTACCAACGTTGTCGATTTTTTTTATAAAAGTTCGATATAGTAGTAGGATAATCTAAGAAAAAATTTTGTGCTTCGGTGGAAAAATATTTTTCAATTGATTTAACCCTCTAATGCATGAATTTTTGTTTTGACCCCCAATTTTTTATTAGGCTAATTTCAATTCGCTGATCACGAATCTGAAGTTGCTTTTTTAATTTGATACTTAGTTCGCCTTCTACAGGTGAAAAATTTAATTCCGCCTTGATGCGGTCCTATGCGTTACGCATTATTAACATACATGTAAAACAAAATCGTTTAATCAAAATAAGTTGTATTTTTATTTGTTGTTTATTATGGAAGTTGTAGAAATATTTAATTACTGTTGAGTTGCATAAATTGATCTTACATTAAATGCAAAATGGTTCAGTTTACGATTTACATCTGGGATACTTCCACGTTTTCTTGCCAGAGCGGTCCAAAAAATACACCAGTGTCCTATATGAACGTATATAATATTGTACACTGGCAGATACGTCTTTTTAGCCATTGGTGGGGGTGTTGAAAAAGATGGACGACCGCGTTTGGCAGGTTGCAGCGAGTTAATCAAACAAAGTATTTCTGCCACTTCTGTTCTGAAGTCAGGAATTTTCTACGTCTTCATTCAGTGTATTGTAGAGAAGATATGGGTTTACCATAGCTACGTCCCAAATATGATAAAATATAAAAATAAAATATTCAACTTTCTGTTCTTCAATTTTATGTGGTATCGACCAATCATGAATATGTTGTATTCGTGTATAATAGCTACACAATTCACCTCTATATTTATTTTTGCTGTACGATCCCAACAATTAACTTTTGTAGAGTAAGGATTTTGCGTGCTAACAAATTATCCTATAGATGTTCAACCTTTTTAGATTGTAAATCAGCATATGTTGAAAGTTTTATGTTTGGTACACGATTTGATCTTACTGTACCTCAGCTGTGAATCCCACGACTTCTCAGGTATAATAACAATCCCAATGAAGTATAAAAATATTCGAAGTAGAGGATGTGACTGTTATTGTTGGGGATATTTTGTGACAGTCTTACAACCAAATCTGATGCAGCACCAAGGTCTGCAGTATTTTGTTATCCCAGCGCCACAATAGATTTCGAAAGCATGAATAACCTGAAGAATCGCAAAGTACAAACAGCATCTCCCCCACCTTGCAAGGATTTGCCGGCCAATTGGATTTCTTTTCATCTATGTAGCGCATCATCAAAAAGACGTTGGAGCTTTGTGACCGAAGCAAAACGTTCGTCGAAATACAAGGGATCATAACCAGGTTTTCATTTCTCAATACGATGAATCGTCATTGAAATTAACTTTGAATATTTTCGAAACCATTACATGTCATAAATTGGCGTATAGGAAGCAAGCCACATTTTCCCCAATGCGAACAAAATCACACAATGCATGACCCCGCCTCAAGACGGAGTTAAATATGTTCCAATTTACTCACCTGCAAATATTTTGTTTCATAACAGGTCAACCACTCACCGAAAGAACGTAAATTTTCTTACACGTTGGTATTTTTCCTTATTGAAACGGACACCAAAAAATATACTTTTTTTTATTTGCAAAGATGCTGGTGTTTGCAACAATAATAAAAATCACGAGAAAGTAGTCAGCTGTCACTTCAAATAGACATTACTCCAAAACTCAGATTGAAAAACGCAGATTGAAGCTTCCACTACTCTTCTAAAAAGTCGGAATATTAGAATTTTAAAAAATATTTATCAAATCGATTTTTTTGTAGACCCCGTCTACAGGCGGTGCTATGCACTAGAGGGTTAAACATAAACCTGTGCATATCTCAGAACGGATAAAGTGTGACTTTGACAACTATCATTCTAACTGGCACATATGAGGATTTTTTATTTCAAGGTGTCGCAAACAGAATGATATAATGAATATACAGTCCATTTTATAGTGGGGGATAACAAAGGGTAGACTTAGAAGTAGTGTTTGGAATTTTCAAGACTTTGTTAATTTGAAGCAGAAAACCCTCCTTCTCAAAAAGCTTTGACTCTACCACAGTATTCTTAAACATAAATCCAGAATTCTTTAAAGTGCCTATAATATTCTATTTACTTTTTGAGTTGACTTGAAGTATTTTTTCGATGTATATATTTAGTATCAATACGTTTATAGCCTTGTATTATAAGCGTGGTTTGAAATAATAAAAATATCACATTTATTTATAAAAATACGAGCTGAAAATACAATTTTCAGCCTTCTAGCTATCCAAAATACTTTTGCCACGCCCCCACCGCCCAGGTTTCTTATTGATACGCTCCAATTGTCAGCCTTTTAGCTAAAAAACACTTTTGCCACGCCCCACCGCCCAGGTTTCTTATGGGTTCCATTTTAGCTAAAAAACACTTTTGACACGCCCCCATCGCCCAGGTTTCTTATTGATACGCTCCAATTGTCAGCCTTTTAGCTAAAAAACGCTTCAGACACGCCCCCACCGCCCACGGTGGGTCCAAATTTCGGCATCAAATTGAACTTCCTCGTGGTCAGTAAATATACGTTCAAATTTTCAGCCCTCTAACTCAAAAAAAAAAAACACAATTGCCACGCCCACTGCGTCCACAAAACGGAAATCCAAATTTCAGCATCATATTTATCATTATCGTGGTCAGTAATATATATGTACCAATTTTCAGCCTTCTAGCTCTCAAAAACACTATTGCCACGCCCACTCCGCCCACAGAGCAAATTTTTAAAAATTCTATAGCCTATAGTTCCTTATTATTCAGCCGTTTACGAGTGATTGCGGAACAAACAAACAGGCAGACAGACTTACTCTAAGGTTTTATAATATTAATAGGGATTTTTTATATTTTTATTTGTTTTGGTTTGGCTTCTACGAAAATATTAATTTTCGCCGAAACTTTTACTATTATTTTGAAAGTATATGTCTAATCATGTCCGCTTATATAAGGGTAAGTTTGAGGGTTAGAAATCCGTCATAAAAAATAAAAAATTGAAATAAGCTATCTGTTTCATTTCTAACGAAGACAAAAATATCTATTTAAAATATATGAGTCATGCCATGTCAACCGGTGCCAAAAATACTACTTCTTCAAAAAGGTGTGCTCATTCAATCACATGTAACTCCTGAAATATTTGACCGATTTTAATGTGTTATACCTTGTTTTGAAGGTAATTTCAATTATTATAATATTGAAGTGGTGTGTTATAGGCAGTTATTTTGATTGTCGATATGATTACATTAATCCCTTTTTTTTCGAAATTTTAAAGTAGTGTTCTTAGGTCTCTTTTTAAGCGACTGTGTTAGTTTGAACGTGGTGAAATGGTGGCATCCACTTTTTACATTTTTTTTCGTTTTTATTTTTCTTCTAATTTTTGTCTCAGCAAAAAAATCCATGTGAAATTTTTTGCTGTGACGAAAAAAGCCATAAAAAGTAGAAAACAACCAAGACTTACTCAATCCATTCTCCGTCTACCTTACCGTAAAGGGATTTTTGGAAAAGATTTTCCATCGATTTCTGCCTGTAGCTATCATTCTCGTGTTTGCTGGGTTTTCCCATGTCAAGACTCTTCTTCCTCTAGGTCATGTACCTTCGCATCTTACTTCTAGTATACCTCGCAAGAGTCCTTCAGGTGGCCTCCTTAGAACATGATTTTTTGGCTGTATATACAATATGTGTAATCAATAAAATAATTTAGTTAACTTTGCCATACTTAGAAGGCAGATAGAGTCTGAGTAGGTGGAAACCAGTAGCACTATATCTTTACCCATCTCAAAAATTATAAAAATACATTTAAATAAGAGCAAATATTAAAGTTGAACACAACTTTTTATGGACGGCACGTGTATGCCTTGCATTGGTTCGTATGCTCGGCACACATGCAATCTATTAAAAACATAAATCATCAAAAATCAAAAAAATAAACTTTGGAAATCTTCATATTTAACGAACCCATTTCTTGTTATGTTTTTTTTTTTTTTTTTGTTTTTTTTTCATACGTTTTGGAAGAGCAAATGCTCAGTCGTACTTATTTATTTAACAATTTGCCTCTACGAGTACGCGCCAACCCAAAGGACTCGCTTGATTGAAAAGTCTCCAGTGAGATAAGAATACAAGAAAAACAAGATGAAACGAATCAACTTGTAGATTCACTCACATCTGAAAGACTCAAATCACTTGTGTACACACTACACTACACTCACACGAGGGCCATCCTTTCATTCCCTGTCCAGGAAGCAGATGATCACAAACTTTCGAGTATCCTGCCTGGCACTCATTCACGTATGTCATTGACGAAAGTGGAGCAACTGCAAAATGTTGCCAACATCTGCACGCATGGTGTGTCGAGTGCGAGTTGCCTCTTCCGCCTCCTTTTTATAACTGGAATTTTTTTTGCATATTCTGTATTCTCCGTATTTCCTCTTGGCAAAATTTGCTCACTTCCGTTTTCCGATGAAAATGGGAGAAAGGAGAAACGAGTAAAAGGCCACGAGTGTTGCAAAAAGACAAACTTTTTTTTTTTAATTTAATAATCTCTAATATGCATCTACAGGGGTGGGGAGGGGAGGGAAGGTTTGGCAGGACCTTCAATGTTCCTACATAATATTTGTGTAAAAATGTATGTATTCGTTGTCATTGAGTGGCCTGTGTGTGTGTGTGTGGGGGGGGGTTACACAGTCTGTTCAACAAGTGAAGGACGTTTCTGAGACATCCAAGGCAACTTCACGAACCCTACTCATGTCAGCAATTGGATACATTGGACACTACAGGACGATTTAGATTAGGCACACTATCATTATCGACCTGTGAAGGACTTTCAACAGAATACCCGGACTCTCCCAGCAAATGATTCTTCCAAACGAATTAGAAACACAACTCACTCTCCGAATTTCAGTTAAAAATCGTACTAAAAAAACTACACTGCATCGGAGTCGCACAGAGGAGTCCAGAGGTGTTATATGTTTGTTGTCAATGCCGCCGCTATCCTACAAATCGCCCTGACTATAACAATGTGCTGTGCCGCAACATTTGGTACATTTGACTCCCCTAGAGCGGTGGGAGCAGTGTATGGAAGCCCCTCTTAAGAATAATAGGAAGTCTATTAACTTTTCCCCTTAAGGAATGCTGATAAGGTGTAGGTATGTTTGGGGGAAATGTTGGGGAGGGAAAATAATGGGGGGGGCAGTCTTACACGTCTACCCTCTAGGGTCTACTGCGGGACAGTTTTGGGCCTTTCTTTTGTAAAACATAGACAAATGTGCGGGGGTCACCTTAAAGGTTGCCGATAGAGGGCAACTATGTTCTGAGAAAATATTGGGGCTGAACAAATATTGGGGTTGGTCATAAATATGACTACCCTCGGGAACTCCTTGGGGCAGTTGGAGAAGCGGGAGCAAATTTTATAAAAATTAGTTTTTGTATGGGAGCTCCATTAAGGAGTGGGCAAGTTTGTTCGGAAAAAAATGTTGGGGAGGGAGAAAATTATTGGGGGTCGGCCAAACATTTATCCTAGCTAGGGGCGACTCCAGGGCAGTTTTGGGCCTTACTGTCATAACAAAAATTATAAAAAAATCGTATGGGGACCACCCTAAGGGTTGACAATAGGAGATATGTAAGTTCGGAGAAAATGTGGGGATTGAAAAAATATTGGGGGTCGGTCATACATCTAACTCCAGTAGCGGTCTTCTTGGGCCAGTAAGAGCGGTGGGAACAAATTTTATAAAAAATAATTTTTGTGGAGAGCCCCTAACGAAATGGTATGAATGTTGGAAAAAAACGTTAGGGAGGGAAAGTTTATAGTGGTCTGTCTTATATTTAACACCTCTCGGGACGACTCCGAGGCAGTTTTGGGGCTTTTTGTGTATATTTACCACTTTTCACTCACCTTTGACCCCGATGAGCGCCCTCATATACTCACCCCACTATCCCCATTTTTTGCCTTTTTTCCCGAACCTCATAAAATTAAGAGGTTCTGGCATATAAAAATCGAAAAGTCATGCACTATCCCACCCCTAGTACTCAGTTCTATCATTCGGCGATAGAATATATTTGTCATAATAATTTATTTTCATACATCCGAGAGCCGTAATTAGGCAATATGAATATCAAATGAAAGAGAAGAATATCTGTTAAAAATACTACAAATTGCATGCCTATATCTGTATTAGTTTAACATTAACACACATTTCAAGTTTTCTCCTTTAACTAGTAAAAGATGAATAAACTAAATAAATAAGGGGAGAAATTTAAAATTGTTATTAATACTAAATTCATGCAGACAGCAGCATTATATTCAAATTATTTTTAATAGATATTCTTATCTTCCATTTGATACCCATATCGCCTTTGTATGACTCGCTAAAGTATGAAAATAAATTATGTCAAAATCTATATCCTTTGGAAATTGCTTAGGTCCAATAAAATAAATGTTAAATTGTCGCACGGTCTAATCAATAATTGATTTGTTCTTGTTAAAGAAGTTAGGAATATTCATGTTATATTGCTTTGCTTGTTTAGTTAGGATTTTTGTTCAAATCTAACTAGATTCACATCAATATTGTCCTCTTTATTGCTAACCATATCTTAACATTCTTTAGATTCGAGCATTTATGATAAAGTTTTGTACACTTGTATGTGTTAACTAGTCATCGGATTTTTATGCAAATTCCATTTTTAATTCTATATTTGTATAAAATACGTACATATATCACAATGCAAAATATGTTAATATAAAATTGGTCATGAAAATCATTTGTGTGAACAGGCCCGTGCGCAGGATTGTCCCCTGGGGGGGGGTTTCATCTACACTCATAAAAAAGCTAACCCTATAATGAGTTAAAATTAACTAAAATTTAGGAAACCAAGTACATTTTTACTAAATATAAGTAGAGTTTTGCTGAAATTTTCCTAAATCTAAGTAAATTTTTCCTAAAACCAAATAATTTTTTACTAAATTTAAGCAAAATTTTCCTAAAACTAAGTAAATTTTTACTAAATCTTAGTGAAATTTTGCTAAAAATTTCCCCAAACTAAGTAAATGTTTACTCAAATCAAGTAAATATTTACTTAAACAGAGGACAATTTTGCTGATTTTTTCCTCAAAACGAGTAAATTTTTTACTTAAACTGAGGAAAATTTTATTTTATAAAAGGAAAAAAGGTGAAATTAAAATAAGTTCAATTTAACTAAAAAATCAAACAAATAGTTTTGCTTCAGAGTATGCAAAACTGATACAAAAAATGACAACATGAAATATTTCTCGAAAGTTTCATGATATCTCTGCCATAAGGAGTTGAGCTATTACTCCATGATTGTTGCGAAGGCAATATAGACGCCTTCGCAGTGGTTGTTTAGAATAATTCATAAAGTATTTAAGAAATTAGTCTCTGCAAACGAACGAGAATTGCTTCTTAGATTAATATTCAAGAATTTTTTAAACAAAAAATAAATTATTTGAAATGTTTTTTATAAGTTCATTAATAATTAAATGCATGAAAAACTCGGCATAAATTTCAGTAAACATTTTAATTTCATTTTAGGAAAAACACATTTTTAAGTTAAAATTTCCTAAATGGAATTTTTTCCATACAAAAAATTTCCGATTTTTTTCTCACTTAAAACTTTGGAATTATTCTTCCACATAAGTTCGAATTTACTCAATTCTAAGACTGTTTTATTAGATCAAAAGAAATGTTTTTAAGTAAATCTACTACCCTTTTTCTAGTAAATGAACTACTTACTATGGCTTTGAAAGAAGGAAACTTTACTCATATGTAGTTAATTTTCCAACTTTTTAAGAAATTTTTACTGGAGCGTTTGGAAACCTCCCATATTTAATTGTCAGGATCTTCGAGAAATATTTTGATACATTCGTCCGACAGACATCGTCGGCAGAATTGCATTTCAGTAATCCATCTATCAGTACTCTCAAAGGAATATGTCAGTAAAAGAAAACAGAAAGTCTACTGAAAGAGCAGATTTTCTGCTGTTAAAAAAGAGACAGCAGATTTGTATCTGCTGAGATGGTAAACAGCAGCTTGCTGTTTTTAGCAATATATATGATACGCATATTGTCCCAAGCTAATATAAAAGGAAATTCGAGCTAAACTCGCTTATGAACGCTTATCTATTTTTATATTTTAATTAACAACAGCCAATTTTAGCAGACTGCAAACTCTTTAGCAGTGTGAATGGTGATGTAAGATTGCAGAAAACTGCTGTTATGCCAAAAAAAAAAAAACAGCTGTAACAGCAGAAAAATGTCTGCTGATAGGCAGCAGACAATCGCTGATTTTATTAGCAGACTTGTTCTCTAAGTGTATAACTTTTTTTAAATAGTTGCTTGAAATTACATACATACATATCGAGGGCTTATATTCAAAAGTGGCTATAAACAAAAACATAACTTTTCAGGAGAGCGAATAAACTGATCTAATGCTCAAATATATAAATAAGACTTATTGCAAAATCGATAACATTTTTTATGAAATGTTGGCAATGTTCTATAGAAAACGCATCTTCTGTGATGAACACAGCGAATTTAAAGATTCCAGCTTCATCCGTCAGATTGGTCGCTTGTAACATATATGTAGCCAGTCGCAAAAATCGCTGCAATTGATGAAAAATCCAAAATTCGCCGTTGCAATTCCTTATATTTTAACTTTCTTCATTCATAATTCTGAAACTATTCTGAATACACAAATATTCCCCATGAAGTCAGCAATCACATGCCAAAGAAATATTTTGGTATTCTCAATATAATAAAAAGTTACGCCGGTTTTTTCTAAATATACTTTTCACAATTTTTGACTTTACAGCCACCATTTTTACTATTTTAGCATGATAACTGGGGAATCAAAATGATATTAACGCGAATAGATGGAATTTGATAGCACGATATGCCCTAAATCTAGAAAAATGTTTTATGAAATGCAAGAAGAAACAACTAGAAGTTTTAATTCCAAAAAAACCAAACAATTGGTATTTTAGAGTTACGTCTTCCTACGTAGATCCAAGTTACTGAATTTATTGTTTCTCTTTTGAATAATACTTGTTACATATGTACAAAAAAATATTAACTCTGAAAAATATTTGACATAAGTGAGAAATATAACAAAACTTTTAGTAAGTTAAAACTCATTTCTTATCGTATCGCAACTTTAAAGTAGATTTTAAAATAGAGACCTACACGCAGAGAATAAATGCATTTCGTAGAAACGAAATTTTAGACACGTGAACATCGTTTTTGAGTTTCTTTTATGCGAGAAATTAGTTTGTTTGCGGTAAACATGTCATCAGTTGTTGTAAATGAACAAAGAGAAATAAGTTTATGTATATCAAACAGTTTTCTTCGTTTGTCGAAATGGATATCTTGTTGTTGCATCTGTGATGAAAATAGGACACATCGGTTCAGATTTAGATAGAGCTCTACAAGCATCAAGCAAATTATTTGCTTTTATTTAGAATATTTTAGATTTCATTATGATTTCATAGTGATTCTTATATACACGTTTTTAAAATTACTAAACGATTTTGTTATTAAATTTCCAAACTTTTATAGCAGTACACAATTAAAAGTTCATATGATATAGCTCTAGTCGAATATCAAGAAGTGGTATCGGTTAATAAAAATTAAAATTTTCCGAACAATTTGGTGTCCATTAGCGAAATTAGCATTACACAATCTTGAAATTGGCACAATTCGTTTAGTTTGTTTGTATTTTTCATAACCTTTGTCCGAAATTCAAGAAAGTGCCCACGATTTTTTTATGTAATTTTCGTGTTTTCATGATTTTACTGCAAAATTACCATTTCAGACGAGTTATTTTAAAAATACCTTAAAAATTCTATATTTTATTGCTTCAGAAAGTCTAGAAGGTTTTAAAAAGTATATGTTCGAAACCACTCTGGGGGTTTCTTAAAAGACGCGATGGATCGATTGATCAATGCTTTGAAAGACATTCGGCATTGATCTGACAACTGAAATTTTTTCAAACCGCATTTTTTTGCGATTTCAATTTTCCGATGGTTAACAATTTCATATAATTGATAAAATATCGGTTTCAGAAACACTAAATGTAATTGAATTTTATTTCCAACTTGCGATATTATTCTCGAAAGTGCAACTTATATGGAGAACCATCGTGTGTAGGCAATTCTCAGTATTTTAAAGGTTTCTTTCTTTCGTTGGCGTTATGCCTCAAAATTATTCTTGTTTAATTTAAATCACGCGAAAGCATTTCTTATGCTAAGAACAATACAAATGTCGGTCAAATAAAAAGAATATTTTGAAATGTTTCTTCATTTTTAAAGACTCAAATATGTATTACTCCGAATGAACGATGAAGTGCAATCAAATCAAAACAATCAAAACAAATAAAAACGGCATTAAGTCCGGCCGAACTTTATATTGAATATCACAGAGGCTGTCGATTTTCGTAGAAGTGTAGTAGCATTACAGGAAAATGTTAAAATTTGTCAATATAGCCAAACCAAAACAAATAAAAATATTGAAAAAATAATTTTATAAATAAATATAACATTTTATTTATTCCAACCAAACCAAACTTATAAGTCAAGGCTACTAATATGTTTATACATTAAATATCGAAATAATACTTCAAGTCAATTCAAAAGTAAATATAAGACAGCAATCTTCAAAAAAGCTTAAATAGCATAAATATCGGTTGTATTTCCATCCTATTTTAATTCCAAAAGTACATATTTTGAAAAACCATTTTCTCACGTACACAGTGCACCTTCATGATTCAACCAATTTTTGCCGTAAAATGAAAAAAGTATGAATTTGGAAAATCTTTTTTTGGGAGTCAGAGGAATGTATACACCGAAATTCATGATTCTATCTGCGGCCATTGTTATCCTCTTTTTCCCACTTTATCCCCTTAAGAGTATGACTTTCTAATCTTTCTTTTTAATTTTCGTGTCTGCGCAGTCAGAGGAATGTATATTCCGAATTTCATGACTCTCATTTCATTGGTCATTTTGTTGGTATAATTTTTATCCCCTTTTATCATTTTAACCCCAAAAAGTACGAATTTTGAAAAATCGGTGTATTTTACTTATCTATGCAATCAGAGGAATGTATTTACCGAATTTCATTATTCTACTTGCAGCCATTTGTTTGGTACTTTTTTATCCCTCTATTCCCTATTTACCCCTTAAAAGTACGAATTTGGAAAAAAATCTTTTATATTATAGATCTACTCATTTAGAGGAATGTATTTACATACCGAATTTCGTGTTTTTAGCTGTTGTCGTTTGATAGGTACCATTTTAAACCCTTTTTGTCCCATAAAAAATCACGTTTTTGTTATAGGGGGGAATGCGCATACCCAATATAAAGTAATTACAAAAAGACATATTGAAACAAGTAAAAAGACGTTAAGTTCGGCCGGGCCGAATATTATATACCACCCACCACGGAGTGCATTCCACAGTATTACCGGAAGTTTAGAGGATATCATGATTTAAACTTCAGCGGTTTGGTTGGTACAAGTGTTATCCCTCTTTTTCAATCGTATCCCTTAAAAGTGCGATTTTCGAAAAATCCTTCTATTTTATTTACGCAATTAGAGGGGCGTACACACCGAATTTCATGATTCTAGCTGTTGTCGTATCATTGGTACGATTTTTATCCCTTTTCGTCCCAAAAGTACAAATTTCAAAAAATCCCTTTTTTTTACGTATCGACGCAATTAGAGGAATGTACATTCCAACTTTTATGCTTTTTGCTGTTGTCGTATCCTTGGTTCCATTTTTATCCCTTTTCGTCCCATTTCGTCCGCTCAAACTTTTATTTACTTTTTCGTGCTTTTGGACTAGAAGAGGAATGTATGAAACAAATTTCAAGTGCATATAAAACAAAACTTTAAGAAAATTGCTTAATAGTCTAAATATTATGGGGTATTTTCAGTCCTTTTTAGGGAAAATTTTTTCCGTCTGGGCCGATTTCACCCACTTTCAAGCCCATAACCATAAGACACATTTAGGGAACATTTGAATCTCCTAGCTCATTTCGTTCGACAGCTAGCGTGTTTTCAACAGACAGACGGATGGACGGAAAGACAGACGGACATGGCTAGATCGTCTTAGAATTTTATAACGATCCAGAATATATATACTTTATGGGGTCTCCGATGAATATTTTAAGGTGTTACAAATGGAATGACAAAGTGAATACTAGGGTTTGTATATTCCCGTACTTTTTATTTCCCGGAAAACGGGAATTATTTTTTCAATTTCCCGGGATCCCGGGACAGCACGGGAAATAGTCAACATACTGTTTACCATGAGTTAAGCTTATTTTTTCCAATGAATCATTCACATTTTATTAAAGTAAAATAAATATATATTTCACAACGAACCTGTTACAGAATACATATAATAATAAAGCGCAATGTGAGATCAATTTAAACATTTTTTCAAGTTTCAAAGTTAATTAAAGAATAGATATTTCTTATTTTATTGGAAAATGTGGACGCGACGGAGAATTAAGAATTAATAGTCAGTAGAGCATCAAATGAAATGTTTGTTCTTTGTCCTGTCGCTTCGAAAACTTTAAACTATTTATTTTTGGCGTTCGGATACACGCCCAAAATCTACTTTTCCCGGATTTTAAATTTTTCATATGGGCATCTCCCAGTGGCCCGGACAAAGAAACTGAAAAAGTCGATCAGCCTTTTCAGTGTTCTAAAGCGCTTAAAGAGTACTACATTTTAAAAATATATCGTCAGGATTTAGTACAAAATTATAAACAATTTTACATCGAAACGGACGCGACAAAAAACAGAATTACTTTTGAAGGTCTTATAGAAATATACAAAGTTCTCCGATTTTTTGAAAACTCTGTTTTTCCATATATATATATATATATATATATATATGTAAATGAATGTCAGAGGATATATTTTGTTCGTAGATATATGAAATATGAGAATTATCTCTTAATTTTTTTCCATGCTTTATATAAGGTTACTTTCTATATATGTTTGTGTGCCACAAAATTTGAAATCAAGTTTTGAAAGCTTTTTTCTCAACCAATTTTGCTCAAATTTTGCACACTTAATCATTTTCGATGACAATACAAGGAAATGGAAAAATTTTACCAATTGGACAAAGGGGCGTGGTACCTCCCATACAAACCACAAATTAAAAATCTATTATTTCTGCTCCTGATAACGGTATTTAAACAAAATTTGGTACGTCGGTTTGGTGTGCATGTTGTAAGTGCTGCTGCAAATATGGGCGGGATTGTACAAAGGGGCGTGGTACCTCCCATACAAACCACAAATTAAAAATCTATTATTTCTGCTCCTGATAACGGTATTTGAACAAAATTTGGTACGTCGGTTTGGTGTGCATTTTTTAAGTGCTGCTGCAAATATGAGCGGGAATGGACAAAGGGGTGTGGTACCTCCCATACAAACCACAAATTAAAAATCTATTATTTCTGCTTCTGATAACGCAGTAATTTTTCCTTCTACAAAAGATAACTAAAAAAGAATTTCTAGGCCCAATAGAATTCTGCTTGCATAAAGCATGGATTTGAAAAAATTTTTTTTTGATTTACTAGTTTAATTAGATACAGCAGAAATACGGACGCGACAAAACTGGCGGGACAAAAATTTCCACTCGTATTAAAAATTTAGTAATTTTCGTTATAACACTTCAACTTTTAATAAAAATAAAAGAGAACAAGTTAACTTCAAGTTTCACAATAAAAAAGTTGTCGAAATAAGGAAAAAAATAAAGTTAAAAGCTATTAATGTGGTCTGATTTAATTTTTTTGGTAGACCTTTTTTGGGAGATGCCCATATGGAGCTTGACAGGAAAAATCCGAAAAAGTGGATTTTGAGTCTACATCCCAACGCCGCTTAAAAATATTTTGTCATCCAACTGCATTATTTGACATACGACGTGATTTAAATTTTTATACAACATTTTTAATTTTATTGTGGAAATGATGGAAGAAATATGCGCAGAAATATGTTAAATGTTCTACTGATATCCCGCGGGATTCCCGTACGAATTTCCCGGGATAGGGGAAATGAAAAATGTGCGAATTCCCGGGAATTTTCCCCATCCTTAGGTGGGGGGTATAAAAACATGCTTAAATACTCTAAATATTAGGGGTATTTTCAGACATTGTGAGGGCAAAATTTTTCCCTTTGGATCGATTTCGCCCAGTTGCAATCCCAACCGATCTACGACAATAAGACGCATTTATGGAAAATTTGAACGTCCTAGCTCTTTTCAGACGGACATGGTTAGATCGTCTTGGAATTGTATGACGATCAAGAATATATAAACTTTATATGTCGATATTCCAAGGTGTAACAAACGGAATGATAAAGTTAGTGGCATACTAACTGTGCTGAAGGGTATAAAATTGAGATTTTAGTCTGCTTTCTGATTTTCACCTTCCTACTCAGATCCAAATTACTGAATTTGTTGTTTATCTTTTGAATAATATTTGTTACATATGAGTACAAAAATAAAAAAAATAAACACTGACAATTTTTTGATTTTAAACGGACTAAATCGCAACATTGGGACTGAAAGGCTACATGAAATGTCGCACCCAAATCTGGTGAGACATTTGTATAAGGGCTATATAGAACCATAGATTGACATATTCCACAAGAGAAGTCCGCAGCTCAAGAATAACATGATGTGGCAATCCACATAATAGGGAGCGATGGTGGACCAATTAATATATCACATCTGACCAAGGATGTACTACGTCTGAGCTATATAAAATTATGGACCGATGCTCTAAGTGAAATATGACAGGATATAGGCAATTTGAACGGAATAGGTTAAAAAATATGTGGGGATATATTCGAAATCAGAACCGGTGGGTACTATTTTCATCATACCTGCAACAACAACGATTTATGTTACTTCAAAATGTTTTTGGGAGTTTGTAAGGGCCATAAATGCATGTCGACAAAGAAAGAAAAAGGTTTGATATAAACATTAGGGTGGCTTCAAAATAAAAGTTGTGGTAGTTCGGGAGAACACATAAAATAAACCAATCTTTCATTTTAGTCGGGAACATCAACAACATTTTTTCCTTCCTCACAAAAGAAGTCACTCTAATAAACATACATATTTCCCTTCTCACAAAAGATTTTATTCATTTACAACAATACCTCGGATTTTTGCACAATTTTTGCATTCTTTTTCTTATTTTCGTCATGCTCTCAAATATTTTTGTATGATAAAACTTGATTTTCAATTGAATGAAGAATTAAAAATATGCAAAATCCGAGGTCTAGAGATGACATGTTGTTTACCGCAAACAAAATAAAGTTATCCACAAAAAAATGCTCAAACAAAATTCATTTATCTAAAAAATTCATTTCTGCGTAATGAATTTTCTCTCTGTGTGAGGTATAGATGTTTAAAATCGGTAAAACAAATAGACAAGATCTGAATATAAGTTGTCAGCAGAATTTTCAATTTATGTGAAAATTAAAATGCCTATATCTCTGTAAATAAAGTTTTAAGACAGAAAATATTCTTCTTTTCGGAATGGGGAATATTTCCTGAGATTTTGCAATAAATTCAGAATTGTTGGCTCGGTTTGACATATACTTGTGCGAAAACTCAAGCAGCTACTTCAAATGGAACTGAAGTAACCGAATTATTTCCAATATAAATCGATTTCCAAACACTGTACACCGTATAATGGACTTATCTTATTTGGTGATTCTAAACCGATCGATAGATGAAGGACAGCAAGGAAACTAAAGGCAGCCTAACAACCTTCGACCCAAAAACTTATTTTCGGCTGTTATCCGCAACTTTTATTGGATTCGGCTGGGTCATGCTCATCTCAAAGTTGACAGAATTATTGCTGCAACATATTTTGTTGTTTTCATTTGGAACACTCACACCCCCCCACTCCGTAAATTGTACGAAACCCCACATTCTATTGCCACGAGCTTGGGTTGTTGCAATCTTGTTGCATAGACTGTACTTATCTGCGACACGGTACACTTTCGAAATTGAATTTGTTTCCATAAATATTTCGCCAGAGCTGGAGCGTGGGTGTGGGTCTGCGAACATCTGCCATTCACTTGTATGCGGGTTGGTTTACATTTCGATGTCGATGTCGTGGTGTTGTGTTGTGTCCTTGCCCTTGATTTATAATTTCCATTCTGGAATTACGGAATAATTCTGTTGCAGCATTTGTTACGTTATCGCCGCTGTCACTGCTCGACATGATGATGGTCGGTCGGTATGTGTTTTAGTGACTCTTCTCTTCTATTTTCGGTTCTTCTTTTATACATTTACCTCCTCTGCGTTTAGCAGAATTGTAAAATTAATGAAATTACTTAACACAGGGCAACAATGAATGCGAATAGCACGCTGAAGAGCAACAATTTTCACCTTTTGTCCACCTTGACGTATGAGTGTTATAAATATTAATTATACGCCATGAATAAAAGCCATAAAAAGACAAATGCTGTAACAAGCCAGGGAATACTGTAATATCGGCGAAATCGACTGAAAGTTCAATCTAGTCCGCTTCGCTGAATTTACAATAATTATTGACGTTTTAAAGCTCTTTTACATCATATTCGTCTGAGTAATAATACTCTATTAAAAATAATTTCTTCGTTGGGCATTTAATGGATTTGTTCACGTCTTAATAGAGTTTTACATGAGAACTTAATTTTTTCCTAATTTAATTTTAATTGTTTAGTTAATATCTGTTAATTCTCCACATCGTTTAAATAATTTAAAATTTTCTTATCTTTTGGTTGCGATTCAAAAATCTCTGTTGCTCTGTGTAATCAAATAAAGTGAAAGAATTTAATACTCTGCAATTGGAAAAATAACCTCTATGCACACTGAGGGGAAATATAAATATGTTCTTATTGTGTTCCATGAAAATGTGGAAATATCTTCTATACACATTACAACAAGGTCTTCCAGGAACGGATAGTGCTTGGTTTACTTGGAAAAGCTGGCAGAAACAATAAATTGAAAAAAAAAACATTTACATTTTATGTATCTGTTTAATTTCCATTGAATTTCTTTTCATAGCATACAATTAACAATAATTAGACTTTTCAATGATTTTACTAAAACGGGATGATACAATTTTGCATTTAATTAGATCGAATGATGGAGCAAACATATGGCAATAGCGGAGGAAAGGAAGCTGCAAAATAGCGAACATAGAAGAGTCGTTGAAAAATAATTTCGATACATAAAATAAACAAAAAAACAACAATAGAGGAAAGATATTCGCAGAAATTTCAATTTCAATTTAAGACAATTACAAAAGAAATGGAAATTTTATTAATTTATGCAATAAAAATGTTTTATTGGGTAAAATGCATTCGAAAGGTATTGTCTTAGGGATTTATAAAAATGACTTTAATTCAAAGAAATATTTTTCTTGACAATAAAAAATACAAAAAACAATTTTGATTTGAACTGGGATAGTCTCCTGCCTCGAGACCATTTTACATCTATATTTTATAGAGTGCAAATTTATTTACAAATGCCATGGTGTCATTTATTATGATAAGACTTCTTTAAGACTGGATAACTAAGCTGCGATAACAAAAATCTAAATAAAATATTAAAATTTAACTCAAAATAAAATATTAATTTTTAAAATTGTCGCTAAAAGCAATATCAATGTGTCTGTGAAAATAAATTTTGAAAAAATAATTTTGTATTCAAATTTTTGGACTTAGCCTGGATAATTATCAAGTGTAAGTCAAAACGATGGTTATCGAGGCTAAGTCCAATAAAGTCAACACAAAATATTTTTTTGAAATTTTCTTTTGATACATATATTTATATTGTAGTTGGCGACAAAGTGAAAAAATAATTTTTTTATTTCGAGCAAAAAATTAAAATGTTATTAACGTTTTTGTTATCGCAGCTTGTTATCCCGGCTTAAAGAAAAACAGCCCTATTACCTGGCTGCACACTACCAGAATCATGATTTCCACCGTGTGAAAGGTTTCCTCAGGTGCCTTTGCGGCGACTTTTCAACAACATATCCGGCCTCCCTAAGTAAATGATTCTCCCAAACTAGTGAGAAGCACAGCTAACTTGTAGAATTTAGAAAAGTAAGATTAGATTAGATTTATTGAGCTTTGTTTAAAACAATGAGAGATTTTAGCTAATTCCATGATCAAGTAATATCGAAGTTTGTAAAGCACCATGCTTTTCCAATAAGTTGTTTGTATATTAATATTATTAAAGTAGAATGTATCGTCCTTGCTCGCGAGACTTTGCAGGATATGAGCAGAGTTACAAGCCGAACCATAATTATCGGCGGCGGCGGCTTTCGGCTGATTTGCCGGCTCGTTCTGTCACTCGATTAGCCCTATTTATTTGACAATTTGAAAAAAAACGGAAGGAAAAATTTTCTATGTTCTAGTCAATGTTCCAATAATTTAATATTGTTATTAGGGTATCCAATTATTCTGACTTTTATGTCAATCGATTTATCGTTTATTTGAAAAAAAAAATCCAATTAATCGAATAATGAAGTCGAGAGTTATTCGATTAACCGATTAATCGAACAATTGTCCACTTAAATAAAATATAATTAATAAGAGTTATATAGACAAGACACGCCAGTTTACGGGTAGTTCAACTGTATATTGAACGTTTATTACGTATCTGATTTTATTTAAAAATTGTAACATCAAATTCGAAATTCATTAGAAGTTGACAAAAATCTTAATATCTTATCAAAATAAAGAACCTTCCCTTAAATGAGCACAATATCAGAAGTTATCCATTGATATTTTTGAATATGGATCATATGATTTATAACAGAACTGACTTTATTATCGCGGTGTTAACCTAATTTTTTCTATGAATTTACTATTCTATGAAATTACTATTCTTTAAATTTTAAATAAATCCGAAGCTATTGGCCAGTTTTTGCTATTTTTAAATGAAGTCGGCATACAAATCAAAAATCGAAAAAAATTGTGGTTTTATATTTGGTGTTTCATAGTTTTTTACCAAAATGGAGTAAACTGGCTATTCAAAATCAATTTATCATACAAAGCATATGACGATTTAATTAGTTTTTAAGGCAATACTTTTAATATAGATTAATCGATTATTTGGGACAATTTATTCGAATTATTCGTTATTCGAAAATCATGATTTTTTATTATTCGAAAAAATATTTGACAAAAATTATTCGATTAATCGTGGTTGGACACCCTAATTGTTATCCCATACAATATTTCCATTCCATATTCCATTCCCAAAAATTTATAATATGGATGAATTTAATAAATATTTTTGCAATTACAGCTTTTCATGTGAGGCTTGAATATCATAATCCTTCCAAAGAATAATAATACTCTACCTACTTTGACACACTAAAGAAGCACAATAGAGGAGCTGTTGTTCATTATTATTTATAGGATCACATGGCCACACGTACTGGAATTGACTTATATAAATGCGACTTTCAAATCAAAATACAATCATTCAACTTGCTATAGACGTCATCATATAGTGGGATACCAAATTCAAAGAAAGATCGATATCTTTCACAGCAGTAGGTTGTCTAAGTCGACATTTATATTTTCTTTTGTAATTTTAAGTGGGTTGTCTATTTTGCGGCGTGGTTTATGACGATATGAGTCGATGAAGTCGGCGGCGTGGTTGAAGTCGATTTGAGCCGATGAAATCGGCGGCGGCGCGGCTCGTGCAGAAACATGCGGCGGCGGCGGCTTGTCGGCTTAAAATCGGTCGGCTTGTATCTCTGGATATGAGAGTGTAATATCTCAAAAACACGCTTAAAACTAATCTCAATTCTAAATTAAAACCAAAAATTAAAATTAAAAAATAAATAATTTTAAAACTAATAAAGAAAACATGACCATATAAAGACTTATGTATCCGTTACATTAACGCTATCCCCTATGTGTCCCAAGAAGAGACTTACTTTAGAACTCAGGGCGTATGGACGCCGATATATGAAAATTAGGTGGATTTTCTCTAAGATATCCAGTTCTTCTGTGTATCGTAAATGGCGGAAATCAAATCATTTTTCATTTTCATGAAAAGAAGCCCTTGTCACAAACTTGTCAATGATGTCACACACATAGAGACCTATTGGAGTAACCTTCGACACTTTATAAATATAAACATTTGAATGACGACGGAAATACTCAAAGCTTTTCCCTATGCAATACTGCAGAATCTTTCTTTCGAGAATCTCGAACTCCCTCATCATTATCGGGGATATATTGAACCATATCAGGAACCCATGTATATAGTGGTTTTTTGTGCAGCAGAAGTTTAGTACTTTGCGGCAAACACCTGTACGATTTTTCCGCAGATATTAGCATATCAAGACTTGTAAAGATAAAGATATCAAAAATTTTGAAATTGAATTATCTCAAAATATTAATAACGTTATTGTATCCTTATATTCTGTTATATTCAGTTTATATTAATAATATTGAATTACCATATTCAAGTTAGAAGATTTATATCGCTTAGCTGACACATATCTCATTAAAAGTGATCTTTTTTAAATTATTTTGTAACTTTTACAATTTTATTGTGAAAAAAGTGGTGAAAATGTACGAGAAATAGGTAAAACTTGCTGCTGAATTCCCGCGGGAATCCCGTACAAATTTCCCGGGATACGGGAAACTGAAAATATGCGAATTCCCGGGATTTTTCCCGCGGGAAATCCCGGGATGCAAACCCTAGTAGTAAAAGATTTTCTTCAAATTTGGCTCAACATCTTATAATCTGACTAGAAACACCTGTGGCGAATGCGGGTTAAATCGGTTTAGATTTAGATATAGCCCCCATTCAAATGTCGCTCCCGATTTGACTTTTTCCGCTCTAAAAAGCACATATAGTAACCGATTTTCTTCAAATTTGGCTCAACACCTTATAATCTGACTAGAAACACCTGTGGCGAAAGTGGGTAAGATCAGTTCAGATTTAGATATAGCCCCCATACAAATTTCGCTGCCAATTTGACTTTTTCCGCCCTAGAAACCATATAGTTTATCAGATTGTCTTCAAATTTTGTAAAACATCTTGTATTTAAACTAGGAACACCTGTGGTGAAAATAGGTCAGATCGGTTCAGATTTTTATATTGCTCCCATTCAAATTTCGCTCCCAAATTGACTTTTTCTGCTCTAGAATCCACATATTTAACAGATTTTCTTTAAATTTGGTAAAATATATTATATTTCAACTAGAAACAGCCATGTTGGGTGAGATCGGTTCAGATTTATATATATCTCCCATAGAAATTTCACTTCCGACTTGACTTTTTCCGCCCAGAACCACGTATTTTCACCGAATTTCTTCAATTTCTTCACGTGGGTCATTTCATTTCATGTTTGGTTATAGCCCGATACAAATATTCTTATCGATTTGACAAATTGGGTCAGATCATATTAGCCTATGATTAGGAAACATACAAAAATCCTTCCCGCTTTCACTTTTCTACCGAATTGAAATGTACTCGGATAGTGTATCATATAGTCGAACCCGCCCGACTTTAGCCTTTCCTTACTTGTTTTAAACACATTTTAAATTTTTTTTTCAAAGTCTTTCAGTTATGAAAAGTTATGGTATGCTTTGCCATTCTGTCGATAATCACGTTTTTTCGATTTTTTAACTATGGCTATTAGACCATTGTTTCTACGTGAAAGATACATTTTCAACATTTGTAGCCCTGATATTACCTTAAATTTAATTTTCTCGAAAATGAGTTTTTGATGCCAAACTATTCTCAGATTTGGATGTCATATAAATTTGGAGAAGAATATTTTTTCTAAAGCCACTTTTTATAAATTTTCTGCTTTGGCTATTATATGAAAAATAATAGAAATAAAATAGTTCAAAATTGGAGCAACATATAACCGGGGGTTGTAATTCGCTACAACGATTTTGTTTAAAACGTTTTTCAGCATTTTTATAGATTTAGGGTATATCGTACTATCAAATTCCATCATTTCGCCGTTAATAACATTTTGCTTCCCAAGTTATTAAGCTAAAATAGGATAAATGGTGGCTGTAAAGTCAAAAATTGTGAAAAGTATCTTTAAAAAAACCGCGTAACTTTTTATTATACTGAGAATACCAAAATATTTCTTTGGCATGTGATTGCCGTCTTCATGGGGAATATTTATGTCAGAAAGTTTTCAGAATCCTGGGCGAGGAAAGTTAAAATATAAGCAAATGCAAGCAATGCGAATTTTGGATCTTTCAACAATTGCAGCGCTTTTCGCGACTGACTACATATATGTTACCAGCGATATTGGTTCTTAATAAACAAACAAACATGCAGTCGGATCCGTTGGCTAGATCGCGAGAAAATCAAAAAACAAAAATGTCATGAGTGAAAATCGTTTTAGCCATATTTGCCGCGAAAATGAAAATTTTCCAAAAAAAATTTTGTTTACAGTGCCCTACCGCAATATACACTTTTTGTAAAAAAAGTGGAAAAAGAGATAAAAATGGTACCAATCTGACGGATGAAGTTGGAATCTTTAAATTCGCTGTGTACATGCGTTTTCTATACAACATTACCAAGATTTCTTGAAAAACGTCATCGAGTTTACAATAAATCTTAATTATATATTTGGGCATAAATGGCTATGTGTTTTTTTCAAAATTCTTTGTGCTCAATTTTAAACATGCACAAGTGGCTATGAACCATTAAACCACGAATAATAGGAAAATTCGAAAACTTTTTAATCGTAGCAATAAGTAATCCTCTTTAGATTAAACTGTAGAAGAATGATTAATAATTACTCTTAAAATAAAGGAGAAAATCAGTTTTTTCGCTCTCCTGAAAAGTTATGTTTTTGTTCATAGCCACTTTTGACTATAAGCCCTCGATATATCATATACATAAAATAGCAAGAACAAAATTCATATCACTCATAGACGATCACTTACACAAACACAAACTTAACAGGAGAGACAAACTTATACTTGACACAGTGGGACAATCGAGAAAGTTTTTGAATGAAAATGATGACATCCTTATATTGAACGCGGGGTAAAACAGTGGCAATGTACAAGGACGAATATCAATCAAAGATGAAAGTAATTTTGAGGGTCATATGTACATACAGACGCTTAAAAAGAGATCCGACATCGAGTCTACAAACAAAAAACAACAGTTTGGTAGATAAACTATTTAATAAAAACTTGATAAGCATCATGGAAAAGAACAAATTGACGAATAAAATTGCTACTGCCCCAAGAATATACGGACTCCCCAAAATTCACAAGGAAGGTACTCCTCTGAGACCAATCTGCTCCTCAATGAACTCTCCTTCTTATGGACTATGCAGATATATTGTTGACGTACTAAAGAACTTAACGAAGGACTCTATATACAATGTCAAAGACGCGAGAGAATTTAAAAAAAAAATTAAAAGAAATTAACAACACTCATATTGATGACGACGAAATAATAATATCATCTGACGTTGTGTCCCTTTTCCCAAGTATACCAGTCAACCTCGCCATAAGGACAATTGAAGACAAATGGGACATAATAGAAGAATTCACCACGATACCAAAGGATTTATTTATAGAGATTTTGACTTTCTGCATCAAAGACACAAGCTATTTTAAGTACGACGACAAATTCTATGAGCAAAGAAAAGGAATGCCAATGGGCGGGCTCCCCTGCATCACCAATAATTGCGGACATAATTATGGAACAATTTCTTGACACAGCAATTGAGAAAATGACCAGAAAACCTAGGTTCTTGACAGAATACGTTGACGATCTCTTCGCAATTTTGAAGAAAAATGATGTTGATGAGACGATCAAAATACTAAATGGATATAACAGACAGATTCAATTTACGATGGAAGAAAAAAAGGACAACAAATTACCATATCTGGATTCTATAGTACACAGACAAGGCAACATCATAAAACTAGACTGGTATCAAAAACCCACATCTTCAGGCCGATTAATTAACTTTTATTCGAAACACCCAAGAAGGACAAATTTCAACACCGCGACCAATTTTATCAGAAGAGTACTAGACATAAGTGGTGAGGACTTCCATAAAAATAACATAGAGAAAATTAAAAATATTTTAAGAAGAAATGACTTTCCCATAGAAATAATAAGACAATTAATTAGAAATGTACGAAATCCCAAAAGCCACATAGAAAAACCAACAAAGCTGTACAAGACTATAACATACGCCCATGTGCTGACAACCGCATGATTTCCAAATCGCATTTTTTTTGGCGATTTCGAGTCTCTAAATTTCGCATTTTTACTTTAAACAATTGTTTTCAGTTTTCTTTCTTTACTGGCGGATAAATGAAGAAGATGTTTGGTTAAACATAGCAATTTTAAATAGAAATGTAAAATTTAGAGACTCGAAATCGCCAAAAAAAATGCGATTTGGAAATCATGCGGTTGTCAGCACATGGGCGATATATACCCGGATTCTCGGAAAGATTTAAAAACTCAGACTTATACGACAAAGAAAAATATGAATTAGCCCAAAAATCTCACAACACGGTCAACAATTTCTTCAGCAAGACAAAATCAAAAATAAAAAAGAAGACAGAACGGACGTAGTATATAAAATTAAGTGTAATGGTGACAAGTCCAACTTATGCAATAAAGTATATGTTGGTACTACAAAGACAAAATTAAAAACTAGACTTTCTTCTCATAAACCATTAGAGCAAAAAATGCACTTGCAGCCCACTGTGCACTGACTGGACACACACCCAACTTTGACGACGTAGACATATTAACAGAAGAGAGTAACTACCATAGGAGATATACATTAGAAATGCTCTACATTACGGACGTTCCTACTGAAAAGAGACTAAACTACAAGACAGACACAGACAAATGCGCACACATATACAGAAATATCATACGCCAGAATAGGAAAGACGGAAGAGTAGTTGACAAAAACTTGTGAAAGTGGAAAGATCGTTTTGTTTTTATATTAATTGTTTAAAAATTGTTTGTATATTGATTGTTATTCTTATGTATATTTGTTTAGTGTAACTCCCCTGAGGATGATCGACGAAGTCGTCCGAAATATCGGGAACAAAATTGAAAAATAAAATAATAAACAAACAAGATCTTGTTTTCATTTACTTGAGACCTTAAGCCGGACAATAATACAAACCACAAGAAAACATAAAAAATAAGTTTGATACATTTTTCGTTACTATAATAAATTTTTAGCGATTAAATTTTGTACGGAAAATACATCATTTTTTCATTAGATGCTAACACATTTGGTCTAGAAATATGAACAGCATATCTAACGATTCTTAATTAAATTCAAAGAAAATAATGATAGATAGGTGACCACAAATGGTATGGTCTTCATGCATGACAAATTGCAGTACTCACTTCTTGAAATTATCGTAACGAAAGTCGATTGTGGTTATGTGGGCATATTTTCGCCAACTGTCGTCTACGTTTCCCATTCTCCCAAGAATTCGCATCGAATCTAGAACCCTTTCCCCAGACATCACGTTTTTTTATTAATTCCCCTATTTTTACTTTCCATTTATATTCACTGATTGTGAATTGGGCAGACCCAACCACGGGTAGATGAGACTAGTGTAGTAGTAACACAATACCCTTCGGGTCTGGGGAACAACCATGGTCGTGTCTGCAATGTCATGTTCTCCATACGCCACAACCTTCTGGATTCAATAGAATACCGGGAGCGGGTGATTACGTGCGTGTTCAATTCGAATTATTCTCCAAATTACTCAATTTTCGAAAAATATGAAAATATATCGATAATAACCCTGTGTTAACAACTTTTCAATTTGGACAATTTACAGGCACCTGATTGTCTAATTGATTGCTTTCACAAAAGGTTGGAACGGAACAATGTCCTCTCCACACACACACACACACACACAAAATACAATAGATGGAGAGGTTTTTCTGGCTAGCTAGCCTCTTGACTTTGAGCTGAAAAATATATGTATTTCATTGACATTAAAAATATCCATGAACTAATAAGCGTGTCTACCAAGGACATTTTGGCAGCCCCGTCGTCCGTCATGGACAGCTACAGTCAAGGAAACAATGCATGTTACTCTTTTGTCATTGTCCTTAAACTGTCAGCCAAGTTACCTTTTTTAATTTTTCCAAGTGTACGAGTATGTTTGTTGCAGAGCGCTCTAAGCAAACGCCACCGGTTGATTGTATATTTCCAGCCATTCGCAATTCCATTTCCATTCCTTCCTTCCTTCCTTCCTGCCTTCTTTTTACTATTTTAATTAATATTCCGTTTTATTAGCTCAAGTGTGAAATTTCGTTACGTTACTCTAAATTGGAGCGTTGACAATTTTCCTAAATTTGAAATATGAGTTAATCAATTAAATTGTAGTTGTTGTTTATTACGAATGGGCGGGTGAGTGAGTGACTGACTAAACGGCGGAAAGGCGCCAACGAGCTTTTGAATGCGCAATTTTCTGTTCGAAAGGCAAGCTCTGGAAAACGAGTAGCTAAGGAAAATTAGTTAAAAGCATGGTTGGGAAATGACGCTAAACTTGTTTAAGATGCGTCAAGCAGAGTGTCATGTTATGTTAATTCTTTTTTCTTTGTGAAAATGCAGCTAAATTATTTTTTAAGTCAATATTCCTATGGTATTTTCTATATTCATTATACTCTAGGGGAATTTCAAAAATTTAAATACAACTGCAATTTCTAAAGTGATAATATCTAGCCCGTGGTAACACAATGAGCCTCTTCTGGTCTAAGTGAGTCCAGGTGCCCATAAACCAAAGACTAAGTAAACCTAAAACTTGCAGAAATATCGATAAATAATATACGGCCACTGAAAGGCTGTCAATCTATCCACAAAAGGGAGAACACTTGACTGATTACTAAAGCCCATAAGACACTGACTTTTTTTCGTTTTAATACATTCCGTTAGTAATACATTGAAATATCGATCTGAGACCCTAACAAGTAAAAAGGCATTAAGTTCGGCCGGGCCGAAGTTTACATACCCTCCACATGAATTGCACTCCACAGAGGCTGCCGATTTCATGTAGAAGTGAAGTAACATTACAGGAAAATGTTAAAATTTTTAATATAGCCAAACCGACTTATATATACCCTCACTCTCAGAGAACATACATATGGGTCTTCCAACAAGAGGTGTTATTTTGAATCACCCGGGATTTCGGTAGCTGTCACTTTTGAAGCTTTTACTCTCTGACATTTGACAAGTAGAAACTACGCCATTATTAAAAATGAATTCGACAACGAATTTAAATTATTAAAATTCATGAATGAAAATGATCCGGAATCCCATCGAAAAATCATGTTGACTGATGAGGCCCATTTCCACCTCGTTGGCTACGTCACCAAGCAAAATTGTCGCATCTGGGGCTCGGAAAACCCAAGAGTTATTGTTGAGAAGCCTCTCCATCCTCATCGTGTGACTGTTTGGTGCGGTTTATGGTCCGGCGCGGTCATTGGACCTTACTTTTTCGAAAATGAGGTTGGATCAACAGTTACGGTGAATGGGTTGCGCTATCGATAGGTGATTAATGATTTTTTATGGTCGTAGTTGGATGGTATTGATCTGGACAACGTTTACTTTCATCAAGACGGTGCTACGTGCCACACAAGCAACGAAACCATTGGTCTTTTACGGGAAAAGTTTCCGGACCGTGTTATCTCTCGAAGAGGTGATCACAATTGGCCACCGAGATCTTGTGATTTACCACCTTGTGACTTCTTCCTTTGGGGCTACGTGAAAGATAAGGTATACGCCAACAGCGTCCCAGCGTCGATTCAAGACCTCAAAGATAGAATTCGTGAGGCTATCGAGGACATAGGGCATTTTGAAAAACCATTATCACTTAATTAGAGAAATGTACACACCGAATATCGTGTTGTCGTTTAATTGGTACCATTTTTATCCCTTATTGGCCCATTTCACCCCCTACGCATAAGAATCACTTTATGGTGCACGTTTTTGCTATAAGGGGATCGCACATACCAATATCAAGTAAATATAAGCTGGCATATTGAAAGTCATGCTTAAATACCCTCAATATTAGGGTATTTTCAGTCCTTTTCCCTTTGGACCGTTTTGGCACAGTTGCAATCCCAAACGATCTACGACTATAAGACGTATGGAAAATGTTGACCTCCTAACTCCTTTCGTTTAGATGCTAGCGTGCTTTCAACAGACGGACGGACGGACATGACTAGATCGTCTTAGAATTTTGTGACGATCACTAATATATGGGGCATTCCAATCGGACAGTTGACAGAAAATATTTTTAATTTCCTCCATTTTTTTACATTTTTAGTACCCACTAAACAACACCCCCTGGTATACTTTGAGATTTATTTTTTTTAAATATCGTTAAATATTAGTTATTTTTTTAGTCTTTTGCTCATAACTTCGTCAATAATGGTCCGAATTGGATATTCTTTTTTTAATATTTTTGGAATACTTTTCAGAAAAAATATTCACAATGTTTTTGTATACAATTTTTGATTTTTTAAATTAGAACTTTATTTTCTAATTGTTTGTACTCTTCAATTTTCTCGAAATTTTTTATTTAAACATCTATTTATCCTGTAAAGTTTGAGGTTTGGTTGAAAGTGGGCCTATAATAATTAATATATTTTTTTTAATTTTTTGAAAATTTGGAAAACCAAAAATAAATTTAAACTTTATTTTTTTAATTCTTTGTACTCTTCGATTTGTTTGAATGCCAGGGGTGTTATTTATTGGGTACTAAAGAATGTAAAAAAATTGAGGAAATCAAAAATATTTGATTTGAACTGGGATATTGTCCTGGCTCGAGACCATTTTGCATCTATATTTAATAGAATGCAAATTTATTTACAAATGGCATGGTGACATTTATTACTTGGCTGCAGACTACCACGATCATGATTTCAACCATGTCAAAAGTCTTTTCAAGTGGCTTCGCAGCGACTTTTCAACATCAAACCCGGCCTCTATAAGGAGATGATTCTCACAAACGAACGAGAAGCACAACTCACTTGCCGAATTTGCGTTTAAAAAATAGCACCAAGTAATAAAGTACACATGCCATCTTACAAGCATCTCATTGAGATGCATATGTAAGTATGTGTATATGCAGGTATAGTTACCCAGCAATACTTCTGCCGTGCCAACGCTCATTTGTTTTAGTTTTTTTGTTTGTATTTAAAAAATATATATTTTTTGAACTGTCCGATTTGTCGTGGAATGCCCCATATACTTTATAGGGTCTCAGGTCGATATTTCAAGGTGTTACAAACGGAATGACAAACTTGGCACACCCGCATCCTGGAGGTGGATGGTATAAAAAGTATATATGTTCTTGATCGTCATGAAATTGTAAGACGTGGTTCGCACAGTGGAAAAAATTAGAAGGAAAAGAGCTACGACCTTGATGTATATTAGGATGGGTATGTACATTAAGTTTGATATTTGTAGCACCTGGATATATCGATCTGAGACCCTAAAAAGTATATATGTACATTAGGGTTAGTCATTTTTTCATTTTTTTTTCGAATATCAAAAATCTGTGGAAATGGAATGTAGGGCAGGCAAAAATAATAAGAATTGCGTTTTTACTTTTTCGAAATTGTAAAAAAACCTTCCGTACAAAATGCAATTGCTTTAGCTAAAAACAAACTTTTTTAGTTTACTCTTTTTTAAATTTTTAAATTTGAGAAATTTTTTCACAATTTCGAAAAAGTAAAAACGCAATTCTGCTTGTTTTGCCCTGCCCTGCCCTATATGCTATTTCCACAGATTTTGAATCTAAAAAAAATGACTAACCCTAATGTACATGATCGTCATGAGATTGTAAGGCGAAATGGGTCCCACAGCTGGAATATTTTCACACAAAATTAGAAGAAATAGAGCTACGACCTTGAAATTTCGCCACAACTTTTTGTTTAAATCCTTCCACCACCACGCCTACCTCCCATGTAAAATAAAATGAAAACTTGTCGTACATTTCTTATTATAATATATACATTAATACAAATCATAGCCAGTGATTTCATTTGAGTCCATAATTGAGTCCTACACCCTTGATGGTAATGGCCTGTCCGTCAGTCGGTCTGTGGGTCTGTATGCTTGTAGTCTATACACTTTTAGTTTTTACTGGCCTTGTTGTCAATGCTGCTGCTGCCGCTGTCGCATTCTTGCTGTTGCTTCTACCAATGCACTGTGGTTTTCAAACAAATAAAAGATATTTCCAAAATTCAAGCATTTGGGGAGTGCAGAAAACTTTTTGTTTAAATCCGTCCACCATCACGCCTACCTCCCATGTAAAATAAACTAAAAACTTGTCGTACATTTCTTATTCTAATATATACGTTAGCACAAATCATAGCCAGTGATTTCATTTGAGTCCATAATTAAATGAAAATTGTCAGCACCACACCCAACGTCCATATGCATTTTTTTATTTTTTACGATTTCAAAATCTTAGATAAAACTCCTTGTATCATTTAATCAATGGTAGCCAGCTCCTATTACTTAATAAATACCTAAGGCTTAATATATCAGCTCAATATTTGACCAAAATCAGGGGATAATGGCTTCCCGTTTTTTGTTAAATTATAAATCATTCCAAATATCTTGCGAATTCGTTCCTCTGAACTGATTGGAACGTGTGCATTTTGCAATGCATACTTTTAGGATTATAATAAATTTACTATTCAATTATGAACAGGTTCCAACCAGTATGGTGGGCATGTTGTTCTCCCCTAGACGGAGTCTAGAGGAGACAATTTATTAAAACAAAACAAATTAGATTTTTAAATATTTTATTCGAGCAAGTGTTGCTGCTTCGTACGGAGTACACAAAACTACTGATTTTGCAACCATAAAGGACACCATACCGCCATCTATATGTGGATGAGCAGCGTTGTTATAAACGCATCAGCTGAGATCGATCATATGGTCGATCTTCAGCATGTGGATGATACAGCGTTGCCATATACGTATCAGCTGAGATCGATCATAGGGTCGATCTTCAACAAATTATTTTGATGCTGGTCATATTTGAATGCCAGAAAAAATATTACGCCTAAAGGTATGCTTTACAAAAACTTTGTGTGGACCTTCAATTTCAATTACACATATTATTGTCTTAAAACTTTCGGATTTATTTAAAATTTTTCCACATTTCATCAGTGTGCATCGTTAACATCATTTTGAGTCAGATATTTGATATATGTTAAAGACTTTCTCTAAACATGAATGCTTATATAGAATAGACGGCAACAACAAGGATAATAACTTTAGGTCCACGACAAGTAAGGCAGCTCAAATATTTTAATTAAAATATACACACCAAACACATTTATTTCATTTTGTGTGGCAACGACACACAAACAAAACAAAAGACGAATATCATTTATTATGGAATGGCAAAGCAAACAGGCCGAAGAAGGTCCTTAAACAAACGTGCGTACGGATTCCGAACAAATACATGCACAAATAATCACAATACTACAAACAAACCAACAAACACATGCACACATACATATGTATGTTTGTACAATCACACGGACGGACGGACGGACGCAGTGAGTCAAATACATGAAGTAAAACTAATACTAATGCACTCGGTGACTGACTTCCGGTTCCTTTAAGTTAAGCCACAATGAACGAACGGCTCAGCCTACATCCTACTCCTCCGTTGGCACAGCAAATAGGCAGTCGAACTGGCAGGCAAGCAGGCCGACAGGCAGTTGTGCGTCCGTCGACATTCTAAAACACATTGTCAGTCGTTGCCGTTGTCGCCGTCACCGTCGTCATCGTTGTCA
Source organism: Polietes domitor (assembly GCA_947397865.1). NCBI lineage: Eukaryota > Metazoa > Arthropoda > Insecta > Diptera > Muscidae > Polietes > Polietes domitor. The sequence continues at coordinate 161,861,882 of OX377620.1, read as the reverse complement.
TTTTCATTCTCTCACACAAAGAACGCCTTTGTCAGACAATGGGGCCAACTGGTAATGACACATTTCAGGCCACGATAGGCGGCAGGCAGCAGGCAAACAACTTGTGGCATACGACCGTGCCACACGTATTCTCTCTCCCTCATACCCATCGAGCTTGGCCCTAGCTCAACTACTCCAGTAAATAAAATGTGAGGCATGTGGCCTACACCCTTGATGGTAATGGCCTGTCCGTCTGTCGGTCTATATGTTTGTAGACCTCCGTTTATATCTTTACACTTTTAGTTTTTACTGGCATTGTTGTCGATGCTGCTGCTGCTGCTGCTGCCGCTGTCGCATTCTTGCTGTTGCTTCTACCACTGTACAGTGGTTTTCAGACAAATAAAAGGTATTTTCGAAATGCATACATTTAGGGAGTGCAGAATAAAATATAACTCAATTATGAAATTGAGAATTGTTCTTAAATTATAAAAATGCTACAGGGAGGAAAATAGGCTAAAGTTAGAATTAAGAATATTTTTGAGTAAATTTTACTTGCGAAACTAATTTAAAACAAGTAAAAACAGCGTTAAGTTCGGCCGTGCGGAACTTTATATACCCTCCACCATATATTGCATTCCACAGAGGCTGTCGATTTTCGTAGAGTAGTATTACAGGAAAATATAAATTTTTTAATATAAACCAAACCAAACCAAAACAAATGCAAATATTGAAAAAAAATATATAAATATATATAACCCCAAAAAGTACGATTTTCAAAAGGGGTTATTATTTTACGTGTCTACGCAATCAGAGTAATGTATACACCGAATTTCATTACTCTAGGTGCAACCGTTTGGTTGGTTGGTACCATTTTTATCCCTTTATTCCCATTTTACCCCTTAAAAGTACGAATTTCGAAAGATTTTATATTATGTATCTAGTCAACTAGAGGAATGTACACACCGAGTTTCGTGTTTCTAGCTTTTGTCGTTTAATATGTACCATTTGTATGCCTTTTTGTCCCATTTCACCCCCTACGAATAAAAATCACGTTATGGTGCACGTTTTTGTTTAGGGGAAATCGCATAATCAATGTCAAGTAAGTACAAGCAGATATATGAAAAAAATATCCTTAAATATTCTAAAATATTAGGGGTTATTATGGGTATTTTTAGTCCTTGTGAGGGAAAAATTGTTCACTTTGGGCCGATTTTGCCCAGTTTCAATCCCAACCGATCTACGACTATGAGACGCATTTATGGAAAATTTGAACGTTCTAGCTCCTTTCGTTTAGATGCTAGCGTGCTTTCAACAGACGGACAGACGGGCGGACGGACATGGCTAGATCGTCTTAGAATTTTATGACGATCAAGAATATATATACTTTATAGGGTCTCAGGTCGATATTTCAAGGTGTTACAAACGGAATGACAAAGTTAGTATACATTCATCCTGGAGGTGGAGGGCAAAAAAAATAATTCATACTTCTAAGGGTAATATTAGAAAAAATGTATCCTGCTAAGTAAAAAATATTTTTTTGTGTGTGCTATACATTTACTTTTGGATAAGCTTTTATACCCTCCACCTCCAGGATGGGGGTATATTCACTTTGTCATTCCGTTTGTAACACCTTAAAATATTCATCGGAGACCCCATAATGTATATATATTCTGGGTCGTGGTAAAATTCTAAGACGATATAGCCATGTCCGTCTGTCCGTCTGTCTGTCTGTTGAAAGCATGATAGCGACCGAACGAAATGAGCTAGTAGGTTCAAATTTTTCCTAAATGTGTCTTATGGTTGCAGATCGGTTGGGATTGAAAGTGGGTGAAATCGGCCCAGAGGGAAAAATTTTTCCCTCACAAGGACTGAAAATACCATTAATATTTAGAGCATGTTTTTTGAACATAATAGCTTGTATTTACTTGATATTTGCAATTCGCATTCCCTTTATAGCATAAAAGGGCACCATATAGTGATTTTCATTTGTAGGGGGCGAAATGGGACGAAAAGGGATAAAAATAGTACCTATCAAACGACAACAGATAGAAACACGAAATTTGGCGTGTACATTCCTCTAATAGAGTGGATACATAATATACAAGTATTTTTTCTAAATTTGTACTTTTAATGGGTTAAATGGGGATAGAGGGATAAAAATAGTACCAACCAAACGGCTGCACCTAGAATAATGAAAATTTGTGTATATATTCCTCTGATTGCGTAGACACATAAAATAAAGGAAATTTTCGAAATTCGTACTTTTAGGGTGTAAAATGGAAAAGGGGATAACATTGTACCAAACAAATGGATTCAGCTAGAACCATGAAATTCGCGGTATACATTCGTCTGACTGAGTGACACGAAAAAAAAAAACCTTTTTCCAAATTCGTACTTTCAAAGGATTAAATGGGAGCAGAGGGATAAAAATGGTACCAACTAAAAGGCTACAGCTAGAATAATGAAATTTTCGAAAGTCGTACTTTTAAGGAGTAAAATGCGAAAAATGGTACCAACAAAATGGCCGCAGATAGTATCATGGAATTGGGTGTATACATTCCTCTGAGTAAAATATTTTTTTTCCAAATTCGTACTTTATTTTGTTGCTTTTACGACAAAAAACGGTAGAATCGTGAAGTTGTCTTATACTGCGTACGTGAGAGATAAGGTATTTTCAAAATGTATACTATTGAATTTAAAATAGATGGAAATACAACCAACCAAAGTACTGTAGCTGAAAATACACTCTCTATCCCCCAATATTTAGGGTATTTATGATTGCTGCCTTATATTTACTTTATGAATTGAAGTATTATTTCCATTATATATATACATAGTACAAAAATATTGGTAGACTTGACTTATTAATTAAATTTCTGATTTTCATACACTTGAAATTTGTTGCGGACATTCCTCTTGTAGCTTGGAAGCACCACAAAGAAAATAAATGTTTTAGCAGGCGAAATGGGACACAAATGGATAAAATATGGTAACAATGACACGACAACAGCTAGAATCATGAAATTCGGTGTGTACATCCCTCTAATTGCATAAACACGTAAAATAGGGGGATTTTTCGGAATTCGTACTTTTAAGTGATATAATTGAAAAAGAGGGATACAAATGGGACCTTCCAAACCGCTGAAGTTGATATTATGAAATTCGGTGTATTCTGTGTTCTGACTATGAAGACTCGAAACAAAAAGTTTTTTTTCGAAATTTGTACATTTGGGCGGAGATTGGGGCGAATGGGGATATCTTTAAAATTTGTACTTTTCTTATCAAAATAATTCAGTCACTTTGTCTGTATTTGAAAATGCTTCTTTGTAATGGCGACTGACAATCGCCTAATATTTTCGGCATGTTCACTTTCACAATTTCAGCATTTTATTTATATATAGTAGTCGATTTTAAACAGTGCGCATAAGTATACATTATAGTTTGAAATAGTAATCAAATATAGTAATGTGCATAAACATATCACAATTTTCGTAATATGGTTCTGTACTTCTATGTCGACATCCTTTAATCTGCCGGTAATACTGTGGAATGCACTCCGTGGTGGAGGGTATATAAGATTCGGCCCGGCCGAACTTAACGCCTTCTTACTCGTTTTTAATGTTCTTGTCATCTAGAATAGTTTCACTATTTCGAATATATTTTGAAATAGAAAAATAGGACCAGGTTACAAATTCTCTAACCATAGGTGTTACATCGGCACTGTACTGTGTTGTTTTTCGGCTCGCTTAACTACTATATTAAATTTAAATTAACATTACATTGACATCACTGCGGCGATAAAGTGAAACAAATTGGGATCGTAAATAATTGTCAAAAATTGATTTTCATATCTGAACAGAATCCTCCTCTAGACGGAGCCTAGAGGAGACAATTTATTAAAACACACGACTAATTAGTTTGATAGTATTTTATTCCAACAAGTGTTGCTGTTTCGTACGAAGTACGCAAAAACTACAGATTTTTGCAACCATAAAGGACGCCATACCGCCATCTATATGTGGATGAACAGCGTTGTCATAAACGCATCAGCTGAGATCGGTCATACGGTCGATCTTCAACAATATCTTTATTAATAAAGATAAAATGAATTACTTTTGTACCATTTAAAATATTTTTATTTACTAACTTGACATTGTAAATGTCTTTGTAATGTCTATTTCTAATTTTCTATAAACTGAAACAATATTGGACTTTATCGAATGTTTATACCCCAAAATATAGTCGAAGTAGTAAAACTAAATTTTTTATAATATTTATAATATTTCTTCAACATTTCTTCACTCTACATTAAAAGAATTGATAAATCTTTACGTCACAATGGTTGTAAACTAGTTTTATTGGCTATTTAATATGCTAAATTGTTTTTGGTTGATTATAAACAATATTTGAGAAAAATTCCACTAAAAGTGGGATAAATGGGGAGAAAAATGGGAAATCATTAAGTTCGACCGCTTTCCGCCTTTCTTACCGTAGCCATTTTTAATCCCTTTCTCATAAAAGTACAAATGCCGAAAAAAATTCTTTTCGGTTTTAAAAAATTATGAATAAATTGGTTTTTAATAAATTTTTACAAAAATTTCAATTCTAGTCGAACGTACCTTTAATATTTGTACTTTAATTTTGGAAATATAAGTCCACTTATATGTTCAATTAAAAGTAATTTTGATGGTTACAAATGGAAACAGTGGTTTTGGAACAATTTCCAAAAAAGACTTCAGCACAACCTTTGGTCTTGAACCAAAATAAATGACAACACATACAACATAACAGACCAACAATACATACAAACAACAACAATACACACGAGGTACAGTGAAGAAGGACATACCGTACAACAACAACCTTTGCATTGTTGCTAGCGATGCGAGCACAAGCATAACATTGAATTGGCAAAGTGAGATTTTTAGTGTGTCGACTTAGTTCGGTGGAATATTTTGTTTATCAGCGCTTCCCATTTGTCATATGTGACCGCTGGTACTAATATGAACCCTGATTTAAGTCAAAGACATACATTCGTTGCGAAAGTTCTGACGAGATGGGGTAGCGCCCATTGAAACTGCGCAGTCAACTTTTTGCTAATTTTGGGTTCTGCTGAAGACTTCAGCACAACCTTTGGTCTTGAACCAAAATAAATGACAACACAAAATTAAAAAAAGGTTTTTTTTCTTGTTTGCTTGTTTTTTAAAGCTAACATTCTAACAAGGAATACAATGGCTATACTAGAGAAAAAAGTTATTAAAAGCAACGATTGTCTGCTGCTTATCAGCAGACACTTTTCTGCTATTACAGCAGTTTTTCTGCAATCTGGCATCAGCATCCACACTGCTAAAGAGTTTGCAGTCTGCTTAAAACGGCTGCTGTTAATTAAAACATAAAAAAATGTTGTTGCAAAGTCGCTGCGAAGCCACCTGGACGAAACCTTTGACAGGGTGGAAAACATGATAGTGGTAGTCTGCTGCCTAGTAATAAATGTCACCATGCCATTTGTAAATAAATGTGCATTCTATTAAATATAGATGCAACATGGTATTGAGCCAGGACAATATCCCAGTTCAAATCAAATATTGATTACAGACAAAAAATAACAAACGAAAAAAAAAACTAAAAAAAGTCCTCTACTATATATAAATATTAATATAATTATTCAGAAATCTTCAAAAATGTGCCTTAAATTGTATTAGGAACTACTTTCCCTAAAGCCCGATTTGCAATTTCTTGATTCCATTGAAGATCCAATATGTCTCAGAGTGGAATGTACAAACCTAATTTCATGATTTTAACTACAGCCATTTTATTGGTACCAGTTTCACTCCTTTTTTCCATTTTGACCCTAAAAGTACGAATTTAGATAAAGGCTTGAATTGTAACTTGTCATTGCATTCTGTACGCTCAAAGATTTTATAAAAATATTATCAAATGGTTCGAAGGGTTTGAAAACATCATGAGAACAATATAAATTGAGATATTTCTTTCAATACACTTTTTGTAAAAATGCAATGGACTCATATTTATTACACATTTTTGCTGAAATATTGGTATTAAACTATTGAGTTTTTGTCACCTATATTTGAAATTTTTGAAATGTTTAGTTGACCCTAAGGTTTTTAAATGGCCGTGATAGCACCATCTGCACAATTCATCGCACATTTGACCGCTAGATGGCGTTGGGACAGGCTTATGGTCAAAATCTAACTATTCAATAATTTTATTTTTCGAATGGCCTCGATAGCACCACACTACAATTTTGTATTATGCATCGACATCGGTAAATCCCAGCAAATATTATTTCATCTGCAGAATTCATTGCACATTTGGCCGCTAGATGGCGTTGAGTTATGCTTATTGTCAAAATCTAACTATTGAATAATTTTAGACAAGTCCCTTTACGTGAATTACTTAATTTATGAGAAATAATTTATTTTTGCTAAAATACTGTCTATTACAAAATATTTCTAAGAATAATGAAGTTATAGGCTAAAAAACAAAAAGTCAGAACCAAAATCGAAAGACCATTTAAATCGTTTCTCATTTGTAAAAGACAAAAGTCACGGATTTTGAAAAAAGGCGGTTATCCAGTAAAATTAGTTTTAATTTCTCACCATTCACACGCTTCGGCTGGTCCACCATTATTTATGTTTCTCAAAGCACAACTCTTCGTCTAAAAATCCTCTGTTAAATGCGAATACCAAACGATTCATAAAATTTGAAGATTATGAATTACTAACACTTTTATTTGATTTCCTGGAACCACTGTGCCCCGCTAGTCTACTTCTGCTCACTTTTTACAGGCATTGTTAACGCCACTGCTGCTGCCCCGCATTGTTGCTATTGTTTGTTGATGGTGCCGTTGCTGTTGCTGCCAGCTCATTGATGATTGCGATTACAATTATGATTCCTTCCATTATAACTCTCCACCGCCTACCCCTCCCCTACATCTCACACCGCCTACTTAAGTGAATGAATGGTGAACGATGAAGGCGACGATGATGGTGTGCTTCTGTTTGGTTTTTGATTGTAGTGCCGTTTTCTTCATTGTTCCACTTGAAGGCGTCACGGCACACTCACGTAGGCTTTGACAGTGCCATAACGACGGGTACTTGTTGCAAATATCGATTTACGAGATACAATCACTCGTCCTACCCCCCAACACCCTCTTCAACCTTAATTGAAATGATTTGGAGAAGGAGTACGTACGTGATAGGGCGACGGATGTATTGTTGGTGTATTTGTGATTTTAATTAATTTTCGAGCAACACTTCCCAACACACACAACCATCCCACCCAGCTCTGCTTTGATAGACATCATCATTGAAACGATTAAGAAAATGATTGAACGCCGTTGAAAGCTTAACAAACAATTGTCCATAGATATCACTTAGAGAGATATAGAGTGATTTCTTTGATTGTCTTCATAAACATTGCTCTTAGTATTATGTATTTAATTGAATGTTAAGGTTGACCTTGCCAAGTATTTTCAGACAATTGTTGTGTCAATAAGCAAATGACCAACCACGCCAACTGAAAAGGGCCCTAATGGTGGGAATGTTTGCTTAATGTCATTAGCTTACATAAGGATTTGTTGAGTATAATTCAATTTAGACAGTTTAAAATGCCTTGTTTTCCGTAGTTTTAAAGGGAGGCTGTCAGAGCAATTGGGTACCACCGTGCGTATGAATAATATTTGCTTATAGTAAACGTAACGCATACGCACGTACGTAATTTCAAGTGAAATCAATTGTAATTTGTTCTCCAATTAAATGCAATTAATGATCAAAAATAAAACAAAAAATTATTATTTTGAATCACAGTTTTAAATCTTGAATAACCCGAAATCGTGTAATTATAAGGATGTCATGGTTCTAGATGTTGTATCATTGGTACCATTTTTATCCCTTTTTGTCTCGTCTCAGACGCTAAATCTATTATTTACTTTTTGGTGCTTTCAAATTTCAAGAGTATAAGAACAGAAATTTTCAAACAAAATTGCTTAAATAATCTAAATATTAGGGGTCCTTGTTAGAGAAAGTCAACAGACAGACGGACAGATAGTCGGACATGGCTAGATCGTCTTAGAATTTTACCACGACCCAGAATATATGTATATACTTTATGGAGTCTCCTATGAATATATCAAGGTGTTAGAAACGGAATGACATCCTAGTATCCATCCTAAGGTGGAGGGTATAAAAGCTAATAACTATATATGGGACATTCCACGACAAATCGGACAGTTAAAAAAATATTTTGATTTCCTCCATTTTGACGAAGTTATGAGCAAAAGACTGAAAAAAGTGCTACTAACACTCTGCGACAAATGGTAAGGGTCAGTGATCGGTTTGGAATGAAACCACCGGGGAAAGTTATATTGGTAAAAAAAAAGTCATACGTGTTCCAGCGTTTCGCTGGGTCTCATCTAGGAATCGAGATATATCGATTTGAAGTTAGTAAGTATCGTATAGGGGAATTTGTCACGTTTTAGGCTGTTTTGTTTGACATAACTCGAGAACCACTCGTCCGATTTAGCTGAAACAAATTTAGAAAAATTAAGAATTACAATTCCTCTAATCTGTTCTTAAACCGTTTTCCTACTTAAGCAACAGTTTCGCAATTATAAATAAATGTATGAAAAAAAAATTATTTTTGCCTAAAAATTAATTTTTTTTTTTAATTCATAAAAAATCCAAAACGGTAAAAAGTGTCAAGTCCTATTACTTTCACGTAAAGTCACATAACCTATGACCAAAATGAGTGTGTGTCAGTACCTGACTTTACTTTTACATGTACTTCAGTTGACAAATAAATAGTATTTATAGCTGTACATTGATAGATTTATGTCATTTAACAAGTGTCGGCGAACGCGAAGAGTACAATTGAATTTTTCAAAGCATAGTGACGCAATAACGAAAGTATAAAATCGAAATGAGTGCAAATTGTCCAGAAAATCTAAATTTATTTTGTTACGTTTGTGGCAAGCGAGCTCTTTCTACAAATACTGGATCATTGAGTGAGCTAATGGAGCGTGCTTATAAACTTTATTTTGATTCCGAAATAATTCGCGGCGTTTCGTGGGCCCCAGACAAAATTTGTCGAACGTGTTACAATGGTCTTAATATGTGGATCCAAGGGAAACGCAGTTCACTTTCGTTTGGTGTACCAATGATTTGGACTGATCCAGGAGAGCATAATTCGGACAACTGTTATGCTTGTGTAAACAAAATAAGTAAAGTAAATCGTAAAGGTCTTAAACAAAGGAAATACATCTCTGTTAAAAGTGCACAAACACCTCTTCCGCATTCGGATCAAATACCAATTCCACCGCTTCCAAGTCCTGACAGAGAAACTTATTTTTCTATTGAAACAATGGATCAATCGGATGTAACGTATGAACCATTACCAGAAGCCGGCCCATCGAAAAAAATAATTCCAATATCACAAGAAAGAATGGACAAGATTGTTGCAGAATTAAACTTGTCTCAACGTGAAGCAGAAAAACTTGCCCAGCTTTTGAACGAAGGCAACAATTTGGAGCCTAATGTCGAAGTCACGGGATATCGAAGACGACAATTGCCATTCCAACGGTACTTCACACTCAACGAAGGGAACACATTTGTTTACTGCCACGATATAAAGGGACTGATGGAGGCGATGGCCATTAATTACGTCGCAGATGATTGGCGATTGTTCATCGATTCTTCGAAATCAAGCCTGAAAGTAGTTTTACTACATAAATATAATAAAAAACCAAGCATTCCCATTGGCTACAGCACAGACATGAGCGAAACATACGATTCCATGAAAATAATTTTGGATAAAGTTTGCTACACTGAAAGTCGTGGCTATGCTAAGAGGTCTCCAAGGAGGCTATACGAAAAACATGTGTTTCTTGTGTCTGTGGGATACCCGATCTAAAGAAAACCAATACGAAAAGCACGACTGGCCTGCTCGAGATCCAACGGAGAAAGGACACAACTGCGTAAATGATCCACTCGTGCCAATGGAGAACGTCCTCATGCCCCCTCTCCATGTCAAACTGGGAATGGTAAAAAATTTCATCAAGGCCATTGTGAAGCAACCGAAAATTCTGGATTGTTTAAAAAATATTTTCCCACGAATCAGCGAAGCAAAATTGAAGGAAGGTGTTCTGAACGGGCCCGATATACGCAAGCTCATGAAATCAAAGGAATTTAAAGGCGCTTTAGTCGGTGATGATTACCTTGCGTGGAGGGCAGTGAAGAAAGTCATACGATATTTTTTGGGAAGTAAACGAGCACACAATTACCCTGCTCTTGTGACCAAGATGTTGGACTACTTCCAGAAAATTGGAGTGAACATGTCTCTCAAAATTCACTTCTTGCATCACCATCTCGATTACTTCAGCAAGCAGCTAGCGTCAGAGTCGGATGAACATGGCGAGCGCTTCCATCAAGTGGCCATGCCCATGGAAACGCGATATAAAGGCAAGAGGCTCGACTCGCTGGTGGCTGAAATTTGTTGGTGGTCCCAAAAGACGTACGATCCCGACAATGAAGATGAAGAAGAAGAACATACAATTGGAGTTTCCTCCGAGGATGAAGACAGATCCTCATCCGATACAGACTCTGAACAAGTAGGCGAACCACCACGCAAGAAAGAAAAGGGAGCAAACAAACGAAAATAAATGTATTTAAAAAAAAAAAAAATTCTTCATGCGCTTATTTTTAACTTGGAAACTATTACTTGTAAAGGAAAATAATATATGAACAGATTAAGGGAATTGCAATTCTTGGTTTTTTAAAATTTATTTCAGCTAAATCGGACGAGTGGTTCTCAAGTTATGTCAAACAAAAGAGCCAAAAACGTGACAAATTCCCCTATACGATACTTACTAACTTCAAATCGATATATCTCGATTCCTAGATGAGACCCAACGAAACGCTGGGACACGTATAACCTTTTTTTGACCGATATAACTTTCCCCGGTGGTTTCATCCCAAACCGATTGTGGCTGTCGCACAGTGTAATTAACGATTTTTAAAAAAGCTATATTTTTTTAACGGGTAATCAGAAAAAAAACTCAAAGTATTTGGTCGGTACTAAAAAATGTCAAAAAATGGAGGGAATCAAAAATATTTTTTTACTGTCTGATTTGTCGTGGAATGCCCCATATATATAACTTTGTATGGGGGGTATAATACCCAATAGGGTATTATAAGTTAGATTCACTCCAAATGTTTATATTTTGCAGGATCATGTTATATTTGAACTAGAAACAGCTGGGTCCATGTTTTGATATAGCCCCATACAAATGTACCTCAGATTTACACTATTATTGCTCTAAACCTACTATATGGGTCCAAGGTTTAGTATAGACCCGTACAACTGGGGCCCCAGTTTACACCATTATCGCTCTAAAACGCAAATCTTACATGGGATCTTTATAAAATGTTGCAGATCATATTATATTTCAACTAAGAATTCCCACTGTGACAGGGGCCCACTTTTTAATGTGGCGCCCTTGCAAAAGGGCTCCTTTCTAGTTTTCCCACTCTAAAACCCATAGTTTACTTCTGAAGTTTATCAAATTTTGCATTTTGTATTTCAACTAGAAACAGCTACTATGAAAGTCAAATATATGGGTCCATATTTTGGTATAACCTCCATACAGATGGGCCCCCATCATACATCGGATCTTGTTCAAATTTGTTCAGATCATGATATATTTCAACTAGGAATACCTTCCGTAAAAGAGAGCTATATAGGCCCATGTTATTGGCATAGGCCCTAAGTGTTGTGATAGGCTCAATACAAATGTCCGTCCGAGTTATCCTATTACCGATGTAAAATCTAATGACAAGATCTTGATTAATTTTTCCAGATCAAGTTGTATTTACTCTCGGAATACCTGCCGGAAAATTAGATCATATCGGTCCATGTTTTCAAATACAACCGCCCCACGAATTTTTATTAAAACCTTTATACTACCATCGACCATTACAGTCAATCATGATGAAAATAATTGTTAATCGCACCATCACATGTATGAGTAACATAATACAAAAGATTTTCATCAATTTTACCATATTCATTAAATTTGACTAAAAATAGAAGCTTATAGCATTCTGTATAATTTATATGAACTACATAAACTCGCCCATAAATAACCTGGTTTAGTAATCAAAACGAGGTATATAATACAGTCGGCCCCGCCCACTTTAGAGGAAATCGGTTTAGATTTAGATATAGCCTCCGTCCAAATATCCCTCCAATTTACCATATTACTGCTCTACACCATTTCCAAGTGTAATTCAAAAGACACCATTTGAAATTTAAAAATTCCATTCCAAATTCTAAAAATAACAATTGAAATTAAAAAAAAAACCAGTTGAAATTCAAAAATTCCATTTGCAATTCAAAAAATATCACTTGAAATTCAATACTCGTCATTTGAAATTAAAAAATGTCAATTGAAATTCAAAACTCGTCATTTGTAATTCAAAAGACAACATTTGCAATTCAATACTCGTCATTTGTAATTCAAACAACACCATTTGAAATTCAAAATATTTCATTTGAAATTCAAAAATTATTCCATTTGAAATTCAAAAGATTCCACTTGAAATTCAAAAATGTAAACAAAATTACACAGTGCAACACGAAAAAAAATAACCATATACGGACACCGCTACATGATAAAAGACCAAAAAAAAAAAGACCCGTGTTTTTTTGTTTCCCCCAAAGTCATGCACTTTTTTTTTATGGGCCCCCAGAGATTTGAGGCCTCGGTGTAATTTTTGGAAAAAAGTGATCATATTCTCAGGCTCATATCTTGCAAACCGTTCGGAATTTTGATTTACTCTCTGAGGCAAAGTTCTAGCTCTTGTCATAAAGAACAAAAATTGTGAACATATAAAATCAAAAAAACTTCATCTACAAGGTCAAATTTTTGTTCTTTATGACAAGAGCTAGAACTTTGCCTCAGAGAGTAAATCAAAATTCCGAACGGTTTGCAAGATATGAGCCTGAGAATATGATCACTTTTTTCCAAAAATTACACCGAGGCCTCAAATCTCTGGGGGCCCATAAAAAAAAGTGCATGACTTTGGGGGAAACAAAAAAACACGGGTCTTTTTTTTTTGGTCTTTTATCATGTAGCGGTGTCCGTATATGGTTATTTTGAAATGACTTCAAAAATGTTGCACAGTGTTATTTAAGAAAAATATACATTAGGTGGGTAGCATTTATTTTTTGCAAATTTGGATATTCTGCAGTTTTGAAAACAGATTTAATAAAATGATAAGCAACTAATAATTATAATGATGTAAAATGTCGGTAATAGTCATATATAGTTTATAACCTTCACCAGCTCAGAGAGCATCTGCATATAACTTTACTTAGGGTCGGATTATTTGTGTGGGCGGTACAAGAAATCATAACTATTTTACAGATATAAAGTGATTGTAAAACCATTTCCAATATTAAATTGTTACTGATCAGTTTTATTTTAACTAAAGCTTATGCCAATTTGAGAGGTCTTGCAATATCGCTTATATTGCAGGTGTATATAACGTCTATGAAACAAATTTCTCAATGGGTAATGTTCTTATTTTTATATCCTCACTCCACAGACATTCTATGCCATGTCCGTCTATCTATCAATCTAAATGGGGGTAAATCTGTTTCCGAAACAGCAGAATATTAAAATTTACAGAAATAAATAAATGCTACCCAACCTAATATATAATATTTTGCTTAAATAATATTATTTACCTTTTTATACCCTCCACCTCCAGGATGGGGGTATATTCACTTTGTCATTCCGTTTGTAACACCTTAAAATATTCATCGGAGACCCCATAAAGTATATATATTCTGGGTAAAATTCTAAGACGATATAGCCATGTCCGTCTGTCTGTTGAAAGCACGATAGCGGCCGAACGAAATGAGCTAGAAGGTTCAAATTTTTCCTAAATGTGTCTTATGGTTGCAGATCGGTTGGGATTGAAAGTGGGCGAAATCGACCCAGAGGGAAAACATTTTCCCTCACAAGGACTGAAAATACCTCTAATATTTAGAGTATTTCAGAATATTTTTTGAACATATTAGCTTGTATTTACTTGATATTTGCAATTCGCATTCAATTTATAGGATAAAAGGGCACCATAGAGTGATTTTTATTTGTAGGCGGCGAAATGGAACAAAAAGGGATAAAAATGGTACCTATCAAACGACGATAGATAGAAACACGAAATTTGGCGTGTATATTCCTCTAATAGAGTAGATACATAATATAAAAGTATTTTTTCTAAATTCGTACTTTTAAGGGGATAAATGGGGATAGAGGGATAAAAATAGTACCAATCAACCGGCTGCACCTTGAATAATGAAATTCGGTGTATATATTCCTCTGATTGCGTAGACACATAAAATAAAAGAAATTTTCGAAATTCGTACTTTAAGGGTATAAAAAGGAAAAAGGGAATAAAAATTGTACCAAACAAATGGATGCAGCTAGAACCATGAAATTCGCTGTATACATTCTTCTGACTGAGTAGACACGAAAAAAGGTTTTTCCAAATTCGTACTTTCAAGGGATTCAATGGGAGCAGAGGATAAAAATGGTACCAACTACAAGGCTACAACAGGAATGATGAAATTTTCGAAAGTCGTACTTTTAAGGAGTAAAATTCGATAAAGGGAATAAAAATGGTACCAACAAAATGGCCGCAGATAGTATCATGGAATTCGGAGTATACATTCCTCGGAGATTCCACGTAAAATATTTTTTTGTCCAAATTCGTACTTTATTTTGTTGCTTTTACGACAAAAAATGGTAGAATCATGAAGTTGTCTTATACTGCGTACGTGAGAGATAAGGTATTTTCAAAATTTATACTTTTGAAATTAAAATAGGATGGAAATACAACAAACGACTGTAGCTGAAAATACACTCTATGCCCCCCAATATTTATGGTATATATGTTTATATTTATTATATTTACTTTATGAATTGAAGTATTGTTTCCTTCATATATATACATAGTACAAAAATATTGGTAGCCTTGGTTTATTAATTAAATTTCTGGATTTCATACATTTGAAATTTGTTGCGGACATTCCTCTTGTAGCTTGGAAGCACCACAAAGAAAATAAAAGCGTTAGCGGGCGAAATGGGACAAAAAGGGATAACATATGGTACCAATGATACGACAACAGCAAGAATCATAAAATTCGGTGTGTACATCTCTCTAATTGCATAGACACGTAAAATAGAGGGATTTTTCGAAATTCGTACTTTTAAGGGATATAATTGAAAAAGAGGGATAGAAATGGGACCTTCCAAACCGCTGAAGTTGATATCATGAAATTCGGTGTATATATTCGGTGTGTATTCGGTGGTCTGACTATGAAGACTCGAAACCAAAAGGTTTTTTTTCCAAAATTGTACATTTGGGCGGAGAATGGGGCGAATGGGGATATCTTTAAAATTTGTACTTTTCTTATCAAAATAATACAGTCACTTTGTCTGTATCTGAAAATGCTTCTCCGTAATGGCGACTGACAATCGCCTAATATTTTCGGCATGTTCACTTTCACAATTACAGCATTGTATTTATTTATAGTAGTAGATTTTAAACAGTGCGCATAAGTATACATTATACTTTGAAATAGTAAACAAATATAGTAATGTGCATAAAAATATCACAATTTTCATAATATGGTACTTTGCTTCTATGTAAAGTCGACATCCGTTAATCTGCTGGTAATGCTGTGGACTGCACTTCGAGGTGGAGGGTATATAAGATTCGGTCCGGCCGAACTTAACGCCTTCTTACTTGTTTGAATTGCAAATGGAATAATTTTTGAATTTCAAATGAAAACTTTTGAATTTCAAATGGTGTCTTTTGAATTACTTATGACGAGTTTTGAATTTCAATTGACATTTTTTAATTTCAAATGTATACACCCAAAGTCCACTTTTGCGGGGTTTTGCCTGTCAAACTCCATATGAAAAAATTTAAAATCCGGAAAAAGTAAATTTTGGTCGTGTATCTGAACGCCCAAAATGAAAGAAGTCAATCGTTTGAACAATGCTATAGAAAACGCAAGTAGCAATATTGTATTAAAAAGTCAAGATAGCTGTCTGAAAAAGAATTTAAAGTTTGACAAAGAACAGACAACTTAAACATTTTATTTAATGCTCTACTGACTGTTAAGCCTACGTCTGTTGAATGTGGACAATCGCATCCACATTTTCCAATAAAATAAGAAATGTCGGACGAGGCCAATTAATTAATTGAAAAGAAACTTGAAAAGATATTCTAATTTATCTCACATTGCACTTCATTATATGCATTTTGTAACAGGTTCGTTGTGAAATAAATATTTATTTTACTTTAATAAAATGTGAATGTTTCGTTGAAAAAAATAAGCTTAACTTATGGTAAATGGGATCCCGGGAAATTGAGATAATTATTCCCGTTTCCCGGGAAATAAAAAGTACGTGGAAATGAAAACTCTAATAAAGGGTGATTTTTTAAGAGCTTGATAACTTTTTTAAAAAAAAAAACGCATAAAATTTGCAAAATCTCATCGGTTCTTTATTTGAAACGTTAGATTGGTCCATGACATTTACTTTTTGAAGATAATTTCATTTAAATGTTGACCGCGGCTGCGTCTTAGGTGGTCCATCCGCTTAGTCCAATTTTGGCATTTCCACGTTTTTGAGTAACAGAGACCCAATTGGTGCGAACGGCGACGAATCGAAAATTGGTGGTCATCATTAACACTGGCCGATACAGCTGCGATATTTTCTTCAGTTCGCACTCTACGTAAGCGTGTTGGTGGTTTAATGTCCAACAATGTAAATTTGGTGCGAAATTTAGTCACAATAGCCCGAATAGCCGCTTCAGTGGGTCGATTAAACTGACCATAAAATGGAAGCGCGCAATGAACTTTCTTAACAGAGCACGCATTTTGATAATAAAATTCAATAATTTGCAAGCGTTGTTCGTTTGTAAGACGATTCATGATGAAATGTCAAAGCATACTGAGCATCTTTCTCTTTGACACCATGTCTGAAATCCCACGTGATCTGTCAAATACTAATGCATGAAAATCCTAACCTCAAAAAAATCACTCTTTACACACATACATGTTACCGCTAAAAATCGTTCCTATTAGAATTCCAAATAAAGAACTCCCTTCCAATTCCATCTCCTACAGACCCGGTTGGCTCAAATTGTTGCACGATTTTTCCGATTGTACGCACATTGGGAGGATTAAATTGACCGAAAAAATCACGAAGTGCTCGATAGGCATTTTGATTTGAACGCCCATTTGCATAATAAGAATAACTTTAACGCTTTGTTCGTATCTTTCAATGGTTCAAATTAAGTTAGTCTGAAATTGAGAAATGTCAATTTAAATGCAGATAATAAACTTGACGTTTAGGTGTGGTTCACATTCAACATGGGTCCTTACAATTTAACCACCCTTTATTTACTTGATATTTACTAAGTTCAATCATTTTATAGCATAAACGCACACGACAAAGTGATCTACACATTCAGGGAGATAATTGGGACAAAAAGGGATAAAAATGGTACCAATCAAGCTACAATAGCTAGTAACGTGAAATTTGGTGTGTGTACATCCCTCGCAAAATAAAGTCATTTTTCAAAACTCGTATGTACTTTTAAGGGGTGAAATGTGGCAAAGGGATAATATTGGTACCGGCCAAAGGGCTGCGGATAGAATCACAAAATACAATGTGTACATTCCCCTGGCTGTATAGACATGTAAAATAAAGAAATTGTTCACAAATTTTACTTTTATGGAAGAAACGGGGAGAAGGGGGACAAAAAAGGTACTACTTCACTTTGGCTGTATACTTTGTTCCTTCAAGAGTTGGTGGTAACTAATGTGTATTTTCTCTTTGTATTTTTGTTTACAAGTTGCCTATATATGTGTGAGCAACCGTCTGTGTCTGGCTTGTAATTGAATCTCTTCTCTGTCGGAACTTCTAATATATGTAGCATTTCTAAAGTGTATCGTCTATTGTAGTCGCTCTCTGCTGCTAGTATGTCGACGTCGTCAAAGTTCGGTTTGTGGCCAGTCACTGCACAGTGGGCTGCAAGAGCAGTTTTTTGCTCCAAAGGTTTGTCAAAAGCTTTATGGTCGGATTTGTGGGAAGATAGTCTAGACTTTAATATTGTCTTTGTAGTGCCAACATATACTTTGTTGCATAAGTTGGACTTTTCACCGTTACATCTAATTTTATATACCACGTCAGATTTTTCTTCTTTTTTTATTTTGTCTTGCTAAATAGCTTGTTTATGGCATTGTGTGTTTTCTGTGCTAACTGGTATTTGTCTTTGTCATATAGGTCAGAGTTTTTGAATCTTTCTGTAAATTCTGAGACATATGTTATTGATTTATATGTTTTTTCCACTTTTTCCTCTTGTTTCGGTTGTTTTTCTTCAACATATTTCATTAAATTATTTACTATTTTTCTGGGAAAATCATTTTTCTCTAAAATGTGCTTAATTGTCTTAATATTATTTTTATGAAAGTCTTTGTCGCTGATGTCTAAAACTCTTCTGTTGAAGTTAGTCGCTGTATTTATTATAGTCCTTCTGGGGTGCTTCGAATAAAAGTTGATTAGTCTGCCGGAAGATGTAGGTTTATGATGCCAGTCCAATTTGAGTAAATTCCCTTGTCTACAAACTACTGAATCCAAATATGGTAGTTTGTTGTCCTGTTCAGCTTCCATAGTAAATTGTATTTGTCTATTATATCCATTAAGTACGTAGATGGTGTTCTTTACTTCTGTTTTATTTATAATTGCGAATATATCATCAACGTACTTAGTCAAAATTTTTAGTTTCGATGTCATTTGTTGAATTGTAGTGTCAAGTAGGTCTTCCATTGTAATATCGGCGATGATTGGAGAGGCGGGTGACCCCATTGGCATTCCTTTGCGTTGCTCATACATCTGGTCTTCGTACTTGAAGTATCTGGTTTCCTTAATACAAAACGCCAAAATCTCCATAAATATGTCTTTCATAATTTCTCTAACATGTTTGTTACATCATTTCTATGTAAAGTCGATAGTCTCTTATCTGTCGGTGATACTGTAGAATGCACTCATGGACTATAAGCTTCATGGTGGAGGGTATATAAGCTTCAGCCGGGCCGAACTTAACTCATTTTTACTTGTTTATACGTTTTTCGTATAATTTTAGCAATGCTTCGATCTTGAACTAATTTCACGTATTTAAAAGCCTGCCCGATTGGTGGAGTTGGCACCTAAATATAGTGATTATATTCTCTCGATAGCTTGGAGCGTTACCTTCAAGAAAATATGTAAACTTTTTATATTTTATAATATTTTTTAATTTCTTCAGAATTAAATTGATTTGGAACCAGTTTGAGATGCATGATTGTTTTAGTTGTAAATATCTGATAGTTCGCGAAAAGTTTGAGTTCAGTGTCGATAGTACAAAACTTTGGTGTGGGTGTGTCTTTAAATCGAGAAGCTAGTTTGGGAAAAATTAAGAACTTTGCCCAGTGCAACGTAATGGAAAATTTTGAGGCGGTTTGAATTTATTTAAAAAACATTATTCATGGTTTCAATATCTCAAATTTGTTGCAAAAAAATGAATATTCGAATGCAAAACTACTCCTAATTGGGATTGACATCATCTAACTAAACTAAGTCTATAGCCAAAATACTTGGATAATCCTCAATATTCATTTCGAGGCGATTACAAAAACATCTCCTCCGGTATCTTTAATCTTGAGACACCCAAATGTGCATAAATATTTTCTCACCAATATCCATCCATCATCTACTCATAGCTCATAGCTGAAACTAGTATCACCACTTTTACAATTTAGCATTTCACATAAATTCCTTCCACACATAAAACTAGCCACAAACATGAACCCAAATGCAAAGATACATTTATATGTTGCAGGAGAGCAAATTCAATTGAATTCTCAATTCCCCATGGCATTAGAGTATGCACAATGAACGAGAGTATTTCCAATTTAAATTCCAGAACCTTTTCGAAGTGAATCAATAAGCCAGTGGCTTGAAAGTGGGCATAGTAGATACCATGACATGGGACGGACTTCTTATTTTTACGAGCTATAAAAGAGAAATTGGAAATCATTGGAAAATGTTTAGCAAAAGACACACACATTCAGATGGTAATCTCAGTCGAGACGTACACAAGGAGGAGTACAACTTGTAGCTTCAATTTGTTAGACACCCTCACCCACCCGAGAGTGTGTGAGTGCCAATTTTCTTGTAGACTTTGGATCTTATTTCTTTGAGTATTTCTTTGAAGTTTCGCCAACATTCCTGTGCAGAAGATAATAGTGAAATTGTTGCAGCCACCCCTCGCAAGATAAGCAATATATCATGGCTCCCTTGCCATGACCATAAAATGCATCATTTAGCACTACTTCTCCTTCACATAACCACGGCACTGCACACCAGGGATACATATAAATGCGGATGATATTGACTATAAAAACCACACGATAAAACGGAACTTGCTCTTGTTCCTTATTTATTTGCTTTAGGTTCGGCCAGCTGAAATCGTACACAGGACGAAGGAGAGAGATAGAGACAACAAAGAGGCATCCAATATTTTCACCACTTGTTTCCTTACAAATTTGCCCAACAACACCCAGCAGACTCACAGAGCGTCCCTCTCCCCATATCCTTGTGTATGCAATTTATATTGTTGCTGGTTTTGAGTGAAACTACAAGTATTGGAACAATGTGTACTCATGCTAGTATGTGTCTGTGTCCTAAGCTGACAAAAGGACCTTGATTTCCATTTCAGTTTTGTTTGTATTCAAACATGGTCAATTGCTAGCCAAACACTTGTATGGAGATATTAGCATTGCACAGTGTTTCCAGGCATCTTAATATTGGTGAGCATAATTTCATTTTCTCAATATCTACTTAAATCTAACTAATCGTCTGCCGATTAGGCGTTAATCGAAACGAAAAACTACAAAACTGCAATCCAAGTTCGCCACTAAACCCCCAGAGGGGTTTCAAACATATACTTTTTTAAAACCTTTCTGAAGCAATAAAATATAGAATTTTTAAGTTCTTTTTAAAATAACTCGTCTGAAATGGTAATTCTGCAGTACAGAACACTTTCTTGAATTTAGGACAATAATGATATCATAATGAAATCTAAAAACATTCTTAATAAAAGCAAATAATTAGTTTGATGCTAACCCGTAGCTTAACTATGAGTGCCAAACTTTAGACAAATGTAGTATATCTAATTGGAATGAAATCATTGAAAAGCAAGTTGCCCCTAAATTAATAATTATGTAAAAATCTGAGATGAAATTCTTCGTTTCTGCGAAAAAGTATTGGAGTAGCCTAAGAATTTTTTATGTATAAATTTTGTATACGCTCCACGAGAGTATTATGTCTTTGTGCATTTGTTTGTAACACCCAAAAGGAAACGAGATAGACCCATTGTTAATTATACCGATCGTCTTAGAATCACTTTCTGAGTTGATTTAGCAATGTCCGTCTGTCTGTCCGTCTGTCTGTCTGTCTGTCCGTCCGTCCGTCCGTCCATCTATTCTTGTAATCAAAGTACAGGTCGCAATTGTAGACAGAACCAAATGAAACTTTGCACAACGATGTTTTTCGGGATAAGGACGAACGCTATTTAATTTGAAGAAAATCGGTTCAGATTTAGATATAGCCCAGATTCGAATTTCACTCCCGATTTGACTCTTTTCACTCTAGATACCACATATTACAACAGATTTTCTTTAAAATTGGCAAAACATCTTATATTGTAACTAGAAACACCTGTGGTAAAAATGTGTTAGATCGGTTCAGATTTATATATAGCTCCCATACAAATTTCTCTCCCGATTTGACTTTTTCCGCTCTAGAGACCACATAATGTATCAGATTGTCTTCAGATTTGGTAAAACATCTTATATTTCCACTAGAAACACCCATGGTGAATATCGGTTCAGATTTATATATAGCTCCCATACAAATTTCGCTCCCGATTTGACTTTTTCCGGTCTAGAAACCACATAATGTATCAGATTGTCTTCAGATTTGGTAAAACATCTTATATTCCCACTAGAAACTCCCAGATTTATATATAGCTCCCATACAAATTTCGCTCCCGATTTGACTTTTTCCGCTCTAGAGACCACATAATGTATCAGATTGTCTTCAGATTTGGTAAAACATCTTATATTTCCACTAGAAACACCCATAGTGAATATCGGTCCGATCGGTTCAGATTTATATATAGCTCCCATACAAATTTCGCTCCCGATTTGACTTTTTCCTCTGTAGAAACCACATATTGTACTCGATTTTCTTTAAATTTGGCACAACATCTTATAATCTTACTAGAAACACCTATGCAGAAATTGGGTAAGATCGGTTCAGATTTATATATAGCTCCCATACAAATTTCGCTCCCGATTTGGCTTTTTCCGCTCTAGAAACCACATATTGTATCAGATTGTCTTCAGATTTGGCAAAACATCTTATATTTAAACTAAGATCATCTATGGTGAAAATAGGTCAAATCGGTTCAGATTTAGATATAGCCCCCATACAAATGTCCTTCCCGATTTGACATTTTCCTCTGTAGAAACCACATATTGTACTCGATTTTCTTTAAATTTGGCACAACATCTTATAATCTTACTAGAAACACCTATGCAGAAATTGGGTAAGATCGGTTCAGATTTATATATAGCTCCCATACAAATTTCGCTCCCGATTTGACTTTTGCCGTTTTTGAAAAAGTGAAAACGGGAAGGTTTTTTGTATCCTGTAAATGTATGTGTTTGACACAAAATTTTGTATCGGAAAGGACATTTGTATGAGGATATATTGAAACCTGGAACGAAATAGGTGAAATATAAAATGTATAGTTTGGCCAAAATCGGTTAAACTTATGGGAGCAACATTTGAATTTGGGCTATATTTAAATCTGAACCGATCTTACCCACTTTCACCATAGTTTTGTTTAGTTAGATTGTAAGATGTTGTGCGAAATTTAAAGAAAATCGAGCACAATATGTGGCTTCTTTAAAAAGAAAAAAATTGAAACAAAATACCGAAATCATAAACAACAACGAAATAGATCAAATGAAAAACAACCAACAACAATAACCGCGTCGCTCCGCGCCGACCAAAACATTTAAACAACCCAACAACAACAATAACAATAACATCAACGTGAACAACAAAAAACAACTAAACATCGCAGCAGCATCCATAACAGCCGCTCATCACTGACCACACATTATATGTCCGCTCCGTAGTGTGTGCGTTGTCTCCTTCCCTTCCCCCCCCCCCCCTTCCCCTTCGTGCAGTGCAGTTGACACTCTTTTCTTTCTGTCGTTGTTCGCCCAATGCTCAAGGCATAACACTGAGCATTGGGGGAATACAGCAACGGCAGGGAGAGGAGTTTGGCAACTGTAGCTGCATACTGACTCTGTTTTGTTTTTTTCTTGTTTGTCTGTTCTAATGGTGGGTAAGTTTAAAGTACAATTTGCCAATGTACGAGGGCTGAGAGCGAATTTTTTTGCCGTGTACGCTCATGTACAACTCCATCGGCCTGATGTTTTTGCTCTTTGTGAGACCCAGGTGTGTGAGGATTCTGATCCACAGGATTTTCACATTCCTGGGTATCACACCCTATCCCTCTTTATCCCCCACAGAGGTCTTTTGGTATACGTACGTAATGATATAGTGTTCCAGAGCCGGCATAACTTAAACTCTGAAAATCCAGAATTTAACTCCCTTTGGGTTAAATTCAAGATTGGAACACACGTACTACATTTCGGATTCGTGTATAGAAGTCCAAACGCGGAAAGGGAGGTATCCCTAAATGGCTTTGACGCCCTTTCCGATTCAATTACAAAAATTTTAGAGGACTATCCTGACAGTGAAATTGTGGTTGCTGGCGATTTCAATGTCCATAATTCCTCTTGGCTTGCCCATTCGAGTCACTCAACACCGGAGGGTCAATACGCCGAGCTTTTTGCCGCGCATAATGATTTGACGCAACTAGTGAATGAACCGACACACATTCCGTGTGTCCAAGGGCAACACTCTAATATTCTTGATCTTTTCTTAACATCACACCCTGAAAAGTATGAAGTTAACGTTCTAGCACCTCTTGGTAATTCGGATCACTGCATTGTTTCAGCATCCTTTTCGTATTCCGCTCTTCGTGTCGCTTCGACCGCAGCCCCTAAGCGGACAATATATTTATACGAAAAGGCACGTTGGGCCGAGCTCAACAACTTTTTCCAGCATTTCAATTGGAAACTTTGTTTTCTAAATGGCGATATAGATGCTGCGGCTGAAATGATTGAAAATATTATCTTGATTGGAATGAAGTCATTTATTCCAATTAAAGTTATTTCGGATAAACCATCTAATAAAAGTTGGTTTAACCAGACATGCAAGGCTGCTGTCAGATCCAAAGAGGAAGCGTTCAGGAAATGGCGTTTAAATAAAAATGCCACAACTGATCTGCTACGCAAGCAGACAAGAACCATGTGTGCCAGGGTACTTAGACGTGAAAAGTTTCTGTACGAACAACGTCTTCGTGCCAAAGTTCTTGCTTCTCCTAGGGGAAGTAAGAGCTTTTGGTCATTTGTAAGAAGAGTAAAGGATAACTCCTCATCTATTCCAACTCTTGTTAAAGATGACCAGATATTCACTGACCCGGTTGACAAAGCTAACCTATTGGCTGAAATGTTTGCAAGGAATTCATCCTTGCCGGAAAGCAATCAACCACTCCCCGTGATCGAAAATGTATCTAGTTCCATGCCTCAGATATTTTTTCGAACACGTGGAGTTAAAAGGGTTCTCGCAAATCTCGACGTAAATAAATCTCCAGGCCCGGATGGCATTTCAGCACTTGTCCTATGTAAGTGCTCTTCGACGCTTGCCCGTCCCCTTCGCAATCTTTTCAACCTTGCATACCGTGCAGGAGTTTTCCCAGCGTGTTGGAAGATTGCGAACATCCAGCCCATCCCTAAAAAAGGTGAGGCTAATAACCCTGCTAACTATCGACCGATCGCGATTTGCTCAGCGCTCTCGAAGGTTATGGAGAGTATGGTTAACCACCATCTTGTGAGGTATTTAGAAACTAATGACTTACTTAATGATCGACAGTATGGCTTCCGTAGGAATCGATCTACGGGAGACCTGATGACACTGCTATCCGAAAAGTGGAATCGATCTATTCACAAGCTTGGTGAGAGTAAGGTCGTTGCTCTAGATATCTCCAAGGCCTTTGATAGAGTTTGGCACGGCGCACTCATATCAAAGCTTATCGCTTTTGGTGTTGGTAGTGACTTCTCTCGATTTATATCGAGCTTTCTCAGAGATCGCACTATACGTGTTGTTGTAGATGGGTTCTCATCCGACGAGCATAGGTTAACCGCAGGAGTACCACAGGGCTCTGTCCTTTCCCCCTCCCTTTTTCTTATTTTCATCGACGACCTCTTGGATCGGACTGTGAATCCAATATACTCATTCGCGGATGACAGCAACCTCTGTCATTCATACTCATTCGATCATAGACCAAGTCGTCAAGAAATTGAGGATAAAAGGCGATTGATGGATGAGTCACTTAGCCAGGATTTGATGGCCATTTCTGAATGGGGTCGTGAGAATAGAGTAGATTTTAATGCACGTAAGACCCAGTGCTCCTTGTTGTCTCACAAACGATTCACTGATCCAACGGTGTCGTCGATTTTAATGAACGGTGTAGATATTGAGCAATCAGATGCTCTCGATGTTCTCGGCATGAAAATACAACGTGATGTTCGATGGACAAAGCATGTATTTGACGTGTCGAAAGATGCCTTCAAATGTTTAGGCTTTTTAAAAAGATGTAAGAAATATTTTACACCCTCTGATCTTCTCAATATCTACACTACCTACATCAGACCAAAGATGGAATACAACTCCCATATATGGTCGGGAGCTCCAGCTTCATCACTGGAGCTACTTGACCGTGTCCAGAGGAGGGCGATGGTGTTGATAGGTGATGGTAGGATATCCAATTCTATTGTCTCCCTTGAACACCGTCGTAATGTTGGTTGTGTGTCATTGTTCTATCGATACTTTCATGGTGTTTGTTCTTCGGAAATTCGTGATCTTATACCGCCCGTGAGAACGTTCGGTAGAGATACGCGACTTTCCAGGAACGCTCACCCATTTGTTGTCGATTGGACAACCGACCGCACTACACATTACAGAATAAATTCGTTCTTCGCCCGTACTATCCGTATGTGGAATCGACTTCCGGCAAATATCTTTCCCTCCAATTACGACATTCAGAGATTCAAAACAGATGTCAACAGACACTACTCCCTCTCTCCTCCTTCCAATACCTTATCTTCCTTCTACCAACGCAATGCACTGCATTTATAGGGGACATCCCCTGAGTGTTGGTTCAGTGAAAAAAAAAAAAAAAAAAAAAAAACTATTTTTCACCTTAATTTTAAAAGTAATTACTAATCATTCTTCTACAGTTTAATCTAAAGAGGATTACTGATTGCTACGATTAAAAAGTTTTCGAAATTTTCTATTATTCGCGGTTTTATGGTTCATAGCCACTTTTGCATGTTTAAAATTGAGCACTATGCATTTTGAACTAAGCACATAGCCATTTATGTTCAAATATATAAAAAAGATTTATTGTAAACTCGATAACATTTTCTTATGAAATGTTGGCAATGTTGTGTAGAAAACGCATTTTCTGGGATGTACAAATATGACTAAAATGATTTTCACACATGACATTTTTGTTTTATGATTTTCTCGCGATATATCCAAGGGATCCGACTGAATTTTTGTTTGTGTATAAAGAACCAATGTCACTTGTAACATATATGTAGCCAGTCGCGAAAATCGCTGCAATTGTTGAAAAATCCAAAATTCGCGGTTGCAATTGCTTTTATTGTAACTTTCTCTGTCCAGGATTCTGAAAACTTTCTGACACAAATATTCCGAATGGAGTGAGCAATCATATGACATACAAATATTTTGGTATTCTCATTATGATAAAAAGTTACGCGGGTGTCCCAAGAAGAACGCAATTTTTAAATCTGGCAACATTCGAAGTGTCATTGTTTGACATTTGAACAATTGTTATTGTTTGTTAGTAGAAGGTACGAGGTTAGTAAAAATGGAGCGCTACACGAATGAACAACGCATTCTCATTGTGAAATTGTTTTACCAAAATGGTGAAAGTTTTGCGGCTACAGTTCGCAAATTGCAATCAATTTGGGGTCACAATAATGCTCCAAAAGAGTCAACTGTAAAGAGTTAATGGATAAATTTGCCGAAACTGGGTCTGTTAGTGATGTAAAGACAACAACGCGCCATCGACCAGGTCGATCGACCGAAAATGTCGCAGCTGTACGTGATGATGTCGCTCAAACTCCATCCACCTCAATTCGACACCGAGCTCAGCAAATTGGTGTCTCCAAATCTACTTTGCAGCGAATTTTGATGAAAGATTTGCATCTTCATGCATACAAAGTTCAATTGACTCAGGAACTGAAGCCAACTGACCATGGACAGCGAAGGGAGTTCGTTAATTGGGTATTGGAGAGACAACATGAAAATGCTGATTTTGCCGATAAAATCATCTTCAGTGACGAGGCCCATTTTCATCTTTATGGCTTCGTCAATAGGCAGAATTGTCGCATTTGGGGTGCGAAAAATCCTCGAGTGATTCACGAGAAGCAAATGCATCCTCAACGTGTCACTGTGTGGTGTGGTTTTTGGGCTGGAGGAATCATTGGACCTTTTTTTATGAAAATGAGGCAGGTCAAGCGCAAACAGTCAATGGTGTTCGGTATCGTGAAATGATAACCATTTTTTTCTTGCCTAGAATTGAAGAAATGAATGTGGAGGGCATGTGGTTCCAACAAGACGGCGCCACATGTCATACAGCCAGAGAAACAATTCAATTGCTGCATCAGTCATTTCCCGGTCGTGTTATTTCGCGTTTGGAGATCTTTGGGGTTTTTTGAAGTCGATGGTTTACGCGAATAAGCCAACGAAGACTCAAGCCTTAAAAGACGAAATTGGACGCTGCATTAATGAAATACCGCAGCATTCATGCAAAACGGTCATTGAAAATTTCATTAAAAGATCGCGTGCATGCCAGCAAAGGCGCGACGGCCATCTGCACGATATATTGTTCCATACATAACCTCATTCTGTCTACTTTACGATATAATAAAGTTTCACGATTTTTTCTTAAATATCTGTGTTTTATTTAAAATTAAAAAATTGCGGTCTTCTTGGGACACCCTTTACTTTTCACAATTATTGACTTTACATCCTATTTTTAGCCTGATAACTTTTGAACCAAAATGCTATTAACCGCGTAATGATGGTATTTGATAATGCGATATGCCATAAATGTAGACAAATGCTTTAAACAAAATCGTTGTAGCGAATTACAACCTTCGGTTATATGCTGCTCCATTTTTTAACTATATTTTATATTTTTTTGTGTTCATAGCCACTTTTGCAGTCACAAATTAACGTATGAGTAGATAGCCAAATCAGAAAAATTTGAAAAAAAATTGCTTTGGAACAAAATTTCTTCCCCAAATATGTATGCCAGATGACATCCAAATCTGAGAATAGTCTCATTTTCGAGAAAATGGTTCATAGCCACTTATGAATATAAGCTCTCGATATGTAAACATATTTCTTTTTGTCTATTTACAACAACTGACGACATGTTTACCGCAAACAAACTAATTTTTCCCACAAAAGAAACTCAGAAACGATGCTCACGTGTCTAAAATTTCGTTTCTACGTAGTGCATGTTTTCTCTGCGTGTAGGTCTCAATTTTGAAATCTACTTTAAAGTTGCGAAACAATAAGAAATGAGTTTTAACTTACTGATTTTTTTGTCATGTTTTTCGTCTTGCATTTCATCGTCTACAAAAAAGCTGTATTTGTTATTCGAATTTATGCATATTAAAGATTATAAAAATGAAGAAACATTTCCAAATATTTTTATTTAATCGGAATATGCGTATAAAGATTTTCAGTAAACATCCTGTAACTCCTGTATAAATTAAAAACCCCAAAACTCATTAGACATCATATTAAGGCCCATACTTTGTCAACAGGCATATCCAATTTTCTGCATTTATCATAGAAAAATGCGGGGCCTGAAGAGGTCCGAGGAATTCGATCGTTTTTTGTGTAATATTTCTTCAAAATATATCTGTGGTCACAACCCATAACAGCCTAAGTCTGTTTTTCAATATTTTCAGTACAGGAGTTTAAAGTTTTGAATCTTCACTGAAAATCAGGAGAAGGTGTTTTTTGGAAAACTTTGCTACAGATTCCAAGGAAACGAATTTCTTTACTTAGTTGTTAACAAAAAATAGTTGTTTATTCTCGCAGTCAAAAGATATTATCGAAAAAGACACTTAGGCTCTTATGAATTGTAGAACGAAATTTGTATTAAGAACTTAACTTGACATGATATTTTAAAACTGGAGAAAGACCTTAACTCAATTTATGTTTATCAAAAAACGAAATTGTAATTCGGAATAAGAGCTTAACTCAAGTTAGGAAAATAAAATTGTTTCTTTGTTTTTTTGGATTAACGACATAAGTTGATTTAGGCAATGATGAAAAAATAATGTTTATATTTGTTGTAATCCTAAATTGACTTAGGCAGTTATGCCAAAACAGTAATTTAGAAAAATAACTTAAGCTATTAGGTTTTTTAGGATTAATTGCCTTCCTAGAAGAGATACAAACATGAAAAATTTAGAGCAAATAAATTTAGATACGCTGAATACGATGGTGCTAATAACTCAATTGTGTCCTAACTCGAGTTAGGCTGTTAAGGGTTGTGACCACAGATGTATGTATGTATGTAATTTCAAGCAAATATTTGAATAAAAGAAGTTATACACTTAGTAAACAAGTCGGTTAATAAAAAAGCAGCGATTATCTGCTGCCTATCAGCAAACACTTTTCTGCTATTGCAACAGTTTTTTGGCATAACAGCAGTTATTCTGCAATCTTACATCACCATTCACACTGCTAAAGAGTTTGCAGACTGCTAAAATTGACTGCTGGTAATTAAAATATAAAAATAGATAAGCGTTCCTTTTATATTAGCTTGGGACAATATGCGTATAATTAAGAAGACAATCGCAATCTCTTTCCGTGGTAATAAATTACTTTAATAATAACTTCTATTCGAAAAAGTGGTCATACTGTTCTGTACATATGCTTAAAATTTGTTTCTATATTGCTAAAAACAGCTGTTTACCATCTCAGCAGATCTGCAAATCTGCTGTCTTTTTTTCAGCAGAAAATCTGCTCTTTCAGTACACTTTCTGCTTTCTTTTACTGTCAAATTCCTTTGAGTGTACTGATAGATGAATTACTGAAATGCAATTTTGCCGATGAATGTATCAAAATATTTCTCGAAGATCCTGGTAATAAAATATGAATGGTTGTCAAACGCTCACGTAATCACAGATAATCAAATTAACGTCATTTATCGCTGCGTCATAGACTGACTAGACTTCACGAGAAAAATTGAACATTGATTGAAAATTGACTAAAATAATTAACAGAATTTTCAAGAAAACTAGAAGAAACCCACTCCCCCCAGGGGAAAATCCTGCGCACGGCCCTGGTCATACGGCAAACCGTAGTTGAACCTGCGTTAACTGCATAGTAAGAAATAGGGAAGCCCGAAGAGTCGGCTTTCTAACTTACAATTAGGAGACTTGATATGTTTTTCTTAAATGGATTAGGAATGTAAATCTGGCAGCACCATATTCGTCAAATACGCGAGTAGCAAGAAGCTATATTGTTAAGTGAATAAAGTCCATGCAAATTTGAAGCTAGTAAGCCCAATTGAGCTAAAGCCTGCTGTCGGCCTGTGATAATTTGGATATGTACCACTTTGAGCCACAGTGCTTTGTTTGCAAATGTGCACACACAAATACACATCTAAGCATAGGTGGATGTTGCCTTGGAGTTCGTACAACTAATGCGAATGAATTCACGTATAAATCATAAACACACACACACATATGTATGTACAAACACATGTGAAAGATTTCCTAATTAATAACCTCGCATACCCATCCTGGGTATGTTGTGTTTATTGTGTACAAATATGTGCCAGTGTAAACAGTGTGCATACCTGCCAACATTACTGTAAATAAGCCCATTGTTGTTGTCATTTGTTTTTCTTTCTTTTGTTTCGGCCAACATAAATATCTACTACACACCAGCACAACAAACACATGCAATACATTCCCCATTCTAATGTGCTAATTCCACATTCCAACATTGACATTTTCAGGTCAAATTCAAAGTTCCCTTGCCGCCCGGGGTGTCCACTTCAACGCTGCTGCCAAAGTTAATACGCACCAAGGATATTAAACAGTTGCAGGACGGCACAACACAGCCTTCAAAACCAAAATTAACGGTAAGTGTTTTTAAAGGTTACACAGTATATTCAAAATGACCTTAGGGGTCTCGTCCAATGCACAGTGGGTGATGCAGCAATTTTAAATTGAAATTGATCAAAAATAATACCTACTTAAAACCACAATAAGCCGAGAGCCATCGATATGCAAGTTCTGCCAGCCAGTAGGAACTGACTGGATTATTTTCAAAATACCCACTGTGCTTTGGCTGAAATTCTTGAACTAAATTCCAATGGTCATTGTGTCAATAACCACTGGTGGTAGCCCCAGCTACGACTACGAGTACTTAATAATGTTTGCATTTGTATTTGTGTTTGTGTTCTATTCTTTTTGTGATTTCATATAGAAATGTCTGAATACCTTGGATCTCACATCGTTGGGCATTGGATCCTGTTGCGGCACAGGCATGTATTTGGTTGCCGGCATGGTGGCCAAGAATATTGCCGGTCCTGGTGTGGTAATTAGTTTTGTTATTGCTGCAATAGCTAGTATATTTTCAGGTAATTATTTCCATTATACATTCTCATCTCGGATATCAACATGTACACTTTTGATTTGTTTTTGTTCTTCAACATAGAAGTGTACGAATGCATGTGGGTGGCTTGTGGGTAACTTGGTCAATCATAACACATTTAATCATTTGAACCTATTTACTTGCGATTGCTAACTCCGTACGGACAGTTTTTAGGAGTGATTTAGTTTTAGGAGTGATACAACTTTAATTGATTTATTCAATAATATATTAACAAGTATATATAGACAGTTTGAATAATACGTATAATATGCTATGAAAGATGACCCAGCCAAAAAAGATTAGGTCGGTGACAGCAGCAACAAGTAAGAAGGCGTTAAGTTCGGCCGGGCCGAATCTTATATACCCTCCACCATGGAGTGCATTCCACAGTATTACCAGCAGATTAACGGATGTCGACTTTACATAGAAGCACAGTACCATATTATGAAAATTGTGATATTTTTATGCACATTACTATATTTGTTTACTATTTCAAACTATAATGTATACTTATGCGCACTGTTTAAAATCGACTACTATATATAAATAAAATGCTGAAATTTTGAAAGTGAACATGCCTAAATATTAGGCGGTTGTCAGTCGCCATTAGAAAGAAGCATTTTCAGATACAGAAAAGTATAAATTTTAAAGATATCCCCATTCGCCCCATTCTCCGCCCAAATGTACAAATTTCGAAAAAAAAAACCTTTTTCGAGTCTTCATAGTCAGAATGTATACACCGAATTTCCTGATATCAACTTCAGCGGTTTGGAAGGTACCATTTTTATCCCTCTTTTTCAATTATATCCCTTAAAAGTACGAATTTCGAAAAACCCCTCTATTTTACGTGTTTATGCAATTAGAGGGATGTACACACCGAATTTCATGATTCTAGCTGTTGTCGTATCATTGGTACCATATTTTATCCCTTTTTGTCCCATTTCGCCCGCTACAACTTTTATTTTCTTTGTGGTGCTTCCAAGCTACAAGAGGAATGTCCGCAACAAATTTTAAATGTATGAAAATAAGAAATTTAATTAATAAGCCAAGGCTACCAATATTTGTATACTATATACAGGGTGATTTTTTAAGAGCTTGATAACTTTTTTTTAAAAAAAACGCATAAAATTTGCAAAATCTGATCGGTTCTTTATTTGAAACGTTAGATTGGTCCATGACATTTACTTTTTGAAGATAATTTCATTTAAATGTTGACCGCGGCTGCGTCTTAGGTGGTCCATCCGCTTAGTCCAATTTTGGCATTTCCACGTTTTTGAGTAACAGAGACCCAATTGGTGCGAACGGCGACGAATCGAAAATTGGTGGTCATCATTAACACTGGCCGATACAGCTGCGATATTTTCTTCAGTTCGCACTCTACGTAAGCGTGTTGGTGGTTTAATGTCCAACAATGTAAATTTGGTGCGAAATTTAGTCACAATAGCCCGAATAGCCGCTTCAGTGGGTCGATTAAACTGACCATAAAATGGAAGCGCGCAATGAACTTTCTTAACAGAGCACGCATTTTGATAATAAAATTCAATAATTTGCAAGCGTTGTTCGTTTGTAAGACGATTCATGATGAAATGTCAAAGCATACTGAGCATCTTTCTCTTTGACACCATGTCTGAAATCCCACGTCATCTGTCAAATACTAATGCATGAAAATCCTAACCTCAAAAAAATCACTCTTTATATATATATAATGGATATAATACTTCAATTCATAAAGTAAATATAAGGGAGCAATCATAAATACCCTAAATATTGGGGGATAGAGAGTGTACTACAGTCGTTTGGTTGGTTGTATTTCCATCCTATTTTAATTTCAAAAGTATAAATTTTGAAAATACCTTATTTCTCATGTACGCAGTATAAGACAACTTCAAGATTCTACCATTTTTTGTCGTAAATGCAACAAAGCAAAGTACGAACTTGGAAAAAAATTGTACGCGGCTATGCAGTCAGAGGAATGTATACACCGAATTCCATGATTCTATCAGCAGCCATTTTGTTGGTACCATTTTTATCCCCTTTTCCAATTTTGCCCCCTCAAGAGTACGACTATCTAAAATCTCTTTATTTTACGTGTCTACACAATTCGAGGGACGTACTCACTGAATTTCATTATTCTAGCTGTATTCGTTTAATTGGTACTATTTTTATCCCCTGTAGCCATTGTATCCATTGAAAGTACGAATTTGGAAAAAACGTTTTATTTTTCGTGTCTACGCAGTCAGAGGAATGTATACTCCGAATTTCATGATTCTAGCTGCTGTCATTTGGTAGGTACTATTTTTATCCCCTTTTTCCATTTGAACCCCAAAAAGAACGAATTTTGGCACGTTATTTTATTTTACGTGTCTACGCAATCAGAGGAATGTATATATCGAATTTCATTATTCCAGGTGCAGCCGTTAGGTTGGTACTATTTTTATCCCTCTATCCCCATTTAACCCCTTAAAAGTACGAATTTAGAAAAAATACTTTTATATTATGTATCTACTCTATTAGAGGAATGTACACGCCAAATTTCGTGTTTCTATCTGTTGTCGTTTGATAGGTACCATTTTTATCCCTTTTTGTCCCATTTCGCCCCCTACAAATAAAAATCACTCTATGGTGCCCTTTTATGCTATAGAGGGAATGCGCATTGCAAATATCAACTAAATACAAGCTAATATGTTCAAAAAACATGCTGAAATACTCTAAATATTAGGGGTATTTTCAGTCCTTGTGAGGGAAAAAATTTCCCCTATGGGCCGATTTCGTCCACTTTCAATCCCAACCGATCTACAACCATAAGACACATTTAGGAAAAATTTGAATCTCCTAGCTCATTTCGTTCGGCCGCTATAGTGCTTTCAACAGACAGACAGACAGACGGACATGGCTATATCGTCTTAGAATTTTACCACGACCCAGAATATATATACTTTATGGGGTCTCCGATGAATATTTCAAGGTGTTACAAACGGAATGACAAAGTGAATATACCCCCATCCTGCAGGTGGAGGGTATAAAAATGTTTGCGAAAAAGGGAAATCAAGCAAATATTTAATTAGCTCAAAACATCAATTATTTAATTACTGACTTAACAAACAACTGTTCTGCCAATTCAGCAGGCAATTGTAGCTATTTATTTGATGTCACAGAGAAAAACGTCGGTTGGATTAGCAGCGGCAACCCTCAAATATCGAGGTTCCTCAGGCCATCCAGAATCTTGAGCAATTTTTTCCCAATTTATAC
Source organism: Polietes domitor (assembly GCA_947397865.1). Taxonomy (NCBI): domain Eukaryota; kingdom Metazoa; phylum Arthropoda; class Insecta; order Diptera; family Muscidae; genus Polietes; species Polietes domitor. Next base: position 161,826,589 of record OX377620.1, on the reverse strand, counting down.
CCCCATGTTCTAAGTTTCGAGACGATTTGAATTCGATAAAATATAGTCGAATTTATGTTTGCAGATTCGTGGTTTCTGCTTCCAAATTCATTTATTCGCCAAAAACCATGTTCATCGGTACATTCAAAACATCCTTCGTATCAACAGAAAGATTTGAAACCAGAAAACCAAATTTACAGGCAAGATACCGACTAAATTTTGTCAATTTTTCAATTTTTGTCTACCCCCGTCGGGGGTAGAACAGCCGACCTTCTGGTTGCTACTACGGCACTCTAACCATATCAGCTATCCTCTGTCGTGAGTGGTGAATAACCAACTGAAACTTAACAAAATATTTATTTAGTATCAATTAATATTAAATTAAATTACCATTAAATAAATTAACACTACTTAATTTAGCTGATATTATGTAGTATTAGTAATTAAACAATACAATAAATACAATAACAATAAATTTGTATTTTAAGCAAAATATTTTAAGTTGTAAAATCGTACATTGTTTATTAATAAAAGTAGTAAAAAACAAGTAAGGAAAGGCTAAAGTCGGACGGGGCCGACTATATAATACCCTACACCACTCCCTGCATATATACATCGCTTTGATTACTAAACCCAGGTATTCCATGGGAGCAATTTTATGTAGTTCATATAAATTATACAGTTACTATCAATTCATCTTTAGTCAAATTTAATGAATATGGTAAATAATAAAATAATTGATCCAATTTTCCAGCAGATATTCCGAGTAAAGTAAATATAACATGATATGAAAAAATTGATCAAGATCCATAGGTTTTTTTAGTTGAATTTTTAGATGTTGTGCCAATTTTAAAGAAAACCGGGTACAATATGTGGTTTCTAAAGCGGAAAAAGTGAAATCGGGAGCGACATTTGTATGGGGGCTATATCTAAATCTGAACCGATCATACCCACTTTCAGCATAGGTGTTTCTAGTTCGATTATAAAATGTTGTGCAAAATTTAAAGAAAATCGGGTACAATACGTGGTTTCTAAAGCGGAAAAAGTGAAATCGGGAGCGACATTTGTATGGGGACTATGTCTAAATCTGAACCGATCTTACCCACTTTCATCATAGGTGTTTCTAGTTCGATTATAAAATGTTGTACCAATTTTAAAGAAAATCGGGTACAATATGTGGTTTCTGAAGCGGAAAAAGTGAAATCGGGAGCTACATTTGTATGGGGGCTATATCTAAATCTGAAGCGATCTAACCCGCTTTCGCCACAGGTATTTCTAGTTTGATTATAAGGTGTTAAGCCAAATTTGAAGAAAATCGGGTACTATTGTGCTTTATAGGGCGGAAAAAGTCAGATCGGGATCGACATTTGTATGGGGGCTATATTTAAATCTGAACCGATTCAATAGCGACGGCCCTTGGCCAGAAAAAATAACTTCTGCCAAGTTTCATGACAATCGGACAACAATTGCGACCTGCTTAGATGGACAGCAGACGGACGGACGTTAAATCGACTCAGCTGGTGATTCTAAGCCGATCGGTACTTAAAAGTAGGTCTAGCTCGATTATTTCTTGGTGTTACAAACATTTGGCGTGAAACTAACTTATAATACCCTAGCCCACAAAGTGGTGTAGTTATAATAAAAATATTTTTTTTTCAGCCACAATTCGAACCCGAGACCTTCTGGGTGCAAAGCGCACGCCTTACCTCTGTGACCACATACTAAAAATTCGTTTCCATTAGCCCATATTATACCGTACGGGATAATAACATACTTTTTTGGAAGTTCGTTAAAAGAACTTCCTCAAAAGCGGGAGAACTTCACATTTGGATTTTGAGATACGATTAAAATGTACGTCCAAGTTTTTTTGCTGGGATATGAAGTATAAAATCGAAAATGTATTTTGGGGTTAGCTCCAGTGTATCCTCGGTAAAAGCAGGTATTGTGAGCTCATTCCAACATCTTAACATATGTTGCGTGTACCAGGCGGATGCCATTGTGGTGCTGTCTACCCAAAGTAATCATTAGGCCTGTTCGACTAGCTTAATTTTTGTATGGAATATACTCGCTTAACAAGAAAGTAGCTTACTACTCTCTTAGTGTTGCTGCCAGATTTTTCATATAGATTCGTTTAAGAAAAACCAATGAATAAAAATGTTGCCACATCAAGTCTCTTAGTTGTAAGCTAGTAAGGCCAATCGAACAGGCCTATTATATGGATTTCCGGACATGGGGACTTTTATGGGAACTAACGAGCAGACGAGATGATTGACTCTATATTAAGCACCTACATTTCGGAGTGAGCTACAATCCAAGAGGGCCTTTTAAAAGTATTAACTTGTTCTACAATTACCGTGATAAATTCAAGTGAAATAACTTGATCTTGCAAAATTTGGAGATCAGAATGGCCTTTCACACGCTGAAGGAACCTATTATGAGTGATCGCAGTGCTCAAGAGCCTCTTGAAAACTATGCCATGAGACAAAAGTTAAACGATATCTGATGTAGCAGTGCCTACGATGATTTCTATCTAAACCGAACCCACAGATCCCTCGGAAAAAATATTGCATGATATTAAGGTGAAATCTGGAATTGCTATAGTGAGTGATCGCAGTGCTCAGGGGAAAATAAGTCATGAAATTATGATTAAACGACACTGTCAGACACTTCCTCTCTGATTGTTCAGCTCAAATTAATCCCTGCCACCGACCTCTCATCATCATCATATTAACGAGACATCAGGAATTGATATAAGAGATCTTAGCCAATATCTCAATCTTTCTGGCTGGCTATTGTACGTCATATTAACGAGATATCAGGAATTGATATAGGAGATCTAATCTCCAATATCTCAATCTTTCTGGCTGAGTATAGAAGGCTTTTGTGAGTGGTATGTTCCATTTAAAATGTCTTCTTAAAGTACTACTTAATGCTCTCATGATGGCGAGCGGTCACTTAAACCAACCAAACCCAGTACAATTACATTGTGCTGTTTCATTAAGCAGTTACACTCAAAGGAATTTGTCAGTAAAAGAAAGCAGAAAGTCTGCTGTAAGAGCAGATTTTCTGCTGAAAAAGACATAACAGACTTGTATCTGCTGAAATAGCAAACAGCTGTTTGCGGTAACACGGTAAACAAAGAATACAAATTGGATATTTTTGGAAAATTATCTTTTTCGTGGGAAATATGGCTAAAATGATTTTCACACATGACATTTTTGATTTCTGATTTTCTCGCGATCTAACCAACGGATCCGACTGAATTGTTGTTTGTGTATTAAGAACCAATGTCGCTTATAACATATATGTAGTCAGTCGCGAAAATCGCTGCAATTGTTGAAAAATCCAAAATTCGCGGTTGCAATTGCTTATATTTTAACGTTCTTCATCCATAATTCTGAAACTTTTCTGACACAAATATTCCCCAAGAAGTCCGCAATCATATGTCATAAAAATATTTTGGTATTCTCGCGGGTTTTTCTAAAGATACTTTTCACAATTTTTGACTTTACAGCCACTATTTATCTATTTAAGACTGATAACTTGGAAAACAAAATGCTATTAACCGCGAAATCTAGTAAAATTCTTTAAACAAAATCGTTGTAGCGAATTACAACCCCCGGTTATATGTTGCTCCATTTTTGAACTATTTTGTTTCTATTATTTTTATGTTCATAGCCACTTGTGCAGTCACAAAATAATGTGTGAGTAGATAGCCAAATCAGAAAAATTTGAAAAAAATGGCTTTAGGAAAAAATGTCTTCTTCAAATTTATATGACAGATGACATCCAAATCTGAGAATAGTTTGGCATCAAAAACTCATTTTCGAGAAAATGAAATTTAATGTAATATCAGGGCTACAAATGTTGAAAATGTATCTTTCACGTAGAAACAATGGTTTAATAGCAATAGTTAAAAAATCGAAAAAACGTGCTTTTTAAATCGCTTTTCTTTTGACGGTTTATCGAGAGAATGGCAAAGCATACCATAGCTTTTCATAACTGAACGTCTTTGAAAAAAAAATAAAAAATGTGTTTAAAACAGGTAAGGAAAGGCTAAAGTCGGGCGGGGCCGACTACATGATACACTTTCTATCCGAGTACAATTCAATTCGGTAGAAAAGTGAAAGCGGGAAGGATTTTTTTATGTTTCCTAATCATAGGCTAATATGACCTGACCCAATTTGTCAAATCGATAAGAATATTTGTATCGGGCTATATCCAAACATGGAATGAAATGACCCACGTGAAGAAATTCGGTGAAAATACGTGGGTCTGGGCGGAAAAAGTTAAGTCGGAAGTGAAATTTCTATGGGAGATATATATAAATCTGAACCGATCTGACCCAACATGGGTGTTTCTAGTTGAAATATAATATATTTTACCAAATTTAAAGAAGATGTGTTAAAATATGTGGATTCTCGAGCAGAACAAGTCAAATCGGGAGCGAAATTTGAATGGGAGCAATATAAAAATCTGAACCGATCTGACCTATTTTCACCACAGATGTTCCTAGTTTATATACAAGATGTTTTACAAAATTTGAAGACAATCTGATAAAATATATGGTTTCTAGGACGGAAATCAAAGTCAAATTGGAGCGAAATTTGTATGGGAGCTATATCTAAATCTGAAGTGATCTTACCCACTTTCGCCACAGGTGTTTCTAGTCAGATTATAAGGTGTTGAGCCAAATTTGAAGAAAATTGGTTACTATATGTGTTTTTTAGAGCGGAAAAAGTCAAATCGGGAGCGACATTTGTATGGGGGCTATATCTAAATCTGAACTGATTTGCTTCAAATTAAATAGCGTTCGTCCTTGATCCACAAAACTTGCTTGTGTCGATTTTTGTTAAGATCGGACAATAATTGCGACCTGTAATTTGATTACAAATATAGATATAGACGGACAGACAGACGGACATTGCTAAAACGACTAAGAAAGTGATTCTAAGCCGATCTGTATAATAAACGATGGATCTAACTCGTTTCCTTTTGGGTGTTGCAAACAAATGCACAAAGGCATAATACTCTCGTGGAGTGTATAAAAAATCGATTTTCTTTTGACGATTTACTATCTCTTTCTTTTGACGATTTTATATCTATTCTGTATAGAAGGTTACAAATAATATAACATCCTTCCTGAGAAAAGTTTGGCATCAAAAACTCATTTTCGAGAAAATGGTTCATAGCCACTTATGAATATAAGTCCTCGATATATAATATATATAAGTATACTTATAATAAGGGTAATTGCTTAAATCCATGCTAACAAATTTTGTTTTTTTTTTTATTTGTTTGGGGATTTTGTGAAGAAATATTTACAATCTCAATACAAATTTTGATTGATTTCATGGCAAAATCCATCTGATAACATGACAGCACTTTTTCTTCACATTTTAAACTACCAAACATTTGGTTTCCATTCATATCGTGGGAATACATTTAGTAAAACAATGATGCGAATGACGGTATAAACTTTCAGTCCTAATGCATGGCTTCGAAAATGCTGATGTTGTCACTCTTAATAAATTCCTTCTGTTCAGGTTGAGAAGGGGTCTTCACGGAAATGTTGAAAATTGCTATAAATGTATTACTATAAACATAAAGATCGAAGAACTTATCCCAAAATGTAAAAAAATATGAATTTTATATTAAATATAAGGTTTGTATAGTCGGTATTTGTAAAGCTAGACCAAAATATAAAATAGGAATAATATGTGAGATATCCGTGTTAGCATTATGGTCTACTTGCCTAAACAAAAAACCAAATCATGCCTTTTGAAACCGAACGGAATATATTCGAAAATGGGTTTTAACTTCGTGTGGGAGGTGCCACGCCCACTTTTCCAATACCGTCCCTTTTTGGTACAACTGTGCAGACTAATAATTAGTGAACTTTCACAAAAATTCTACACTCTCTTAGGCTGCTATAAAGAACAAACAAACATACAAACACAGATTCATTTTTATATATATATAGATATATACATATATTGTTTTCTGTAATTCCTATATATTTGCCATACGCCTTATTTCACTCCAGCTGTGACCAAAAGTTCTGACTTCGAAATCAAGCTGTCATCTCTATGTTTGGGCAGGTCTGCCTTTTGGACTCTAATCGATGACTATTCTGGCAATATCGTCTGGTGATTTCCTGAGCCTGTTCCCAATCCAACGCCATTTCAGCCTACGGATCTATGTCTGAATGGGGATTTGGTGGGTGATATGCCAGAGATCAATGTTTCTTATTTTTATGCTACTGCCATTTTGATTGGGAAAGGCTCTGGTACTTTTTTTGTTATATTCAGATGATATTTGCTTGATATTTGACAAGTGTCTAAATTGTTCCACTTGAAATTAGATCTGTCTAGATAGTGCATGAAGATACAATTTTTAACAGACCATATCGGTGTTGCGACCAACTCCGTAGCAAGGGTACTTGCAATAGATCAGATCCTCGTCAACTCGTCCAGGGATATAAGAGTGTTTTCAACAGATAACTCATCCTGGACAACTCCTCAATGTACAGATCTATTAGTGTAGATGATATGTGGTTAAATGTATGGAAGGCTAAAGATATTATACCATCGACTATCTGAACCGATCTTACCCACATTCACCAAAGATGTTTCTAATTGAATTATAGGGTACTGTGGCAAATTTGAGAAAATCGCTTAAGTTATCTAGTTTCTGGATCGGAAAAAAGTCAAATCTAGAGCGAAATTTATATGGAAGTTATATATAACCTGAACCGATCTGACTCAATTTCACCATAGATCTTTCTAGTTGAAATAGAAGGTGCTGTGCCAAATTTGAAGAAGATTGGCTAAAGTATGTGGTCTCAAGAGCGAAAGATGCCAAATCGAGAACGAAATTTGCAAGGAAGCTATATTTAAATCTGAACCTATCTTGTACACTTATCTTCACCATAGATGTTTCTAATTGAATTATAAGGTACTGTGTTCAATTTTAAGAAAATCGGTTAAAATATGTGATCTCTAAGCCGATCTGTATAATAAACGATGAGTCTATCCCGTTTCCTTTTGAAAGTTACAAACAAATGCACGAAGACATTAGGGTATAGAAATAAAGCTCGGTTGTCTACAAAAATTACTACGCGACCCATTCCCATTGAAAGATGTTACAGCTATCAGGAAGTTCAAGTGAACTTGTATACCTCATTCTCATATTCGAATAATGGGAATCCCCTGTCTAGATTCAAAGTGTTCAAGATTGCCCACCTAGAATAAGCTTGTTCATATAATGATACCATTTCAAATCAAATCTATTGTGATTGCAACCGACTGTGAAAAGAGGCAGCCCGAAGTAGATCCAGTCTTGGCTAAATCATCTCTCCGCTTGTTCCATTAAATTCCCTATATCCAGGAATCCATGTAAGACTCGCTTCGGAGAGATGACAGTTGCTGCGCTTAGATTTTAGAGATAGAAACACAGTCTCAAAGATTAGTGTGCTACCCTTTGCGTTTAGAAAATTTGGAGTCAAGAAGTCTGAATAAGCATGCTATCCCAGATTTTATAAAGATGACAGCTTTGGCATTAAAATAAACATAAATAAATTAAAATTTGATTTGAACTGGGATATTCTCATGGCTCAAGACCATTTTGCATCTATATTCTATGGAATGCAATTTTTTTACAAATGACCTGGTCATGATTTCTGTTGTGTGAAAGACTTCGTCAGTTGGCTTCGCAGCGACTTTTCAACAACATATCCGGTCTCGTTAAGTAGATGATTCTCACAAAGGATTCTACCTGTCAAAGTCAAAGTAATCGGCAGTTCAAATTTAAAATGGCCCACCCTATATGTGTGAGACAGTGAACAGGTTTCTACCTAAGCGAATTAAAGGAAAATAGGTGAGCTATTCTCCGTACTCTGTAGCATCGTTGTAATCCTTCTCTTTATAGATAACTAGCAGTACCCGCTGCTTCGCACGCGAAAAAGCAACTTATTCGTTAATTTTATCCGTCTCTGTTTTTGGATAGTATTTATTTAATTTTCGTTTGGTGGATATAGACACACCACATTTCACGACTATAGCTCCAATACTCCATACGGTACTACTTTTATCCCTTGTTACTCAGCCCCTATAAGAAAATATCGAAAAAATCCATTTATATTGCGCTTTACACACAATTTACACTCCAAATTTCCCGACTATAGCTGCAATGCTTAAATTGTAACCCTTTTTGTTCCGCCTACCCCTTAAAAAGTATAAAATTCGAAAAATCCTATTTTACTGCGCTGCTATATGGTCAGAGGAATTTACATACCAAATTTCACGATTCTAGCTGTAATACTTTAGTTGGTACCATTTTTATCCCTTTTTGTCCCGCTCGCCCCTTAAAAGTACAAATTTCGAAAAATCCAACTTCACTTCGTTTCTATTTGGTCAGAGGAATTTACATACCAAATTTCACGATTCTAGCTGTAATACTTCAATTGGTACCATTTTTATCCTTTTTGTGCCGCTCGCCCCTTAAAAGTACAAATTTCGAAAAAAATCTAATTTTACTTTGTTTCTATATGGTAAGATGAATTTCCATACCAAATTTCACGATTCTAGCTCTAATACTTTAGTTGGTACCATTTTTATCCTTTTTTGTCCCGCTCGCCCCTTAAAGGTACAAATTTCGAAAAATCCAACTTCACTTCGTTTCTATTTGGTCAGAGGAATTTACATACCAAATTACTCGATCCTAGCTGTAATACTTTAGTTGGTACCATTTTTATCCCTTTTTCTCCCGCTCGTCCCTTAAAAGTACATATTTCGAAAAATCCAATTTTACTTCGTTTCTATACGGTCAGAGGAATTTACATAACAAATTACACGATCCTAGCTGTAATACTTTAGTTGGTACCATTTTTATCCCTTTTTGTCCCGCTAGCCGCTTAAAAGTACAAATTTCGAAAAATCCAATTTTACTTCGTTTCTATATCATACCAAATTTCACGATTCTAGCTGTAATACTTTAGTTGGTACCATTTTTATCCCTTTTTGTCCCGCTCGGCCCTTAAAAGTACAAATTACGAAAAAGTCAAATTTTACTTCGTTTCTATATGGTCAGAGGAATTTGCATACCAAATTTCACGTTTCTAGATGTAATACTTTAGTTGGTACCATTTTTATCCCTTTTTGTCCCGCTCTTCTCTTAAAAGTACAAATTTCGAAAATATCAAATTCTACTTCGTTTCTATATGGTCAGAGGAATTTACATACCAAATTTCACATTTCTAGCTGTAATACTTTAGTTGGTACCATTTTTATCCCTTTTTGTCCCTATCTTCCCTTAAAAGTACAAATTTCGAAAAAATCTAATTTTACTTCGTTTCTATATGGTCAGAGGAATTTACATACCAAATTTCACGTTTCTAGCTGTAATACTTTAGTTGGTACCATTTTTATCCCTTTTTGTCCCGCTCGGCCCTTAAAAGTACAAATTTCGAAAAAATCAAATTTTACTTCGTTTCTATATGGTCAGAGGAATTTACATACCAAATTTCACATTTCTAGCTGTAATACTTTAGTTGGTACAATTTTTATCCCTTTTTGTCCCTATCTTCCCTTAAAAGTACAAATTTCGAAAAAATCTAATTTTACTTCGTTTCTATATGGTCAGAGGAATTTACATACCAAATTTCACGTTTCTAGCTGTAATACTTTAGTTGGTACCATTTTTATCCCTTTTTGTCCCGCTCGGCCCTTAAAAGTACAAATTTCGAAAAATCCCTATTTGTAGCTCATCTGCATGGTTATTGCAAGGAACTCACCGAGTTTCATGTTTATAGCTACTGCCGTTTAGTCAGGACGAAGGTTCGATGTTTATCCCTTTTTGGGCCATTTTATCCCCTAACAGTACGAATTTCGTAAAATCCTTTCTTAGTCGACATCTACGTCATATTTGGGAACTACCCTGAAAATTTCATGACCCTGGCTTCAACCGTTTGGTCTGGGGGCTGGTCAATGATAAGTCAGTCAGTCAGTCAGTAACGCAACTCTTTTATATATATAGATTAATGTTTGGATAACCCTTGACCATTACTTTGCTCAATCTTTGCGCTAGCTAGCCTTCTCAGTAGGGTTATTTTTGCCAAGAGTATCGATATGTTTGATCTTGATTTCCAGCTCAGGTGTCATTTCAGACCTCTATTGTACTCTTTGTAGGGTTGCTGAAGCATTTAAGCCTGGGATATTATTTATACGCTATTCCATGGTTGTCAGAAAAAAACATGTTACTAGACACTGGCCAGTTATTTAATCCATGAGAAGGGTGATAATAATTTCCCGCACAGAAAAATCATCCGTATTTGGACAGGGCGATCTTGATTGGAATTTTTTTTCTGCCACGGTTCATACATCTCTTGATGGTCTCATTTTAAGCAAGCCACCGTATTAATCTGTTTTATTTTAATATATTTCCGAATAGATTTGATTTTATATGGTTAAATATCGAATGAGTTATGTAAACATAAAATATTGTCTACGCAATTTATTTCGTAAAACATAAAAACACCTTCATTAATTATAATATGCATTACAAGAATTGCTATAATCTTAAAATTTCTGTTGATTCATTGCAGGCGCCTGTTATGCTGAGTTCGGGGTGCGTGTCCCGCACACATCCGGTTCGGCGTATATGTATTCATATGTGGCCGTTGGTGAATTTGTAGCATTTATTATTGGTTGGAATATGATATTGGAATATTTAATAGGTAAGTGAACTAACTTCCAGCACCTCCCCTTCCTTAACCACAAAACATTTTACAAAACAAAATTCACTTGAAGCACACAAATCGCTCTGTCGCTCCTTCTTCGTCCCTTCGTCCAACGCATGTTTCTTCATTTGAAAGCATTTAATTGCAAGTTGTTATGATTTATAATTACAATTGCCGGACGTTTTTGCGTTAGTTGAATTGACCAGTTTTCGTGTGAAGAAAATAATTGCTTTCGCCCTTAAAAATATTGCAAAGTAAATGCTTGCATTTCAACACGAATTCGAAATTACGTGAATGCAGGGACAATTGTGGAAATTTGTACTTATTTTTACTTGGGAGTTAGTCCCTCGGCAAATATTAATTAAAATGCAATAATGCATGTATAAGCGTCGTATATGTATTACAATTTTCGAGGGTCGTTTTCAAAGTTTTTTTTTTGTAAATAAAAATCTTCTGAACACCTAGTCACATTCTCCTGTACTCATAAAGATAGTTTTGCTTATTTTCTCTCTGGACATACTTGGACTATTTGTAATTCCCACCAATCTACAGCTTCCAAAGATAAACTAACATCGTTAAGATGCTGAACTGCTTTCAAGATGTGAGCTAGATCTTCTTATAATTGTGTAATCTTGCCATCTGAGTTGACGTATTGTTTAGCCGTTAATACAATAATTACACCAATAGAACCAACACTTGTCTTCAAATTAGTATCTTTGCTGTGAACACAAATTAATCAATAATTATTTAGAAAAAACACGGAGCACAGAAACTTTACAGCTTATTCAAACAGAGTTGCCAGAGTTGTCTTGTGTCACTCATCCATTACTATCCCCGTTAAGATTATTTACATCACGACATGCCTCAAAAAATTTGTGTCTTTCAGGAACAAGTGCCTGTGCATGTGCGTTAAGCTCCAGTTTTGATTCACTTACGGGTGGTGCTATTTCAGCAACCATTGGTGATACAGTTGGTACCATATTTGGTAAGATATTAACATTCTTCACAAATTCTCACATGCTCTTTCTCACTCTTTCTCTTCCTCGCCCAACAGGTAAACCTCCCGACTTTATAGCCTTTGGTATTACTCTAATCATGACCAGTGTATTAGCGTTGGGCGCCAGCAAATCGGTGATATTCAATCATACTTTAAATGCCATCAACTTGGCCACTTGGGTATTTGTTATGACAGCGGGCTTCTTCTATGTGGATACCAGCACATGGACGGAACATCAGGGATTCTTGCCCTATGGCTGGAGTGGTGTAAGTTTCTCTCTGTAATATATATACAAATATATGTTTTCCGATTTTGCAATTGTCTTTATTTCGTTGCAGGTATTTTCCGGTGCAGCCACATGTTTTTATGCATTTATTGGCTTTGATATTATAGCCACAACGGGCGAAGAGGCCCATAACCCCCAAAAAAGTATTCCAAAAGCAATAATGGGTTCGCTGGTCGTAGTTCTGGTGGCATATGTATCGGTTAGTTTGGTCTTGACCCTAGTCGTTCCGTACGATCACATCAATACCGGCGCTGCCCTAGTGCAAATGTGGACGTATGTCAATGCACCCAAGTGTCGGGCGATTGTGGCGATCGGTGCAACGGCTGGCCTATCGGTGGCGATGTTTGGTTCTATGTTTCCCATGCCGCGAGTGATCTATGCCATGGCACAAGATGGTTTGATTTTCAGGTAAGTGTATGTAAATGATACGAGACCATAAGTATTAGGCGATAGTAAGATGTGCCATTCGAACACTCATTCCTAGAATAAAATTTTCTTTTCTTCCCTGTTGGAAAACAACAGTGATCACATTAATTATCAATACCCTTCGGATACGGGTTTTTACGTCCCATACAATAACCCACCCACCAAGTCTGCCAAGCCTTCAAAAAAAGTATTCCGTCCATAGTCGAAAAGAGAATATGTTCGACCTCATCCTCACAGATCCAATCCCGACATCGCCTCTGGACACGTGTGTCCAAAAGTCCGAGTCCCGTCAATAATCAAGCAAGTTAAGGCTTGTAGCGTTGTTCCTAATCTAGCAAGCTCATCAGCTTTACAGTTCCTCAAGATGCTCTGGCACCCAAAAAGGACGAATATCGAACTGCTTAGCTATATCCGAATAAGATGCGCGACAGTCTTGGGGTGTTTTTTTTGTAATTTAGGGTCACCAAGTTCATGAATTTGATGACAGCCTGACTATCCGAGTAGATCTAGACGCCACTTTGTTCGTGACGTACCCAATTGGCAACATCTATAATAGCCAAAACTAGGTCTTGGTAGTCTCTGCAGATATCGATTTGTCTACATTTTTACATCTGGATCCTTGCAGTGCAGGAACTTATTTTGATACCTCTACCATTTTGTTTTGGAAGCCACTATTCTTGCCTTGCCTTCTATTCTCCGAGTGTAAATTGTTAACCGTTAACGTTCGCTTGTCTTCTATATAACAGCTGGTTTTCGACCCACTTTGCGAACGAATCCAGAAAATAGTGGGTCGATTTTTGATGAGAAAGTGAGTGACTGGCTATCGTTCACTTACAAATGTGTACACATATATCTCACATTCTCCAAAGTTGGTGGGTTAATTAAGGGCAATCAAAACGTCATTATAAAAAAAGTTCTATGTAAAAATAAATTGGATGAAATTAACAATTTTTCGATAGTTCCTCATTCATAATTCTCCCGTGTCACACTGCTTCCTTGTGGGAAATTCTGTAATTGTATTATTGGGATAGATATAGTCGGAAGGGGCAGGTGTGCACGGGCCAATTTGTACCTATACAAGCTGACCGTTGAACACCGTCAAAAGATTCTTCGGGGATGCTAGATAACCTCTGGATCTAAAATGGACGAAATGCAGGCTTATAGAGCACTTCTTCTTCGAAAATTCACACCGCCTACCGAACCATAACACTGTCTCTCAGGCAGAGATCACCGCCTCCCATAACACTAACCATAACACTAGGCCTGTTCGATTGGGCTTGTTAGCTTAATTTTTGTATGAAATTTACTCGCTTAACAAGAAAGTAGTTTACTACTCCCTTAGTTGTGTTGCCAGATTTTTCCTGTTAATCCATTTAAGAAAAACCAATGTGTAGCAACGTTGCCAACTTCCCAAGTCTCTTAATTGTAAGCTAGTAGGCCCAATCGAACAGGACTACTGTCTGTCACGCAGCGGTTTGATAAACACAGTGTCAGTGTCTTTTTCCGCATATTTAGCTCTACTTCCATCGAGAATAACTTTACTCTTTATATAGTTACAAGCAAATACCCGCTACTTCGTACGCGGAAAAATGGTATGGTAAGACAGTAGTTTGTATCAGTATTCAAACTGTTTTTCACTTTCAGCGTTTATACGTAGTCAATAGTTTAATTTATAGGCACAAAATGGAAACAATTTTTCTACAAAAAATCATATAAAGTAGAAAATTATTTGCACGTTTCTTTCTTAAGCTGTGAAAATAATACCCTCACTACAGATAGGGATAGAAAAAAGTGTAACGCATTGAAGGAGAGATTTGAAACCATAAGTATGTCCCAAGTCCCTTTCACGCCCGTCTGGCTCGCTGGTAAACACGATGACTCTGGAAGGGACTTAAATAATTTATTCAAACTCTGCACATAGTACTATTTTCCCAAACTTAGTTTAAATTCGAAAATGGGAGAAATTGATATACATCTTATGGTACACACACACGTATAGTCCATATTCCAAAACAAACGACCCGTAAGTAAAATTAAACCTAATATAACTTCTATACTTTCCACGGAAATTGACAAAAGCTTTGGTCAAAATAAAAAAAGATAATGACTATAATGTTCACACATAACTCTTTCGAAAAATTTCGAAACATTAATTTATGTTCTCGGAGAAATGTACACACCGAATTTTTTTCATATTCTAGCTAAAAACTTTGGTTGGTACTATCTTTATCCGAAATCCCCAATTTTGGTTGGTATCATTTGCACCACTTTTGATCCGCTTCCCCCTTTAAAGTACATATACAAAAGTATAAATATGGAAAATCAGTTAATGTTTCGCGTCTACACTTTCAGAGGAATATACACACCGAATTTCACGATTCTAGTTTCAGCCGCGTTGTTGGTACCATAGGGATATAAAAAGGTACGAATTTCGAAAAATATATTAATTTTGTGTTTCTATTCATTTACAAACCAAATTTCATGATTGGTACCGCGGTTATCCGTTTTTACCCAATTTCACACCTAAAAGTTTAAATTAATGAAGAATATTTTCGTGGTCGTATTCGCGTTATAAGAGTAATATGCGTTCCAAATTTCAAGATTCTAGGCATAGTATTTTGGTACAATTTGGCGGTGGTACAATTTTTAACTCATTTAATCCCTTAAAAGTACAAATATCGGAAAATTCGTTGTTATTACTCATCTACACTGTAAGACGAATATGCGTACCGCATTTAATTATTGTAGCGTCATCCATGTTCTTGGCACCTTTATTATCCCGCTTTTCTCGTTTACCTTTAAAAGTACGAATTTCGAAAAATCCCTTCAATTTGCGTTTGTAAGCATTTTCAGGGATGTACACGCCGAATTTCATAATTCCAGCTCCATCTGTTTGATTGGTACCATTTTGTATCCCTTTCTACCCAATTTCACTCACAAAAAGTACGAATTTTGAAAATATTTTCTTAGTCACGTTCGTGCTGTAAAAGTAATGCCCGTTCCGATTTCATGATTCTAGGCCCAGTTGTTTGGTCTGGACTGTGGTGAAATTTTTATCCCACTTAATCCCTTAAAATTAAAAATTTCGAAAAATGTTTTCTTATCAGTGATTTGGGCTGTAAAACGAATATACATACCGAATTTCATTATTGTAGCATCATCCGTGTTGTTGGTATCTTTTTTATCCCCTTTTCCCCGTTTACCTACTAAAAGTAGGAATTTAAAAAGATTCGGTCATTTTGCGTTTCTAAGGGTTTTGAGGTATGTACACACCGAATTTTATTATTCCAGCTCCATCCTTTGATTGGTACCATTTTTATCCCTTTTTACCCGATATCACCAACAAAAAGTATGAATTTAAAAATATTTTCTTGGTCGCATTCGTGCTATAAAAGTAATGCCCGATCCAAATTTCAAGATTCTAGGCCCTGCCGTTTGGTCATGATGGTGGTACAATTTTTATCCAATTTAATCCCTTAAAAGTACAAATTTCGAAAAATGCTTTCTTATTAGTGATCTGCGCTGTAAAACGAATATACACACCGAATTTCATTATTGTAGCGTCATCCGTGATGTTAGTACCTTTTTTATCCCCTTTTCCCTTTAAAAGTACAAATTTCGAAAAATTCCTTCATTTTGCGATTCTAAACATATTGAGGGATGTACACACCGAATTTTATGGTTTCAGCTCCATCTATTTTATTGGCACTATTTTTATCCCTTTTTCCCGATTTCACCCCCAAAAAGTACGAATTTTGAAAAATATTTTCTTGGGCGCGTTGAAGCTATAAGAGAAAATGTTGTACCAAATTTCAAGATTCTGGTCCCAGCCGTTTGGTCATTGCGGTGGTACAATTTTTATCCCTCTTTACTAGAGATGGGCGCGATTCACGTGAATTGCGTGAATCACGTGATTCACGCGTGAATCACGCGTGATCGTGAGCAAAATTTATTTTACTCACGTGAGCGTGCGTGAACGTGAGGAACGAAAAAATGTTCGTGCGTGAATGTGCGTGAGTCTAATTTCTGCGTGAATCACGTGATTATTTCGTGAGTCGCACATATTCATAAATTTTTTTATTTTCATTTTATTTCGTTTAAAAATGTAAAGTTTTCATTCAAAAAAGTCATATATACATTTAAAAAAATGCTTCAATGCATGGAATAATTTCTATTTTTCTATTATTTAAGCAAGCATTCCCTGCACCAACAATAGGCACTGCATTTATATGGGAAACCCCCTTAGTGTTAGTTCAATAAAAAAACAAATATGTGACATCGGGGTATATGCTTTGATTTCTACTTCGATTTTATGTCAGTGTTCGATTTTAACTTATTTTGCGTTAAACTATACGATATTTCACACTGTAATTTTGTTTTTGAATTTAAGGCAAACATCGCAAACGTAGAGTGATTTAAATAATATAATTTTCGGATTTGCGCAGCGTTACTCATTTCGATTTAGAATGTATATATTATTTTCCATCTGAAATTGTTTGCGTGATTTACGTGAATCACGTGATTCACGCGTGAATCACGCGTGATCGTGAGCAAAATTAATTTTACTCACGTGAGCGTGCGTGAACGTGAGTAACGAAAAAATCTTTGTGCGTGAACGTGCGTGATTACATTTTTTTCCTTCGTGAGCGTGCGTGAACGTGAGCCAATAATCACTCACGCGCACATCTCTACTCTTTACCCCATTTACCCCTAAAAGTACGAATTACGAAAAACTCCCTTCAAATCTGATTTCTTCACTGTAAGGGAAATGTACATTAGAGCGTACCAGGTTACAAGTAAAAAAAAAAGTTCGCCGTACACCTTCGAATATGAAGTATTATTGAAAGGTAGTTTCAAAATTTTTTTTTATTTTTTTATGCCGAACGTAGGGGTCGCGCTTTAACATTTTTCTATATAACTTCTGCATTTGTAAACGGATTTTAAAGTGTGATACATCGATGTTTTTGTCTCGACGAGGCCGATTTTTTTGTCTTTGAAGTCATTGAGCTCAAGCATGATTCATGATTTTATGCGTGCTTTAATTTTCTGATATTAGAGTGGTACATTAGGGTAGTAGCAACTGAGATATGATGGGTAAGTACCAGAAGGGGGTGATTGAGCTCAATGACTTCAAAGACAAAAGACGGCCTCGTCGAGACAAAAACATCTATGTATCACACTTTAAAATCCGTTTATAAATGCAGAAGTTATATAGAAAAATGTAAAAGCGCGACCCCTACGTTCGGCATAAAAAAAAATTTTTTGAAACTACCTTTCAATAATACTTCATATTCGAAGGTGTACGGCGAACTTTTTTTTTGAGGTACGCCCTAATGTACATACCAAATTTCATGATTCTAGCTTCACCCATTTTATAGGTACCATTTTTGTCCTTTTTGTACCATTTAACCCCCCAAAAGTACGAATTTTTAAAATGTCATTTTTTGGGTTGTTTTCATGCCGCAAGATATTCCATACCAAATTTCAATATTCTAGGCCCAGCCGTTTGGTCATTGCTGTGGTACCATTTTTATCTCTTTTTACCCCTTAAAAGTACGATATTCTACACTGTAAGAGAAATGTACACACCAAATTTCATGATTCTAGCTCTAGCCGTTTGGTCTGGGGAGTGATCAGTCAGTCACTCAGTCACTCAATCACGCAACTCTTTTATATATATAGATTTGCTCACACACATTGTATTCCTTTAAACAGTTCACCTTACCTTAATGTCATCTCTCATCGTTTTATTTCCAGACAACTTTCCCAACTGTGGCAACGCACTAATGTACCCGGTTTGGCAACAATTGGCAGCGGCATAGCTGCAGCTCTAGTAGCTCTTTCTGTCCGCTTAGAGATTTTAGTCGAAATGATGTCCATCGGTACCCTGCTTGCCTACACTCTGGTATCGACGTGCGTTTTGATATTACGTTACCAACCCCACAGTACGTCTCTCATCGAACTGTTGCCAGCCCAGCTACGAACCCCCTTGGCTACTGGAGCCGCTGCCGATCCTCGTGCCACAACAGCCGAAGTTTTGGAAACGAATAAACTCACCATTAAACGGGTGACACGTGGCATGTCCGACTCAGACGATTCGTTTATCGATGAAAGTCCCGAGGGTTATTTGGGTCGTGACGATCAATTTTTGGTATCCGATCGTTCGGAGAATAAATTCTATGGTGCCGTTCACGGGGCACCAACAGGGCCAACTGGCCAGGCCAACGCTTTCGACACAATGGGTCTGAACTTTGTCTCGCGAAAAATCCATGAATATTCGTACCTGTGTCCCGGATTCTTTCCCTGGATCAATCCCGGACAGGCCACAACCGAAAGTGGTAAGTAAACTTAGGGCTCCAATTTTGGATTTTGTTGTTTTTAAATTGTGTTCTGATTCGAAATTTCGACTAAATCTAAAAAATTGAATTTGTTTTCAAAATTCTAAATTTCTGCACACACAGGCATGTATGTGACCAAACTTGTTGGCATCATGTTCGGTCTCATATTCTTCTTGGATCTGTTTGCGGCCATTGGCTGGTCCGGTGGTTTCGCAGCATTCATTTATTTCATTTTAATTATCGGCATATTTGTGATATTATTAATTATCTCAAGACAACCACAAAATAGGTAAACTACCAGATTCCTTCTTGACTTCCCAGCAATCGGGAATGATCCCGTTTCAATTCTAATCGCGCCTTTTTGGATTCGTTTTTCTTTTGTATGTATTCCGTTTAGATATGCACTTGCGTTCCTCACCCCTGGACTTCCATTTATTCCGGCAATTGCCATTGCCGTCAATATCTATTTAATATTTAAGTTAAGCATATTAACCTTAGTTAGATTTACCATTTGGATGTCATTGGGCTTCGTCGTCTACTTCTACTATGGCATATCGCACAGTACCCTGGAGCAAACCACGGACGATATGGAATTGCGGGTTGACAAAGATTATGTAGGTGGCCAACAATTCGTTGTAGTATTTTGACAGCAGTTAACAGTTTCTTTCATTTCTTACTTCCTTATTCTTGGCAGAGTAAAAATGTCGAAGAGAAAGCAGTCTGGGATCAGCCTTCCTATATGAACCAAAATCATGAACCTGTGTGGGCCAGTAAAGATAATACAACAACAGCAACAGCAACTAAACAAACTACAACAAGTAAGTATCAAACTCCAAGTTAATAATTCAATACATTTAGTTGAGATTTTGTGGTAAGTGACCTTAAATGATTCGTGCTTGAATAGCTAACGAACCATTCTTCTTTCCGCCTGTCGTCAGAATTAACAGAATTAACAATTATCGTGTCACGGCTATTTTGAAATTTTCGATAATATTTCACGAAAAACTGGTGTGCTATTTTGGTCGTCCCTACAGAATTGAAGGGTTATCCAACTTCGACGAAAAACGTTTATCTTTGTTCTTGCAAGCTTTGGGTTCTCTACGATAACGTGTGGGTTTCCCAACCCACAATTCGACCGAGGAACGTGTACCGAACTTTATTTTAAAATTTCAGTTGCCAGATAAAAAAGACGGGAATATCTGACAGAAACATGATTTAAATAGAAACCTCAAATCGATCAGAAAACCCTGATAATTGCTAAAGCGCTGCTTACACTTTAAGATGTATTGTACATCTTGAAAATAGATTATGGAGAAAACTAAACATTTTTCGATGGAAAATAATTTTTATGTGTAACTTAGGTCTATAGGGTGGGCCATTTAAAACTTTAAATTAAAATCGGCTATAAAAAAGTACCTATTATTTTTTCAAATTTCTCATTTTATTGGAAAGGTTGAACTTTGTCACAATATCATTCATGTGACTACCACGACTAGCTCGGCAGTACCTCATCCGATCAACCCCCAGTACACCCCAAAATCCACACCAAACAGTGACTCGTTGTGGATGCATTGGCTTCTCAATAATCACTTGTGGATTCTCTGAACTTTATTGACATAGACACCGAGATGAAAATGAGCTTTATGAAGGCTGAACTGAAGGACGATCCCTTCTTGAAAATTTTCCACGTAAATTTCTTACAGATTGCTTTAAAGACCCACTACTTTCCCAATTTTGTTCGAGCATATAGTGTCTCATATTTTTTCCTGCAATCTGCAACAAAATATACACGGATATCTTTCTGTTTTGCTTGAATTCAAAAATTTAATTTTTGTTTACATTTATTTCACTAACTGTCAGAATTGGATAGAAATGTTGCCAACTTATCTATATATATATAAAAGAGTTGCGTGATTGAGTGACTGACTGACTGATCACACCCCAGACCAAACGGCTACAGCTACAATCATGAAATTTGGTGTGTACACTTATCTTACAGTGTAGAGGTGTGATAAGACGGGATTTTTCAAAATTCGTACTTTTTGGGGGTGATATCGGGTAAAAAGGGATAAAAATAGTATCACCGTAAGGACCACATGGCTGGGCCTAGAATCTTGAAATTTGGTATGGACATTCCTCTTGCAGCATGAAGACATCCCAAACAATGTCATTTGCAAAATTCGTACCTTTGGGAGGTAAAATGGGACAAAAAGGGACAAAAATTGTACCAACAAAGGAATTTTTCGAAATTTGTACTTTTAAAGGGAAAAGGGGATAAAAAAGGTACCAACAACATGGATGACGCCACAATAACGAAATTCAGTATGTATATTCGTTTTACAGCAAAAGACTGGGCCTAGAATCTTGAAACTTGGAACGCGAAAATATTCTTGATAAATTTAAACTTTTATGTGAGGAATTGGGTAAAAACGGATAACAGCGGTACAAATCATGAAATTCGGTTTGTGCATGCATAGAAACACAAAATTAATATATTTTTCGAAATTCGTACCTTTTTATATCCCAATGGTACCAACAACACGGCTGAAACTAGAATCGTGAAATTCGGTGTGTATATTCCTCTGACAGTGTAGACGCGAAACATTAACTGATTTTCAACATTTATACTTTTAAGTTGATCTTGGAAAAAAGCGATTGAAATGGATACTGCAATACAATTGGATTGTATCAAATGTGTACTTTAAAGGGGAAGCGGGTCAAAAGTGGTTCAATTGGTACCAACCAAATTTGGGATAAAGATAGTACCAGTGTTCAGCTAGAATATGAAAAGAAATTCGGTGTGTACATTTCTCCGAGTACATAAATTAATTTTTCTAAATTTGTATGTTTAAGGGCACAAGCGGCACAGAAAGAGTTCTGTGTGAACATTATAGTCAAAATAAAAGATAGATACAAAATATTTGTTTCATTTATATGTTCAGATTTCAAGTCACGCACCGGTATAGAAGTTATGGTTTTAATTTTCACTTGGAAGGGACTACAATGGAGTGGAAAAGCACACATATTCTGTAGGTTTAAAGTTATTATAAAAACATTTTAAAATCTCAAATTGCAACTAATTTCAACCATACGTATGGAAGTTGTAGCAGTTTTATTTTGACCAAAGCTTATGTCAATTTGTGTGGAAAGTATAGAAGTTATATTAGGTTTAATTGTACGTACGGGTCGTTTGTTTTGGAATATGGACTATACGTCTCCATTTTCGAATTTAAACTAAGTTTGGGAAAATAGTACTATGTGCAGAGTTTAAATAAATTATTTAAGTCCCTTCCAGAGCTTTCGTGTATACCAGCGAGTCAGACGGACGTGAAAGGGACTTGGGACATACTTATGGTTTTAAATCTCTCCTTCAATGCGTTACACTTTTCTTCTATCCCAAATGATATATACGTTCCTACTCTGTAGTAAGGGTATAATTTTCACAGCTTAAGAAAGAAACGTGCAAATAATTTTCTACTTTATATGATTTTTTGTAAAAAATTTTTTCCATTTTGTGCCAATAAATTAAAAAACTGGATGGCACAATATAAATTTTAATTTGTACAAGGTGTTTAAATCGTAGCGAAAAGTTAGTGTAAATATACCTCTGAATACGTAGCGATTCTTCAAAAGTTGTGAGCGTTTACAAACCATTTACGCTGAAAGTGATATCCTTAGACTAAGGCAATTTCAAAATATAACTAGTAAATCAAAAAAAAAATTTCAAATCCATGCTTTATGCAAGCAGAATTCTATTGGGCCTAGAAATTCTTTTTTAGTTATCTTTTGTAGAAGGAAAAATTACTGCGTTATCAGGAGCAGAAATAATAGATTTTTAATTTGTGGTTTGTATGGGAGGTACCACGCCCCTTTGTCCATTCCCGCTCATATTTGCAGCAGCACTTAAAAAATGCACACCAAACCGACGTACCAAATTTTGTTCAAATACCGTTATCAGGAGCAGAAATAATAGATTTTTAATTTGTGGTTTGTATGGGAGGTACCACGCCCCTTTGTACAATCCCGCCCATATTTGCAGCAGCACTTAAAAAATCCACACCAAACCGACGTACCAAATTTTGTTCAAATACCGTTATCAGGAGCAGAAATAATAGATTTTTAATTTGTGCTTTGTATGGGAGGTACCACGCCCCTTTGTCCAATTGGTCAAATTTTTCCATTTCCTTGTATTGTCATCGAAAATGATTAAGTGTGCAAAATTTGAGCAAAATTGGTTGAGAAAAAAGCTTTCAAAAATTGATTTCAAATTTTGTGGCACACAAACATATATAGAAAGTAACCTTATATAAAGCATGGAAAAAAACTGTCAATACGATACCATTTTTCCGCGTACGAAGTAGCGGGTATTTGCTAGTTGTTATCCATATAAAGTTTTGTGGAATAGGCAACCCGTTTATCCTCGTTTACTGTGGGTAAAAAGGTTTTTTAACCGTATATACGTTTTAGTTTATATGGCTAAGCGTATATAGGGGACGAAAAGAACACAGCTAATATAATTTCTTCATTCAGCTACAGACAAAGTGACTGAAAAGTACAAATTTCAAAGATTCGCTATGTTTCGGGACCACATTGGAATGCACACATCTAATTTCATGATTTTAGGTACAACCTACCTACTCATATTTAGCGTGTCTACGAAGGCAGACGAGTGTAAACACTGAATTTCATGATTCTAACTACAGTCGATTGCTTGGTACTAATTTTATCCAGTTTTGATCCTAAAGGTACGAATATCGCAATATATCTTTATTTTTCGCATCTACACAGTCAGAGCAATGTACACACCTATTTCATTATTATTATTCTTCACTATTCTAATTATTCTAATTCTAATTTTGAAAAATTAGAATAATTAGTTTTGAAAAATGCCTTTATGTTTCGTGTATACACAGTCAGATGAATGCATACACCGAATTTCATGATTTTAACTTCAGTGGTACCATTTTTATCCCTCTTTTTCAATTGTATCCCTTAAATGTACGAATTTCGAAAAATTCCCTCTACTTTACGTGTCTACGTAATTATAGGGATTGTAGTACATCCCTATAATTACGAATTTCATGTTTCTAGCTGTTGTCATATCATTGTTACCATTTTTATCCCTTTTTGCCCCATTTCACCCTCTATTTTTTTGTACTTTTCGGTGATTTCACGTTGGTAGATAAAAAGCAAAAAATTTCAAAAATTGCTTAAATAATCAAATATTAAGGGGTATTTTAGACCTTGTTAGGGATAAATTTTTCCCTCTGGGCCGATTTCGCCCACTTTCAATCTCAAGCGGGACACATTTACGGAAAATGTGAACCTCCTAGTTCATTTCGTTCGCCAGTCAGCGTGCTTTCAACAGACGGACATGGTTAGATCGTCTTAGAATTTTACAACGACACAGAATATAAAGGGTGATTTTTTAAAAGCTATAGGAAAGTTTTTCAAAAAAAAAACGCATAAAATTCAGAAAAATGCATGAAATCTTTATTTGAATCGATAGTACGGTCCATATAATTTAATGTTTGAAGATTATTTCATGCAAATGTTGACCTTGACTGCGCCTCAAATGGTCCATCCGCTTAGTGCAATTTTGGCATTTCCACGTTTTTGAGTAACAGAGGCCCAATTGCTGCGAACGGCGACGAATCGATAATTGATGGTCATCATTAACACTGGCCGATACAGCTGCGATATTTTCTTCAGTTCGCACTCTACGTAAGCGTGTTGGTGGTTTAATGTCCAACAATGTAAATTTGGTGCGAAATTTAGTCACAATAGCCCGAATAGCCGCTTCAGTGGGTCGATTAAACTGACCATAAAATGGAAGCGCGCGATGAACTTTCTTAACAGAACACGGATTTTGATAATAAAATTCAATAATTTGCAAGCGTTGTTCGTTTGTAAGACGATTCATGGTTGAATTATAGACCAAACTAAAGATGTTTGACAGTGAAACAAAACACGAGACGTGCGTCAGCTGTTTAAACCAGTGTTGCCAAAAAGATAATATACATATATACTGTATGGGGTCTCCGACGAATAGTTCAAGGTGTTACAAACGGAATGACAAAGTGGGGTATATCCACATCCTGGAGGTGGAGGGTATAAAAAGTAACATAACTCCCTTAGTTGCCGAGTAAGATGGTGCCAGATTTTTATCTCTGATTAATTTAACTAAAATCAATGTATTAAAATGTTGCCACCTTATCAAGTCTGTTAATTGTAAACAATCGAACAGCCTTTTCAGACTGCTGCCGAAATCTAGCTGAAATGGCATATGGTCGATTTACAAATGTCAGATCTCATACAAATTTGACATATGAAAATCGACCTTATGTCATTTCAAGCTGAAATCGATTGATTTCTTATGCAGTGTGAAAAAACTATAAATAAGCTTTCGTACGATGAGAAAAATTTACTTTTTAGTGTGTATTTTGGGCTGTATGATCGTATTGTAGATCGGCACTACTAATCGAAAAGGCTCGCGCACACCAATGCCTTTTCGTCGACACTGGGTGTTTGAGAACAGCATATGCATATGAAAGTTGAATAAACTGCAGCGTCAACCATGACAAGCTACGGTGTGCGAGCGTCTTAATTCGACGATGCCTCTGTGCAGATTGCTATGACGCAAACATCGAAAATGGAATGACTTCGGTTGATTTTTTTGGAGTTTGGTGCAATTTGCACACTGTATCACTTGGTATATTAGGCCTGTTCGATTGGGCTTACTAGCTTACTATTTATATGGAATTTACTCGCTTAACAAGAAAGAAGCTTCCTACTCACTTAGTTACCGAGTATGGTGGTGCCAGATTTTTATCTCTGATTTATTAAATAAAACTAATGTATAAAAATATGGCCAGCTTAACAAGTCTCTTAATTTTAAGCTAGTAAGTTAAATGTCTAATAGCCTCTTCGGACTGCAAGCGAAATCGAGCTCAGCTCTATTGTTAGTAACATTTGTAAATCGACTTTAATCGATTTCAGCTTGAATTCACATGCAGTCTGAAAAGACTGTAAGAAATTATAAAATAAACATCCATTACATACATATAACTAACCATACTTCAATGTATTTTTCTTTGTAGAACCTCCTTCAAATTACACCGCAAAAAGTCAAGAAACAAATTCCACAAAAACGAACCCACACAATACGACAAGTGCACGAAATCCAACAATTGGACAAACAAGTGGCAACTCGGGAACATTCAGTATGTTCGTCGATGAAACCGAGTTTCCAACGTGGGACGATTAAAACGCGTTCAACTGCAAATAGTCGTGTTAAGTATTATTAATTAACTAAATTGAAGCAAAAAAGAAAAAGATAAATAAACAAAAAATCCACCCCCAAATAACACAGAAAATAGTACTAAAACAAACATACATAATGAGAGAGCATTGCTTAGAATCATTCATGTCAACCAACAAACAAGAAACCCCCAAAAATTGTATTTAAAAAAGTTTTGAAAATTTGGTCTTTGTTTCATTTGTTATTTTTTTTTGGTTATCCTACAATCCCAAAAGCAAGCTAATATGTAAATAATCGTACCTAGTTTTATTTATACAAAAAATATATATAGAATATGTATATATACATACATACTTATTATTTAAATATATAACACATATATACATAAATACACTCTTATAAAATTCAAAGAAAATTTCAAAATTTAACAACACTTTACATACCTACACCGACAAAAGACAAAAAGTGAAACCTATAAAATCCAATCCTAACAAAGTCATTTTCAATGTATAATTGACTAAAAACATGAAAAATTTATTATAGTTAAATAATATAATTATACATATACAAATTTAATACATAAATACTTATATTTATTATAAAACAAAACAAAAATCCAACATTCATATTACACAGTTTTTAAACTTTAGAATGCAGACGTTTCGAGAAAGTTGTTCCTAACTTGTTTAATATCCTTCGGATGTGAACTACAAGTATGGGGTGGAGATGGTGGCCGTTCCAAATGTTAACGGTCCAAAGGTAGACTACATATTTCATTGACAAGGTAGTCTTCCATTTATATTTATTTTACTTCTAAAACTAGAGAAGGTATAAGTGAAAGCTATCATGTTAAACGAACATTAAAGCGTTAGCGTAGGATAGCCTCACTTGAAATTAATGATATACTTTCAAACTACATTAAAAATGTATCAATGCCATTGGATAGTGGTTATTCTGTTTATGTAATAACCACAAAACAAGTAGTATCAGTTATTTGACGTTAACGGCATCTTCACGATGTGATTTTCTGTGTTAAGTTAGATTAGCCACAGTACATTTTTTTCAAATGTTTATTGGAGCATTTTTCAAATATTTTTTTTTCAATTTTTAATTAAAAATTGGTCGGAGTTTAAAAGTGACTAGGGAACGCTGTACAAAAAGTAAAGTTTTTGAAAAAACGAAAAAAGATTAAATATCAATAGTCCCGGTGCCTATAATTACTATTTTCAAGACATTAGAATAATTTCGAGAGGAGGAGTGGCTAAGTGTGGCTATAGGACTGTTCGATTGGGCTTACTAGCTTAATTTTTGTATTGAATTTACTCGCTTAACAAAAAAGTAGCTTACTACTCTCTTAGTTGTGTTGCCAGATTTTTCCTCTTAATCCATTTAAGAATAACCAATGTGTAGCAAAGATAATGGAAATATATAGATTAAACAAAATTCTCAGAGAAATGCGTAGTACGAAGACAATTATTTAGATGGCACTGAATATCATTTTGGAGAGAAAATTTCCCTTTTTTCTAAAAACTGCAATAAATGGAAAATAAAAGCTAATTAAATAAACTGAAGTGTGGTATTTGACGTAAAGCCACAAAAGTCATTGGAATTAACTTTTACTTCATTCGTTTTCTTTCAATTTTCAGTATTATAAGCGAAAGAGAGTACAATATTGAGTGAATTAGAATGTACTTTGAGTGAAATATAATGTACTTTTTACACATTCGCCATAGTTGCAACTACAACTATTATATCTATGTTTTTCCATTATCTTTGTCAAGTCTCTTAATTGTAGGCTAGTAAGCCCAATCGAACAAGCCTTATGTTAGAGCCTGTTTCTGTAACTTATTTTCGTTCGTCTGAGGCGAACGATGAAAACTCACTCATTATTACGAGAAATCTACAAGCCACAGAAGTCTATAATTCGTTGTGTCTATAGAAAAGCATGCAAAGAGCTCATACACTTAAAGAAAAAAGTCTGTCATTAACAGCAGCGATTGTCTGCTGCCTATCAGCAGGCTATTTTCTGCTATTGCAGCAGTTTTTCTGCAATCTTGCTTCAGCATTCACACTGCTTAAGTGTTTGCAGTCTGCTAAAAATGGCTGCTGATAATTATAAAATAGATAAAATATAAGCGTTTATAATTTAAAAGCCTTTCAGATTGACAGCGAAAACGAATCTAGCTCGAATTTCGTTTTATATTAGCTTGGGACAGTACGCAGTGGTAATAAAATCCCTTATAATAACATTAATTGTAAAAAGTGTTGTTAATAAAATTGTTAACTGGCTATATTGTTCTGTACACATACTTAAAGTTTCAAGACAACTTTTTTTCTTTATTGCTAAAAACAGCAAACAGCTGTTTGCTATTTCAGCAAATACAAATCTGCTATCTCTTTTTCAGCAGAAAATCTGCTCTTACAGTAGATGTTTTGTTTTCTTTTACTGGCAAATTCCTTTGTCCTATATATCTTTTATAGAATTCATGTAATAACTGACTGGTTTTTCATTGTTCGCCTCAGACGAAAGAAAATAAGTTACAGGCCCTTAATTCTTTTAGAAAGCTAGTAAGATATTTAGAAATGATATTTTAACTTTTTTCTAAAATACAAGTTCAAATTGAGAATTTCCATGTCATATTGAGAAA
The DNA here is from genome assembly GCA_947397865.1 of Polietes domitor. Lineage (NCBI taxonomy): Eukaryota > Metazoa > Arthropoda > Insecta > Diptera > Muscidae > Polietes > Polietes domitor. Next base: position 161,797,916 of record OX377620.1, on the reverse strand, counting down.
ATTCCTATTGAAATTGAGAATTTCCATGTCATATTGAGAAAATTCCTATTGAAATTGAGAATTTCCATGTCATATTGAGAAAATTCCAAATGAATTAAAATTTCACCAAAATTGAGAAAATTCTAATTGAAATTGTGAAAATCAATCAATTTTCCTCAAACCAAGTAAATGTTACTAAATCTAAGTACTAAATCTAAGTAAAATTTTGCTGAAATTTTACTCAAACTAAGTAAATATTTACACATACTGAGGAAAATTTTGCTGATTTTTTCCCGTACAGGGTAGTTTTTTCCTAAAACCAAGTACAATTTTGCTAAATATGAGCCAAAATTTAGTAAATTTTTCCTAAAACCAAGTGAAATTTTTACTCAAACTGAGAACATGAAATATTTCTCAAAAGTTTTATGATACCTCTGCCTTAAATAGTTGAGCTATTACTCCACGAAGTATTAAGAAATAAATCTCGGCAATCGAAGGAGAATTACTTCTTCGATTAATATTCAAGAATTTTCTAAACACATTGAAGTGATTTTTATAATTTTTAGATATATGAAAAACTCGGCATAAATTTCAGGAAACACATTAACTTGTTTTTAGGGAAAAGAAATCACTTTTAAAACTTAAAAATTCCTTAATGTAATTTTTTTTTTCATAAAAAATCTTTATTTTTTTCTTACTTTAAACCTAGAAAATTTTCTTTCACAGAAGTATCAATTTACTCAATTGAAATATTTCTTTTATTAAATCCAAAAAAATCCTGTCAGACAGCAGGGAAAATCTAGTTTAATTAGATTACGAGCCAAACCGACCTAAAATCTAGTAATTTTTCCATACAAAATTTAAAATCGACCTCTAGGTCGATTCTTTAAAAATCGACCTCGAAATCTAATATTTAGACACGTAAAAATAAGAAAAAATTGAACAAATTATGGTTATGTGTCTAAACTATAGGAGAGCGAGAAGGAGATTTTGGCATTTATTTCTAATTTCTATGGCAATTCAAAAATGGAAAAAGAAAAGTAATAAATATGAAAACGACATTATAAGCTGAAAACAAAATGGACTTTAGATCAGGAATGTGCTCTGTTAGCTCTATGGGAGGACAATATAAACGGCCTGCGTTCGAACAAGCGAAACGGACACATATATAAAATAATGACAGACGAAATGCTGAAAAATTAATTTGTATTTTTCCCATCTGACATACAAACTAAATTACACAATTTTAGGAATAAAAATAGGTTTTTCAAATCCTGTCGACATATTACTTAGTTTTTTTGTCTTTTAGGGATGAAAAACGGTCAATGGGTCCATAAAGAGGATCGCCATCAAAATGGAAATTTTTTGCAAAAGTGCATTCCATAATAGGATCCTTCACATATAACATGGAATGCAAGTGGTGGAAGAAAGCACAGGAGTCTGTAGGGAACGGTTGCATTTTGTGTACAAAAATATAAATTGAATTTTGTTCCGTTTCAGACGGATAGTATTCACAGCAGTTTCGTTGTTTCTTATTCGAATGGAAATTAAATTTAAAATTTTCTTTATTAGAGCTTTCCATTGCGGCTGTTGTGGCTATTGCTTTCATTTAGCTTTGTTTACAAACAATCGTTTGTCAAATCGAAATCGACCAAATGTCAAAAAATTGCAGTGTAACAAGGTCGATTTTAGCAACTCGATTACTCAAAAAATCAACTTGATTTCATGCAGTGTAACAAGGCTATAAGTGAATTTACTACCCCATTTCTAGTAAATGAACTATTTACTATGTCACGAAATAAGGAAACTTTACTCATACTTAGTTAATATTTTTACGGAAATATTTATTAAACTAGAGTAATGTTGTTCAACTAAATTGGAGTATGGATTTTACTTAGATTTAGAAAATATTTTTTTCAATAGAATTCGCAATGCTACGATTTTTGATTTTGTAAAATAAACTGTAAATTATTTTATATAATTAATTAAGATTAATATTTTAGCCAGAACAATATCCCAGTTCAAATCAAATATTTTAATTTTTAATATTTTTGTTCTAAGATATCATAATATTTATCAAATAAATAAAAAATTGAGAAAATGATTGAAACACAATAATATTTGGTCTGGAGTCCATGGGTCCGTGGGATGGATTCTGAAGGTACAAAACACATGTGTATTGATCGCAGACCAACGCCATTTTCTATTTTTGTTCTATTTTTCTCAATGTGCTTCAAAACATTTTCCATGGGCATATATCTACACTGTTATTTAAGAAAATAAAAATGCTAGTGTCATATGGGCTTTATATATTAATTTTTAATTAATTTACCAATGACGAACAGTATACGTTTTAGGAGATGAAGGTTTTACCAAATGCTTCCAGCTAATAAATTCGAAATGGTTTTATCTGTCTTTGTCTAGTTTAGAAAATACACCCCCTTTTGGAGCTTACTCCGAATGAAGTTTACTCCGAATTTTTATACACTCCACGAGAGTATTATGGCTTTGTGCATTTGTTTGTAACACCCAAAAAGAAGCGAGATAGACCCATTGTTAAGTATACCGATCGACTTAGAATCACTTTCTGAGTCGATTTAGCAATGTCCGTCTGTCCGTCTGTCTGTCCGTCTGTCTCTCTGTCCGTCTGTCCGTCTGTCCATCTATTGTTGTAATCAAATTACAGGTCGCAATTATAGCCCGATCTTAACAAAAATTGGCACAAGTAAGTTTTGTGGATCAAGGACGAACGCTATTTAATTTGATGCAAATCAGTTCAGATATAGATATAGCCCCCATACAAATGTCGCTCCCGATTTGACATTTTCCGCTCTAAAAACCACATATTGTACCCAATTTTCTTTAAATTTTGCACAACATCTTATAATCCAACTAGAAACATCTATGCAGAAAGTGGGTAAGATCGGTTCAGATTTAGATATAGCCCCCATACAAATGTCGCCCCGATTTGACATTTTCCGCTCTAGAAACGATATATTGTACCCGATTCTCTTTAAATTTGGCACAACATCTTATAATCCAACTAGAAACACTTACGAAGAAATTGGGCAAGATCGGTTCAGATTTAGATATAGATATAGCCCTCATACAAATGTCGCTCCCGATTTGACTTTTCCGCTCTAGAAACCACCCAATTTTCTTTAAAATTGGCACAACATCTTATAATCCAACTAAAAGTTCTTATGGTGAAAGTGGGTAAGATCGGTTCAGATTTAAATATAGCCTAAATACAAATGTTGCTCCGAAAAGTTTAACCACTTTTGGCAAAACTATACACTTTATATTTCACCTATTTCGTTCCAGGTTTCAATATATCCTCATACAAATGTCCTTTCCGATGTAACATTTTTAGTCAAACACATACATTTACAGGATACAAAAAACCTTCCCGTTTTCACTTTTTCACTGAATTGAATTGTATTCGGATAGAAAGTGGAGTGTATCATAGAGTCGGCGCCGCCCGACTTTAGCCTTTCCTTACTTGTTATTATTTCAAATGATTACGTGAAGCTAAAGACTGTGCAATATGAATATAAGTAAAACATATTGTTTAAAAAAAATGTTAAAAACAAATTACTATTACATTATGAAATATGTATAAGTTAAAACAACACAACTTAACTATTTAATATTTATACATTACAAACAAACAAAAAACATTGCATTTTTTTCTCTTCTAACTAAACTTATATTTGATTGCAAAAAGATGATCAGAAAATATACAAATACCAAAACGTTTCATCATTATTATTACGATAATTATAATTATACAAACAAATTTGTGGCATTGTTATGAGAAATTTATTTAATTAATTTTTTAAATCAAATGTGAAACCAAAACATACAAAAAAACAATCGCAAACCTATTTTATAAACTAAAAACATCCATATATATATAAAACAAACAAATTCAAAATGTTATTTTTTTAAATTTAAATCCTATGTACAATTTAATTACTACATACTACTCTGCTCTTGGCTAATTGTAAATTTCTCTTCGTACCGTTTTATTAATTAATCTCTAACCAAAAAACAAAAACTTGAAGACACATTTAAGTTTTTCTTCTATTGATCTAAAGTACATGAATATTTATAAAGAAACAACAAAACCAAATCAAGAACAACCAAACAACTGTATTTATATTTGTATATTTTATATGTATTAAATGAGACAACAACAAAAAAAAAAACAAAAAACTCAAAAAGAAACTTTAACCATTTGCTGTTATTTATTATTATTATTATTATTAATAATATTATTATACATTTAATATAAAAAAGAAATACTGTTTTACATAAAAATAATTAATATACATACCTATATATATATACTTATACATATAAAAATAAATAAAATATTTTATGCTAAAATTTTAAATAATAAAAAAACAAACAAGCAACAACAATTTAAAACAAACTAATTGCAACTAATACCAAAGACACAAAAACCAAACAAACAACTAAATTTATTGACTATAGCTCATGAACTAACTCACATCGTGTTGAAATTGAAGTAATCCAAAACAAAACAAATCCCAATATTCGAGGTGGTGGAATTTCGGAATCTAATTTGAAAAGTATGTAGACATTTTTCTCTTCGATTGATTTTGGAAAAATATTTAACTTGAATTTAATAAGAAATCCAATTACTTACACACTAATTATCTAAAACGCAACGATTCACTTCAACCTGATTCCTTGCACAGCGTTCCGTTTTTATACCCTCCTCCTAAGGATGGGGGTATATTCACTTTGTCCTTCAGTTTGTAACACCTTGAAATATTCATCGGAGACTCCGTAAAGTATAAATATTCTGGGTCGCGGTAAAACTCTAAGACGATCTAGCCATGTCCGTCTGTATGTCTGCCGGTCTGTCTGTTAAAAACACGCCAGCTGTCGAACGAAACGAGCTAGGAGGTTCAAATTTTCCCCAAAATGTGTCTTATGGTTGCAAATCGGTTGGGATTGAAAGTGCTCGAAATCTCGTAGCATAAAAGCACCAAAAAGTAAATAAAAGTTTTAGCAGGCGAAATAGGATAAAAATGCTACCGACAATGATACGACAACAGTTAAATAGTTAACAGTTAAAAATACTAAAAAGGAAGATATCTCATGGGCGAATGGAAACAACTGCCAGAAGTGGAAGATTGGGTTCTTGACTTTTTTCAAAGGTGAAAAAACACAAATGTGAAAGGAAAAATCCAAAAAAAAAAAAATTATGAATTTAATATAAAATAGATATGAAAACAAGTAAGAAGGCGTTAAGTTCAGCCGGGCCGAATCTTATATACCCTCCACCATGGAGTGCATTCCACAGTATTACCCGCAGATTAAAGGATGTCGACTTTACATAGAAGCACAGTACCATATTGCGAAAATTGTGATATTTTTATGCACATTACTATATTTGATTACTATTTCAAACTATAATGTATACTTATGCGCACTGATTAAAATCTACTACTATATATAAATAAAATGCTGAAATTGTGAAAGTAAACATGCCTAAATATTAGGTGATTGTCAGTCGCCATTACAAAGAAGCATTTTCAAATACAGACAAAGTGATAAGAAAAGTATAAATTTTAAAGATATTCCCATTCTCCGCCCAAATGTAAAAATTTCGAAAAAAAACCTTTTTCGAGTCTTCATAGTCAGAATGTATACACCGAATTTCATGATTTCAACTTCAGCGGTTTGGTAGGTCCCATTTTTATCCCTCTTTTTAATTGTATCCCTTAAAAGTACGAATTTCGAAAAATCCCTCTATTTTACGTGTCTATGCAATTAGAGCGATGTACACACCGAATTTCATGATTCTAGCTGTTGTCGTATCATTGGTACCATATTTTATCCATTTTTGTCCCATTTCGCCCGCTAAAACTTTTATTTTCTTTGTGGTGCTTCCAAGCTACAAGAGGAACGTCCGCAACAAACTTTAACTGTATGAAAATAAGAAATTTAATTAATAAGCCAAGGCTACCAATATTTTTAATCTATGTATATACATATATTGGATATAATACTTCAATTCGTAAAGTAAATATAAGGGAGCAATCATAAATACCCTAAATATTGGGGGATAGAGAGCGTATTTTCAGCTACAGTCGTTTGGTTGGTTCTATTTCCATTCTATTTTAATTTCAAAAGTATAAATTTTGAAAGTACCTTATCTCTCACGTACGCAGTATAAGACAACTTCGTGATTCTACCATTTTTGTCGTAAAAGCAACAAAATAAAGTACGAATTTGTAAAAAAATATTTTACGTGGCTATGAATGTATACACCGAATTTCATGATTCTATCAGCGGCCATTTTGTTGGTACCATTTGTATCCCCTTTTTTCAATTTTGTCCCCTCAAGAGTACGACTATCTAAAAATCTCTTTATTTTACGTATCTACACAATTAGTGGGATGTGCACACTGAATTTCATCATTCTAGCTGTATTCGTTTATTATTGTATCCCTTGAAAGTACGAATTTTGGAAAAAACGTTTTATTTTTCGTTTCTACGCAGTCAGAGGAATGTATACTCCGAATTTCATGATTCCAGCTGCTGTCATTTGGTAGGTACTATTTTTATCCCCTTTTTCCATTTGAACTCCAAGAAGTACGAATTTTGGAAAGTTCTTTTATTTTACGTGTCTACGCAATCAGAGGAATGTATATATCGAATTTCATTATTCTAGGTGCAGCTGTTAGGTTGGTACTATTTTTATCCCTCTATCCCCATTTAACCCATTAAAAGTATGAATTTAGAAAAAATACTTTTATATTATGTATCTACTCTACTAGAGGAATGTACACGCCAAATTTCGTGTTTCTATCTGTTGTCGTTTGGTAGGAACAATTTTTATCCCTCTTTGTCCCATTTCGCCCCCTACAAATAAAAATCACTCTATGGTGTCCTTTTATGCTATAAAGGGAATGCGCATTGCAAATATGAAGTAAAATTTTTTCCCTCTGGACAGATTTCGTCCACTTTCAATCCCAATCGATCTACAACCATAAGACACATTTAGGAAAAATTTGAACCTCCTAGCTCATTTCCTTCGGCCGCCATGGTGCTTTCAACAGACAGACAGACGGACATGGCTATATCGTCTTAGAATTTTACCACGACCCAGAACATATATACTTTATGGGGTCTCCGATGAATATTTCAAGGTGTTACAAACGGAATGACAAAGTGAATATACCCCCATCCTGGAGGTGGAGGGTATAATAATCATATCATTCCACAAAGGCTATTTTTAGCCAATAACCCAATCGTCCACTCCTGAGAGTGAATTCGCTGTGAAATGAGCGAGAAGTGACACCTTCCTCAATTTAGTATTTTTGTTTCAGATTGAAATCACATGTTAGTCCTTCCAGAATGCTCGCGAAATAAAGCGATTTCAGCTCAAGGTCGATTTACAAATGTCAGACAAATGTCCCATACAAATTTGACATTTGAAAATCGATACTAAACTAATACAGAGAGGAGCATGAAATTTTAATTATTTTTAACAGATATTCTCCTCTATAATTTGACACTTATGTATACCGATTTCAGAGGATGCGAGTAATATTTAAAATATTTTTTTTTTGGAAAATGTTATCCTTTGAAAAATGAAAAACTGCAAACGCAAATAAGTCCATTTTGTCTATACGTATGTATATTAGAGTGGCTTCTCGACTAAAATGAAAGATTGGTTTGTTTTATGTGTTCTCCCAAAATATTTCGCTTTTACCATTGTCGCGTTCAAAATAACCTCCATAAATCAGGTTTTTCGTGAAAAGAGTTAGCGATGAGAATGGTATTGAGAAAAAAACCGCTAGAAATTAAAATCTGACCCGAGCCTTATTAAACCATATTAAAAACTTGCAAAATGACCCAGTATAAAGGGCAGATTTATACTATTTTAGCGCAATTTTTGATGCATTTTTTATAAAAACCGCAATAACTTCCACATTTTTAGTTCGAGTTATGTTTTTAGGGGCTCGATGGAGAGGTCTTGATAACCAATTGCAATTTTTAGAATTTTCTAACCCATTAAGGGCCGCAGATTTTTTCATACTGTTAATTCTCAATGGGTTAAATGTGAAGTAAAAACTGAAAGATGGGGTTATTTGCATCGTAAACATATTCTAGTCTTCTATAAAGCTAATTTTTGGAAAGAAATTCAACCATTTCAAATTTCCCCCTTAAAAATTAAAACATGAATAATCTATATAAACTTTTTAAAGGGGAAAAATTGAAATGGTTGTTAATGTTAAATTAACATAGATAGATGCATGAAATTTATAGTATACTAGCAGAACCCCCGCCCGCTTCGCCAGGCAGAAAAACAAACGGAAATAAAAATCATATAATTTCTTCTTGTGATCGGTATTATATGTACCGCTTATAATCAAGGTATTTCCCTGAGATACAAAAGAAATGGATATGTTCCATGGCGAATAAAGGAAGAAATTTAAAAATCAAATATCAATTTTAGGTTGAGTGTGATTATTCTCCTTTCCATTACCAAAACAAAAAACTTCCTACGTAAGAAGAACTTACTTAATCGAATAGCTGGAATTCGAATGTACTACTTTCAAAACACATAGAAAGTCAATCAAATTGTGCACTAATCAAACAACACAAAAACTAAAAAATTAATATAATTTATAGCTGTCATATAACTGTCATATAACTGACAATATTCAATAATAGGTTTTAACTTCGTATGGGAGGTACCACGCCCACTTTTCCAATACCGCAAATTTTTGAAACAACTACCCTTATTGATGCTAGACGCACTCACACAAAATTTCAGTATTGTATCTGTCATAGAACTGGATATATTAGAAATTCGTATGGGAGGTGCCACACCCACTTTACCAATACCACCCATTTTTTGCACAACTACGCACATTGATGCTATATGCACTTACATAACTTACACTTTCAGCACTCTAGGTGTCATAGAACTGACAATATTCAATAATAGGTTTTAACTTCGTATGGGAGGTGCCAGGCCCATTTGTCCAATCCCGCCCATTTTTGGCACAACTACGCACTTACATAAAATTTCAGCACTCTAGGTGTCATAGAACTGACAATATTCAATAATAGGTTTTAACTTTGTGTGGGAGGTGCCACGCCCACTTTTCAATACCGCCCATTTTTGGCAAAACTGTGCAGACTAAGAATTAAAAACTAAAACTAAGAATTAGTGGACTTTCACAAAAATTCAAGACTATAGCTGCAACAGTACTCCGAATATGCCAATTTATAAAAAATTAATAAATCCCCAATTTGTGTGGGAGGTGCTACGCCCACTGAAAATATCAAAAATTTATATAGCCTATTTTCACCACCGGAACATACTGTGAAAATTTCAAGAAGATCGGTCCAGTAGTTTAGTCTGCTATAAAGAACAAACAAACAAACCCACAAGCTTACAAACACAGATTCATTTTTATATATATAGATTTAGCAGATATTCTTCTCTTTCATTTGACACCCATATCGCCATTCTAAAGGGTGAGTTTTTAGCTATTATCTTTTTGGCAACACTGGTTTAAACAGCTGACGCACGTTTCGTGCTTTGTTTCACTGTCAAACATCTTCAGTTTGGTCTATAATTTAACCATGAATCGTCTTACAAACGAACAACGCTTGCAAATTATTGAATTTTATTATCAAAATGCGTGGTCTGTTAAGAAAGTTCATCGCGCGCTTCCATTTTATGGTCAGTTTAATCGACCCACTGAAGCGGCTATTAGGGCTATTGTGACTAAATTTCGCACCAAATTTACATTGTTGGACATTAAACCACCAACACGCTTACGTAGAGTGCGAACTGAAGAAAATATCGCAGCTGTATTGGCCATCAATTATCGATTCGTCGCCGTTAGCAGCAATTGGGCCTCTGTTACTCAAAAACGTGGAAATGCCAAAATTGGACTAAGCGGATGGACCATTTGAAGTGCAGTCAAGGTCAACATTTGCATGAAATAATCTTCAAACATTAAATTATATGGACCGTACTATCGATTCAAATAAAGATTTCATTCATTTTTCTGAATTTTATGTGTTTTTTTTTGAAAAACTTTCCTATAGCTTTTAAAAAATCACCCTTTATGACACGCAAAAGTACGAAACTAAATTATTGAAACATTTATATCCTTTGAAAATTAAAAGTCCTGTAAAAAAAGACAAACGACCACAAAATAAAAAACTGAGTATGAGAATTCTTATTAGTGACCTATAGCTTCACTTCTATATAATCTCGTTCTTGGGAGGGAAATCATGTCGAACGGTTTTATTGTAACATCTTATGTGAAGTTTTCCTTCCAATATCGGTAGGGTCGGTCCCGTCCGAATCAAACCTATTTATTTTTGTGTGATGAGTTTAAATGCGGGAAACGACTTTCGGTGCGATTTTTGGAAAGTGGGAGAGGAATTATGCGATTTAGCTCACAGAAAATCGTTTTACACAATCGCGTAATGTAAAGACTGCTTAAGAAAAAAATGGATCCATAGAGTCGATTTCACTTTAGGTGCCCCTAGTTGAAATAAAACAATACCTGGAAAATATGAAAATATTTAAGATGTGGCTTCCTGAGCGGTGATTGTGCTATACAAAAATATGGACACACGAGTTCGCTTTCACGGTAGGTGAAAGAACATCTTATAATCCAACTAGAAACACGTATGCAAAAATTGGGTAAGATTGGTTCAGATTTAGATATAGCGCCCATACAAATGTCGCTCCCGATTTGACATTTTCCGCTCTAGAAACGACATATTGTACCCGATTTTCTTTAAATTTGGTACAACATCTTATAATCTAACTAGAAACACCTATGCAGAAATTGGGTAAGATCGGTTCAGATTTAGATATAAATAAGCCAAAATTTCAGATGATCAAAAATTAGCATTTGTAGTCTTACAATGCACAAGTTTTTGATATGGATATATATAGCTCGGACCAGATTTTAATTTCTAGCAGGTTTTTTCTAAATACCATTCTCACCGTGAATTTTATTGAATAAAAACCTGATTTATAGAGGTTATTTTGAACGCGTCCAGCTCACGAACAGACAATGATAAAAGCGAAATATTTTGGGAGAACACATAAAACAAACCATTCTTTCTTTTTAGTCGGGAACATCCACAACTTTTATTTTGAAGCCACTCTAATGTATATCACCCGGTTCAAGTGTAATGACTATTTTCAAAAATAATCGTACGTCGTCATCATTCGAAATCGTAGTGCGGACTTTATTTTGGACTCTACATCAAAACGCGGTTCTTTGTGCGTACTCTGGTGCATCATAGGTAAAATCTAGTGCACTGAGTCAAATTGAAATTTGTATGGTGCCTATAACAAAAAAGGACCGATGTGGCCGACATTCAAATCAGATGTTTCTATGCAAAATCAAACGAGTTGTGGAACATTTGTCCATAATCATATACTATAGTCAGACTGGTGGACATAAAGACGATGGTTTATCTTTTGGGCGTTACAGACAAATTCACAAAGACAACTGGTGATGGTTTCAATAAATATGTTTAATAAAAACAATAAAAAATAAAGTCGAGATAAAATTGAGAAAATTCCAATTGAAATTGAGAATTTCCATTTCATATTGAGAAGATTCCAATTGAAATAAAGAATATTCTCAATTTTAAAAGGAATTTTCCAAATTTCTTTTGGAATTTTCTCAATTTGAAATGTAAATTCTCATTTTCATTTGGAATTTTCTCAATTTGAAAATTCTTAATTTCAAATGGAATTTTCTCAATTTGAAAATTCTTAATTTCAAATGGAATTTTCTCAATGTGCAATGGAAACTCACAACTTCAAGTGAAAATTTCCCAATTTCAATTGGAAACTTTTGGATATAGCCCCGATACAAATATTATTCTCGATTTGACAAGTTGGACCAGGTCATATTAGCCTGTGATTAGGAAACATACAAAAAATTTTCCCATTTTCACTTTTTTTACTGAATTGAATTTTATTCTGATAGAAAGTGGAGTGTATCATATAGTCGGCCCCGCCCGAATTTAGCATTTCCTTAATTGTTTTCTCTAGTATCTGGGTGACTAAAGTTCATATTCATTATACAAATAAATCGTAATATATTTAACTTGACCAATTTTTCTTAGTTGAAATATCGTGGCAAATTTGAATAAAATCGAAGGTAACATTTGTAAGAAGTCAAATCTACACTCAGAGAAAAGTGAACCCAATAATGAGTTAAAATGAACTAAAATTTAGGAAAATTGAAATTCGTATAGCGCTAAAGCAATATTTCCTCATATCAAGTTCAAACTTTTCCTTGAAAGTAGTACATGCTTTGAACTTGATTCTAGTAAAATTTTCCTCAAACCAAGTAATTATTTACTCAAACTGAAGGAAAAATCCATTAAGTCTTTCCTCAAACCAAGTAAAAGTACATTTTTACTAAATCTAAGTAAAATTTTGCTGAAATTTTCCTAAATCTAAGTATTTTTTTCCTAAAACCAAATAAATTTTTACTAAATTTAAGTAAAATTTTCCTAAAACTAAGTAAATTTTTTCTCGAACCAAGTAAATTTTTACTAAATCTACGTAAAATTTTACCGAAATTTTCCTAAATCTAAGTAAATTTTTACTAAATTGAAGTAAAATTTTCCTTAAACTAAGTAATTTTTTTCTCAAACCATTTCATTTTTACTAAATATAAGTAAAATGTTGCCGATATTTTCTTAAAACTAAGTTAATTTTTACTCGAACCAAGTAAATTTTTACTAAATCTAAAATTTTACCGAAATTTTCCTAAATCTAAGTAAATTTTTACTAAATTGAAGTAAAATTGTCCTTTAACTAAATAATTTTTTTCTCAAACCATTTAATTTTTACTAAATCTAAGTAAAATGTTGCCGATATTTTCTTTAAGTTAATTTGTACTCAAATCAAGTATTTACTTGAACTGAGGACAATTTTACTGATTTTTCAAATAAATGTTTTTGCATCAGAGTATGCAAAACTAGTACAAAAAATGGCAACATGAAATATTTCTCAAAAGTTTCATGATACCTCTGCCATAAAGACCTGAGGTTTTTCACCAGTATAGCTGCGAAAGCAAGATAGGCGCCTTTGCAGTGGTTGTTTAGAATACTACTTGAAATATTTAAGAAATAAGTCTCTGCAAACGAGCGAGAAATGCTTCTTAGAATAATATTCAAGAATTTTCTAAACAATTTCAAGTGATTTTATTTTATATTATTTCATTAATACGTAAGTGTATGTAGAACTCGGCATAAATTTCAGTATACGCATTAACTTAATTATAAGGAAAAACTCATTTTTTAGTTAAAATTTCCTAAATGGAATTTTTTCCATGCAAAAAAATCTTAATATTTTTCTTACTTAAAACTCGGAAATTTTATTCCACACAACTATAAATTTAATCAAATGTAAGAATGTTTTATAAGATTCGATGAAATGTTTTTAAGTAAATTTACTACCCTATTCTATTCTAGTAAATGAACTATTTGAAATAAGGAAAAATTACTCATACTTAGTTAATTTTCCTACTTTTAAGGAATTTTTTACTAAACTGGAGTAAAATTGTTGAACTAAATTGGAGAATGGATTTTACTCAAATTTAGGAATGCTATTTTTCTGAGTGTAGATGGGATATTTGCATGGAGCTATATCAAATATTGCCCCACATGTCCCACTTTCAACAATGTGCCAAATTTAAAAAAATGTGGAGAATTAGTATAGGGAATATAAGCAAATATGGACAGGGGCTAAATATATTGAGTAAATTCCATTTCAAAAAAAGAGAATTCCAAATGAAATTGATTTATAATTGAGAAAATTCCAATTGAAATTAAGAATTTTCATTTTATAATGAGAAAATTTCAATTGAAATTGAGAATTTTCATTGAGAGTAGTGCAATTGAAATTGAGAATTTCCATTTCAAGTTGCAAAAATTCCAATTGAAATTTAGAATTTCCATTTCAAAAATAGAAAATAGACCAGTGTTTGAGACAGGTAATACCTCATCCTCAATCGTTTGATGATGAAGTCAGATTGTGTTACACCTACCATAGAGTGGTGTGATAATACGGTTAATACGCTTTAGCATCATTAGCATCACCACGTGCAAACGTAACCCATCCGCAGTGGATATTTCGTCGACCTTTCAATTAAGTATAGTATAAGTGGTATAGTAAGTATAGTTGTGAACTTAAACTATCTTTAAATTTAGACCAGTTGGTCTTAGTTTTGTTTCACAACTTAATAGATTCCTGTGGCTGCCGGAAACATAATGTGACGATGAACCGGTTTTATGAATATCCACCAACCAACTGTTGAAGAAACACGAAGCGTCGAAAGTAAAAAAGCTTCAATATGTGCGAGTATTTAATATTAATTATTTTCTTATTTATATACATATAGCTGTATCATATATCTTTTGAATTGTATTGAATTTCCGAATGTGTTCAAAGTCATGTCTGACGGTTTTATATATCTTTCGTTCGTTCGATTTTCAAAATCGCTGTTTCTTTTGTTATTTCCTTTGCTTTCAATACTATCATTTCGTTGCCAGCAACTTAGTTATTACGGAAATCTGCTCAGACTCAAACAAACAGACATTTGGACTAATCACACCTGTACGCATCATCACAACATATCTAAAGAAAAATGCAATATTTTCGATAAAACCGTTTTAACAAAACAAAAATAGGAAAATACAAAACTCAAATTTTTTGAATATCAAATAAATAAACTAAAACAGAAACAATCTTCCACCAACAAAAAATCTGTTAAATATACTAAATAGCATACATAAAATAGAATTACATACATATTTTATGTAAATTAAATAAACTAAATTAAAAAGCAGCACGAAACCACCAACAAAATGTAACACTATCAAACAACAAAAATTAAAACTACCCACTATAAATAATTAAAAAGCTAAATACTTATATTACCAGTCGAAGGAAGTAAAAACCTCTAGTGCTCAGTTATTTCGAGGACACCCAGAGAAACACTTGAAAGAATTGACAGAGAATCGCTGACAATGTTATAACCTTCATTATAATAAAATAAAGAAGTGGAACGGTGTATGCTCATGGTAAGTTTGGTAAGTACACGTCATTAGTAATAACCTCAGATCTCTGACGATTACTGCCGAAACGGGCCTGCAACTGAAAACTTTGATCTCAATTCCCAGATCTAAGCATCGCAATTGTGAAAATGCGAAGCAACACAGTTATTTGTCGCCGTGACTGTGACACGACAATGGTTTCAGTCAGCAAGTGTCTTTCATACAGTAAAAAAAAAATAAATGATGAAGCGTTCGACTGGGATTATTGTAAGAAAAATCCACACAGCATATACACAAGCTGAGAGTCGAAATGTCTTCCTTATAGCCTTTTCAAAAGGTCAATTTACATACACATGTCAGATCCCATACAAATTTGACATTTGGAAATCGATCTTATTGCATTTCAAGTTGAAATCAATTGATTTCGCACGCTGTCTGAAAAGCTATTAGCATGTTAAGTCATTTGGATAGTTAACAGTTCGTCTTAATCAAATTTTATATATTTGTGAAATTTTTGAATATTATGATTTGATTTACTATAATCTGCATTACATCATGCTAAGAGAGACATTTCCACTCTCAATATGTATAAGCTCTCTCGAAAAGATAAAAAATTAATAAAGGCCCATCCAGACAGACGCAACACGATAATTTTGACAGTAGTGCCGCCTCACATATTCCAATAAGAACGTACTATTGTCGCAGCGACTGTTGGTTCACGTTTAAAAATTGATCTTATGTCATTTCAGCCAGATTTCGCATGCGGTGTGACAAAGCTTTTTAAGTCTTTTCAGACTGCATGTGAAATCTAGTTGAAATGACATAAGATCGATTTTAAAATGTCAAACTTGTATGGAATGTAACATTTAAAAATCGATCTTATGTCATTTAAACTAGATTTCGCATGCAGTGTGACATAGCTATTATAGCCTTTTCAGACTGCCTGTGAAATCTAGTTGAAATGACATTTACTTACTAGCTTAATATTTGTATGGAATTTACTCGCTTAAAGAAGAAAGTAGCTTACTCCTCTCTTAGTCACCGAGTAAGGTGGTTTATTTAAATGAAACCAATGGATAAAAATATTGCCACAGGCCTAAAGAACCCAACCATTCCACACAAGCTACCGCACCGTGTGCGCTTCAGAGAATTTGAAATGAAATACTAAAGAGAGACATTTTAAATATTCCCACTTGAATATTTAGCTCAAAACTGAGTAAACAGAATAAGAAAATACTCGATGCTCATTATTCTTCAGTATTGAATTATCAATTAAAGCATTGGGCTCGCCGAAGCGTGCGTTTTAACGTAGATGCATAGAGTTTCATGAATTTTATGACGCTTCGATGTGAATGCTGCCATCAGCACTTTCATTTTACGCTTGACACCTTGGTGTGCCCACTGCTTAATGATTTCTTGCAATTCTTTGAGACGCTGTACATGGCCGTTTCCCTACTCCACTCCACTATCACGACACTTCCCGAGAGATTGGTACCGTATGGTCAGGTTGCAACAAGAGTTACAGGAGTGAGTGTCACACTGTACACAATGCCAACATACAAGATTAACTACAAGCTCAAAGTTCAGGTCGATGGAAAATCGATAATATATGTGACCCTATCCGATGTGATACAAGCTGTTGCTGATCTTCCACAGTGTACAGACCGAGGTTTCGAGACGACCGATTTATTATACTTCTCTCAAATCTCCCGCTGTCAGTCTAGCATTCTTTAATCGATTTGCAATAAATAATAAAATTGTATAAACCAAGCTTCGCCTGACAATAACATTATGAATATAGGCGAGGCCCACAATCCAGTACAAACTGTGACTTTCTGTGTCAGCATTTCCACTTACATCGAGTCGTAGAGAATATCCTTACTAGCTTAATTTTTGTATGGAATTTACTGGCTTAACAAGAAATTACGTTACTACTGTCTTAGCGTTGCTACTACAGGGTGTTTTATATTGGGGTATAGAACTTTAAGTTGGCATCACTTTTTTAACTGGCGGCCATTTTGTCAGCTGTCAAGTGATTAATATTTAGTTTGGTTTGCCATTTCATCATGAACAGGTTGACAAAAGAACAACGCTTGCAAATCGTGCAAATTTATTTCTAAAGTAATGGTTCAGTTCGCGAAGTTCACCATTTTATGGTCGACATAATCGTCCATCAGAGCAATTAATTCTGTTAACCATGGATCGTTTTCGCACTACGTTTACTCTATGTGATAATACGCATCCGCAGAGACGTCGAAGAATGCGCACCGAAGAAACAATTGCCGCTGTAGAGCAAAGTGTTGAAGAGGACCCGAATGAATCGATTCGCCACCGTGCACAGCAATTGGAGTGGTTGAAAATTGGACCTGTGAATTGGCTATATTCGAGCCAGCCGCGGCGGCCACATGCCCGAAATCATATTTAAACATTAATGGCATAAAATTACCCTTCCAATAAAGCCAAATTGATGGACATTAAAACGATTTTCTTGTGTTTTATTTCAATTCGAAGTTCTATACCTCAATAAAAAAACACCCTTTATATTTTTCTTGTTGATTCATTTAAGAAAAACCAATTGGTAACAATGGGCCATCTTATCAAGTCTTTTAATCGTAAGCTAGTGAGCCCAATAGAACAGGCCTAAGGATTTGAGTTACTCGTATACTGAACGTCCTCATTAGTGTGATTTTCAGGCTACACCGGAAGACCCAGCTTCCACTTGGGATTCATGACAATGGTGAAGGATATAACAAATGTCAAATAATGAAACGTAAATTTTTGAAAAATGGTGAATTAAAAATAACCATAGAACCTTTCAACGTGTATCTATGTATCTGGTAATAAAAACTACAAAGAATTGTTTTTTTTAATTGATTTTAAAAGACTGAATTATTTGGTGAATTTCAGTGGAATTATTTCACCTTTTTATGTACCTTAAAATCAACGACACAAAATATTTTCTAATAAATAAAATATATACAACAGAGACACTCGCAAATTTACGTTTCGTTTTTTAAATTAATAACCTAGAATATTTTGTGAACATTTTTTTAATCAAACATGATTTAAGTTTTCAAATTTCAAATACATATTTCAATACGATCCAACATTAATGCTAACAATCTACATCCGTAACATACAGATCCTTGTTGCAGACAAGAATTTTTCTTTCTAACATTTATGTATGCATTAAATTACTCTATTATTTAAGAGATATTTACTAAACACATACAAATATATATATATACGTAT
The DNA here is from genome assembly GCA_947397865.1 of Polietes domitor. NCBI lineage: Eukaryota > Metazoa > Arthropoda > Insecta > Diptera > Muscidae > Polietes > Polietes domitor. The sequence continues at coordinate 161,779,574 of OX377620.1, read as the reverse complement.
ATATTTACTAATATTTTTTTTGGTTTTTATAAATGAACTACTTCAACATGATATTAACAAATGGATAACAAAGGAAATATTAACATTTAATTGAAATAAAAAACATTTGTTTGTTAAAATATGAAGTGCAAAATGTGATGTTTTATTTGGATCACACAAATCAACCTTCTCGCTGGAGTGCGAGACAAATATTCAAGTACTAAAAGATGATTGTTTGGTTGTTTATCGACTGCTGTTACTTTGCTAAAGCAAATAATTATTTGGCGCATCAGTCGATGTCAGCGCCATCGTCAATTATACAGGTGTGCCTGTTATCGATTAAATAGTGATTCAGAGATGAACATCGATAGCTGATAGAAAATTTCCGATAACGAACAGCTGTCCAAATCCTTGAGTTTGTATGAAATCATGCAATGTGTCAATTTGGGAAATGAAGGCCTTACGGATGAATATTTAGAGCAGTGAAATAAAATGTGATCCACAGAGTCCGCGGCATCGCAGACATCACACTGACCCGTTGGCACAACCCTCATTTTTGCCAGAGTGGCACTGCAGAAACAATGATCACTTAGGATGAGGCTAAGAGACTTACATTTCTTCGGACTAAAGTTTTCGCCAGCAAACCAGCTTTGTCTGGTCGGACCTGGGAAGATCCTGTAATAGTGCGAAGTTCCCCCTCGGGATGATTCTTGATATTCTGCAGACCAGCACACCCAAACCCTTCTTTCAATTATATTGATTGTATCTTTGATCGGCCACTGTATATCCCACGGCGTTCCGATTTCTCTAGCTTTATTCGCCGCCTCATCTACTATCTTGTTAAGACCAATATTCGAGTGACCGGGAATAAAATGAAGTTCGACCCCATTCGGTATATCACTCGCCAAATTAATGAGTTTATCGACTAAGAAATTTCTGTGAGCATTGCTCTCGGCCGAGAGTAGGCCGCTCAGACTATCCGTAAGCACTGCAATTTTGTTGTTGACCGCAAATTCCATGTCTTTCACCAAAGTCATTAGTTCAGCTGACATGATGAAAGTTCCTTTTCGGTGTAGTACGCGAAGACAGTACGGCTTTCATAGGGGATGAAGGCTGCACTCGTTGTACCGGCCCTGACGGACCCATCAGTAAAGAAGATCTCATAGTTGTTGTCTTTCAGATGTGTAAATTTTTAGTTAAAAAGGGCATCAGCTCGGGACAGGCCTCAGATTTTCGACTATCAGTGTTTTTGAAGAAATCGTTGAATACATTAATTTTAATGTTGGTCTGTGACATTATACGAGTCGGCGCAATGTCTCTCAGATGTCACTGTATTTACCAAATGCTTTAGCATAAGCGGTATTGATATGGTGTCTCTGGGATAGCATGGTGGATGAAGCCAGGAGACCATACGCCATGCATTTAACCAATTCCTTTCCGTAGTAGTAGCTCGAATCGATGAGCCGGAGGTAGTTCTGCCGCCATGTGATATAAAATGGACACTGGGGTAGACCGTATCAGTTCCAAAGCCTTTCTAATATCTTGAATCTTGTCATAGCCATATTTCCGATATTGGAAATAACCACAGCCTTCTTAGGGTCAATACCAAACCTACAGCCGTTAAGAATCCTAAGGAAATTACAACTCCTGTCGATATCCGCAACTACCTTCTGCACATGTTCTACTGGTGAATTGTTGGAAGAGATGATACACCAAGATATCTGATAACGGAAACTTGATTCAGTGCTATATTGTCGACGACAAAGTCGAGTTGTCTAGCCTTTCTATTGAAATGGATTATATTAGTCTTGGACATGTTAAGATGTAACTCTAAATTGTGACATCTGTCCCAAAATTCTCCAATAATCTCTGCCGTAAGTCAGAACAAAAAAAATCATTGGCAAATTGAAACATTGTGCATGAATCAGTATTTATATTGTGTAAGGCCCCCCATTCACGTACAGTTTTAACTGTCAGTTATAACTGTACGTGAGTTGCCGGTCTTAAACTGTGAACTGAGATGTACACTAGGGCGTACCTCAAAAAAAAAGTTCGCCGTACACCTTCGAATATGAAGTATTATTGAAAGGTAGTTTCAAAAAAAAATTTTTTATTTTTTTATGCCGAACGTAGGGGTCGCGCTTTTACATTTTTCTATATAACTTGTATTTATAAACGGATTTTAAAGTGTGATACATCGATGTTTTTGTCTCGACGAGGCCGATTTTTTTGTCTTTGAAGTCATTGAGCTCAAGCACCCCCTTCTGGTACTTACCCATCATTTCTCAGTTGCTACTACCCTAATGTACCACTCTAATAATCGAAAATTAAAGCTCGCATAAAATCATGAATCATGTTTGAGCTCAATGACTTCAAAGACAAAAAAATCGGACAAAAACATCGATGTATCACACTTTAAAATCCGTTTATAAATGCAGAAGTTATATAGAAAAATGTAAAAGCGCGACCCCTACGTTCGGCATAAAAAAATAAAAAAAAATTTTTTGAAACTACCTTTCAATAATACTTCATATTCGAAGGTGTACGGCGAACTTTTTTTTTTTTACTTGTAACCTGGTACGCTCTAATGTACACACACGTCCAGTTCAGTACTTCAGTTTTTAACATGGATTCGAACGAGCAGGACGGTTTGGCCGCTCTCGGTTTAGTTTTTGTAATTTTACAAAAAAGAAAAAATAAACATGATACGCGATCATGATACTCGCTAGACTTAACTTGCCATAGGCAAGGTTCAGATCTATATATTCCAATAAAATCAACTATTACTTGGTTCTGTTTACGCGACATGATGATACGCACTCTCGCTCGACACAAATTGAACTGAGAACAGTACAGCGAACCCCCACACACGTTCACTTCAGTTAAAACTGTCAGTTAAAAATATAAAATTTTTATATTTCTCAGTTAAACTGAACAGTTGAGTACAACTGTCAGTTATATACCACACACATACAGTTTCAACTGACAGTTTTAGCTGAACAGTTCAAACTGACAGTTAAAACTGTACGTGAATGGGGGGCCTAAGGTAGCGGTATATATATATTAAAGAGGATAGGACTGAGACCACTGCCCTGAGCAAGTTCAATCGAAACCAGCGCAAAGTCCGCCTGCTTAGGAAATCACCAATCCAGGATATAAAGTGTACATTAATTCCCACGGATCTGAGGGTGTGAGTTAATTTCGGGACGCTTGTTGTATCATAAGCATTCTCCACGTCTGCACATAGGCCCACCACATGGATTTGAGTTGATAAACAAAATTATTAAGGTCGTTTAGACACGTGGAGCTAGCGGGGCTGAAAGCGTATGATATTAATGGTAAGTTGTTGCCCTCCTTGACTTGCCGTCGAATTCTCTCCTTGATTAGCCCCTCAATTATCTTAAGGTAAACGCATAAAAGAGATATTGGTCGATAATTTTCGACTTTCAGTGGTTCTTTGCCCCTTTTCGGGATGGGTTTAATCGTAATGTTTCACCATAAGTTAGGTATATTGCCACTCAGCCAAACAGCCTGGAGCATGTTGAAGAAATCAAGCCTACCATTCGCTGACACTATGATCAAAATTTCATATGAAATCAGATCAGGACCAGCCGCCGAACTCGGATTTCTAGCCCTAAAAAATTTCTCAAAGTCTCCAAATTGAAAGACGGGACGATTGGAAACCGCTTCAGAAAGTGGTGGTGACGTGAGCCGTGATCATTCCATGATCCCTTTATCTCGTTTTCCCTTTTGTACTCCCTTACATTCTTGAGGGAATTCAACATCTTCTTAGGTGACGGATTGTGAGTAATTTCATCAATAAGACTTTCGAAGTTGGCCTTCTTGCGTAATTTAATATGATGTTCAAAGGATTTAGTGAGGTAGTATTTCTGTTCAGCTGCTGTTCTCAGCCTAAAACGGCTACCAGCTTCTTCGTCCCACCAAGACTTCGGGCAGCGATTGCTATCCGCATCGATCGTGATAGTATTTCTTGCTCATATACGTATTTTTGCAACTATGTGCTACAAAATTCATGAAATTGGCAACTTACATATTCATACTTACACCATTATCCAACTAACTGATTAATTTCAACTAAGAAACTTGTGTAAATCCTACAAATTTATAAATTGGGAAAAAGAACATGGTTGAATATTTTACGGTACATAAGCACAGAACACCTACCAAGTATACTTAAGGCCGAAACACAATGAGGAAAATATACGTATATTTTTAAGCATGCATGTCTCGAGCAGTTTTGAAATGTATGTAAACATATGAAGGTACAATAAAAGCGTGCATCCCAAAAGTGTGTATCAAGCGTACAAAAAGTTGCTGAATTTTTAACTTTTTGTGTGCTTCGTGAAGCAGAAGCGTAAAAACATATGTTTTTTTGAGTTTTGTTTGCGCGTTTAGTTAGAAAAAATCTGACCGGTCTAATTGAAAAAGTAAACAAAAAGGAAAATGTTTGAGGAAGTTTTAATAAATGATGTGCATAAATACCAATGTATATATAATAAATCGCACATATCATTTTTAAATAAGTTAATTAAAGCGGCAGCCTGGAAAGCAATATCCAGAGCTGTGGATTTGCCAGGTAAGTACATTTGGACGAAAAACAAATTCTCACTTTATATGTCGGTAATTGATTAACCTTTTCGGTATATATATTCGTAAATATATTTGTAATATGTGAAGTTGATAAATGCCATAGTCGTTGGATGACGTTGCTGGATCGTTTTGTCGGAGAAAATTCAAGAATGTCATCTGGAAGCGCGGCGTCGTACGAAAGACTATGTAGCTCCAAAACCGCTAGTAATGTGTTTAAATAGAGAATTAATATAGAGAATAGGTGTAGTGACACTTCTAGCAACAGTTTGCAGTCCGGACATTTGTTTGTTCTCGTTCATCATGTTGCTGCGTATAATTATAATTAATTATACTAATTATTTGTTGCTTGAGCTTTAATATTCATATTTCATTTATTCCATCAAATTGTGATTTGTATTTCTCATCTTTCTAGAACTACAAATAATTTGTTTTGAGACTTTGGACTGGTCGGTTATAGAATATGACGACTCAGAAGGATATATTTTACAACTCCTCATCAAACATGGTGTCGGCAATGTATTGGGATGATTCTTCGAGTATGTCTTCCAAACTCTCTCTAGCTCCGAAGAAACATAATGAATATACCTTCAATGATACTCAACATTTATTTGATGACGACGAGTTCGAATCTTTTTCAAAAGGCTCTCCGGTACCGAAAAGAGAAGAAAAACATTCAATGATGACCACCACGAACTATTTCCAAATGTGTCTCCAGTCCTGAAACGGGGTAAGGGTGCAGTCAAAGATGCTCACGAAGAATTTTCAAAACTTTGTGGGACAGTTTTCAGCTTTTTTGAGAAGAAAATTGACGGTGAATCATCTCAAGCCAATTGTAGCAATGATCCTTTCTATACATTTTTAGAGAGTATTATATGCCAAGTCGATGAGCCTTTCCAAAATCAAATTAAAAACAAAACTATAATAAATACTATACACCATCTTATTTTATATGATTAATTGTGTGTTTCTTTCGAGTCTTTTCCACATGGTAATTGTCTTTAAACCTTTTATTTTTGCTTTTAATCTGTATTATTTTAAAACGTTAAGTTGGACTGAAACCTAAAATACAAATGAATTGTGATATTTGGTGCATATGTAATAAGTAATTAATAAAACTAATTTTGTATGACTACCAAAAATGTATTATGTTTATTTTTCGGAAATTAAGGGTTTTCAAATAAAATAACTCCAAAAATTTTCGGAACAAAACTTCAAAAAACTAAGTTTTTTAAAATATATATAAAATATATAAATAAAATATATATAAAATATATATTCTTTTAGCTTATCCCGCAACCGAAAGGCTAATTTTGTGGCATTGTTTGTGTGACTTCGTTTCACTTTTGGTTACGTGCTTTCCATCGATAGCGCCAACACAGTGTGTGAAATTTCATAGGATTTCCAAATCAAACAGCATATGATTTGGAAATCCTATGAATTGCCATTCGTTCCGGGTTGGAATTGCGAGTTAGCTTGGAAAGAGGTTAACCAAAATTACTTCACTTACCTCTCGTATTATTTTTCGCACTATTGATGCACCCATTTTAAATGTATGAAAAAGATATTGCGTGCTATCCCCATGTGCTAAATAGCTGTATAAAAATTATAAATCCCTTTGCGTATACATAATCTTTTTCAATTTACTTACACTAGGTTCATTTAGCTGATATTGGCTGCCGGTTGTTGCGCTTTGTCAAATCTTCCTCCATCATGGAAAATAGTTGGTCGAAGACCTGTGGAGTCGTCCTTACCATTTTAGGGAATTGTTCGTGGTCATTGTTGAGTAAATGTTCGAAGCTTAACGCAATCCCATCAATATTTCTATTTTGGTATAATGGCCGCCCCAAATTTATTAAAAAGTTGTACATAATTGTAATAAGCACGACAACCGAAGCTATTTCACTTATTTCCATTTTTAATTATGTCGCACGTGCATACTTTCTATGTGTCTTGCAAACAGCAAAAGTACGCTTTTTTCTCAAACGCAAGTGCAAAAATGTCAATTTTATTAAAAAAATATAAGAAGGTAAAATAAAGTAAACGAGTAAATACCAGTTTTTAGTTACTTTTCACACAAATGAGGGGGTATGTCCAATACCGGATACCCTAAGTAAAGTTTGCCAGCCATCGGACTACAGGGGAAATCTAGTTTAAGTTGATTTCGAGCCAAATGGACTTCAAATCTAGTACTTTTTCCATGTTCAATTTAAACTCGACCTGCATTTCTAAAAAAATCTAATATGCAGACTCGCAAAAATTGAAAAATTTATGGTTATGTCTCTAAAATATACACTTGAAGAAAAAAGTCTGTTATTAACAGCAGCGATTGTCTGCTATTACAGCAGTTTTTCTGCCATAACAGCAGGTTTTATGCAATTTTGCTTCAGCATTCACACTGCTAAGGTGTTTACAGTCTGCTAAAAATGGCTGCTGATAATTAAATTATAAAAATAGATAAAAAATAAGCGTTTATAATTTTAAAGCCTTTCAGATTGACGGCGAAATTGAATTTAGCTCGAATTTCGTTTTATATTAGCTTGGGGTAATATGTGTATCATTAAAAATGCAATCACAATATCTTTCAGTGGTAATAAATTCCCTTATAATAATATTTATTCTAAAATTCTAGTGTTGTTAATAAAATTGTTAACTGGCTATATTGTTCTGTACATATGTTTAAAGTTTCAAGAAAACGTTTTTTTTCTTTATTGCTAAAAACAGCAAACAGTTGTTTGCTATTTCAGCAGATTCAAATCTCCTACCTCTTTTTCAGTAGAAAATCTGCTCTTACAGCAGACTTTTTGCTTTCTTTTACTGACAAATTCCTTTGAGTGTATGAGAACAACAAGAATATTTTGACATTTATTTCTAATTTCTCTGTCGATTCAAAAATGGAACAAGAAAAGTAATAAATGTAAAATATTTAAAAGTGTTTGTTAAATTTAATCGGTTTAATTACATTTTCAGGAAAAAACGACATTATATGCAGAAAACAAAATAGACTCCAGACCAAGAATGTGTTCTGTGGGAGGACAATAAAAATGGCCTGCGATCGAACAAACAAGACAGACATATATATAAAGTAATGGCAGACGAAATGCTGAAAAATTAATTGTTTTGTATTTTCCCCATCTAACATACATATTAAGTTACAAAATAAATATGGATTTATTTAATGCCTTGCAAAGGTACGAAGATAGTCTTTTGTCTTCAAGGGAAGAAAAGCGGTCAATGGGTCCATCAGGAGGATCACCATAAAATGGAAATATTAGGCCTGTTCGATTGGGCTTAGTAGCTTAATTTTTGTATGGAATTTACTCGCTTAACAAGAAAATAGCTTACTACTATCTTAGCATTGCTGCCAGATTTTTCTTGTTGATTCATTTAAGAAAAACCAATGGGTAACCATGTTTCCACTTTATCAAGTTTCTTAATCATAAGCTAGTAAGCCCAATCGAACAGGTCTATTATAAAAAAATGCATTCCATAATATGATCCTTCACATCTAACAGAATGGAATCAGTGGTGGATAAAGCACATGGGTTCATAGCGAACGGTTGGACAATAGCAAACTATAAAAATAGTATTGCAGTTTTCTCTGCATAAATACAAATTGAAGAATTTTGTTCATTTTCAGAAGGATAGTCTGCACTGCAGTTTCGTTTTTTTTATTCGATTAAAAATTAACGCACATTTTAGTATTAAATTTAATTTTTCTTTATTAGAGTTTTCCATTGCGGCTATTGTTGTCATTTCGCTTTGTTCACAAACTATCGTTTGTCAAACTAAATCGACCAAATGTCACCGACACTCAGAGTAAAGTTTTTGTGATTTGCCTCTAAACATCCCTAATAGCCTTGTCACACTGCATGCGAAATATAGTGTAAAAAAGCGCAGCAGGCGACTGCGCTGTTTATAAAATTAATAATCCAAAATTAATATTTGCGTTTTAAGTATATTTTGTTAGTACTTACGTACAGATTTACCTGCCAGAGAGAAATTCCACTCACCATAAAAATCATTTTTGCAGCTCTTGAAAAACACGTCGCGCTGTTGTTTAGATTCCTTTCTACTGACGTCGCTTTAATTGAAGTTGGGTACAAGTCTTGGATTGAAAAGTTGTGATTGGCAACACTGTTATATCTGACAACTTCTTACCGTGAAAAAATCTTAATTCGTCATCTGAAAAGTTTCTATTAAACAATTTAAGAAGAAAACAGAGGTAAATCATTGTTTTCTCTATTGGAAATTAAAAACCAGCATATTTAAAATTATACTTTTATAAGATTTAATAAATTGCCATCCGAAATATAGTTGAAAATTGGTTTGAAAATTGTAATTGTGCAAGTGCGAGAAATTGTAAATGATGTGTATACGCCCCGGAAAAAACACATACAGTTCGCTGGCTCACATAAGAAATATGGCATTAAAAAGACGTTTACCCCAGTCGATTGATAACGATATTAATTAAACATTCTTTGTATTTTATGTACTTACAGGGAGCAGAAAGAATATCAATAAGTTAAAATGACTGACTCCAAATATTTTTCAACCACCAAGAAAGGTGAAATTTTTGAACTAAAATCCGAACTTAACAATGACAAGAAAGAAAAAAAGAAGGAGGCTGTCAAGAAGGTACGTACGCAGTGTAACAATTAATATTAATTGAATTATATAAAGCAATCAAATTGATAACAATTCTTGTAGGTAATTGCCAGCATGACTGTGGGTAAGGATGTTTCCGTCTTGTTCCCCGATGTGGTGAACTGCATGCAGACCGATAATCTTGAGTTGAAGAAACTGGTCTACTTGTATTTGATGAATTATGCCAAATCTCAGCCAGATGCTGCCATTATGGCTGTCAACACATTTGTAAAGGATTGCGAAGATTCCAATCCTTTGATAAGAGCTCTGGCCGTTCGCACTATGGGTTGCATCAGAGTGGATAAAATCACAGAATATCTATGTGAACCTTTACGCAAATGTCTTAAAGACGAGGACCCTTATGTACGTAAAACTGCAGCGGTATGCGTGGCCAAGCTGTACGATATTTCGGCATCCATGGTGGAGGATCAGGGATTCCTTGATCAACTCAAAGACCTTTTGTCCGACTCCAATCCCATGGTGGTGGCCAACGCTGTGGCAGCCTTAAGTGAAATTAATGAATCCAGCCAATCGGGCCAGCCTTTGGTGGAGATGAATTCGGCTACCATCAACAAACTTTTGACAGCTCTTAACGAATGCACCGAATGGGGACAGGTGTTCATATTGGATTCTTTGGCCAACTACAGTCCCAAGGACGAGCGTGAAGCCCAATCGATATGCGAACGTATTACACCACGTTTGGCCCATGCGAATGCTGCTGTTGTTCTCAGCGCCGTCAAAGTTTTAATGAAATTATTGGAAATGCTTTCGAACGATGGCGACTTTTGTGCAACCCTCACTAAGAAATTGGCCCCACCTTTGGTCACTTTGTTATCTTCAGAGCCTGAGGTGCAATATGTTGCCTTGCGTAATATCAATTTAATTGTCCAAAAACGTCCGGATATTCTCAAGCACGAAATGAAGGTCTTCTTTGTTAAATACAATGATCCAATCTATGTGAAATTGGAAAAACTGGACATAATGATACGTCTAGCCAATCAAAGCAACATTGCCCAAGTTTTGAGTGAACTCAAGGAATACGCCACCGAGGTAGATGTGGACTTTGTGCGAAAAGCAGTGCGAGCAATTGGACGTTGTGCTATCAAGGTGAGTTCTAGACGCTTAATTTATATAAAATAATTAAAACACTAATTCATTGGCCAGGTTGAAGCATCCGCCGAACGCTGTGTATCAACTCTGCTAGAGCTTATTCAAACCAAGGTTAACTATGTGGTCCAAGAAGCCATTGTTGTCATCAAAGATATTTTCCGTAAATATCCCAATAAATATGAGAGCATTATCAGTACTCTCTGTGAAAACCTTGATACATTAGATGAACCGGAAGCTAGAGCTTCCATGGTGTGGATTATCGGTGAATACGCCGAACGCATTGACAATGCTGATGAATTACTAGACAGTTTCTTGGAAGGCTTCCAAGATGAGAATGCTCAAGTTCAACTGCAATTGTTGACTGCTGTTGTAAAACTTTTCTTGAAACGTCCATCGGACACTCAAGAATTGGTACAACATGTCCTATCGTTGGCCACACAAGATTCCGATAATCCCGATTTGCGTGATCGTGGATTCATCTATTGGCGTTTGTTATCTACCGATCCAGCTGCAGCGAAGGAAGTTGTTTTGGCAGACAAACCACTGATCTCTGAAGAAACTGATTTATTGGAGCCAACCTTGTTGGACGAATTGATTTGCCACATTAGCTCCTTGGCTAGTGTTTACCACAAACCACCCACAGCTTTCGTCGAAGGTCGCGGCGCTGGTGTACGTAAATCTTTGCCCAATCGTGCGGCGGCTAGTGGTGAAGGTGGTGAAACAGCTGCTGCTACAGCTGGTAGTGGCGAGGCTATGGTTATACCAAATCAAGAATCTTTAATTGGAGATTTATTGTCCATGGACATAAATGCACCATCAATGCCATCAGCCGCTCCCACAAGTATGGGCGTTGATTTATTGGGAGGTGGTTTGGATATTTTGGTATGTAAACTATCTAATTTCATAATTACTATGTAATCTCAATTGCTCTTATTTTTTAAAGCTTGGTGGTCCTCCAGCGGAAACTAACTCGGCAGGTGCAAGTAGTTTGTTGGGTGACATCTTCGGACTAGGCGGAACAGCCCTAAATGTCGGACTACAAATTCCGAAAATTGTTTGGCTACCTGCTGAAAAGGGCAAAGGTCTCGAAATACAAGGCTCCTTCTCCCGCCGCAATGGAGAAGTGTTCATGGACATGAAATTTACCAACAAAGCTATGCAACCCATGAGCAGTTTTGCCATACAGTTGAACAAAAATAGTTTCGGCTTAGTTCCCGGTCAACCTCTGCAAGTAGCGCCATTACCCCCGAATCAATCAACCGAAGCCAGTTTGACATTGGGCACTCAGGGACCCGTCCAACGTATGGAGCCTCTGAACAATCTGCAAGTAGCCGTTAAGAATAATATAGATATTTTCTACTTCGCCTGCTTGATTCATGGCAATTGTTTGTTTGCCGAAGATGGCCAATTGGATAAGAGAGTGTTTCTTAACACCTGGAAAGAGATTCCAGCGGCCAATGAAGTACAATACTCGCTCAGTGGTGTCATTGGTACGACAGATGGTATAGCGTCTAAAATGACAACAAACAATGTCTTCACCATAGCCAAACGTAATGTGGAGGGCCAGGATATGCTCTATCAATCTCTCAAACTAACGAACAACATTTGGGTACTACTCGAATTGAAATTGCAACCGGGCAACCCGGATGCTACTCTAAGTTTGAAATCACGCTCCGTAGAAGTAGCACCCATGATTTTCGCCGCCTACGAAGCTATCATTCGTTCACCTTAAATTATTTAAATAGAATATGTATTATTAAAAAATATCTAAAGGAAATCTATGCTCCAATACAATAATCACGATTATGTCTGTGTTAAGTTGAAAAATGTTTCTTTGTTCCCTTACTATTTTTCGGCACAAATCCAAGATTTAAAGTATTTGTTTTTCCATTCGTTTCATACGTATATTGTATTATTTTGTTAAAATAACATATTCAAAAAGATTATATGTATTAATAAGCGTTTATTGCTCCCTTAATTTATCAGTTAAATTACACCAAAACATTCCTTGAGCTGTACTCGCATGCAATTCGAATCCAAAAATTGATGATAACAATTATGAACAAAACAAATGTTATATACATATGTGTGTATTCCGTTAGGTTCTCAACCACTAGTTACCAGGAACAGAGACGACACAACACTCTTCATACACATACGTAGATGTATGTTTCTATCTCTATCATTAAATGTTATTAAAAATATGCATATTAAATAAATATTTAACCGAAACTAATTGAAATTGTTTGAACTGCGATTGGGACTAACTAGAATCGATGTGGGAATACGACTATATTTTTTATAAATTTTTAGGTTGGAGGCGGAGACAAATAAACCTTCATCCTTATTGCCTACGCGTTTTCACACTACACCATTTACAATGCTCATTCATCCGCACTTTTTTCTTGACTTTGCCAATTTTCAATTGGTCATATCTTAGGGTCTGTTTCTGTAAATTCTGCATTATGCCCGTCTGAGGCAAACGATCCAAAATCACTCAATTATTACGAGAAATCTATAAGCCACAGGGGTCTTTAATTCGTTGTGTCTATAGAAAAGCGCGCAGAGCTCGTAGCTAAAATTCTTTTTATCTATGTACGTTTTATAGAATTCATGAAAAAATGAGTGATTTTTGATCCTCGCCTCAGACAAACAAATATAAGTTACAGAAACGGGCCCTTAACAATCTTTTTTACCCTCCACTAGGGTAGTATGATGTCTTTGTGCAATTTTATACACATGGACCCATCGATTAGAATCACTTTCAGAGTCGATGTAGCCATGTCCGTCCATTTATTCTTGTAATCAAAGTACATGTACGATCCCAATAAAAAGTGAGTTTTTGGAGCACATCTCGAATACAAATATTGGCCTTTTTTGAGTGAGTAAAAAATTAAATTTTAAGCAAAAAATAAATTAATTCTGCGGAATAATTATAGGCCTCGAAACTTACGAAACATATTTAGTCTTCGTATTAGATTTGTTGGAAAGGGCATCATTTTATGAAAATAAATTAAAATATTTTTCTTTGTGGCCCGTATTCTCGTTACGTGTGCCGAAACTTTTAGTTTATAAATTTCGTCCGTTTTGGTTGAAATCGATTTTGTTGGAATGGGCATGTAATGTTAAGAATATTAATTTCGTCCGTTTTGGATGAAATTAGTTTTGTTGGGAAGGGCTTGTAATGTTGAGAGTATAAATTCGTTCGTTTTGGATGAAATTAGTTTTGCTGTAAAGGGCATGTCATTTAAAAAAATAAACTTTATAAATGTCGTCCGATTTTGATGAAATTATTTTTTTTGATAAATATTTTTCAATTTAATTAGATTTTGATGAAATTATATTTTTTCGAAATGGCTTGAACTTTTAAGGAAATAAAAATACTGCGGCCTAGGGTTCCCGTGTTGCGGGCTCCAAAACTTTTACTTGGTATTTATTATTTTTAAAGATATTGATAAGAAATTCGAAATAATTATTCGTTTTATTGGTATTAGGTATTTAGAACGATAACAATAGCCAGGCGATTTTTTCGAAAGAAGTTTTTAGTTTGTTGGCATTAGCTTTCCAATGAAACCAATTTTTGTGATGAAGATATAACTAATTACGTAGCATAACTTGGGAAAAAATAATATCCTCTCACGCACGAATTTCATTGTTCTTAAATACAACAAATTTACTATACTTTTTAATGATGTAGTGATCTAAGTTTCTAATGCATACGGGATATGTAACATTATATTAAAAATATATGTAACATTATATTTCCTAAAACGATTATCCTGCAGATTCCACTTATATAAAACCAGTATTTTGAAATGTTTCTTCGTTTTTTAAATCTCAAAGAAGGAAAAAAATAATTACAAAACAATCAAATAATTGAGATTTTCGGACTTCACTTGTATTTTCTTCTTCCTAAACACTAGTTACCGAATTTATTGTATCGCTTTTGAATAATATTTCGTCTCCTCAATATTATAATAGCCTGAGTGGTCATATGCTATTTTTTTCATATTTAGAATTTCCATCATTAATTCTATATCTGGCCAAAATTTGGTTAAATACTATTTCCACAAAGTGGGTCAATCGTTCATTGGAAAAAATATCGTATTTCACTCAAAAATACTCATTCTTGAAAGATACGTAGAAAATAATAGCATGGCCAGTTTACAGAATAGGATCATCATTATCGCAAAACACCCAAAAAATATATAGGCTATTATTATGGGTGTTTTTCTTTAAGACTGGATAACTAAGCTGCAATAACAAAACCTTAAATAAAAAGTAAAAATTTCACTCAAAATAAAAAATTATTTTTTTTTTCAAATTGTCGCCAACAGCAATATCAATGTGTGTATGAAAATAAATTTTGAATTAATTATTTTATGTCTAAAATGTTGGACTTAGCCAGTGTCCAAAAAAGTCAACACAAAATATTTTTTTTTGAAAATTTGTTTATTTATATGTAGTTGTCTCCAATGTGAAAAAAAAAATATTTTGATTAAAAATTAACTCCTTGTTAACGTTTTTTTAATTACAGCTTGATATCTCGGTTATAAGAAAAACAGGCCTATTGTATTGAAGGGGCGATCTGTTACATACATGCAGAAAAAAACTTGTGGAAAAAACGAATTCAAAATTATTATATATTTAGAAAATATATTATTATTATTTTCTATATTAAGTTGACAGAAGTCAAATCCACCACGTTGTTATAGATTTGTTTAGTTTTTACAAAGTTTTTAGCAAAAATACCAGTTGTTTGAAAAATGATAAGTTTACAACTTCTTCAATTTTTTGCCGAATACTTGCGAAAATGTATATCTGAGCAAAGGTGCTAATAAATCTGTCAAAGTGAATTACAACAATTAGTTAACAGCTTTTTCAGACAGCATGCGAAATCTATTGATTTCAGCTTGAAATGACATAAGGTCAATTTACAAATGTCAAATTTGTATGGAATCTGACATTTGTAAATCTGGTATTGGCTGTAATTAGTTGAGATAATTTGTTCGCATTGTCGCTAACTACAATATAAATATTTGTATCAAATCACATTTACAAAAATATATTTTTTGTGTTGACTTTTTTGGACTTAACGATAACCATAAATTTAATTTACACTGGATAAAATTTTGGCTAAGACCAAAATTTTAAACATAAAAGGCCTGTTCGATTGGGCTTACTAGCTTACAATTAAGAATCCTGAGAAGGCGGTAACGTTGTTACACATTATGGCTGTTCGATTGGGCATTCTTAAATGGATTAACACAAAAAATCTGGCAACACAACTAAGAGAGTAGTAAGCTACTTTCTTGTTAAGCAAGTAAATTCCATACAAAAATTAAGCTAGTAAGCCCAATCGAACAGGTCTATAATTATTTTTTCAAAATCTGTAGTCGGTGTTCACCCACCATGGTTCGGACGGTGATGTGTACGCTGTCCCTACGATATGGACCGTCACGATGAATTTTGCCACCGCACGTCACGCCCATTGAATTATTCGGCTTGCGAGTCTATTTTGACTGACAGGACCAACTAGTACCAAGTACTCGAGTAGTCATTAGAACATTTGAACTGCTGGCACAGAAAGAAAAAAATCTTGCACCATTTGTTTATAATAAAGATAAGGTATTTTTGCTACTTTCGCTGAAAGAAACGGAAAAGACGAGGAATATTAGTACAAAGAAAAATATGGATAAAAATGTAGCAGAATTGGAAAAATGGGATTTCCCTTTGCATGAACTATATCGAATGGGTCTTCAGTTTTATAAACGTAAGTAAACACCGGATGTTTAACTTTCGTAGTACTGATGGGTAACCATTGCAGAAAACTCTGGAAAAGCTATACATCTGTCCTATGAGGATAATCTCAAGTTGATTGCATTTAAACAACAAGCCTCTTGCGGCCCCTTTGATCCGAAAGATGCGCCAGCCCTCGGCGTTCTTGATGTCATTGGGAAAGACCGCCGAATGCATTGGCAAATGTTAGGCGACATAAGCCGGGAACAAGCCATGGAAGGTTTTATAGATTTATTGGAGAGCATGTGCAGTGCATTCCGTCCGTATGTCGAAGCGGTGAGAAAGAACCGCGATGAAACATTAAAAGAGGAACTAAAACGTATGGAGCAAGAAAAACTAGACAAAGAGCAGAAAGAACGTGAACAACAAGAACTCTTGGAAGAGGGCTACAAGGAAGAAATGCAACGACGACAATTGCAGGATGCACTAAATAAACAAACATATCAACAGTTTAAGGTAAGTACACGAATACGCTATTCGTGCGTGTGTTTGTATGCTTATGTTCACATTTATCTGTGCGTGTGTGCACAGGTGCTACCTTGAATTAGGTCACTTATAACTAATCACACCAGACAGTAGAAGGATATAGTATTTAAATTATTTATAGGTAACCCATTTTAAATAAATGTGTCGTGTGTACAACGTTTATTTAAAGTACTACGATGTCTGTGTAAATACAGTACAGAGGTAAATTCTACACATACGACGTTGAGAATAACAACATAAAAATACATGTTCCAACGACTGACTTTCATCCTCATGCATACAAAATCAAAAGTCTGCGAATGGTTTCCCTTTTTTATGCGACTATTTTTATATTAATCTGACAAATAATGCTTTATATTGACTCCTACAAACAATAGTATGGTAAACCGACTTAGCATGTTTTTAACGTTTTTAGATTCTACGACTATAACTTGAATTCTCTTAAATTTTTGTAATGATCGAACAATCGAATCAAACGATATGCCTTAAAATGTTCCAAATATCTTAACCTCACGCATTCGTTGATGGCTTTCGGGCTACATAAAGAAAAGGATTGATAGAGTATAAAGATTTTTTCTCCAAAGTAAATCAAAAACATCGAAAGACTTTTGTTGTACCAAAAAACCATCAGTGGGTCGTTGGATTGAAACATTATACACGACATATGAGAATGGTTTCTGCTTTCCTTTTATATAAAAAATGAGTCTGCAGAAAATATATTGTGGAGAAAGAATGAAGATACGAAGATCGAAATTATTATTAGATAACCTAATGGAGCCTTTCTAACAGTATATCAATAATTTTTTACAGACTTCTGAATTGATTTTAATTTGTTATCGAGTTCTCCGACGAGAACCCACAAACTACAAATTATTCATCCATATGTAGACTTCAACTATACACTGTATTCGTCTATACGAATACATGTACATACAAGTATGGAAATCAAACCGTGGAAGTTAGTTTGTTTAACATTGAAATGGAAGGATGTCGTCTTTTAATGCCAGCCATTGGTAATAATGTAAATAAGAATTAAAGAAAAAACGTGATTGTTCCAAAATAACGTGATTTGCTGCCGGATGCACGATGTCGAACGCTAACGACAAGCAGCTGATTTGCGAACCAGGCATTAGAACGACGAAGCGAATGAAAATCTATGCAAACGAAAATGTAAGCATTGTATTTGCATATAGAAAGTTTCTTTTTGATGCGAAAGTGAGTGACTGGCTATAGTTCGCTTATATTTTCTTTCGAGATCATGGGGCAATGGGCAATTAAATCAACTGCCATTTAATTTAATGTAGTGTAAGTCATAGATAACGTCGAATTTTAAATAACTAATCAGTGCAATATGCTGGTGGGCTCTTCGTCAGTGTAGCTTGTTGGGCTTTACACAATTTGCTTTGGAATTTATTGTCTGAAATGCAAAAGGGCGGAAATTCGTTAATAAAATTCCGAGATTAATAAATATTCAAACATATTTTTACAACATCCAGTTTAACCAACGATATAACCGCTTGTGCTCATATTTCATGTTGGGGCAATAGTGCCGCATCATTGTTTCTCAATACTTCGAAATGCGTGTCGTTCTGCTACAGGCTTTAGATATTTAAGTTTGTTCTTCAATTCAATCATTTTCTTATATTCTTACAATTTTAAACGAAAAAATTCGTCACCCTTTAGACCTATGCTGAAAAACAGTTCCCCGGCAATCCGGAACAACAGGCTGTGCTCATACATCAATTGCAGCAAGAGCACTATCATCAATACATGCAACAGCTTCATATGCAAAACCACAACAGTCTCTCAGAAAACACAATAAACAATAATGCTTCAGGTGCAACGAGGGATGGAAGCGATGCGTTACAAGCAAATAATGATGACTTGCATAAAGACTTGGCCAAATTATCGATGGAAGATCAACAGCAGCAGCAACATGATGAAAACCAACAATTGCAAAGTCATAATGACGATGACGATGATTATGTACTAATACAGCCGGCAAAGATATGGACTCGACCGGATATTGAAGAGTTTAAAGTTGAAGTATCTGCCGGAGATGGTGACGGTGTTATAACTATTGGCCATGGCGATACTGTAACGGTATGTGTTCCACAATATACTATGTATAGCCAATTAAACATTACTTCTTCCTAAAATCTAGGTTCGTGTACCCACAAATCTCAATGGCAAATCGATATTCTGGGAATTTGCAACTGACAATTATGACATTGGTTTTGGCATTTACTTCGAATGGAGCAAACCAGTTACACAAGAGGTTACGGTACACGTAAGCGACAGCGACGATGATGATGAATTCCTAGACGAAGATTACCTGTCGACCAACGAAGATTTGGAATGTGGTTCTCTGGCCAATGATCGCAACAATCTCGCCAACAATGCTCATTTAAAACCACCTATATCAATTATTGTGCCCATTTATCGACGTGAATGTTTCAATGAAGTGTATGTGGGTTCTCATAGCTATCCCGGTGAAGGTGTTTATTTGTTGAAATTTGACAACAGCTATAGTATATGGCGTTCCAAGACCTTGTATTATCGTGTTTACTACGAACGTTAAATAGTGTTTTGTTAGATTTTAAGACTAGACATCCCATTTCGTTTTGTATTTCGTACATTATAGTTCCAATATATTATAATTAAATAATATTTATTATTGTATGTATTTTATATATTTAACAAACAAACAAAAAGTAAAAAAGGAGCATTCATAAATGTTCCAACTCTAAGAACAATAAAGAACCATTTTTAATGTCTGTATCATCATCATGAATAACCGGCCAAAGTGTTTGAGTACACAAATAAATGTTGATAAACCAAATCCAACATCTCAACTTCTTAAGGGACGTACCCATTTACATGTAATACTGGCCTTTACAACCTCGTCCAACAAAGATTCTCCAAGTGACGCTCTTCCTTGTATATCAATGGCATAGTTATCCCGTCGCCTTAGACACTGTTCGTCATTTAAAATTTGCTCAATGCCATTCCAAGCAATCATTACGCCATTATCCGAACAATATTTTTTCGATGGACGATAGGCTGTACACTGATACTGTTCCGCTAAATGGCATATATCATTGAATATAGTATCGTTATTGGCCACACCACCGGATACAACCAGATATTTGGAAGACGATCCGAAAAAGTTGCGTTCTATGCAAAATTCTAAAGCTCTTTGTGTGCGATTCATAAGATGGCGGGAGACAGCATTAAGTAGACCGGCGCAAAAATCCGCGTAATTGCTTATAACGGAATCTGGAGGACAATCTAGAAATCATAAGCACGTTGTAAAATTTCGGTTACAATAGAATATGTCTATTAATTGTTCTTACTTTCTTTTATTTCCTGCCTTTTTATAGCACGAAACGAATTGTTTTTAATGCCAGCAAAACTAAAATTACAATCACGGATGCGTGACAATGGTAAAGGAAATTCAAATGCTTCAGGGTTGGAGGCTAATTTAGCTGCACTCTCTATTATTTGTCCGCCATTCCATTGTCTGTATTGTGGATTAATATACAATCTCAAACGTCTAGCTATTTTATCGAAAGCCTCGCCTGGAGCATCATCCAAACTTTCGCCTATCAAGAGAAATTCATCGGGCCCTTTAACAAAACAGAGCTGAGAATGCCCACCGCTTATGAGTAGGCAAAGAAAAGGAAAAGGTATATCGTGTTCCATGCGGGCTTGCAAGGCGTGAGCCTTCATATGATGAACTGGCACCAACGGTTTATTAAATGAACGTGCTACGTAACGCGCAAAACGCAAGCCTACCAAAAGGCTTAGTGGAAGGCCTAAAGACAAAAGAAAAATAATAAGAGGGATACAGCTGGAAAATACACGCATTTAAAGCCACCTGGTCTAGTTGTTACAGCAATTGCATCAATTTCTTCTGGCTTTATATTCGATTCATCCAAACAACGTTCAAATACCCCGGCAATCTTGGACCTATGTAAATCTTGAGCCCGAGGTGGAATAATGCCTCCATATCTATGTAGATATATTCATTAGTAATATTAATATCGAAATTACAAATATCTGAAGCGAATCATTGCATTAGTTGGGTAACGAAAGATGTGGCGTGTAATTTCAAATATATTTCATCGGTTTGTACTAAATATAATTAGCACTAACTGCAGGATATTCACTCTTATTATTTATTCACTTGGAATGGCACAAGTTGGTAGAATGAATACAACCCGGGAATAGCATTCACTTATTTGAATTGGAACAGAAATAAGGTAGTCAATTAAAAGGCAGAAGTCCCCATTGCAATTTCAAGAGAACCATTCATTCCCAGGGAAATTTTATTTGCCCTAGAAGTGATTGTTAACGGCCATATTTCAAGACAAAAGTATGCTTCGGTTCGCCACTGTTCATTATTAAAACATTTTGAGTCACCTTATGTGGAAGCTTTGCTGTGAATTTAACACATTAGCCAACACTTTATTATTGTTGTCACCTTCATGTCGGATAATTGCGATACCGGTATCATCACAGGACGTTTCAATGCCCATCACCGTTAAGCCTCGCTTAAAAATTGAACACAAGCATCGGGCAGTGTTATTTGTTGATATGCTTTTATAATTTAATAACATGTTCACTTATAAATTACGACAACCAAATTCAACTAGAAGAAAGAAAGAGACAGAAGCGAGAGAGTCTAAACCCAATCAAACACGCTGGCGGCGGCGGCTCTTGTTTTCATATATATTTCTTACGGGTAGAAGCAAAATCGCCGCTGCTGCGGCTGACGGCTCGCCGCCAGAATAGAATTTATTTTAATTTCTCAGCGACGCTCTCAAATTCTCTTTCATTTTTTGAATAGTGTTACCATTTTTTTTGTAAAAAATAACCCAACATTAGGGCTGTTTTTATTTAAGTCGGGACAAGAAGCTGCGATAACAAAAACGTTAATAAAAATTTAATTTTTCATCAAAATAATTTTCACATTTACATTGTCGCCAACTACAATATACGTATCAAAAGAAATTTTCAAAAAACAAATTTTGTGTTGACTTTATTGTATTTAGCCTCGATAACCATAATTTTGACTTACACTGTATAATTATCCATACTAAACTAAAAATTTTAATATAAAATTATTTTTTCAAAATTTGTTTTCACACACACACATTTATATTGCTTTTGGCGACAATTTAAAAAAAAATTTGAGTGAAATTTTAACATTTTATTTAGATTTCAGTTATCGCAGCTTAGTTATCCAGTCTTAAAGAAACACAGCCATAGTATAAAATAGATAGATAGATATAATATGGCTGTTTTTCTTTATGACTGGTTAACTAAGCTGCGATAACAAAAATCTAAATAAAATGTTAAAATTTCACTCAAAATAAAAAAATCTTTTTTAAAATTGTCGCCAAAAGCAATATCAATGTGTGTATGAAAACAAATTTTGAAAAAATAATTTTGTGTTAAAAATTTTTGACTTAGGCCGGATAATTATCCAGTGTAAGTCAAAATGATGGATATCGAGGCTAAGTCCAATAAAATCGACACAAAATATATTTTTTTTAAATTTCTTTTGATACATATTTATATTGTAGTTGGCGAGAATGTAAAAAAATAATTTTTAATTTTATTTTGAGCAAAAAATTTAATTTTTATTAACGTTTTCGTTATCGCAGCTTGTTATCCCGGCTTAAAGAAAAACAGCCCTAATATTTGGTATTTTGGAAAATCGATTATGTCATACAACTTTTCGACTTTTTATAAGTTGATCAAATCGATATTGAATGCAAATTAATCGATAATTATAAGACACGTTCAATTCAATTCATTCCAACACGCAAAGAAAAAATGTAAGAAATCATACACGATCGTACAATTTACCTAAGTTTCTTAGGTGAAATACAACTTTAAAAGTTCTTTGGCAACTCATATAGAACACTTGGGTAATTTTGTACCAAAAAAACTACTGCCAGTTATACAATAAAACAGTATTTAAAAATGAAGAAGTAAATGTACAAATTGATAGAACATAAGTAATCAAATGCCATGTTTCATATATCTAATTTGGAATGTTTTTTAACTACATTTAATAATATGAAAGACCTAAATCATTCTATTGATTTTTTATTTCCCACCCAAATAAAAACGATGATGACTTTTTTTAGCTTTTTGTTCTTCCATCTGGAAACAAAAAATGTTTATTTTAAATATTATATTCATATGATATTAAGACCGTTTTTTCTTTGATGCTTGTTGTTTTTGGTGGTGTTGTAGTTGTCGTTGCTACTGGTGTGTTGATTAGGCATCGACGTACAAATGAGGCTGATGATGCTGTTGTTGTTGTAGCCACGGTTGCTCCTACAAGTATAAAATTTTTAATTAGATTGTTGGTTGTTTCTGACCTCTGGCGGCTCTTCTGTATTCAGTTCCAGGAACCTGGCAATATCAACTGGACTCGACCAGAGAGAGGTTGGCGTAAGGGAGGTCGGCCTTTCTGCACAGTTAAAGAGGTGCACTGTATTGTGTGGACCTATGCCACAGGCTGGGCAAAGATCTGGAATGGTGTCATCGAGTCTTGATCGATATGAATTGAGTCGACTACACCATCCAGATCTAAGTTGGGCCAAAATGACACTCGAGTTTCTCGGCAATGTCCGCTCTGATTCTGCTATGGGTGGAGGGCGTCCTCCAAGAACAATATTGGCTTTGTAGTTTAATGTAGTGCCTTCAACTACGTACGCGTGTAATTGCCAAGTATGAGGAGTCAGTAAAAGGATCCGTGAGGTGATGACGGATCTGCTCCTCAAATTGCCACAGACTTCCTGACATGCCTCGGCGGAGGTTCCAAACACGATAGTGTGTAGTTTGGGTGACTCCGTCGATGGCATCCCAGGAGGAACTGCTTGGTGAGGAGTTCACAGTGGGGCTTCACTGGAAGGATCTTTGTTTCCTCATGCAGGTGATCAGTCTACGACATTATGAGGCAGCCTGTGATGGTGCGAAGGGCTGCATTTTGGCAGGTCTGTAAGTTATCCCACTGTGTCTTGCTGACATTTGGTGACTACGTTGGCGCTGCATAATTTACCACGGGCCGGCTGATCGCTTTGTACGTAGCGGACAAGGTCTCTTTGTCCATTCGCCAAGTGCTACCGGCAAGCCACTTGAGGACTCTGTTGCGGGTACGTACTTTGTTGCATGCGCGGAGGACGAAAATAGGCTATCTAGTGTCACACCCAGTAGCTTGGGGTGAGTGATTATCGGAATTGTTACACCATCGACTTCAATAGGTAGCACTATAGACACTTCTTTCGTCCATGTGGTGAAAACCGTCGCTGTGGATTTTGCAGGGGATAACTTAAGATTCCTGGATGTAAAGAACGCGGTAAGGTCTTGGAGATATGTGTTGATTTTATTATAGAGGCTATTTAGGCCATGTGCTCTCGCCAAAACAGAGCAGTCGTCCGCGTAGGATATTATCTCAACCCCTGGTGGGGAGATGGGAGTTTGGAAAGGTAGAAGTTGAAGAGGAGAGGGGAGATAACTCCACCCTGGGGACTCCTTGCTTTACTCTACGGGGCTTGGATCGTTTGTTCCTAAACTCCACGAACTGTAGTTCACTATCCATCTCTTCGTCAAGTTGGAAAGACTTGAGTCGTGTATGTCCTTGAAGAGAACGGAGTGATCAACCGTATCGAACGCCTTCGGTAGGTCGAGTGCCACACCGTTCGCAAGGCCTTTTCCCATTAAGGCTGTGGCTGATGGTTGATGTGATGGCGGTTAATGCAGTGATGGTGCTGTGCATTTTGCGGAAACCAGCTGATGTTCGGCTGCCGGCAGGTTTCTGATTAAACATAGCAGGAGGAGTGCCTCAATTGTCTTTGCGACCGGTGATAGGAGGGAGATGGGTCGGTATGACTTTCCCTGTGTCGCTGTTTTCCCTGGCTTAGGTACAGGGACCACCCTACCCATTTTCCAGACTTCGGGTATGATAAGGGTGGTCAACTCCTGCTTCGCCAATATGCTTAAGCATCAGCATGGATATTCCGTCAGGACCAATTGCCTTAGATGGTTTGGCGTTTTTTATAGGATCTGATACTTCTCTGTTTGAATAGGCTTCTGTGGACTCGTCGGCTCGGATCTTCTTCACCTTCCTGAGGATTCTCCTTTTCGCTAAGTCTCTGTCCGTGTGCTCAATGAAAATGGCTCGCACACCGGGATTGGACAGAGACTTGACTGTCGTCCAAAGCTTATTTGCGCCCGAGTTTAAATTGCAGTCACTAATGAGATCCAACCACTTTTTCCGCTTACAATCCTTACACATGTACGAGGGAAATTTAGCATTTACATGTATGAACTCTATATAAAAAAGATTTACAAAGTTGAATTAGGTATTTTTTCACAAGATATTTTTTTCCTGCGTGAATGCAAATTCAAAATAATTATAAATCTCGCTTAAATCAAAATATAAATTCAAAATTTATACTATAATTAAATTCATGATAAATTCATATATCGTACGGTATCGTACGTGCGTACGATTACGTTTTCGATTCTTTTATTTCAAACGTTTCGTGGATTTTTTTCATTTAAAATAATTAAAACATTCCACCAAGACCAGTTTCCCTGACTAGCTTATGATTAAGAGACTTGATAAAGTGGCATCATTGTTACCAATTGGTTTTTTAAATGAATAAACAAGAAAAATACTAAGAGAGTAAGCTACTTTCTTGTTAAGCCCAATCGAACAGGCCTAATATCTAATATGTACGGTATGTGTGTCTTTCTGAAGATTTATTTTGATATATATATAGCCAAATACTATACAAATAAACTTATAATAACTTATAATAATAAACTTATATGTATAAGTGGGCGTGATCTTTAAAATTAATTAATTAAATTTAATTCAAAATTATAATAATGAAACACCATAATTTATTTAACAAAAATTTAATTTTCTTAATATTTTCGATAATACAATACATTGTGTAGGCTATATAAGATTCAACCCGGCTGAACTTAAAGCCTTTTTAATTGTCATAACTTCTATACGGATGATATGAATATGACTGGTTTTCTTTAAGACTGGATAATAAGCTGCGATAACAAAAACCTAAAAAAAAAATAAAATTTCTCTCAAAATAAAATGTACTTTTTTTAAATTTTCGCCAACAGCAATACTAATGTGTGTGAAAACTAATTTTGAACAAATAATTTTGTGTTAAAAATATTGGACTTAGCCTGGATATTATTATTTATTTTGAATACAATACAAAATAAATTAATATTCTAATTTTGGATCCAGGGATTAAGACTAAGACCATTGTATATAGTTATTGCAGCGACAGACCAGAGCCTCTGGTGGGAATCGAACCGAGCACGCTACCAACTCGACTACCGGGGCGCTCTTAGACTTATCCAGTGTAAGTCAAATTTATGGTTATCGATGCTAAGTCCAAAAAAAGTCAACACAAAATATTTTTTTTTGGAAAATTTGTTTTGACAAAAAAAATAAATTTTTATTATCCCGACTTAAACCAAAAACAGCCCTAATTAGTTTTATTATTATTTTCCCGTAAATAAGTTTTTCAGTCAAAATATATACATAAATATATGGTAAGCGCTGTTGTACCATCAATATCTCCGATAAATTCGGTTTTCATGAAAAAACTAGCCCATTTACCGTTCCAAGTCCGATATCTGTTTTCTCACCCAGTAAGTCAGATTTAGCAGACTTTTGATATATAGAAGTTGGAAATATTTTGTTCGAGTAATTGTAGTATCAAACTTGGTACGTGGTTATGTTATTACCTTGAAACGTTAAACAATTGCCCGCTGGTCGTCTTTATTCCTTTGGGAAGTAGTTCTAAATACCAATGCACAACATATTGAATCATTTTTGGGTTTTATTCGATCGATTGTACAATAATCCAACGCTATCCAAATATATCTCTCATTTGAACACAACTCGTTGGTATTTTAGACAAATGCTACTTATTTATTTATTCCGAAATTCAAATGAATAAGGTCTAACGCAGTACGTTCGTACACAACTGTTTTCCGGCGATTATTCACTTGGTTTTTCTTGTCATTTGTTAATGTGGCGGTGTGACTGAGGGATGGAGGAATTTTTGTCATCCAAATTCGTTCATCCTCAGCTATAGCTTATATTGTTTGTTGTGTATATATCTTCGTCGATGCTCGTGTAAGGTTCTTGCGTCTCATCAAGGTCCAGGGATCTGGCCATCTGGCGTGAGAGATGTGGGCTTCGCCGAACAGCTGAAAAGGTGCAATGTGTCATGCGCCCCTTCGCCACACGCTGGGCAGATGTTCGGCGTGTTTGTCTCAATTCGAGCCCAATACAAGTTGAGACGACTGCGCCAACCGGATCTCAATTGAGACAGCACGACTCAACGGTTCCCTCTTATATCGCTGAGACTCCCTTCCCTAGGTGGAGTATGTAGCTCCGTCAGATGGAAGTTCGGATGCTCATTCCGATGACATCCCAGCAGGAACTGTTTGGACAACATCATGTTGTGTTCCCTGGCCGAGAGGATCTTCGCCTCCTCATGTAGATGGGGTTGATGCGTCATGAGGAGACAGCCCGTTGCTATCCTTAGTGCTGCGTATCAAGTGACGAAGCATGATCAAGCCAAACCTTCCGTGAATTACTTTATTTAAAGGTAAAAACACTAAACTAGAGGCTCTGACTGCAACAACACTTCAAATACGGCTGGGATTCGTTGATATCTTAACCGACACAATACAAGTTGTGCTAAGATGTCGCCACTATTGGTCTGCAGTAAGAATACAACAAACGTTTGTTGGCGATTCATGTACGAGTTATAACAAGTAAAATTAATGATTAACTGTTGCTTCAAATAGTTGTTGCTGTCACTCGTCTTGAAGGTGTTATTTATTTATTATCAGTGGCTGTATGGGCATCTTGTAGACATTTTTGTATGCATTGACAAATAATTTTTAAGTTATTTGCCAGGCGAGTTGAATCTGAATCACATTACCACCTTTACCATGCTCCTCACAAACCAGTATAGCGTTATTATGATGTTTATATGCTTAAATGTGTATATGTATGTCAAAAATTCCTCCCTGGTCAAGATAAATGGAAACATTGAAGTACGAAGTCTTATTTCTAAATTTATTAATTTTATAACAATATATTATATATTTTATTAATTTATTATTATAAAGAATTATTAAAAAAGCGCCGAGTAACATACATAAAGTTAAATACATAGACTAAGCAGTCTACATACATTGTATAACCACTGGCAATGGACACTTCAATTGTTTCGGTAATTTATGCAAAAGGGCCAACTCAAACTATCTTCATTGTTTTGCCACATTCAACAACAAAACTCCGGTGCTGGTGACATCTCGAAGCCAAGAACGGTGTGCGGAAAGTAGCTACCCAACGTGGACAATTCTTACACCCTGTCGTCTCAAAGCCGGGCAATTAATTATTTCCCATCATTGGAATCCTTCATTAAGCGGAACTATGATCGCTATTCCCGGGGAAAATGATTTAAACAATTATTGAACATCTACAAACAAATACAGATCCTAAAATGCTTTAATTGTCCAGCAAACCAAATGTCCCGAAATCGTATAGAATTCGTTACGAATGTCGGTAAAAGTTTCCGAATTCGGAACAGATTTCTTTCCGAAAAACGTATGGGAGGGTTGACGCGATGTCTGAGAGATTCGTCTGGGAAATTCTTCTATTTCTACAGGTAAATCTGTCAGATTTCTGACCGAATTCTGAAGTCAAATCCTTGGGAAATTCTGATATTTTTAAAGACATATCGTGCAGATATCTGATCGAAATCTTTACAAAAATCTGATAATTATGTAGAAATATCTTTCCGAAATCTGTACCTAAGTCATCAGAAAATCTTTTGTTGTCACAGATTTGTTTTTCAGATTTCTTGCAGAGTTCGGAAACACAATCTTTAATTAATTTTATAAACCAAAAAGTTGATTTTTTGTGGTATATACATATGTATTTGTTATATAAATAAAATAAATAAGGTACATTATTTCATGAGTTAACTAAATAGTTAGGCTCACAGCCACTGTATATTTTAAAATTAATCCATATTACTTGAACTGGGTGATATACATACGTCTGAAACTATAAGCAAAACGTAATTGGTGTTTTTTACCTCATCCTATAGCGCCTTAAAAGAGCTACAAACTTTCAAAGAGTACCATTTTTCAGAAAAAAATATTTTAAACACCCTACACCCTAGGATACTGTCAAATTGTGTCAAATCAAAAAGAAAAATATCTGTTAAAAACACTTCAAATTTCGGTATTCTGTGTGTATTAGTTCAGCATAACAGAGACTTAACGTTTTTTTAATAATTTTGGCTCAAGAATAGACTTCTCGATTCACATTTTCGAAATGCTAGACGCGACATTATTTATATTTTTACACAAGTTACAAGAATAACATCGTAGACCAACTTCACCCTCTAAGTACACTGATTCTATTGTTTTTAGAATTTACGTCGCACTGCTAATAACGGCATCTGAAATTTGGATGGATGAAGAAAAATACCAAAACACAGAATCATCTGCAAGAAATCTTTTATAATATGTGAAGACATTTCTGCACACTCAAAATTAAAAATTCCCCAGACTTCAAGTTCAGAATTTTTAAAGAAATCTTGTAGAAGTTTCTGAACAAGCAAAACAAAATATTAATATCATTGGCATGATAAATCTCGATTGGCTGCCCTTGTATTGATTCGAGTTCATACATGTTATTTCCTACTGTTTTGAGTATACGACACTTCAAAATTTTCTTGCTAAACTTCGAATTTTTTGAAGTTGTTTAGAACCGTGTTTCGTCGGTACCCGGTACAAATTTAACTGTCCATGCTCTCTTATTATACCGCTCATCATTTTCTCGTACGCCTCATGCAAGCTTTCTTTTCCTCCTGACCCGGTACAAATTTAAGGATTTTATAGGCGTCGGTCACATCCTTGAACCCCTTTGTCACGAATTGTGCTCCATTGTCACTGTGGATTACTTCAGACACTCCAAATCCATTGTATATCTCATTAACCAAAAATTGGACATTTTTTGTGATAGCTTCTGACATTGCCTTCAGAAATGTAAATTTTGTGAAGTGATCCATTTTGAAGTGATTTCAAAATTACTATGTCTCTATATCATTGATATTTGGAACAATTCATTTCATTTAAAGTGGCAACATACAGTTTTAGCTTCAATTAATTATGCTATCTCTTTCAAGAGTTGTTCCATTATAGTGTTTGAAAACACTCTTAATCAAAAAATATATCAACATTTGACAGCTTATTCTGGTCTCTGTTAGGTCATTCCATATTGACTCTACCAAGGTCGCGGCTTGATCTTGTCTGATACTCTTGACCTCCAAGCATCTGCTTGGAAGGTTATCTTATAGCTCAAGCACCGACTACAAAAAAATTAGGCTACACGCTGACTAAAAATAAAACTAATTGAAGATACATTTACAACTTCTGGGTCTAATTTTATGAACTCCATAACTCACACGTATCTTCTTTGAACTAAACGTCCTTCATGACAATGTTTAACGATTCAAGATTTGCATCCTTCGCACAACTGACTTTCAAGTATTTACTCAGAACGGCTCCCGAAAACACTGCCACTTTCTATCCTTTAGTAGGCTATGAAATTTCGTGTTTAGATTTAATACACATGAATAATTCAAAATCTTCAGCTGTTTCACAAGAAATGCTCCTGTACTTTCTTTTGGGCGCCATATTGTTAAGTGTCATTATGTTGAATTAGGACGAACGTTATGACAGTCTTCGATGGTGGTTCTGAGCGGTTACCAACCCAGAAAGAATGGATATTTAACGTCAATAATTTGTAATCGTTCTGGCCACAACAACAATACTGGGCGTAACTACACCGTGACAATTGGCATTTAGTTTTGAAAGCACTGCTGCGATCTGAATTTTGTTTATTTACATTTGCTGGTGGATGGATGGACGGAAAAAATGAAGTTTGTAGAAAATTTGCAAATATTGCCTTTCCTCGGCTCATTACATTACCTCTTCCACTACTACTAGATATTGGTAAATTTGTTCCATAGCTATATATTTCTTAAAAGAGCATCGTTTTTTCACAGATTCAAATTTGCCAAGAATGGCGGTCAATGCCGGCAATCGGTTGCTGACCAAAACACCACATAGCACTACACCCAAATCATTTGTGGAATATAGAATTTCGTCCTGTGGACAATGGAATACTTCCTCTAGCTAGCATAACCCCTGCTAATGGATACTTCAAGTGTGTCGGTAATTTATGGAAAAGGGCCAGCTCACACTATCTTCTTCGTTTTGCAACATTCAACCCGCAACAATGAGTCTGATTTTTATTGTGACTGTCTGTCCTTCGTACAATCTCTTGTCACGAAAATACACGTTGTGCTAAAATGTCGCCACTGTTGGTATACAATAAAACGACAACCGACGTTTGTTTGCGGTTATCAAGCACGAGTTATAACAAGTGAAATTAATAATCAATTTTTGATTCAAATGGTTGCTGCTGTCACTTGTCTCGAAGGTGATATTTAGAGATACCGAATAACCATCTCCGATGGTTTTGACCGCATTTTCGCCGTTGTACATATCATCGGGATCTTCACGTTGTGAACTGACATCTACGTATAGGATTAATAGTATCTTTGGAGTAAACAACAATCATTCGCAAATACAGCGGCTGTATGGGCATCTTGAATTTGTACAAACAGTCGATGGTTACTGGTTGGAGCAAGTTGTGTACCTAAATACTTAGGTCTACTACTCCCGCCGGGACTCTAATGGTTAACGATTTTGTGATCCTGCAATAGCTGCCATATATGGTTCAAGGTACGCCCTAAAGGGTGCACGTTGTCGTTCACATGAGAACACGGCAACTATTCCTTGGTCGCGGCAGCAACATTCCAACGTTCACATGGGAACACGCTGGAGATTGCAATAGGTCCAAAATACCGTTGTGAAGCAAGCCCTGCCCTAGTAGGATGCCTTCAATCTGATTGTTGGCAAACAAACGGGATAACACGGCCCTTCCTCGACCAAATGCGTGATTCATCCTTAGATGCACTACACATAGAAATGCACGTGATTCATCCTTAGATGCACGTTGTAAAATATTAGGACGATAAAATCTAAAAATAACCCCTTTTTCATCATCAAAGCACTGATACGTTTTTTTTTACACGTTGCAGGAGATTTCAACAATAAAGAATCAATTACATAAGCAATCGAGTCAACCCTGCAGCCAAATCACAGGAAAAAACGTTTTTTTTAAACAGGAATACTAAAATTTGTGTTTGTTCATTAACCCAGTCGGTGATCGAATTGAATGGTTCAATTGCTGCCCTTATGGGAGAACTTAGGGGAGCAGAGGCAAGGATTCGTCAGCTTGAAGAGCTAAACCAATCGGTCGAAGCGTCGGCGGTAGTCACGCCTTTAAGGGGACCCGCAACGGAAGAAGAATTAAAAGAAGTCAGTAGTCTTCCAGACTCGGTTAAGGACCTTGAGATATTCGAGGGTGATCCGGTGCAATATGTTTATTGGGTGCACTCGGTAGAAGGAATTTTAGAAGATTATAAAATCGTGCGTTCTAGGCCTATCTATATGGCAATTCTTAAAACAATTCGAGGAAAGATTAGAGGTAAGGCTAACGCGGCTTTAATTTCGCACAACATTTTCGACGGTGATTGGCCCGCAATGAAAACTTGCCTTTCGTTGCATTATGCTGACAAGAGGGATATACGAACCCTTGAGCATCAGCTGGGACAACTGTCACAAGGAAGTTCAAGCCTCGACGAATTCTATACAAGGGTGAACCACCAAATATCTCTAATCATCAACAAGCTCAAATCAGGGGATCAGTCTGCCGAGGTTGTAGACGCGTTAATCGAGACATACAAGAACAGAGCCTTGGATGTTTTTGTCAGAGGACTAAAAGGGGATTTGTCTAGAATGATTATAGTGCAAAGGCCAAGGACCTTACCAGAAGCTTACACTGCGTGCCTCGACATACAAAACTTAAATTTCAGAGAATACCCTATACATGGTCCTAACACACGTAACGTAGTGACGGTACCCATGAATGAGATGACTCACAGAATTCCAAGGAAAGCCAATTTCGAGTCGAGTGGTAAATTCAATCGAAACTGGGGTAATCGTTCCGGTCAATCACGAAGTTATAAACCTTATGGTCCATCAAATCAAAGATCAAACGTTCCACTACCAAATGTGACGGAAGATCCGACTCCAGTAGTTAAGATGGAAGTGGATAGGTCGGCGCAGTCGAGACGAACTAACTATTACAACCAGTCAGGGTCAAACAATCCATTCAAGAGAGAAGCAGGATCAATTAACGAGGGATATTCAAAGCACCAGAAACTGTACACCATGGAGTCGAACGATAAAGCAAATCCACAAGAGCCGACCACTTATGAAGAAAACGAATATAATGAAGAGGAGGAAAATTCTACACAGGACCATGGGGGGATGCATATAATGGGGAGCAGTCGGATTTTATGCAGGACGGCCCTCCAGCATTTTTCATTTAGTTAAGTCTGTCCAAGGCAGCTCTAGTATACCATACCTCTCTTGTACTGGGGGTGATGGTAAATCATTATAATTCCTAATAGACACAGGTGCAAACAAGAATTTCGTGAAAACAAGCTTAGCGGCAGGTTCCACCCCTGTAAAGCGACCCTTCGTTGTTCAGACTGCCTCTGGGTCAGTGAGAATTGACAAGCAAGTCAAGGGGAAGTTCTTTCAAAGATTGGGTAATGATGAAATGATCACGTTCTATGTTCTTCCTGGATTTCAATCCTTCGACGGTATCATAGGAGATGATACCCTAAAGAAACTGGGGACTGTCATAGACCGTAAAAATCACACTCTCACTATACAACCAGACATTACAATACCTCTAAGGAACAGAACGTCGGAAGGTGTCTACATAATGGAAATTCCCGATGTCCCCGAAATTGCGCGTTCAGCAATAAATTCACTGACCGCCAAATACGCGGAACTGTTCGAACCCTTAAGCATACGCACAGGGATAAAGACATCTGTGCAAGCCGAAATAGTTACTTCAGTGAATGAACCTATTTACACAAAGAGCTATCCCTATCCAGCTTCTATGAGAGGCGAGGTAGAGAAACAAGTAAGAGAGCTACTAGAAGAAGGCATAATTAGACCATCCAAAAGCCCTTATAATTCTCCAGTATGGATAGTGCCGAAAAAGCCGAAACCGTCTGGCGAAAAACAATATCGGATGGTGATAGACTTTAAGCGGTTAAACGCAGTCACCATAGCGGATGCATACCCCATACCCGACATAAACGCGACTCTGGCAAGCCTGGGGTATGCGAAATACTTTACAACGATCGATCTCACGTCAGGATTTCACCAAATTCCTATGAAAGAGACTGACATCCCAAAAACGGCATTCTCTACAATGAATGGAAAGTATGAGTTCTTGAGGCTCCCGTTTGGCCTAAAGAATGCACCAGCTATCTTTCAGCGGATGATTGACGACGTCCTGAAGGAGTTCATTGGCAAAATCTGTTACGTATATATAGACGATATTATTGTCTTTGGAAAGGATGTAGATGAACACCTGAAAAATGTTAACGCCGTATTTCAGAGATTAATGGAGTCGAACCTGAGGGTCAACTTAGGAAAAACTAAATTCATGAGAACTGAAGTGGAATTTCTGGGATACTTGATCACGTCTGATGGAATTAAGCCTGATGTGGAGAAAATAAAGGCTATAAAGTTTCTTCCGCCTCCACAAAACTTGAAGAGTTTTTTGGGTATGACTTCATACTATCGGAAGTTTATTCGCGACTACGCCAAAGTTACGAAACCCTTGACAAATCTCACTAGAGGAGTCGTCTTGTACGTTAAGAATAAGCAAATCAAAGGAAAGGAGAAACCGCTTTACGCCAAAGAGATAGTAGGAAAGAATAATAGGGTAACAATTGAAACCAACAAAAGAGTCCATAAAACACAGGTGAAAAATACGTAAAAAAGTACATGAGATTAGTAACCACTAAAGTAAAATGGACTCCCGGTAAAAGGATTCAACTAATTTGCTGAAGTAAAATCTTAATAAGTCTAAGACTCAAAAACTCTAGAAACCAATGAAAAAATAAAAGAATTTTAGAATAAAAATTAAATTAGTAAAAAATTTTACACACTACTAACTACTTACTTCTTGCTAACTCGCTGATAACTTGTGCACATAAACCTAGTAAATAATGCTTAGAGCACAGGCGAGCAATCTAAAGTCTTAAGAACATACTAACACATTAACTTATAAATTACTATTATCATTAGGAACATTGCTGACGATATCAACCAACGCACTGGACGTCTTTAAGTACGATGCACCAATCGTAACCATTCAACAAGGCAGCGGTTGAATTATCGATGGCCACTTCAGCAAAAGCTGAAACTTAAGGACTAATAGGCAATTGCAACTATCAATAATGCAACAATTTGTGAGATGTCCTCTATTGAAATATTCCTGGGGGATGGTTGCATGGCCCGCCTGCTCAAGGGCGGAAAATAAGCGCAGATATCCAGCTACCGAAGATCCATACAATAGCAGACCGAGGCCAAGTCAAAGTAACCTTAAAAAGTCTCCCAACAACTTATGTTGATCTACGGGACGCAGATATTTAGAGGGGGGCAGTTAACACATTGCCCAACTCGTTGGCCTGATCATTCCTATCACCCATACCCATATCAACTCAGTTTATCTGTGACACTTAAGAAACATAAAGTAGGCTGGGGATAGGAAAAGTTTGAGTCATTGTATTGGAATAAAGAAAAAATACTTTTTGAATTAACAACCGAATAGAACGGTATTGAAGTCTTGCGTTTTAATTGGAAATAACCAAGCTGAAATGAAGTAATAACCTCGTCCGCAAATTAAACCTTTGCGTCCATACAAAGGAGCCAGGCGTAACCAAGCTGAAAGGAAGTAATAAACTCGTCCGCAA
This sequence comes from Polietes domitor, assembly GCA_947397865.1. NCBI lineage: Eukaryota > Metazoa > Arthropoda > Insecta > Diptera > Muscidae > Polietes > Polietes domitor. Next base: position 161,743,875 of record OX377620.1, on the reverse strand, counting down.
ATTAAACCTTTGCGTTCAATACAAAGGAGCCAGGCGACTCCCAACCTTAATTTTTTCGCCCTCCCCTCAGGAGCGCGTTAATTTGTATATCGATCGTTATTTTAGCACCGAATATAATGTTTGAGTCCTTTTGTAGCGTATGCCAATTATTGAAAATTATTAGATTTAAAATAAAAAAAAAACATTAAAAACTAAATAAATATTAAAATTGAAAATTGTGTTATTTGAAGTAAAACAAACAAACGACTTGGGAAAATAGAATTGGGTCTATTTTCCCAAGTCGTTTGTTTGTCCACAGTTTTTCCACAGGTAGACTAACTTATCAGTGGGGAATGGGTATATATCCTACACAATTGTCTCGAAATTTTGCCTTGGCTAGGCTGTCGAAAAAGCGAAACTATACCCGAAAGAATCAAATTTAAAGAAATCTAAGCAACGTTTCATCGACTTTTTCGTTCTAATTAGGTCAGGATAAATTTAAAGTGGCTCTTGTTTAATTTTTAGCTTTAAACGATCATTAAGTGTGGTCTCCCGTCCCACCTTGCATTCTGATAGCGTGCTTATGTTGCCCTTTGGAAATACAAAAAGGAATCTCATCAGTTATGAATTTAAGAGTTTATTGTTTCGTTTTTTATACTTTATTATAATATCTGAAATCAATAGTTACAATGTCTAGAACTAAAATATAATGTAAAAATTGATAATTGTATATATAAAAATATGTTTTTTGCTTTTGTTTATTTAATATTATTAATGATTAATATATATTAATATATTTTTGTTTTGTTTTAAATAAAAAATGCATTAGTTCACTATGACGAACTAGAATCATTTTTGTTTCATTTTATTTCTCTATTTTATGCACTTTTTGTGTTTTTGATGATTAATAAAAAATTGTCTGTTGGTTTAATTCAATTATTAAATTTAATGCAACGCTTGTACATGCAGTTTTAAAGCGTCCCTTTTAAAACATAAAAAACGAAACGTGAGTGGAGAGAAAAAAGAGATTTTCTTGTATATGTATGTACGGTACTAATGATTTCTTGTAGTACTTTTAACAATAGATGTTTTCATAGCAAAACTCGAGTTGAGTATGATTTTCTAAAATAAAGATTGCTTCCTTATGGTAGTTTTCAATGACAAATAACTATAGTTTCAGTTAAATGTTGCGTTTATTATTAATCCAATAAATCAATTCAATTGTTTGTTATTTACTTTCATTTTATAATAGATAAATTATTGTTACTGCCATTAGTAGTGTGTTCTTTACGAAGTTCGATACTTTTTAGTTTTTCTAAAAAAATAGTTTAACATTATGTAAAATGTTGGTGTTGTTTTAACCTCTGTTTTTTCTAGGACAATCAATTATTATTCTCATTGCAAAGAGTTTGTTGTGTTGTAATTTACTGCTGTGGTTCCACTTTTCCCCATCAACTAAGCTAGAAATCTGAGTTTAGTCTCATCTTTTTCGTTTTTAAATTTAATAATGAAATTATGACGCATTCAAATTGTGTTTTTTGTTTTTTGTTTGTTTCCTCTCGATATTAAGCCAATAGTTACGTTTTTGTTGTTGTAGTGGTTGTTATGTTTTAGAAATTATTGATTGCGTGTATCTTGTGTTATTTTCAATAAATTATAATACACATAAAAATTATAAGAATCTGCACTTCTTTTTCTTGGCGGGTTCTGGTGGTTCCAATGCAGCTAATATTGCCTCATCGAAAACATTTTTAAGACCTTTCTGCAAAGCACATACAAATGAAACACAAGACGTATTTAGTAAGAAAAAGAGCAAGAATGCAAAATAATCTGAACTTACTTGTGTTAAAGCAGAGCATTCAACATATTTAACGGCTTTCAATTCTTTAGCCAACTTTTCACCCATTTCAATGCCTATGGGCTTCTGTTTATTCTTGGCCAGTTTTTCCAAAGTACTGGTTTCATCGCGCAAATCAATTTGCGTTCCTACCAACAAGAAGGGAGTCTTTTGAGCATGATGTTGTATTTCTGGCACCCACTACAATATGAAAGAGGTAAAAATCAACAAGCGATACATTTTAAATATTTTGTTTGTAATATATGTACATAATGTCAGAAAGTCCTCCTCTCATTGATAAGGTATACAAACGGAAGATACCAAAAAGATCGTATGATGAAAAACGGAAGTACGTGCTTGTACGTATATAATAATAATCTGATATATAAAGTATAGCGCGAACTAATATTAGTTTACTATTTCGTTAAAAATCGTCATTCCCTCACTATTTTTTTTTCGTAGAAAAAATACCAGAATCTGCTGGCAAATATGTGCACGATCCTTATTGACATGCATATCACATCCAATTCTGTTCGAGAGATATGTACACGTAGTTTTACAATCGCTCATGGCGGAAATTTAATATAACAAAAAATCATAAGAAAAAAAAAAGAATCTTACAGTAGCTTGGGGGGTCTTAAAAACATATGATCAACAAAAGATTAATGTCAAAATGAAGATGTTTTTACGGTTTCTAAAAAATAATATCGATTTTTAAGAAATCGTTTAATATCGCTAACAGGACTAAAATCTCCTTCTACCTCGATGAATTTTGCCCTGGGTATCTCAAAATTAATTAGGCCAGTAGTTCGTTTGCACAAGTCTTCCAAGTCATTGGGAATAGGAAGTAGACTCAGGGTGAAATCAAAAAAGTCAAACGCTTTTTACGGATGTCGAACATAAACTAAATGACATGAAGACCGGAAAGATTTAAATGTAGCAAAAGAAATTGTATTTGACAAAAATTATTTACATGCTACTTATGTGCCGGTAAATGCATCTCGTAAAACAATAAAACATATTTAATAAGGGTATTGCCCTTGAAATTTATACATAGGACAATTCAATTTAATATATACAACGTATTAGCACATTTATATGACTGAGAATTTACGCCAGTCCCCATATTTTTGGAAAAGTTTTTTGTTTATATCATAAATCGATTAAGATGTTTGTTTATAAATTGGTAACAATGGATCTGAATTAGGCACAATCCACGATTATCCGAAAGTATTCCTGATTTTGATTATAAATCAAAAAATATTTATCTTTAGCTGAGACAAATACAATAAATATTTGTTCTTCTTTCATAGCATGTAATTGTTTTATATTTTCAAGGCTATCATTGGCATTGTGAATTACATGAAACTCAATACGAAAGTAATTCTTCTTCACTGAAGTCGTTTTTCTACTAAAATTGCAGACATGTCTAATTGAAATAAGAAAATAACATAATGCATAAACTAAATAGAACGAAAAGTGAAACAATCACTAGCTTATATTACATTATAAAGGGTGATTTTTTAAGAGCTTGATAACTTTTTTTTAAAAAAAAACGCATAAAATTTGCAAAATCTCATCGGTTCTTTATTTGAAACGTTAGATTGGTCCATGACATTTACTTTTTGAAGATAATTTCATTTAAATGTTGACCGCGGCTGCGTCTTAGGTGGTCCATCCGCTTAGTCCAATTTTGGCATTTCCACGTTTTTGAGTAACAGAGACCCAATTGGTGCGAACGGCGACGAATCGAAAATTGGTGGTCATCATTAACACTGGCCGATACAGCTGCGATATTTTCTTCAGTTCGCACTCTACGTAAGCGTGTTGGTGGTTTAATGTCCAACAATGTAAATTTGGTGCGAAATTTAGTCACAATAGCCCGAATAGCCGCTTCAGTGGGTCGATTAAACTGACCATAAAATGGAAGCGCGCAATGAACTTTCTTAACAGAGCACGCATTTTGATAATAAAATTCAATAATTTGCAAGCGTTGTTCGTTTGTAAGACGATTCATGATGAAATGTCAAAGCATACTGAGCATCTTTCTCTTTGACACCATGTCTGAAATCCCACGTGATCTGTCAAATACTAATGCATGAAAATCCTAACCTCAAAAAAATCACTCTTTATAAATGAGTGAATTTTGTTTTAGAATGTTTTTTCTAAAAAAGCAATATGAATACAATTACGCAAGCATATCGAAATAGAAAAAAAAAATACTTCGAATAATTTCCCTTCAGGCGCATGTAGAAATTTGAAAGGCAATTCGCCATTCGAATTAATTCTCAATTCCCATAATTGAACAATTTCGACTTGAAACGACCCCGAATTTTTGCAAATTTTAATTCCCAGTTCGACAGAAATTGGATTCTATGACACCCGTAATTGATTTTTCGAATTAAATTATTACACAAGAAAATCGCAAATATTACGATGGTCGCAAATAATTATAAATAAAAGTATAAGCAGACGTTGGAGACAAGTACTAGGATATGTACGAGGAAATGTTTCTCGTGCTTCAAAGAGAAAATGGAAGGTCTACTACATCTCTACTGATGAAATAAGCCATCGAGTCGAAGCATCAGTGTCATCTTTACTCAGAACGTCGACAGCAATTTAAAAATGATGAAAATATTTTTAAGCAAAATAAAATTGTAAGGAATTAATTGAGAAATCAAATAAGAGTTGTTTTACGGCCGCAGTCATTTCAGTATACATCGAGTAGGACTTTTGGACATTGTTTTTTTACTATTATAAATTAAGGTTTGTTTATACACTTACCTTTTCTTTGACGTTTTCAAATGAACTAGGACTAACGACTGAGAAACACACCAAAAATACATCTGTTTGTGGATATGATAATGGACGCAAACGATCATAATCCTCCTGACCAGCCGTATCGAAAAGGCCCAATGTGTATGGTTCGCCGCCGATCATAACGGTTACGGCATAATTGTCGAATACGGTGGGCACATATTCCGAAGGGAATTTATTGGTTGTATAGGATATAAGCAAACATGTCTTACCAACAGCACCATCACCAACAACAACACACTTTATGGTTTGCATTGTCTTCCGTTAGCTGCAAATGGAAGATAAAAAATAAGAAGCATACATTTCAGTATTATACATATATGCGAATAAAATAGCTTTTTAGGAATATCTGTTCATTTCATTAATATATTAATTTAATGTTTCTTTGTTTTTTCTTATCTCTTGCTTAAACGTCGCAGCATACAAATTAAACCTCATAACAAAGAAAAGCAGCAGAATCAACCCCACCAACAAATAAAAACTCCCTTGTGCAAATGTACGTACGTACATACATATGTATGTATGTTTGTTTGATTTTTATCTTTATGCAGTGCACTTTTTGCTGTTGTACTTTAGTTTTTTTTGTTTTCTTTGGAAATGTCAGTTTGTGGGGAGTGCCTATGTTTTGCTTAGCAATTAGACATGTATGCACTCTAACTCACTCACACACACAACCATATAATATTTGTGTCCACATATTTTGGATGGACATTTGGTTAAAATTAATTACGTACAAACATATACCATGTTGATAGAGTGCATATTTCATTGGGTTGGGGAGGGGTTATATTTTAAGGTGGGTTTAAAACGTCAAATATTATTAAGATATTTTAGAAGGACTATCCCACAATAAAGGGTTGGAAAATCCAACAAACAGTTGAAACTAATTTAACTTTGTCTGCAATTGGTGTTTATATTTGGAAGCAAGTCAGGAAAGAGTACTGTCGGCCAACCCCATTACAAGAACTTGCAATTACGTAAAAAGTGGTGCTTGAAACCACCGGGAGATTATTTTTTCGACACTTTAAAATGTTCTGACTCCAGTTAGTAAAATAAGTAATCCTTTTGCAAATAAAATGCAAAAATAATTGAATTTTATCACATAAATATATTAAATATTTTACTAAACATTGCTATTATGCACGTGTGATCCAGCTCTCAATATCTGCTACTTTTATATGCCAAACATAATCTTACAATAGTCGTCCACATACAATGTACTTAATGTTGCTTATAATTGCGATAACAAGAATAGATGGATGGATCCACTCGGAGACTTGTGATTTTCCTTAGATGAAGAAGGTGTTATTATTGTATGATGTGCTATTGTATGGTGTAGTTATTGAACAGTGTTATGGAAATATCTAAACCGACTTAGATATTCGTTAAGAATATAAAAACAAACATTTTAAGTAAAATTACAAGTCCTTATATCAATGGCTTCATTCCACAGTATGCTATGTTTAAAAAGCGAGTTTGAAGCGTTCAAAGTTTATTTGATATATCTCATGTGGTTATAAAAGTTATAATATTTTTGAGCATAACTTTTGATAGGATTGACCTCGGAACTACAGATGTTGATAGAAGATAGGAAGAAGAAAGCTGAATTAAAAACATGCTATCAACTAAAGCGGTGATAAGTCAAGTTAGCACACCATGGATTGAAGCCATCGACATAAAGATTTTAGTTCGTTCACAGTGTTATCGATGGTACTTGCACTCTGATTGTCATTGAGTTGCTGTGTCATTTACGCCCTCTTTCTAAACAATAGTGTTGGTTTGTTTTCAAGATAAATGATGATAACAAAAAACGTAACAGCGAGGTATGTTCAGCAATTCGATTTTGGTTTAATCGTATTTGAATCATAGCGACTGCAGATGTCAATTTTAATGAAAGAGTTATTCTTATTAGCTTTCCAAAAATTTTTGATTTCATGATCATTCGAGACATCTAAAGTTGATATTGGACTATTTCCAGAATGATGTATCAAGCAAAATCACGCAAAATTATCCCCATTCGACTTACTACTGAAAACTCGATAACTATTCTGTTTGTATTGCAAAAAAGCAAAAAATGAATTCAATTCGATTTAAATTACAGAACACTAAAAATTAAAAAGAGCCGATTCTGATGTGAAATACACAATGAAAAAGTCCGTCACTCATATGCTTCCCTCGGCAGGGTATGGCAATCGTCACAAATTTCAAAAAACCTCAAGATTCTAATTTTTAAAACTAGTGTAAAATTGGTATTGCTGTATGGATGTGAGACATGAGACACATGAAAAAGCTACAGATATTCGTCAAAAAATGACAAAACTTTGGCCAAGGCGGATACGTAACGACGACCTTATCTCCATGTGCGATGCAGATCAATTGATTTTGAAATCCGACCAAGAAAATGGTGTTGGATCAGCCACATACTGAGAAGGAAAAAAACAGGAGAGGAGAGTTTTCAATGGAACCCTCAAGGCACGAGAAACAAAGGACGTCCCAAGCTAACATGGCGCAGTTCAACTGAGGTGGAAATGCATTCTAAAGATTGTCTTGGCTACAAGTAAGGTATTTGACGCAAGCTGATGTCATTATAAATACAATTTAAATCTACTTATATGTACTAAATCCAAATGTATCCCTTGTGTTTGCTAGAAGCTCCAATGAATTTGTACAGGGTGCGGCTAAAGTTACTATATGTTGTAAAACAAGTGTAACTTCTTTGCTTGCGAGTATTTAACTTTTTCTTTTTTCCTATTTCAGAAATTATACTTGGGAGAATATTTAAAAATGGAACGCTATACAATTGCGCAATTGCGCTTGGAATTTCCTAGAGCACTTTTAAATCTCGTTGATCAAAAAAATTTTTAAAATTTAATGATGACCGACGACGCGCATTTTCACTTGAACGGTTTCGTAAATAAACAAAACAACAGATTTTGGGGATCCCAAAATCCCAAAAATCTTCATCAGAAATCTTTACAACTAAAGGACAACATTCAAGAAGAAATTGATCGTATACCACAAGAAACACTCAACAAAGTTATGGAAAATGCCATAAAAAGAGCACATTTTTGCGTTAGAGAAAACGGTTCTCATTTAACTGATATTATTTTTCATAATTAATGTAAAAAAATAACATAAAATAAACTTTCTTTTTATCATAAATTTTTTTGTTTTTTTTTTTTTCATTCCATTCAATAGTTATTTAAAAACAAATCATATAGTTACTTTAGCCGCACCCTGTACAAACATGTCCAAGCTAGGGATGACTGTGTTTGTGGAATTCTTGGTAGAAGTCGTAATTTAAAATTTTACATAGACATGGTAAGTTGCGACATAGGCTACTCTGCAAGAAACTGGAAGTTAACATTGTCCGTAGGCTACCCGATACCTGCAATGTATACCATGCCGACGTTATGGCTAATACATTGAAATCAACCAGAGGCTCGTCATCGAGTCAAACGACTTTTGTAGGGACGAGGAGGAGAATTAGACCGTTCAACATCTTCTCTGTGTGGTTTTATCTAGAAGACGTTTAGAGATACTGGGTTCAGCATTTTTGAAGGCTTTGATAGAATATAAAAATCGATGATAGAATATAAAATTCAGTGAGTTCTGTTTGTCCTTGGTAGGCGTCTGGCAACTTGTTTGATGGCTTTCGTGAAAAGGGGCAAAAAGTTTGATTCTGTTCTATTTTATACACATATGGGCTTCTCCCAAAAAAGGTGTACAAAAAAAATGAAACCAGACCACACTAATAGCTTCTAACTTTATTTTTTCCTTATCTCGACAACTTTTTTTATTATGAAACTTGAAGTTATGTTCTCTTTTATTTTTATTAAAAGTTGAAGTGTTATAACGAAAATTTCTACTTTTTTACTAAGCTTGAAAATAGTTGTAGCGTCCGTATTTCTGCTGTACCTAATTAAAAAAATCTAAGATATAATTCACATAATTCATAAATCTACGAACAAAATATATCCTCTGACCTTCATTTACACACCAAAAAAACAAAGTTCTCAAAAAAGAAGGAGAAAGCTACGGCTTTTAACAATATGTACATTGAAACGCTCTGATAGCTACGTGCTCATAACTTCATTATATAGCTCCATATTGTATGTGTTACATGTTCGCAAACGATGCTTTTGCAATTCCGGCAAAATTTTAATACACCACACCATCGTTGTGGGATTTAAGATATATGCAGTTTTCCTAAAATTCTTACAGCTTTCATTAACATTCTTCAACTCCCTCTGATTAACTTCCTTCCTGCATTCTACGACACTACATGTCCGCCATGCAATGTAATCAGTTGACAACGGCGACGACGAAGACGACAACAGAAGATACGACACTATGTATGAAATATTTTTACAAACTTGGGTTTCACAATATGCTGCCATACATACATGCACACACACACCACGACCATACAATAATACAACATGCACCATACATAAATACGATATGAATTTTTATTGTTTTTAATGACAGGGCGCGACTGCAGCAGCGCCCTGCCTGCAACCAAATAAAGCGATAGGCAAAGAGCGCAGCGGAGTCCTCAGTTGTCTTTAACGACGCAATTGATCGACGATATTATATGCGTTTGGCGTATGCGTTGTTGTTTGTTTTTCCAAGAGAGAAATGAAGTTGGCCTTTTTTGCACTATGATCGTTGGGCTGGCTGTCTCGCTATGACTCAAACACAACGTTTGGGGGGATATATAATTGTGATAACGTGATAAGAAGTAGAACCACCAATCGAAGCAAACACAATATAAAGAAAATGAAATTGAAAAAAAAAACATACATAGTTAACCAATTGAAGCACACACATAAGTCCATACACCGACCAACTTGCACGCACACAATCACGGAAAGCAAGTCATATTTATTTGTTGGTTAACAGGAGAGGAGTCGTTATGCTAACTTTGTGCATTACGATTGAAAGTCATTGATTTCCAAACTCGTTTTTAGGAATTTAGCACAAGAATAAAGAAAATTCCAAATATATACAACCAACAACAATAGCCGATATGTAGCTCTGCTAAACAAACAACAATCCCAACGTCATCGTCGACATGAGCAAAGCTGCAGCACCAATACTAGCACAAATTCAGCATTTACAAATTCTGCTGGATTTTATGGATAAACTACTGACTGGCAGGCAGTTCCTCTCTTAGCTAATCAACCAACCTGTCTGTATGCTGCTGTTTTTCAGCTAAAATTATTATTCCAATCAAACCACCATCAACTGACTACTGGATAAGCGCAAAATGAAAACCGAAACGGCAAGAACACAAGTATGAATTTTATGGTAAAATGTAGGCGACATTTTCCCACTCCGTTTTCTCAAAAACACCATTTATTCTTTTTCATCCACATTCTTCTTTGTGACTGCTTCGCCGACTTCATCATCGTCGACGTTTACTTCGCTGTCACCGTTTCATTTTAATTTTTTTTTCGTTCATGTCTCAACTTTTCACTTTAGAATTTTCTCTTTTTCGCATCACGAAATATTATTTTTACCATTTGAATTTAGATCGCATTTTATTTGCACTTTTTGCTTTTCCATTTTTTCGATAGATTTCAGCGATATTTCAGTTAATTTACTTACATTTTTAACAAGAAATTTATGGGTTGGGCAGATCGCAACTCGTTCACAATAAAAAAAATTTCCTACGTTCTTTGCGCTTGTGCTTCTTCTGATGACTAACTTCAAATTATTGGTGACCAGAACAGGGATGCAAATGATAACGTCGCGGTTAAAGTACTTTTTAGTACTATTTAGGCCCCTTTTTGCTCCAATATAACGAAGTAAAAAAATACAAAAATAAATAAACATTTAAATTGTCAAAAAATATTGCTTGAGTGGATGTTAAAAAATATATCTGCCATTTTTTGGAAAGTGCACACAAATGTTGCAAAAAAGGAAATTAAACGTTCGGACTTATTCTTTATAGTTATATTAAGGGGTGTTTAGACGTACCAAATATTTGCGCAAAAGGGATGTTGGGCAAATTTTTTGAATTTGTGGGTGCGCTTTTGAGTTATTATGCAAAATTTTGAATAAAAATCAAACAATTTTGATTTTTGGCGAATTTGTACAAATTGTTTGTATTTGTAGCTGACTTTTGCCATTTCAACAAGAATTTCAATGTGAGTAGTCGTATATGAGAGAAGCGGTAACATTACAAATTATTTTTTTCTTACGAATTTAAAGAAATTACTAAACTTTCCATGTGTATGTGCGAGTTAAAATTCTCGAAAAGAGAGAAAGTAGAAATAAAACAACACAAATTAAATAAAAAAAGCACATGTTGTCACTTCAACATCTCAAGGAAAATGATTTTGTACAAATCAATTGCGTGTGAGTGGTTGTAAATCAGATGTGTGTGGTGAATAATCGGTTTTGTGAAAACAGACGTTTGTACAAATATTTGGTACGTCTAAGCCCCCTATTATACAGTTTTCACACTGAAGGTGAAATCGATCTTAATTCGATTTCAAGAGTCAAATTTCAATGTGATAATTTGAAATCGAGTTGAGCTCCATTTAGTCGTCCATCTTAATTCTGGAGTATTAATGGCGGTAATTATTTAGCGTGCATATTCTATTAGAAATATTACACAGGTTTTGTTTGAAATGATAATTAAAGGGCATTTTAAACGTAAAAAAATATTAGAAATTACAAAATAACACCGCATTGACAATATTTTGTATTTGTGGGGCAACACCAGAGTATGTGAAACATAAGACCTGTTCGATTGGGCTAGTAAGCCTTAATTTTTGTATGGAATTTACTCGCTTAACAAGAAAGTAGCTTACTACTCTCTTAGCATTGCTGCCAGATTTTTTCTTGTTTATTCATTTAAGAAAAAACAGTGGAATGTTGCCACTTTATCAAGTCTCTTAATCATAAGCTAGTAAGCCCACTCGAAGAGGCCTATATTGTCTTGCATTTTGTCCAGCACGTTTTTGCCAACTGTTTGTGTGTATAAAGAGAACATTATCTACTGTCCTAAAAATGTCTTTGTTCTACCATTGAATTTTAATAGTACAAAAAATGGTACAATTGTACCAACTTTTGTTTCTCAGTACCAGAAGATATTGAATCAGAGTTGCATTTGATGACAGACAATTGTGCCGTCCAACTTACGACACACTGTGACGTTTTTAGTTTTAGTAAATTATTTCCGACTCAATTGTAAAATTTTATATGAATATAATAATTGCAATGATTCCATGATATGATGTTTCAAAATATTTACAAAATACAACCATGATTGTGGTTCAATTGGAGCTGAGTTTACCAACTAAAATAAAATGCGTGCCGTTGACAGAAGTTCAAGCGGCCTTTACACGTTCAAAATGCTTGGCGACAACTTCGTGTACTTGTGCTTGACACTTTCTAGCCTCGAACGACAATCATTAATTTTTCATGAGCCTTTATGGAGTGCAGAATAAAATGTTAATTTCTGATGACACTTGTTGCTGCGTGTTTACAATAAAGAAGATGAAAGCAAAGGAAAACGAAAAACAAATTTGGATGAAAGAAAGAATTTGAAATTATGTGAAAATGATTTCTAGGCTCTATCAATTCAGAAAAAAATCAACATAAAAAATACACGGGAAAACATGCTTTTGGAGACGTTTTCAGGAGTTTTAAGTATCGGGCATAATGGCGTTTTTTTAAATTTTGCACCTGCTTTAAAAATGAAACAACGCTTTTAAAATCAAACGATATTTCTTCTTATGCTAAGTTTTTGGGACGTTATTTAAGTACCTTGTTTAGTTAAACAACTGAAAATATTTGTTTTAACATATGTTGACAGTGATTTAAATTTAACTAAAAATAAAAAACACCCAAAAATTGGGAATTGAAATGATTATGCATTTCATTTATTTTTCAAATATTGAAAAAAAAACTTGATGCAACTCTGGTAAATATGTTGTTGGTATCAAAGAATTTGGAACAAAGAATTTGGAATGGACAAGAAGCTCCGTCGTACTCATACTCATAAAAAAATAAAATTTAAGAGCGAGCTGTCGTCGGTTTTGACAGAAATCATTCAAAATAACATAAAAATTTCAAAATTAAGAACGCCGGGAACAAAGAAGAATACGATAATTTTTTCCTTATTTTTCAATAATTTTTTTTTGCAATTAGTTAAATAAAAAATTATAAGTAAAATGGTGACAAAATTCGAGTAAAATACGACACAGTTTCTTGTTATTTTAATGTTGTTTGTCGTTGCTTTGTGCTGTTTTCTTTAGTTGATTCACAATTAAACAAAAAACACGAAAAATATTCATTTTGAAACACCCATTCTTCACCTAAGAGTGGGAAAATGAGTGTCGCTCTTATATTTACATTTTAATATAACGTAACTGTCAGAAATCAAAGAGTCGGAGGGAATATCTTAATAGATTTATTATTTTTGGTTGGTATTCTTCACACAAAAATATTTTACAACAATTTGCGGTATGCTTTTTCAGAATGCTATTTACTAGACCTCTTCGATTGAGCTTACTAGCCCAATTTTTGTAGTGATGCTGTCAGATTTTTCTTGTCTCTCTATTCTAAGCAAACGTATATCTTACAAAAATTCTCACACAAATGTGTAATTATTTTATTTTTTCGCACTTTTCTGAAATTTTCGTGAATTAAACATTTTCATTGACGTATTTAATGTTTTGAAAGGATACTTACTATATTTTTTCAAATACGACCTTGCAACTTATGACATTAGGACACCTTGTGAATACTATACAAGGTTATTAGCTTGTAACACTGCTTGCGAAATCTAGCTGAAATGAAATAAGGTCGATTTTCCAATGTCAAATTTGTATGAGATCTGACATTTGTAAATCGACCTTATGTCATTATAGCTAGATTTCACATGCCTTCGTACATGCCTGAGCGTACAGCCATAAAAAGGATCTGCTGTTTGTTATTCGGCCGCATAGTACGAGCATATTTATGGTCTAGTGTCCTGACATGCTTTTTCATATCATTCATCAACTATTTTCTCTACGTGTATATTTTTCCTATTGCATTTGTTAGTCGTTCGCAGTGAGTGCGTTTTCATCGTAAACACAACAAAAAATATTTGCCCTTTTATTGTTTATTCGGAGAATTTTTGGACATTTTAACTGAAAAATGGCTGGTTTATGTCGATTATGTGCTTCTCTAAAGAAACAGGATCTTTTAATAACCATCGGAGATAAATCGCAAGATATTTGTCGAAAACTGTTAGCTTGCTTAAATATTCGCGTTCAAAATGAGGACAACAATTTGCCGAAATCTGTATGCCAAGAATGTTTGAAATGTTTGAATACGTCTTATATGTTCTATACCAAAGTCAAAGAGGCTCAGGACACATGGAAGACACTATTGCCCAATTCTCAGGAGGCTCCAAATTGTAATGCAAACTCCCGCAACCTATTGAAAGATGTTTTGGAGAAAACAAATAGAGGCAATTCTAGCAATGAGCTAGTAATTGATAGTTGCTTTGAAACTTACATCAAAGTAGAGGATATGATGGAAAATGTGGAGCCAGATATGGAAATTATCAATTCAATGCAGGAAGATAGCGAGACTGAGATCGAAGATGAAGATAGCCTTAGAATAGAAAATGAGCAAACTGCTGTTGGTTCTGACATAAATATGGTATGTATATGTAAACACTTGTTTTAACAAAAAATGCCTAGATCTAGATAAAAAGCGTAATTTCTCAATGAAATATATTAACACTGTAGTGAAACACAATTATATAAAGGTCATTTAAACTATTTATTAATATGTTGACTCACTCACAAAATATTAGTATCACATGCAAATAATGGTTATTCATAAAGTTAGTAACTAAAAATATTAAAGTAAACATATCATAACAAAACTAAACATCCAAGCAGGAGAAAATCCTGGACTTTATTATATCGATTCCTAATCCGAAATCTATGATGTGACATAAAGAATTTCATATAGTTTTTCACAGACTGAAGCAAGCTTCTACATTTTTGCAAACATGAAATCATATTCAAAACGTATTAGATTTAATTTTACAAAGTAGAAAATAATTTTCATTTTTTTCACCCTAAACAATACTCTCCTCTGAATTTAACAATTCATTAAATTTACAAAGGATCGATTTTAAATCTATCTCGCTTCTAATCTGTCAATTGAAATATTTTCAAGTTTGTCGTAAATCTTGACCTATTTTGAGTTTCGTTTATTTATTTCCTAAGTTTCGTTTATTTGTTTCCTAAGGATTGTGTTCTTGAATCAATTCTTACGCAATTCGCAATTCGGATAAGAACTGTAGACCTTTATCCGAATTTGAAATATTTGGACAACCAAATCTACAAATCCATTCATTAAACAATATTTTGCAAACCATTTCCGCTTTGATATCCAGAATAGGAAATGTATCTGGCCACCGGCTAAATCAATCGATGCAAGTGAACAAGTATGTATTGCCCTCCGATGGAGGCAATGGATCGACTATGTCAATATGTACTTCTTTAAATCGACCACTAATTAGTGGTATGCTCATAACGTATGTCTTGAAATTTTATTTCTTTGGCATGAAATACAATTAATTACTATTACTCAAATAGCTTTATTCATAGACCACTAAAAGAATCTCTCTGATATCATCGTTCTTGTTGCTCTAATTCCGCCATGACGCAAACTATGTACAGCGTTGAAAACGTCAACAGGCGTCAAAAAGCCAACTGCAGAATATGCGGACGTATGGTTCCAACAGAAACATCACAGTAGATTTGATAATTGCTATCTTTAAAATTGAATAGTTTTAATGTGTAGGATCCTTCATTGCCAAGTAATTCTTCAAGATGGCCATCTTGTTATTGTTGTTGTTGTGCTAACTTCCGATAATCGAGACCTGTTGCGTCAGCTACAACGTTATCCGCTCCAGATATATGGTTAATGTCCGTTGAAAAATGTAAATAAGCTGCTTATGATCTGCATATGTATATTTTAAATGGAATGCAATGAAAGTAATCGATTGCAAAACATATAGCCAATAATTCAAGATCGATCTATATTTCCTTTGAGCCGTATTTAACTTCTTGGAAAAAATCCCAAAAGTTTCCATGAACCTTTCACTAGTTATGCGATTGATTGATCAATTATTATAGGGGATAGTCAGAAGAGAGATTTGCAAGTGCTTTCACAGAGCGCAGATTTTGAGGAATGTTGCTTATAAAAATCTAAAGTTGATGGTTGTCTTCTCGGATCTTAAGGAATAGATGTGCAATCGAAGAGGAATACTACATGATATTGATTTGTTTGAAGTTTATGAAATAGAATATTTCCCCAAGTATTGCTTTTTTGCCAACCTCAGTAATTTTCACACGTTGACAATTTACGAAGATCTGACAAAAAATCTTGTTTGCGTTGATTATTACATCTACAATTATCACCAGAGAAATAACATATAACTATATAAATATAACTTCGTCATTATAGTATACTTGAACACCAATGTTTTCAATGCATGCTGTGACTTTAGGATTCTATAATGTTTTTCCTTATTGAAACGGTTAGGCCACCTCCACCTCCACTTCAATGATGGCGACTGTAACGGTAGCAGTAAAATTGTTGATTTTTTATTGATTTGTGTTTCACATAAGAGACATATATATGTCGATTTTATATAGTGCATATGTACGTCTAAATATACCAAGCATTTCAAGAAATTATTTTCCATGTTTCGTTCAATGTAAAAATTTGAAGGCTAGTTCTGTGATGACCTCAATATGATAATCTGAGAGCTGAATGGCTTGTGATTATAAAAACTTTGGAAGTTATAGTACTTTTAATTTAAATAAAAATATAGACAATTTGTATGGGAGGTACGAGAAGGGGCGTTGCAATTTCACCCATCTTCGAACTTAAACTTAGTTTGGGAAAAATATTACCATGTGCAAAGTTTGAATTGATTCCTTAACTCCTTTCGAGAGTTATCGTGTACTCCAGCCAGCCAGACGGACGGACGGACATAGCTCAAACAGCTTAAAAAGCCGTGAAAGGGATTTGGTCCAAACATACTTGGGGTCTTACTCTCACTCCTTCAATGCGTTACACTTTTTTACTGTCCCAAATGATATATACCCTCCTACTCTGTAGAGTGAGGGTATAACTAGTATTTAAGATTCTTGTTGCATATGTAAGGGTGATTTTTTAAGAGCTTGATAACTTTTTTTTAAAAAAAAACGCATAAAATTTGCAAAATCTCATCGGTTCTTTATTTGAAACGTTAGATTGGTCCATGACATTTACTTTTTGAAGATAATTTCATTTAAATGTTGACCGCGGCTGCGTCTTAGGTGGTCCATCCGCTTAGTCCAATTTTGGCATTTCCACGTTTTTGAGTAACAGAGACCCAATTGGTGCGAACGGCGACGAATCGAAAATTGGTGGTCATCATTAACACTGGCCGATACAGCTGCGATATTTTCTTCAGTTCGCACTCTACGTAAGCGTGTTGGTGGTTTAATGTCCAACAATGTAAATTTGGTGCGAAATTTAGTCACAATAGCCCGAATAGCCGCTTCAGTGGGTCGATTAAACTGACCATAAAATGGAAGCGCGCAATGAACTTTCTTAACAGAGCACGCATTTTGATAATAAAATTCAATAATTTGCAAGCGTTGTTCGTTTGTAAGACGATTCATGATGAAATGTCAAAGCATACTGAGCATCTTTCTCTTTGACACCATGTCTGAAATCCCACGTGATCTGTCAAATACTAATGCATGAAAATCCTAACCTCAAAAAAATCACTCTTTATTTGATATCAACATTATGAATTTATTTGTCTTGAATTACAATAGCAATTGTTAGAATAAGATGTTTTTATTATTATTTTTTAATATCACATTTTCTTTTTCTTTTATTTTTGTACATATACGTATGTGTAACAATTAGATGGATTCCAATAATATTTATAGCATCGATGGACAGACATTAAATAAGAACGGTAAGAAATATTTTATTAAAAACAAGTTAGTCTCGTGTTCTATCAAAAAGTGCAGACCCTATAAAGTATATATATATATTGGGACAATCCCTTTTTTTGATTCTGTGAAACCGAAGTCTACCCATAATTTATAGCTACATATACAGCTATCTGAATTAATGTTGTTAATGAATTTACTTTCTATGGAGTTATCGATATTATAATACCGACGATAGTATGCTAAGTCTGAAAAGTTAGTTTTGCTAGAGAGGCGTTCAAAGTTTATTTTATATAACTAAGTTAGTTATAAAAGTTGTGACATCTTTGGTTACTACTTTTGACCGATCATTACCAAAATCTAAGAGAGTTAAAGTAAAGACCGTGGAATCTAAAAGTCTACTATTGTTTGGAGGTGTCGATACATAAAGATGACAATATTATTAATTTATCCTACAAAGGCGTTTCTTTTTGGAAAAAATGGAGTTCGTTAATCTGTGCTTATAAACGGCAATATGCAAAAATCGGATAAGTAATGAAAACTGCATTAAAAACTGGATTTTTCTGGAGTCAAAAACGTTAAACCGTTTTGAAAGTTTTGAAAATTTTCGTAATTTTAAGATATAACATATTTATATTTATTTATATCATCGAAAAACTGGTACTGGTTCTACATTTGTCCTTATATTGTTAAAATGATATAATCTTATAGGCCAAATCAATTTCTTAGAAAAATCTGTCTATCCTTCTAACAAACAAAATTGTAGAATGTGTTACGTTTTTAAATATACATTGGTTTTCGCCGTTTTGAATTTTAAATATATATTGGAGAAAATATTTTGTTTATGAACACTATGGAATTGTAAAAAGATAAACTAATTTTGAGATAACTGAAATACAATTTTTTCATTCAGTCTTCAAAAAAAAACTTCGTCAATTAGTAAGCCTACACTAGACCGTTTATTATTTTTTTTTGTCCTGATTTCAGGGCCGAAAAAGTTTCCATTTGGCCTCAAAGCATCAAACAAAAAATTTGGCGCCGATCGGATAACGATTATGGTCCCCGATAGTTCATTGAAAAATTAAATTATACTTTTTGTGGGGACATATTGGGTTTTTTATCAAAAGTCGTATATTTAAGCAATTAAAAACGATTTCATATTCATGATTAGTCTTTAAATAGTTTTAAAATACAATTTCCTTTCTAACAAGCCATAAATGTTCGAAATCGATAGAAAAACAAATAACTTACAACGGGTTTCTTTTGAATTTTATATTAGTGCAATGTTATAGCTAACACGATCATGCATGCTGAGTGATCAGACCTCCGCATAGAAAGATCGTGATAGTGTTTGTGTGTTTTTTTGTTGAATGTAAGCATGAAAGTTTAGTCATATTCATGCCATCCTACCTAGATAGCAATTGGAAGATCGTTTTTCAAAAATCACCTTGCTGAGTCTTCTTTGAGTACTTTTGATGATCAAAAACTGATTAATCACATACACGATTAAAAAAGGACTTGAAAATGAATCGCGTTTATAATTAAAAAGTGCTTGATTTAAAATACAATAACAAATTGTATAGAAAGCGCAAATCGATCACCCACGCGTTTAAAATGTGAGTATATTATCCGTTATTTATGAACATATTTTGCGCACCTAGAATATTGAAAACTGCTTGATCATAAACAGTTCATGCAGGAGTTTGAAATGTGATTATTTTGTGTGTCAATGATCATAATTTGCGCAGACAGATGATTAAACACTGCTTGTTATGCTGTTTAAGTTAACGGGACAATTTCTGTGTATCGTGGAGAAAAAATTTCATGCGTAAAATTTTTGTTTATTGACAAAGTTACGTTGAACGTTGAAGTGTTAAGATCGATTAACTAAATAGTGGAAGTGAATTTAAATAAAAGTTGAAAAGGTGAATTAAACAATATAAAAAAGTGTTATTAAATTAAAAGGCAATGTCAGTCAGACAAATAAAAAGATTTGCTAAAAAAGAAGCCGAAAATTTAATTTCGCCAAAAAATAAATGTAAAAAGGGCATACAAAATCAAAATGAAGAAAACATACAGGAATATGAAGAATCAAACCAAAATTCTAATGAAAATAGTTTTGATAGTGACAGTTTTAACTATTCAAGTGATACAGATGAAAGTGAAGAAAATGAATTTAATTTGTGTGAAGGACTGGCTAAATGGGCTATTCAATTTCATGTTAGCTTTGTTGCAATTAATGCACTTCTACTATTGTTAATTAAATGCAATATTAAAGTTCCCAAAGACGCTAGAACTCTTTTAAAAACGCCTAGTTGTATTGTTGAGAGAAAGGTTGGTGAAGGCACATATGTCCACTATGGTTTAAAAAATGGATTAACCGATTTCTTGGTAAGAAATTGTTGGAAATTAGTTGATATAACTTTAGATTTCGGCATTGATGGCCTGCCGATATTCAAAAGCAGCTCTAAGCAAGTTTGACCGATTTTAGCAAGTGTTTTTTATTATTTATTTATTTATTAACTTTTAAATCTTTTTTTAGTGCAAAATGTGTACGTCCCCCAATCCGATAACATTGCAAGTTTAATAACTGAATTGCGCAATGAAATAGCATCGTTAAATACTACAGTTCTAGACTTAAAAAAAGAAGTAAAAGAGCTAAAAGATGAAAATAAGCGGTCCTTTATAAAATTAACCGAAGAAGTTATTGTCGTTAAACTGGAAGGCAGAAAACACCACGGCGACAATATAATGGTTGATGAATTCAAAGAGGCGCAAAAACTTCCATTTAATGCTATAAACGAGTTAAATACATTTGACGTTTTAGTTCAGGAAAATGAAGAAAAGCTCAAACAATTTGTAAGTATAGTAAATATCAAAACAAACAACCAACTTACTAAACAATATAAGTCAAACAAATTTCTTTAAAAACTATTAAATTTTTCAGAAAGAATATATTGCAAAGACAGGCGGCGAAGGACCTGCACAATTTTTAAGAGCTGCAGTTCGAAAATTATTTTCTGACGACTTAGCATCCTTATATAGCTGGAAGGGGACCAGCACAAAGCCCAGCGGCGAAAAGTGCTTTCTTATCACTACAATTAAAAGTAGGTTAATAATTCTGTTATTAAAAAGGAAAATTCTTATATATTTTTGTTTCAGATATATGTCATCTTAAATATAAAAGCACCGACAAAGATATGAATGTGGTTCTGCAAAAGCATTTTGTACATGCTAAAGATAGGATGATAAAAAGAAAACGTACAAATTAGATTTAATTATTTTATATTTTTTAAGCCTTTTATTTTACTTAAATGTTTATTGACGTAAATATATATATTTTTTTTAATATTAAATGTACAAATGAAAAATGTATAAAATATTTTTTTAAGTTTTTTTTGTATATGTTAAGCTGGACTGAATTTTTTTTAATTACTATTATTTAATACATGTTTTTTTTATTTTAAATAAATGTTAATATTCTTAAATGAATTAAGTCTTTTTATTTTTGTTAATAAAACTCTTAGCAGACCCATTGAAAAAACACTTATACAAGAGTCAAATACGATTAGCAATACGACAGCAAATGACTCGGAAAATAATCACAAACGACTGATAAATGTCTACATAAAGACTCCCAAACAGACTAATAAATGACTCAAAAACGACTCGTAAATGACCCGAAAAATAATCACAAATGATGTAAATAAGACTCTGAAAAGATTAGAAAAACGACTGATAAATGCCTACAAAAAGACTCCCGAACAGACTAATAAATGACTCAAAAACGTCGCGTAAATGACTGGAAAAAGACACACAAATGAAATGAAATAAGACTCATAAATGACTAGAAAAATATTCGAAGAAGACTATAAATACCATTAGAATAGGGGTCGAAAATGACTCTAAACTAACAAAAAAAATGAATCATAAATGGCTCATCAAGAAGAGTCGCGGATAGGGTACCATTTTCTCCTGACAAAAAAAAAGACTCGAATCTGATTAAAATTGTCAAAAAATGCTGGCTGGGAGGTGTCGTCGATTTCTATGAACAGTGTAGATAGGAACGCTCTTGATTCTTGTTCGGGCATAAAGATTCCATGTGATGTTTGTAGGATAAAACATGCATTTTATGTGTCGAAGGAAACATCAGGTGTCTATTGTTACTAAAACGGTATAAGAAATATTCCACATCTTCGGATGCTCACAGTATCTACACCAGGCCAAATATGTAATCCCATATATGGTCAGATCATCATTGTAGCTAATCGACTGTGTTCAGAGGAGACGATAGTATATCGAGGGCTTATATTCATTCATAAGTGGATATGAACAATTTTCTCGAAAATGAGTTTTTCGGACTTATGGTCGATGACCATAAATTGGACCTACACTGGATAATTATCCATGCTAAGTCCAATATTTTTAACATAAAATATTTTTGTTAAAATTTGTTTTTATACACACATTGGTATTGCTGTTGGTGATAATTTTAAAAAAGAAATTTTTATTTTGGGTTAAATTTTAACTTTTTATTTGTTTCACAGCTTAGTTATCCAGCCTTATTAATAATAGGTGGTGAAATAAAATAAATAAGTATAAATTAAAATCAAAATATATTTATAATGCTATCAACAAAAGCTTTAAGGTTGAAAAGCAAACGCGAAGCAAAAAAGTTAATGGATTCTGCTTATAATGAAATGGGATGCAGCTCTTCCAAAATAAAGGGAAAGTGGGGATAACATTTGAGTCTGATGTTGTCCCAGTTGTATGCGAGAAAGACAGGTGTATAACTAATGAAACAGAACAAGTCATAGATCCCCCTGAGACATCATTTGATCGTCATAATTTTCAAGTGGAAGAAGTGAATTGGTCGAATAATGAAAGTATAAAAGAAAAAATTAGACTTTGGGCAATAAAACATGGGTTAACTACAACTGTGGTTAACGAGTTATTGGAAATCCTCAGGGAATCTGAAATTAAAGTTCCAAAAGACGTAAGGACGCTAAAAGGTACACCAAAAGAGGTAGAATCCAAGCCAATGGGAGATGGTACATATGTTCACTACGGCCTTAAAGATGCATTAACGGACTTTTTTCGTAAAATGGACTATAAGGAAGACATTATATATCTTGATTTTAACATTGATGGCTTACCATTGAGTAAAAGTTCTAATCTGCAAGTGTGGCCAATCCTGGGTTCTGTATCAAATTATTGCGAAGTCTTTTTAACTGGAGTTTGTGAGGGGCGTTCTAAGCCAAAAAGTGCAAATGAATTTTTGGATGAATTTGTGTTGGAACTAAATGAGCTAGTTGAAAATGAGTTTCAATTCAAAGCAAAATCATATCCAGTTAGAGTTAGATGCTTCATAATGGATACACCTGCGAGGGCATATATACTAGGTACAAAAGGCCATAGTGGGTATTTCTCCTGTACACGATGTGAGCAAAAGGGAGAGAATATAAAAAATCGTTTAGTTTTTCCTTTTGATCTTAGCTGCACCTCACGAACAAACGAAAGATTTAGAAATCGTGCTCAGCCAAAGCATCATAATGTCATGACTCCAGTTGCTTTAGAAAATATCCAAATAGACATGGTGCACCAATTTACTTTAGATTACATGCATGTTGTATGCTTGGGAGTAATGAAAACTTTATTAAAAGCTTGGGTTAAGGTAAAAGGTGAAAACTATTCTATGACTTCCTGACATATAAACAAGATTTCCGAACATTTAAATATCTTGCGCAGCTCCACTATCAGTAGCCATACGAATTTTGCTAAATGATAAAGATTGTAAAGAAAACAATATATTTGCGAGAAATCTGTTAGCAAATTTCGTAAAAGATGTGCCTGTTTTGTATGACATAAGCTTTTTAACGTGCAATTTCCACAATTTATTGCATTTACATTAAGACGCCAAAGAGTTTGAATCTTTAGAATCCATAAGTGCATTCAAATTTGAAAACCACTTACAAAAACCACTGTTTGAAAACCCAGTCTCATCTGAAAACTTACTTATTTTTTCGACCAATGAAATTAAAGAAGGAAACAAAATTTCCTTTAATTTAAATAACATATAATAATAATAACGATGAAATCAATAAAACAACTGTTTTACTTCCCGAAATTCACCATGGAGAACGAGACGATTTTGCGTAAGGTTACAATATAATTTTAATTTATAGTTTAATATTTTTTTTATTAACACTATTTTCAGATAACCAAGACGTGCAGTATACTCCTCCAATTATCTTAAACGGTAATGGTCTATCATAGCCATATTTACTTTTTTTTAACTCATCTGACGTCGTTTTTCAGATCAACAACAACAAGCAACAAATTCACAACAAATACAACAGAAGCAGAAAGATAGTTAAAAAAAAATGATAGCAGAAGTTTTAGCCAACTCGCAAACACTGCTTTTAGAAATGCGAGCTCACAAACAGCAAATGACCAGGCTAACAGAGGAAGTGGTAACACTAAGAAATGAGGTGCGCCAATTAAAAATTAGTTCCTCCACCGATATGAACACCAACCTAGTGCCGCCTTTGCCGTTAAAAACTCTACAACAGCTTAGAGATTTCCACAACGAAACAAAAGAAAACGAGGATATTATTGCCCAATTGGTATGTTTATTTATCTTCATTTATCTACATCTACCTATATCTATCTTTTTATATCTTTTTACAGAAATATGTTATTAGTAAAGTGGGAGGAGACGGCTGCAACTCGTTCATTAGAAACGCATTTAAAAAGCTGCTAAGCGATGAAGTGGCTACAAAATTAAGCTGGCGTGGAACTAACGAAAAGCCCAGCATACAAGAGTTCTGCATTAATGAAATTATAACCAGTATGTATTACTAATCACGTGTTCTTACATCATTTTAATTTTCTTTTTCTTTTCAAAGATATGTGTCATGTAAAGTTCCCAAAATCGGATGTCTCTTCAATTAATAAAGCAATCCAGCAACACTTTGTTCATGCTGCAGATCGGCTTAGGAAAGTAGATCGAACAAAAACTATTAAATAAGTAAATTTTAATTTAAAATACTATATTTTTATTTATGAAATTAAATTTTTAATAAAAAGCGTGTTCTATGAAAGAAACAAATAATTATAAGCATTTTTGTATAAATTTACAATCGTCTTGGCAATCGCCTGCGATTGGATTTTGCTCATCGTCGACGATTGGTTTTTGCTCATCCTCGACGATTGGAAAGTAAGAGTCGCCGTCTTGACACAGTTACTTCAGTTGCTCTGAACGTGCGCGATTGGAATACGACATCGCGCACGATTACTTTAATCGTCGGCTCCGATCGTGAAAGAGTCGTGCACGATTGAAAATGCTAGCTGGGTTGTTATTTATAGGAATACATGGCCACGCGTACTGGAATTACTTATATAAATGCGACTTTCAAATCAAAATACAATTATTCAACTTTCTATAGACGTCATCATATGTGGGATACTAAATTCAAAGAAAGGTCAATATATTTCACAGTCGACAGTGATATTTTCTTTTGTAATTTTAAGTGGGTTGTCTATTTTGGTAGTAAGATTTGACTCATAGCCACTTATGAATATAAGCCCTCTAATTTTATTGTATCTCTTGTACACCATCGTAATGTGGGATGTGTGTCCCTTTCTATTGACACTTTCATGGTTTGTGTTCTTCGGAGATTCGCGATCTTATCGCGAACATTAAGACGTTCGGTAGAGATACGTTGTCGATTCGGCTGCTATATTTCCCGCCTATTACTACTCCCTCCCACCCTCCTTCTTCCAATTCCTTATCTTCATTTGGCCAACACAATGCACTGCATTTACAAAGGCATCCCCCGTGTGTTGGTTCAATAAAAAGATATCACAATCATTTTGTATATTCAGGGTCTCAACCAAACAAGTATAACAAGGCTACAGCAATGGACATTTTAAATGAGGTGCGTTCACTAAAAGTGCAACTGAAGCAGAAGGAGGAAGCAAACCAAAAACTTATAAATGCTTTGACCGAGGAGATTATAGCTCTACGCGGTGAAATAAGGCGAATCTCTTCTTTGGAGACTGACACCACACATTTATCATCGCTGCCATTCGTTTCACTTACAGCTTTTAAGGAATTTGACGAACAAATTTTATTCGATGATGATATACGAGCTCAACTGGTAAGTCAATTTAATGTGATTTTCTTCATTTCGAATAATCGCGTTACATCGTTCTGCAGCAACATCTGATACAACGTGTTGGAGGCAAAGATTTGAGTTCCTTCCTTAAACTGGCTATTAAAACTGTCATAAGTGATGAATTGGCCATAGATTTGACTTGGCGAGGAACCCCTGATAAGCCGAGTATTCAGAAATTTACGACATTCAACATAATAAGAGGTCGAGTTTGCCCTTCTTATACGGATTTATTATATTTAAAATTATATATTAATTTTCACCCACAGATATCTGTCATTTAAAGTACACCAGTGCTTCCAGTTTTGACATCAATAAAATATGTCAACAACATTTTCTTCATGCAAAAGATCGTGTCAACAAGAGACTAAAAAATCTTAAACAATGTAATTAATCTTAAGTCTCTTAGTTAAAAATAAGAATACTTCCTACGATATTTGGTTTGTTAATTTTATGTTTACTTTAATTTTGAAATAAAATAAAAAATACTATTACAACATACAAAAAACATAGCTTTATTTTTATAAAATCCAGAAACGCTCGGGACGCTTTCTTAAGTCTCTAAGGAGTAGTGCGTAATGGGAAAATTGTTTGTGTTTGTTGTGGGATAGTAAAAAAGTTCAAATTGTAATTGTAATTTAAACCAAAATATAAGTAACATTAGCCGCTATGTATAAATATAATAAGAGCTAATTACAATCTAGTCTGCTGGTGTTTAATTGATGATAAAGGGTTATATATATTTAACTGTTATGTTTTTTTCTAGCCTGAGTATATAGTTACAATAAAACTATGTTATTTATTTTGGCTTTGTCACAGAGTTCAATTCCGTTCGGAATTTCCAAAAATACATGTAGATGAATGTCAAAGAATAATTAATTCGATTTGTACCGACTATATTTGCGCGAAATGTGTTTTCCATAATTTTAAAAATCCTCATACATGTTAAAAATTAATGGAAGTTTGACACTGACTTTTTTATATAAGGTTTCTTTATTTGATTACAAACAATGTTAGTTATATTTGGGGATAATTTAATTTTTCATATTTTATTAATGAAGTCGAACAGACTTCGTACAGAAGTTATATAAAATTTTATTAATAAAGGTAAGAAAGAAATTTATTGAAGAAATATCAATATTGATGCCTCAAAATATAAATTTAGGGTTTCAAAGTTACAGAATTTAATAAATATTTTTTTATACTTTATTTGTTTGATTGTTTGAATCTGCTCCTTAGGAGCCTAACAATATGTATAGAAATCTTATAAAATAATATAATAATAAATCCCGTTTAGGATTTGGAATTTTCTACGGTCCACGACAGTGTGGATATTATTTTGTTCTGTTGGATTTAAGAAGACAAGTGGTCACGTGATTGAGAGGTCCCATTACGACATAGCGATGTAGATCGGTCGGGTAAAACCTTATGTACACTCAACAGAATTTGTTAGTAAACGAAAGCAAAAAGACTGCTAAAAAAATCAGATTTTCTGTTGAAAAAGTGACAGCAGATTGTCCCTGCTAAAATAGCAAACAGTTATTTGCTGTTTTTTGGAACAAAATTATACTCATATAAAAAAACGTTAGCTTGAAACTTTAAGCATATGTATAGAACAGTCATGACATCTAAATATAAAGAAACGAAGAACAAATCTTATTTTTAAAATTGTTATGTTTATTTTCTAATTAAAAAATCCTATTCTTCCTCTTAACCATCATTGTCATAGCAGTATTTAACAAAAATACGCATTCAAATAACTCTTAAAAGAGTTAACATTTTAAGATTTATTGTACATATAATATAATATATCGAACACTGAAAATTTCAAAAATTTGTTTACAAAATATAAGTTGTATACAATATTAACTATTAAAATAATATTTTTTTAGAAATATCTATCATATTTCGTATGTTTTCTAACCTATCGTATTAATATGGTTGTCTTCGAAAAGATTCTCTATATATAAACTATTAAATGTGGCTATTCTGCACACATTAACCCACTGCAAGCCAACTGAATATGTTAACAATACCTTTAGAAAGAAAGTTATTACTTGAAAGATATTTTTATTATAGTCATATTGTCACGAGCTAATATAAATTGAAGTTCCGTCAGTCTGAATGGCTCATTCTGTATCTTATTTTTATATTTTAATTAACAGCAGTAGTTTTTAGCAGACTGCAAACTCTTCAGCAGTTTGAATGCTGATGCAAAACTGCACGATAAACTATTGTTATGGCAGAAGACCTGCTTTAATAGCAGAAAAAGTGTCTGCTGATAAGTAGCAAACAATACCTGCTGTTAATAACAGACATTTTTTTCTTAGTGTACCACTTAGAATAGAAGATTGGTAAAGCGATAGAGAAAAGAGATGAGTTAATATGAGGAATGGTAGTCGAAGATGACAAAAGCTACCCACCCATCCATGCTGACAGATCAAAATCGAATCAAACCAATCCATAATAATCCAATAAGGTTACAAAATAGACAAAATCAAAAAGCCTTTATATTTAAAAAACTCTTAATTTTTAATATATGATTTGATCATTGGAAACATTTCATTATTTATAATTTCTTTGAGATCGAATTTGATTGTTATGCGAACTAAAATAATTTACTTTAATAAAGATCGAACGATTTCTTCAACAAAAAATAAATAAAATGTTGTTGACTTCCCGTCCCGGGAAATGAAAAAAAAAAAAAACAAAATAGTACCCGTTTCCCGGGAAATAAAAAGTACGGGAAAATGCAAACCCTAATTTTAATGCTGTTCAATGAAGGAATAATTTGTTCTCGAATGAATCAAAATGTAATATAAAGGGCTCAGATATGATAACTTTTACGGTGAGGAGGCCAAAAATTAGCGACTTAAGCCATAGTATTGTAAAGGATATGGTATGGTCCTATGATCCTTATAGGATCGAAAGGAAATAATATTCCTGTTCGATTTGGCTTACTAGCTTATAATTAAGAAACTTGATAAGGTGGCAGCGTTATTGCCCATTAGATCTTTCTCAAACTTAAACTTGTTTCAGTCTTGCAACATGACAATGCCCCGAAATATACGTCGAAATTTGTTACAGATTGGACATCGCACGATCTTAACTCTATTAAAAATCTATGAAGTATTGTAGCTTGACAAATCAAACCCAACATACCAAATGACTTGAGAATAATATTATAATAAGCTTTCCAACTCAAGCCTCAAGCTTGAAAAAGAGTTGAGAATCCATTTGAAAATGCTTGTATAACAATTGTAGAAAAATGGAAACGGAACCCTCTTGATAATATTAAATATGTACGCTTACTATAAGCTTATCCTTGTAATTGTAGAATAAGCTTACGAAAATAATATTGTCTTAAGCTCATCCTTGTAATTGTAGAATAAGCTTACATTAAATTTTTTTTTGTAATTTTCGTTAATATTAATTAATTTTATTAATTCAGTCCATTTTTGTACATTTCATTTGTAATTAAAAATTAGTTGTAAAAAATAAGCCAGGCCAATATCCCAGTTCAAATCAATAATTTTAATGTTCATATTCACATTTTGGGTAATTGTTTCGCAGCTTAATACGATTTTTAGCGAACGTTCCCGTGTCTTTTATGAACTTGTCCTCCGTGCTGCCCACTGATAAAGCTGTATCTATGACATGTAGAAATTTATTGTTTAATATTTTCATTTAATACTATACTTCAGTTTTACATTATTTCTTTCGTTTCTCTTCGAACACTTTTTTATATTTATTGTGCATTATTAATTATTTTATAAAATATTACCAATTTTTTAACACAACACAATTACACGTACACTCACTTTGAAATCGAACACTAAACACAAAACAAATTGGTCCAAAAATGAAACGTGCCTTGTTGTTGTGTATTATAAGAATTTCTCAAGCATTGTTAAAAACTCGTTGTGAATTCAATATTTTTATAATATTGTTCTCAAGTTGTATTGCGGTTTTATTCCTATTTGGTATGTTGGGAACAAATAAACACAATCTTTTCAATCGTATTCAGGACGCTTGGAATAATGTCGCAGATTGAATGTGCCGTATGTGTGCTATTGTTACCAATAATAATTGCTAAGTAGAGCTTTATTTTACAATTGTTGGTCAAAAATATGATTTAGTTTTGACCAAGCTTAAATGAAGGAAATTTTTTTATGATCGAAGTTGTTGTGTTTTGTTAAAATAACCAAAAAATCTCGATTTGCAAAAAATGTTAGTTGAGTCTTTTTTATATTTTGGTAACGATATTGAACGTTGCTGTTCTACTTTTTTAATTTATAAGTAAATAAAATAAAAAGATTTAAATTGATCCAATTTACCCGCACTTTTTACTTGACTCAAAAGTCATAAGTTTGGAGTTTGTAGAACGACGTAGAAAAGCTTCCGGGTAGAAAAAGTCATGAAATTGTGGGGTTTTTTTGACTTTTCAAATTTATAATATTTTGTATATATATATTGCTCTATGTAGTTACTACAAAAATTAGGTTTGCTTCGTAAATTTGTTCCAATAATATTTCTTATTATTATTCCTCCACCACAAAAGGGGTGGTCTTTAGTTTGTATTTTTTGAGAAAACAGTTGTGCTGCCTAAAGAAGAAAACTCAAAGAGTGAAATATAAAATTGAGCTATCACCATTAAATAAAATACTAATATACATACATACGTTTCAAATTACACTGAACAATTGTAATTTTAAAATAAAATTAATAAAGATCAAGGTATATATAGATAACAGTTTTTTTGCCTTTAATCCAACTAATTATATATACTTTTTTATTAAATTTAGGAAATTCCTACTATGGGGGCGACAATTTTTCTTTGCAAAGTAAGTATTATATTGACTATTAATGATAAAAAATATTTAAGCAGTGGAAATAAATAAAAACTTCAATTTGTCATTGCTTACAGGTATTCAAGGTCTATTGCTGTCCGTGGTTGGACAAAACGAAGCACTGCTAAAACAAAACAAGGCGTGGAGGGAGGAGAGCAACAAACTATATAATAAATATACGGCCGAGTTTAGTGCTGTAAAGAAAAGTATTGACGATGCATTGGCTACAATAAAAAAGACAAAGGATACATTTTTGCTACCTCCACTACCATTTTCTGCAATTACTGAAGTATTAAACTTTGACAAGGAACTGCGAGAAAATGAAGATATGAGAATGGAACTGGTACGTTTTTTACATGCGCAACTTATCTATCTATCTATCTATCCATTTTTATACATTTGCATTCTAGATAAAGAGATATAAAAAGCAGCCATATCACGACCTTCGTCAATTTGTCGCCAAAAATATGAAATTAATTTTTAGCGATAACCTTAGTGCCACAAAATTTTCGTGGACGAATGCTAATGGTAATATAAGCGTGAAACAATTTACATTTACAAAAATCCTTATAGGTGATTACATTTCATATTCTTTATTGCGAAGTTGTAACCAATATCATCTCTTCATATACACATATATAGATGTGGCTGTCGAAAATATACGTCACACGACATATCAAAATGTTGAAGGCGCCATAAGGAGGTACTTTAGTATGGCTAAAGATAGAGTAAATAAATCTATGAAACGACACGCAGCAGCTAATGAGACAATCGGAGCTAATAAAAATGCCGCAGATGTGCCTAACGAAGATAGCAAAAAAGAGTTATTATCAATTATTTAAAAAAAGTCGAATCGTTATAAAACTAAATTAGGTATCGATTGCCCTAAAATGTATATTACTTTAAAAGATTTTATGTTAATATGTTGTATTCTGTTTGCCATTCATAAGCGGTCCATTAATTTCCAAACAATACCATGTGAACCAAAGAAGTAGTAGGACATACAGAATCGTACAGTAAAATATTAAATCAGAGACATCCGGCGTTTTATGAGAATAGATTAAAAATATTATCTATATAGAAAAGTTTGATAAACTGTGTGATTTAGAATTATACGCCATGTTTGAGTTTCTTTTTAAAACATCTCTTGGTTGGTTGAACATTAATAAGAACTTGAGCATCTGTTCGGCACAATTTATAATTTATTTATTTGTATTTCATTAATTACTAGTATACAGTTTAATTTTAAACAACAAATTATAAACAAATATATAAATCTATATTGTAAACAGCTTTATTTTATTACTTTTAAAATAAAAGAATTTTGAAATATGTATATAACGTAAAAATCCTCTTTTATTGTTCTATATACTCAAAGTATTTGTATTAACCATTTGTTCGACTTGACCAAGTCTGCCCATATGACACACCTTATTCGGTGTTACTTGTCTTATGATTAGATTATTCTTATATACTTTATAGGTCTGAATTCAATAATGATAATGACTTGTCTAGACAATGCCATATGCTACTAGTGTGGCATTAGGTACTTTATAGGGTCTGAATTCAATAATAATAATGACTTGTCTAGACAATACCATATGCATAAGGTACTGTACAAATAAAACAATTGATTCACTCATGTACTACTCGGAGACAAAGAAGTGAAAGTGTATTCGCTCAAAGTTACAACAGATATGATCATGAATCTGGAAGACGCAATTTTATAATGTACAAATCTTTTCAGATCTCGAAATTCCGAAATGCAAATGCGAGCAATTGACAAAGAAAATCGATGAAATGAAAGGTAAGAATTTCGATTTTCTCATTTTTTCTATTAAGAACTTTTTTTACTCTACACGACCACACAGATCAACTGAAAATGCTGCTAGAAGCTTATGCAGAACAGAAAGCTGTATTGATCAATTTCCTACGACTGAAGAACAATGGTCTCCAAGTGCACCAAAAATTCCCTGTACAATCAGTGGAACAATTAAGAGAGCTGAATGACGAAATTACTAGTGAAAACAAATCTGATTATGTAAGAAACATAACATATTCCCAACACTTCACTTCATACTTATATTCTCATTCATGCCAGGTCAAAGCCATGCGATCGATCATCCAACCGGCAGGAATTTGTAAAAACCTTAAATATATTTTAAGCACGAAAGTCACAATGGCCTATAATATCGATGGTATTCATGGCAAGAAAAGCTTCAAACGGCTAGAAAATTTTTACAGCGCTCTCTTGGGTAAAAAGTAATTACAAGTAGTAGCAAACACAGATGCTTATAATTATTGTTTTGTTTTTTCAGAATCAATACCAGTTACCGGAAAAACATCCGGACCTGTAGAAGAAGAACTGAGAAAAGCTATACAACTACAAAAGAAGCGTGGGTTCAAAGCAATCTCTGTATCAAAGTCTAAGAAAAAGGTCACGTCTAATAATGAATTGCCGATAAACGAAATGCTAAATACTCAATAATCAAATAAGTTATTTTTTCATTTTCGTATATACATAATTTTTCCACTATGTATTTAGAACTGCTAATTTATCACACATAATTTTATTAATAAAACAAGCCATTTTGATTACATCAAAAATTATTATTTTATTATCTACTTCAAAAAGTATACTAAACTGAGTGATTTAGCATTATACGCCGTGTTGGTGTTTCTTTTTTGGCTAGTTAATCGTGAGAACCTGCTCGACCCAATATTTTATTTATTTACATATGTGGATTTTTTGTTTATTATGAGCTTAATTTTATACAACAAATATATAAGGAAGGTTTCTTCCATCTTTGATTGCAAACAGCATTATTTTACATTTACATTAAAAGAGTAATATACTGCAAAATAAAAGTATTTTCAAATATGAAAAAAATCATCTTTGTTCCTTGACCAAGTCTTCCCAGATGTCGACTGATCAAAAACAAGTAAGGAAAGGCGTGAGGGCCGACTATATGATATCCACCACTTTCTACGCCAAATTTGAGGAAAATCGCTTAATATGTGGTCTCTAGAGCGGAAAAATCAAATCGAGATCGAAATTTGTATGGGAGCTATATCTAAATCTGAACCGATTTACGTAAATTAAATATCGTCCGTCCTTCACCCACAAAACTAACTTGTGCTAATTTTTGGTACGATCAGTCAATAATCGCGACATGTACTTTGATTACGAGAAACTTTGATTAGACAGACGAACATTGCTAAATCGATTCAAAAAGTGTTTCTAAGTCGATCGGTATAATTTACCAAAACGGACATCCTCACAAAACTTTAAAAATGACGACTTTATTCACGAAATTCAAAATGTCTTAAAAACAAATTAATTATTAACAAACATAACTACTTTTCTCGCATTACAAAAGGTTTTCAAGAGTGATAATTTGATGTCTTACCGTCACCTATCAACACCATCGCTTCTGAAGTCATTTTAGCATGCCTCCCTTTCAGTCTTTGGACTTATATATACCAATCAGAAATTAAGTACGTGCGTTCCCAACCTGAACTTAATCCAAATGGCGTTAAATTCTGTATTTTGTCAGCCCAAGTGTTGTTGGAAACAAAAAGTAACAGTGTGTGGTAAATCCTGATCAGAATCTCACGCACCTGAGTCTCACAAAAAAAAAACAAGAACATCAGGCCGATGGAAATGTATGTGGTAGTACATCCTAGTACGTTGTTTTTAAACTTACCCAACAGTCCGAGTTCAATATTCCAAATAGTTTCACACGAAATTTAAAAACTTAGAATAAAATATTAAATCAAAAATCGTACCACATACTTATATATAAAAACAACGCTACAACGGCCCGAAAAGTTGGTAAAGGTACTGTACAGATGGGAAATCAATTTAATTGTATATTACTCTGATACAAACAAGTGGAGTGCATTCGCTCAAAGTTACAATAGATACGGACAGAATGAATATGAATCTGGAAGAATTACTTTTATAATATAAAAATCTTTTCAGGTCTCGGAATTACTAAATGCAAATGCGAGCAATTGTCTAAGAAAATAGACGAAATAAAAGGTAAGAAATTAGAGTTTCTTATTTTTTCTATTAAGAACTGATTTTACTTTACACGACCATATAGATCAACTGAAAATGCTGCTAGAAGCTTATGCCGAACAGAAAGTGGTATTGGCCAGTTTTCTACGGCAGAACAACAATGGTCTTCAAGTGCACCAAAAATTCCCTGTGCAATCAGTGGAAAAATTAAGAGAGCTGAATGACGAAATTACGAGTGAAAACAAAGACGCTTATGTAAGAAACGTAACATATTAGCAAACTCATTACTTTACACATTTTCATTCATTTTAGGTAAAAACCATGCGATCGCTCATCCAACCGGCAGGAATTTGCAAAAACCTTAAATATATTTTAAGTACGAAAGTTACAATGGCCTACAATATTGATGGTATTCATGGCAAGAAAAGCTTAAAAAGGCTACAAAATTTTTACAGTGCTCTATTGGGTAAAAATAATAACAAGTAGGAACAAATACAGAACCAATACATAATTATTCATTGGTTTTTCAGAATCAATACCAATTACCGGAAAAACATCCGGACCTGTAGAAGAACAACTGAGAAAAGCTATACAATTGCAAAAGAAGCGGGAATTCAAAGCAAACTCAAGACTAAAGGTTCCCTCTAATAATGATTTGCCGATGAACGAAATGCAAAATACTTAATAATTAAATGGATACAAATTTCATTTGCATTAGTTTTTAAGAAGCCCTATTTCTGTTTGATTTGTGTATCTAAAATTAACTTTACCTTAAATAGTTTGTATCGAAATGCTACGCGAAATAAAAAATATTTCGAATTTATAAAAGGTGAAATATAATGATGTGCAAATCTAACCAAAATCGGTTGTAATATCAGTATTCAAGATTGATAGGAAGTCAAAGCGGTAGGGACATTTGTAAGAGGCTATATCAAAACATGGGCCTATGTGGTCCAATTTTACAATAAAGGTATATGTAAAATTAAAAAATGTTGTGGTTCCTAGTGCGTGGTGCCAAGTCGATCGTAATAATCGTAATCGATGGTTCTATCTCGCTTCCATTTGTGTGTTACAAGCAAATTCACAAAAAACACTCCTTAGTGGAGGGTATAACTAACAAACCAAATAGATTTCACATTTCTTCGCCTCAAAAGTTTTGTTCTATGATGAAAAGTGACAAAGACAATTTACAATAGGCGAGTTTTCGTTGCAAACTAGAGATTTGCCAAAATGCCAAGCGCTTCTTCGGTGCAAAATAATGTAAACAAGGGCAATTATATGAATAAGGTAACTATATATTTTCAATCATCAGTATAATTGATGACACTTTATTTGGTCAAATATAATTATTTTTACATATTATCCAAAAAGATCAACATACGGACGGTTATGAATAGAACCGAAATAATCATTATCATGTAAAATCAAAGATCTTTGGTATGCATACATATTTATTACACATTAATATTTCATAACAAAATCCAGTTAAGAATGATATAATTTTTCGTAATACTACGGTGCACAAACTGGTGTAGTGTCGTTAGGTATTTCTGTATACTAATTTTAATATGTCTCACACTGTGTCCTTCAGTTGCGAGCGCGGTTCTTGTCACAGGTCTTAGGCATTATACACCTAACTAGAAAGATATATATGTATAGAAGATGCAATAGCCAAACCATGATTCATAACCTCCTGTTTGTTAATTTACGCAAAGCAGCCGTCTGAGCTTTCATACATACGCATGTGTACGCTTGCAGTAGTATCTCTAGTATCCTTCGAAGGGATTTAAATTCGAATCATATTGATTTGGTTCTGTGCCCTCAAATGGATTTGTTGAAGTTATTTGCAATTCCGTTATTTTACCTCTGCTCTCAAATGGATTTGTTGAAGTCATTTGGAATTCCATTATTTTGCCTCTGTTCGCGTCAGCTGAAAAATTTAAACGATCCCTTTGATGGTTGGTAATTTTTGAATTGTTTACTTTTTTGTTGCCCACAGCGAATACTCCATCCGATAGCTTATGTGAAATATTTCTAAGAGTGGTAATCGCACTATTGCATGCGTCTTGACTATTACTAAGAACCAATTCTGAAGCTTTTCTCTCCAAGTTATTCCTTGAAATTGTTTCACATGCCAAACAGCCAGTTACATCCGAATATGAAGACAGGCATTCTTTATGATAGGAGTGTTGACAAAGGTAATAAATGCAAGGCTGCTTTAGCGGCTGTTTACAAATATCACATGAACTATTACGAAACTCCATAGGTTTTTGTAGGTAATCAAATAATAGCCTTTTAATCTGCATAAGTTTAGTATCGGTTTCAACGACATCACGGAATTTATCAAATGCTAACTGTTTTAAGAAAATGTCTTTCGATAAAGCTTTATTCAAATGCGACAAGTTGAAATGTATATTTGCTGATATCTTCTGCAGAATTGTCAGTGTATAATGGGAATTGCAATGAAGAGTTCTACTTAACACGTATTTGACGAAATCAGAAGATTGTGTAGACTGGAGATTGTCCTTACTTAATGCTTGCATCCACATGAAGGAATACTTGTTAGTCTCAAGATCGATAGCATTTGTATCCAAAGGAAGCATGAAGCAACATTTCAAGAAACAACGAAAGTTGAGCGCGTTTAAACCAAAGGCTTCATACATCATTTTAATTCCAGGTAAATATTTATGGATTCGGCAAATAATGAATATGTCATTCATACTCAGTTGTAAAGCATGCTCCTTAATAAAGTCCATTAATACATTGACGTCTATTCCAGAAGATTTCCACTTTTGTAGCAAAATCTCAGTCCAAACAATACTGATAGTTGGGTTCTTTCTGTAGTCAATGTCTAGAGAAGTTAGGACATCTAATACGCAGTCTTTATTTGAAAGAAGAAGTGGTAGTAAAATTTTAATAAAAATATCGATCGACTGATGATTGTTCAGTTTATCAGACAAAATGCGATTAACGATTTCTCCGACATCAAAAGGATAATTCGTTACTATCCAATTTCCATGTTCTGCAAAAAAGTCAATCCCATCAGTCTTTTCGGGGAATAGGAATTGTTTTTCGTTGCCCGTTGGATCTGATGACACAATATTGGGTCTACTTCCACTTTTTCCAAATATTTTGCATATGTCACCTGGCAAATCTAGACGTCGGTCGCAATTTTGAAGCAATTCGTAATATTCTTGAGAACCGCCTTCAGAGTTCATCAAAGTACGCAAATATTGAATTAAGAACTCGTTGTATCTGAAATTCAGAAGTTTATTTATGACACGAAAAGGTGGAATCTGACCAATGGTTCTGATGTACATTTTAACGGAGGCATCAATATCTCCCCGTTGCAAAAGATGATCACCATAATGGACAAATACATTGGCAGCCAGATCGGGATACATGACTTGACCCTCTACCAATTTTATAGCTATATCGTATAAGTTCTTGCTGTACAGAAGCTGCAATTTATATCGAATTTCCTGGTCACGGAGAGTATATATCACGCCGTCCTTTGTGAAAATTAGACAGTTATCGTAATCTGATGTGGGAAAAATACACTCGACTTCAGAAAGTTCTTCGTTAAGTACCATCATGTTGCTCTCAATGTTTATAATTATTAATTGTGTTTTCTTTTTACTGTTTACGGAAATGTTCGATTTCAGCACAATAAGGTGTTTTCCAAACCATCTAACCATCTGCTTCGTACCATCGATTGCAAAGCAAGGACCCCTTCCTTCGATTGTATAACAATAAAGAGCATCATCTCTTGCCACTACAAAGTATTGTTCACCATTAGGTTCTCGTATGGGCTTCTGGGTACAACAATTAACAGGAGCAAGCATGTCATCAACAATAATCTTGTTTTCTGTGTAGTTACTGGATATGCTGTAACAGAAGACACCTGCATCTGAGCAAACAAACATGTTGAGCTCACCACGACCTTTTCGAAGAAATTCAATTCCTTTTATAGATACAGCGCAAACATTTAGTGTTTTACAGTTCGTAGATATATCGCGAGAAATTGCAGATTTGTATAAAAGAACATTTCCCTTTTCTAAGCCAACTGCCAAGTATAATTGACTATCCAAATGATACGCTTTTATGGTAGTTACTTTGGAATGACGAGCAAGCGATGCGATACTGATTGGTAACGTTGGCCTTCTTTTCAATAACTTAGATACACTGTATATCTTAAGAAGGCTTTCAGTTGGAGAACATTCTTCATGTATTACCAGCAAGTCGGAGTCATCGGTAATAGCGCACGTATTTATAGCATTATCGGAAGCCTGAAATGATATGCATTCCCAATCTCCCAGGAAGACATATACCATCCCATGTTTGTTGCAGAATATTTTGTACTGAATATTACTGCAATGTGATGTTACTGTTCCCTTAATATTTGCATATTTGGTATTGACGTTCAACACTTCCAATTTGAAGAAATTACACATTTTCCATTCGAGGACGCTCATTGTGACTTATGCGTTTCTATATTATAAAAGATTTACAGCCCACCGACTTTCTGGACTTTCTGATTAGCCTGTGTGTGAAATTTGAACTTTTTTTAATCCTGATGAACAATCTTTTTATCTTTGTTATGACGTTATTTTTTGTTATTTTGACAGTTTCAATGGTTAAAGGCCACACCTAAATGTGCAAGTTGAGCGTAACTTCCGTCAATTATAAGCAACCAAATACATGAACAAAGTCGAGCTCGGTTATATCGCTATCGAAGGGATCGAGCATTTTAGTTTATTGTATTCGTAGTTCGTAAAATCGTAGTATTTGTATGAAAAATCATCGGGATCAGCAAAAGGGTTATATCTAGTTTACCACAAGATATAAAATTTGTCCAAAAATTAAATACGGACGCTATTTAATTTGAAGAATTCCAAGTGAACAAGTTCCCTTTTTATTCGCGTTTGGCACCCATCGAAATATCTCCAGTATTGTTATAAGTTATTTTGAGGGAGTAGTAATGATGCAGAACAATTCTTCATATAAATAATGAATGTGTATTCATATTAATAACTTATATACTGAGCGCTCATAATAGATTTAAGACATCAGTAAAGGAGTTACAAAGCATTTAATTTTACCTTAGATATAGACAATTGTGTGGGAGGTACAAGAATGGGCCTGGCTAAAGCGTAAATATTTTTGTGGTTTAAAGTGATTATAAAAGCATTTTCAAATATTAAATTGCAAATGATGTTGACTACCCGTATCGATATCGTATATGTCGGTTTTATTGAAACCAAATATTATGCCACTTTGTGTGGGAGATACCAGAAGCGGTGTGGCAATATCGCCCATATTCCATGCGAATGTAACCTCTATAAAAGCATTGCTAAATATCAAATTTCACAGTATGCTGATCATCCGTATATAAGTTATAACAGCTTTAATTTAACGTAGTTTTGTGTGGGAGGTACTGGAAGGGGCTTGGCAAAACCCCTCATATTTAGTACACTTAAAGTGATTATAAAAACATTATCAAATACCAAAATATATGTGATTCCGAATATCCGCGTGGAAGCTATATGGTTTTTAATTTAACATTACAATATGGACTATTTGTGTGGGAGGTATCAGAAGGGCCGTGGCAATTTCGCCCATCTTCGAACTTAAACTAAGTTTGGGAAAATTATTACCATATGTAAAGTTTGAATCGATTCCTTAACTCCTTTCGAGACGGACGTACACGTATTTGGTCCAAACATACTTAGGGTCTTAAGTCACTCCTTCAATGCGTTACCCATTTTTCTGTCCCTCCTACTCTGTAGAGTGAGGGTATAATTAAGCTATTAAGCTCAATCGAACAGTCCTAATATTAATAATAATAAAGTATCTATATTCTACATTTAAACCTTTATAAATTACTTTCATGCTGTATAAAAAATCTTCATGTGTAAACACCATAAAATGGATTTCGTTTTTAGGAGGATTTTCTTAAAATGTTTTGGGGTATAAATCGACTGGGTGATGGCAATACTGTTTGAAACAAAAACAATGACAGCTGAAAAATAAAGTCTTTTGTTGGGATAAAAGACAGAAAATAAAATTCTACTTAAATTAACAACAAGCTATCGAATAAATTGTGAAATAGGGAAAGAAATGTACACACTATGTCTGGACTAATAGATAAAAGGTAAGACAATCTAAATAGACTGCTGATTCTGGCATACCAACAACATTCTGACGCACTGAATCAACATTTCTGTGCAATTAAGAATGCATTCAGAACAAATTGAATCTATGTAAGATATCAAATAACTAAGCCCCGATTTCAATCTAAACTTGGATTGGGACATTTGTATCTCCGCACTATTACCATATACAAAAATGTGTTCTTTTTGGGGAGAAAAAATGTGCAAGGACAAAAAATGTTAGATTTATTAAGAAATTGGATTAAGAGGATATTCATAAAACTGCACTATCCAAATATATGAGATACCATGACTTTATATTTTTTACAAAAAACTATTTTGAAGAAATAGAGATATCGATGGATGAATCCGCCAACCAAAATATTTCGGGACTTCATCGGTTCTTTCTTTTTCAAGATATAGACGACATAGTAAAACTACCACCTGTGAAGATAAAGTTAATAAAAAATATGTATGTTTACATTCCATTGCTGAATAACACCTAATCAGCGTCCAAGTTTGATGGGTCAATTCTGAATACACTGATTTTTGAATTAATAGGACCGTTTTTCTTTAAGCCGGGAAACAAGCTGCGCTAACAAAAAAGTTAATTTTTTACTCAAAATAAAAATTATTTTTTAACATTTTCGTCAACTACAATATAAATATTTGTATAAAAACAAATTTTCAAAAAAATTGTGTTGACTTTTATGGACTTAGCCTCGATAACCATAAATTTTACTTATACATACATAAAGAAACTTTTGATTTGATTTGATTTAGTTATTACAACTTGTAATTCAAAGCCATCAGGCCAATTTAAAACAAATTACAAAATGCATATGGGCATTTCCATGATGTCGAACGTGACCATCGTACACATTTATAGTGACAAAAAAGTCAAAATATAACGGTTTTTTATTTTGACCATATGCTTAACTTATAGCTCTTAATTAACTGTATAATTGGTGCTAATGTGGATTTTGAGTAATTTTTCGTTTTCAAGATAATCTAAAAAAACCAAGGCATTCGCACGTGACCAAAACAGAAGTCGTTTTCGCGACCAACAATTCAAACACCGATTTCAGCGAAACCTGTGGCAATATTTCAATGTGACCAATTTTAGAATGTTGTGTACCGATGTCTCTTAAAATGGCTTTGATTTTATCCGAAAATTATTAATACTTTTTTTGTAATTGAATTTTAAGCCCGGTCGAACGTGACATGTCGCACGTGACAGTTTTTTCCATCATAGTATTTATGTTGTTTCAGTTGGAATTTTTACGAAATTATAGATAATATATATTTTTTTGTAATCCACAGAAGTATTCAATGTATTAATTTTCAATTAATAACAGCAAAAAAGAATATTTTGGGTTTCAATTTATTATTTTGAAATTTTAGCAGATCTTCTTTCAACTTTCTAACCGCTGTATTCAGCTCTCTTTACTTTGTTCGGCTCCGTTTTTGCTAATAAATAAATTACAAAAGTATTTTTTTACAAAAATAAATTATTGAAGTAAGATTTTTTTTTTTTAATTTTTAATTTTCCCACTTAAGATGTCGCACGTGACCAACTTTAATGAAGTACCAAGGTCACAAATTTTCTCATTTTCCAGTAATCTTTATTTTTATTTAAATTGTATAAAAATCTCTGTTTATATACAACATTTTATGATCTTTCTGCATGTACTTTGGACACAGTAGCAACAAATGTTGTTTTTCCATGTCGAACGTGACATCGAAATATGTGATAATGCAAAGCAAAAAGTTACAGTTTATAGCAGTCGTATAACTCCGTATCCTTTCTTTTTTGACTCTTTGTACTCCTTGAAAGATTTTAGACACCAAAAGTCAATGCGTAATGCCTCTATTTAAGAACTTTTATCGAAACAAAATATGCAAGAGAAATATTCAGAGGAGTAAAGTTGCACTCGCGCGACTTTGCATTCAAATATCTCAAGATAGGATATGAATTAAAGTAAAATTTGTTTACATAAGTTAAATTTGATTATTTCTCTATGCAAATATAATAAAACAAAGCGTTTACAAGAACTTTTAATTTTTTGATCTTGGTGGACCTTCCTGCGGAAATGCCCATATATAATACATTTTTTAACATGGCTAAAAAAACGACTCAACTTTTTCAATTTTTTTTCATACACACATTGATAGTGCTGTTGGCGACAATTTGAAAATATAATTATATATTTTGAGAATAATTTTAACTTTATTTATCGCAGCTTGGTTATCCAGTTATCGTCATTCTCATGTATTTTTATATAATAAGACTTATTTTCAATACGTAAAGTTTTTATTAGAATAGAAATATATTCAAGTTTAT
Source organism: Polietes domitor (assembly GCA_947397865.1). Classification (NCBI taxonomy): domain Eukaryota; kingdom Metazoa; phylum Arthropoda; class Insecta; order Diptera; family Muscidae; genus Polietes; species Polietes domitor. The sequence continues at coordinate 161,700,712 of OX377620.1, read as the reverse complement.
AAGAATTATAATAGTTTCGCGAATATTCGAGACTGGTTTTTGTACTCAAATGTAGAAAATCATTTGGTAAAAGCTTCTTCAATATTTTTATATTTTTCAGAAAACGCAGTCGAGAAGATGATGTTTCTTGCGAATCGACTCCTTTATCGAAACGTATAAACAACTTGCATTTATCCAATTTTGAAGAGGCCCAATACAACAATCAACATCAAGCACCTCATCACCATAACAATAATAATCATATTCCACAGCACTTATCCAAAGACATGCTTATGCACCATCAATCATCATCGTCTGCATCAACATCCAATGGGTTGAAGACTATGAATGGCAGCGAGGCTGATAATAACTTGTACCACCCTGAATTGAATGAATCAGAAAATCCATTCTATTATGACAAGAATAAATTATTGCATGACCTACATTTGGAACGCCTTAAGCGATGCACTGTTTAAATTATATTCATATATTCATTGTTTCATAAGTCATATTCGATTTAGTTAACTCCTGGATTAGAGTATTAGTTTCATTATATTTCCTTCTATTCATATTTATAACAGAAAATACTTGATTAGTTTAATGTAAACAGGATTGCTTTGCAATGTGATTTCGGTTGAAAGCAGATTTCAGTAGAATAGCAATTGTCAATATATTGGATTTGAGTTTTAACTGAAATGCAAAACAACTCTACTAATTAGAATTAAAAAAGAAAACCTGATGTGATTATCGAATGAAAAATACATAAATATAGTTTAAAAATGTATATAAATTTGTTATTTTCTTTTTATATATTTCACCGTCATTCTAGCAAAACCTAAACTATTACTCACGAAAATCTATGAAACCTATTCTAAAAATTTATTTGATCTGGGTATGTTTTTAGTTTGCTATAAACGTCGTTTAAAGCACACTTAGGGTCTCTTTGCATGCGGTATATGGGTTCCTGGGAAACCCACATAAATAATTCTCTACTTCGATACAAAAAAATCATCATCTTCAAAAACGCCATAAATCAAATAATCCTTGTCAAAAAGTCCAAAATACTCTTTAAAAAAAAAACGATTATACATTAAGGTTTAATCATTTAATAGGCCTGTTCGATTGGGCTTACTAGCTTACAATTAAGAGACTTGAGAAAGTGGCAGCGTTGCTACTCATTGATTTATCTTAAATGGATCAACAATAGCCTTGTCACACTGCATGCGAAATCTAGTTTAAATGACGTAAGGTCGATTTTCAAATGTCAAATTTGTATGGGATCAGACATTTGTAAATCGAGTGGCATTTTGTTTCTTAGGATGTCAACGCACAGCATACATCTAAGCCTAATCGAACAGGCCTATAGATACTAGGCCAGTTCGATTGGGATTATTTTTTATTTTTTGTATTGAATTTACTCGCTTAACAAGAAAGTAACTTACTACTCTCTTAGTTGTATTGCCAGATTTTTCTGTTAATCCATTTAAGAAAAACCAATGTGTAGCAACGTTGCCAGCTTATCAAGTCTATTAATTGTGAGCTGGTAAGCCCAATCGAACAGGCCTACTAATGTGTTTCGAAATAATACAAACATGTATACAAAAATTTCCTACTTTTCAGTTTTAAGAAACTCCGTTTTTCCAAAAAATAATAATAAAATATTTATATAAAATATAACAGAAATGATTAGCGGAGATCACGATGTAGTGTCGCTGTCAGCATTTTGATTGTCAAAACGTTTGTTTATAAACCAATAAATAAATAAATAATAATTGTCGAAAAATATTTGAAAATATTGTGGTGTTTTTTCGTTAAAAGTGAGAACTTATTCCGAAAAGTGAGAAAATGTGTAAAAGTTTTATCTGCAGCAAACGGGGCATTTATCTCTCAGTTGCATTTGAGAATCCAAATGCTGAAACACACAGGGTTGTATCTTAATTTTAGTTGTTTTTGGGGAATTGCTTCTACCTCTATTATTGTGCCATGGTTTCACCTTTGCATTTTAGACAAATCATTGTATTTCAGAAGTAATTTGTTTTTGTTTTTATCAAAAATAATTTGTTTTTATCAAAAATACAACACCAAATATCGTGAACTCTGTTATATTAGGTCTGTTCGATTGGGGTTACTAGCTTACGATTAAGAGACTTATAAGGTGGCATCTTTGTTGCCCAATGGATCAACAAGAAAAATCTGGCAGCAACGCTAAGAGAGTAGTAAGCTACTTTCTTGTTAAGCGAGTAAATTCCATACAAAAATTAAGCTAGTAAGGCCAATCGAACAGGCCTATTGATTCCCGACATGTTCTCTGATTTTAAATAAAGTTACTGGCAACTCTGGCTGCCCTCACTTTTGTTATTGTTGTTTATGTTTTGAAGTTTAATGAACACCACCATCAAACATTTGACAAATTTATCATAACATTGTTGTTGTTTTAATTAATTTTATTTTTAGTCTTTTATTTTCATGTAATATTTTGTTTTCTTCCGTTTTCGTATGGTTTTACAGCAACATAGTATAAATTTATTAAATTCCATATGTTATGCAATTATAAAAGAGTGCCTTACAACAAAACAAAAATTATGGGCCATCAGCATAAATTCATATTGTAGGTGTCCAATCACTCGATCACATATCATTGAACTTCATAATAATGGGAATGATTGTACTTGTTGAGAAGTGAAAACACATACCCAAAAGTTAATTAACAATGAGCCCGTTTCGAAGCAAAAAACGCGTTTTAAACCTTAAAGTCATAACTTTTGATTCGGAACTAGAATTTGAGTTGGAGCAAAGGGCAAGTGGGCAAGATTTGTTCAATTTAGTGTGTCGGACTATTGGTCTACGCGAATATTGGTACTTCGGTTTACAATATATTGACACACGAGATAATGTAGCCTGGCTGAAAATGGACAAAAAAGTCAAGGATCAACGCATACAATTGCAACCGAATGGATTTTACGTTTTCAGTTTCTATGCAAAATACTTCCCGGAGAATGTGAGTGAGGAACTGATACAAGAGATAACACAGCACTTGTTTTTTCTGCAAGTCAAGCAGAGTATACTCTCAATGGATATCTATTGTCGACCCGAGGCGTCAGTTCTGTTGGCTTCGTATGCTGTGCACGTTCAATATGGTCCATATGACGCAGAAACATATCAGGATGGCAAGTTACAGGGCGTGGATTTACTGCCAAAAGGTGTAACGGATCAGTATCAGATGACGCCAAAAATGTGGGAAGAACGTATAAAGACTTGGTAAGATTGTATTACATTCTCCATTCACTTGACTAATTTACATTGAAATGGTGTGACCTTCTAGGTATATGGATCACGAACCTATGACACGCGACGAAGTCGAAATGGAATATTTGAAAATAGCACAAGACCTAGATATGTATGGTGTTAATTATTTCCCCATCACAGTAAGTATGGAAGATTATGCTCTATAAAGGGGAATGTCTTTTAATAAGATTCTGTGTTTTATAGAATAAAAATAAAACAAAACTTTGGCTTGGAGTTACTGCTGTCGGACTAAACATATACGACTATCACAACAAACTAACGCCCAAAACAACATTTCAGTGGAACGAAATACGCCATGTTAGTTTTGATGACAAAAAATTTACAATACGTCTGGTTGACGCTAAAGTTTCTAGCTTTATATTCTACTCACAGGATTTACATATCAATAAAATGGTAAGATGAATGATTTGAGCAAAAACGAAAATTAGTGTATGTGGGCACCTGCAAAGTCAAGGACGTAAACTTCAAAAAAGGCTAAACTAGATGTGTCTACAAAAATTTAGACTTCCACACCCAAAAATAACGATTTTTTAACGATCTACTTTTAAAAATAGTGTTATTTTGATTCCTGCAATTACATTTACATGACTGAACTACATAATCTCAGAAAATTATAGGACTCGAAAAATATATAACTTGTTAACACAATATGCACTTCATACTTGAATGTTTTTTACATCTGTAAAATTGTGATAATAATACTTTCTATAGTAAGAAATATATTAATTGTTTTAACTCATACTACGACTGCACTTTCAGAATGTATGGCAATCCATGTTTGGATAGGACAGGACGTACTAATATTTATTTACTCGTTATTTTGTCGTTGTGCAAATCAAACTCTATATTTATTGTTTTGGATATTAAAATTAGTTACAGATATAAATAAAAAAATAGAATGGAAGAAATGCATGTTTTGAAGGTCTTTCAACCTATTCTCTTTAAACAGCACAAAAGACTTAATTTTTACCATATATGCTATTGAAATTAATTTGAGGTCACAATTCTCGGCAATACTTTCTATCTTAACAAGGGCTAACTGTGCGCGGGGTTGGTTTTGTAATCTTGAATAAGAAACACAACTGCATGACGTATGAATAAGAAATGTAGAAGAAAAAACAAACACTAATTTTTCAGAAATTGAATTCAAACTTTGATTAATGAATGTAATAAGACCGTTCGTAAAAATAAATTTATCTCTGTAAAAATCATAATAATATTTCTATGGGTGAAAAGAGAGATATATAGATTTAAGACAAAAACAGTTAAAATTATAATTTTTATAGCTTTGTAAAGTGCCTACAAAATCCTTATTTGTTAAAAAAAACTGTTATTAACCCATATTTCCGTGTTCGGTGGCCGTTTTGATATAGATACTACCAAATGTCGACACTAACTTACTTGGTACTTTGTATCAAGATCTTAGGTTTTACCAAATTACATCTACATTGTATACCATATTACATTGGTATACTATTGATAAAAAAATTTTGGTGCGCTGATTACGAACCTGGTATCTTTCGTGACGCCAAAAATTGTTAAAGGGATATTTTCCACTCGCTTTTACATTTACAATAAATTCGGTTCATTTTCTTCTCTCTTTTTTGTAGATTTTAGATCTTTGCAAGGGCAATCACGATTTATACATGAGACGTCGAAAACCAGACACTATGGAAATCCAACAAATGAAAGCACAAGCAAAGGAAGAGAAACAGCGACGGCAAATGGAACGTAAGAAGTTCCTGAGAGAGAAAAAATTACGCGAACGCGCAGAGCAAGATCGTTATGTATTAGAAGCGCAGTTGGAACGGCTGCAAGAGGATATGCGTATGGCGAGTGACGCACTTGTAAGTTATCCCTTCATTTTATCTATATAAGAAAATATGTATAACATTTTATTATACTCTTTAGCGTCGATCCGAAGAAACAAAGGAATTGTATTTCGAAAAGAGCCGTGTAAACGAAGAACAGATGCAATTAACCGAGTGCAAAGCGAATCATTTCAAAAGTGAAATGGATCGTTTACGGGAACGACAAATGAAAATAGAACGAGAAAAAATGGAACTTGAAAAGAAAATTCGAGAAGCCGACTTCTTTGTACACCAGCTGACCGTGGAAAAAGACAAACGTGAAGCTGAGGCGGAGAAGTTGAAAAAGGAGCTCATATGTGCCAAATTAGCCGAGAGGGAAGCGACAGCTCGACTATTAAATTTTCTAAATCGTGGTCGTAAAAACTCCCAGGACAGCATGCTGCCACCGAACATTACCGTAAACTCATCATCAAGTTCTTCCAATAACATTACCGCCTCCGTTAGCACACCCTCATTGACCAATAGTAATTCAACTGCCGATATCAATGAATCCACAGCTGCTGTCGATCTAACCACAAACGATTTAAATCTCAACAATCACCATGAAATTCAGCATCCCGACGATGATTCTGAGAATGAATTCGAAACGAAAGAATTCATATTAACCGATAGCGAAATGGAGCAAATTACCAACGAAATCGAACGCAGTCGTTTGGAGTACTTGAAAAAACACAAACAAGTTCAAAACCAACTACAAACCCTGAGATCAGAAATTGAACTTTTGAAAATTGAAGAAAACCAAACAAATTTGGATATTTTAAGCGAAGCTCAACTAAAGGCTGGCGAAACCAAATACTCGACACTGAAAAAATTAAAATCTGGTTCCACAAAAGCACGTGTTGCTTTCTTTGAAGAATTGTAATTTAGGCTCATAATTTCTGATTGTTCAATACTTATACTATACGATTAATTTTACATCTTAATGCAACATACTACATACTAGAGCTGGTGCCTCTTGGCCAATCATGCAAACTATATAGATACATATACACACAACAAAAAGGTATACCATAGATTAAGGATAAGAAGCATCACAATCAAAAATCATGAAGGAAGTAAGAAGTAAACAGAATGTTTATGTTTATTATGAATTTACTGATATTTGTAGGTTTTAAGTTAAAATGATACAATAAATAACATTATATATTTTAAATAAAATATACTTGTTTTTCATAAGGAGCGAGCCCAGCACATAATGCAAAATGCGAGAGAAAGTCCAAATCAGATCTTAGGCTTATGATTATATTTGGTCTTATATACAAACATCGATAAAGCTGTCCGATATCATTAAGTATAAAAAGTTAGTTTTACATGAGAGGCGTTCAAAGTTTATTTGATTTCCTCCAAGTGTCATTACATATATAAGTGAAACTGAATTTGTATTTGAGCTCGAGAACATTTTTGATTCTAACAAATAGAAACAACAAAAATGAATGCAAAGCATTTCATTACGGACACAGTGGAGTTGAATTCGCTTTCATTTTAATTAATAACATTTTGTGTATTATCTGTCATAGTTGAACATCGAGGAATCAATTAAACAAACATGCGTTTACACAGTGCCTGAATTCGTCTATTCTCAGACCCTTCAGAAGTCTGTCATGGTTAAAGAAGTTTGATTCAATGGACATACGTATGAGTTTTTAATTTGAAAGATGAAATTGAATAATTACAAAATTTTGAGTCGGATTTTTACTCCGATTAATACTCCCTATGCATCTTTCAGGAGTAAAAGAATCACATATATTCATATTTTTCTTTGATAATCCTTAAAACAATACAAGGCCTTCAAACGGGATGTTTTGCACTGTATCAAAATAATGGAGTTGTAAGGTTTTTCTCTTTCGGAGCCAAAGTCCAAATCCAAAAATATGAATCCAAGAATAAACTGAGTTGATACCACCATGATTAATATTTTTATTAACATTAAATAACTTTTTATAATTATAATTGGCTTTGATTGCAGAAAAGAGCTAACCAATTACATTTATATTAATAGCAGGTAATAAGAGTGCTCGCTTAAGGGTTTAGTGAAATAAAAATATGTTGTATAATTTGATAAATTTTCAAATTGTTTCTGGTGTAATTAGCTCTTATTTTTTGCAATCAAATACTCTTTAAAACAGTTAAGCGGAAAAACATCAAATCGAGAAGACAGTTACTGCACACAGGAATGTTGGAATTGTTGTGTTGAAAATAGTTTTTTTTTTAATAGATACATTGAAGTCTAGGACATTTCGAGCTATGAAGCAACCTGAGCTGGAGCTTTTCACGCACATTTGTGTTGCGTCTTTAGCTGATCTATCTGTAAACTCCCTTCCTAATATTCCGAAATGAGATGATACTCATAGTATTAAAATGGTCTTAATCGTTGTTATATTTAATATACAATTGCAAATTTCTTTGAGCATATCACTGATTTTAAGTGCTGTACAATTTACCGCTGAACTTATAGCAGCAAGTTCTACTGAGAAAATACCAGAGAAGGGGAGAAGTATACTTTGTTAGATTGAATATTTGTTTACTACTCAAACATCATATTTAAATTCACCTTACAGCTAATCCAAAATATAAAAAAATAACGATTTAATACCCTTTCCAATTTCATAGCTTCAAGTATTGGAACTACTGTTCATAGAAGTTGGCCATCAGTGGAATGCGTGACCCCAAATTAAAAAAAAAATATTACACGTCTGCAAGTTTTTTTAGTTTACATTTATTTTCTTTTTCTATTATAAATTAAACAAAATATTCTTGTTCGAAAATAATCCGATGGAAATCATGATATTAAAAAATGGAAAATAAGACAAATTTCATAGGATAACCTCATCTACTTTGCTTCCGGTATGAAAATTCGTATCTCTTAGTCTATGAAAGAAATTAATAAAGATATATATCAGAAACACAAATCGAAAAAACGGAAGAAATTAAATTGTTTGAGGATGTGAAAAACTTATGAAATAACGTAGTACATAATAATCAAAAGAAACGGACAGCTCTACCAATGTTTCGGGGATACAAACAAAAAGCTGATGCAGCCTTAGAAGGTATAAAAGAGTAGATCCATTTCTTGCCATTTATGAGCCGACAATGATGTTGTTGATGGGAATATGGATCAGTTTAACGAAGAAACCAATGAAGCCCATAATGCAGAAACCAATGGCTGTGGCAATGGCGATCTTTTGGAACTCTTTGCGATCGGGTTTGGTGCAACGTTTCACCAAACGAATGGAGTCCTTGGCGAAAACACGGCCGGGTTCACAGAATTTTACAACTTTATCCATGGCGGGTTAGATGTGTTTTAAGCTGCAAATAGAGAAGAATACACAATTAAAGAAGATAGAAAAAGTAAAAATAGAAACGAAAGAAAGACGAATATGGGAAGAAGACGGTATCACACTATATTACTACTTGTTGTGATTGTACGCCTGCCGTCGTGGCACGTCACAATCTCTTTTTGTACTAGAACATAAAACATAAAACCGAACATTTTCAATGAACAATTTTTTTCATTTGTAAATGGAAATTGCATTAATTTATCAAATATAAACAATTGAATATTGATTTATTAAACCAATATTAAACATTGAACTGTTTTATTTCCTCCATTAGCGATTTACTTCTTCATCTTTACCCCACGATTTCTCTTTGATTCCAAGAAAATGTTGCACCAATTTGCTGTTCTTTTTTTATAGGACAATCGAAATGTCACGAAAAATTATCGTATTTTGTCACAAATTGTTGAATTTCTAAGATTTGTTTATTTAACAAATTTACAATTTAGATTTATATTTATATTTCTAAAGAACAACGAACGCACCTTATTTTCGTTGCAGTAAGTTTCACACGAATGAAGCGAATGAAAGGCGAAATTGATTTGTTGTACTGACGACGGCACGACAAAGTTTGACAGCAGAAACGACGTGGCACCACTATTGCCAACCACATACACAAATCTCGTCTTAACAGGCAAAATGTTGTTTAGAAATACAAAATATTTGCCCGATTTTTTACGTTATAACATTTATTATACAACTTAAAAATGGATTATGATCATAAAAAATTTAATATTTGGATGGAAAATAAGTTTTATCTGTAACTTTTTTTTAGAAGCTTAGATCTACTAAATGATTTTATCTGAAAAGCCTTCACAGAACTAGAATCGGATTCCACATTGTACAATAAAACTTTATAGTCTTGTCGCACTGCATGCGAAATCTAGTTCAAATGACAAAAGGTCGATTTACAAATGTCAGTTGCCATACAAATTTGACATTTGAAAATCGACCTTATGTCATTTAAACTAGATTTCGCATGCAGTTTGACAAGGCTATTATGTGTGAACAGCGCTATAGAAAAGTGAATTTTTACCCATTTCAGAACTAAGGTGTATTTATTTCACTGAATTTTAATGAATATTTTCATTCGATTGTAATCGAAACTATCAAATCCCATATATTTGCTTTACGGCTCACGACTCAAAAAACTGCCTGGGGGCTCATTAGGCCTGTTCGATTGGGCTTACTAGCTTAAAATGAAGAAACTTGATAAGGTGGCAACGTTGCTACCCATTGGTTTTTCTTAAATGGATTAAGAAGAAAAATCTGGCAATACAACTAAGAGAGTAGTAACCTATTTTCTTGTTAAGTGAGTAAATTCCATACAAAAATTTAGCTAGTAAGCCCAATCGAACAGGCCTATTATGTAATTTCAGAATTATCGTGTCGTTTTGACGATTTTTATAATAGTTTTTTTTTTGATATATTTCTATACAAAAAAAAAAACAATTTCAAACGTTCAAATTCAAAATTTTGTTTTCAAACGTGATAATGAACGATACCTTGGACGAAAGAAAATCAAAATCGTTTCAAATGTCGTTCATTATTATATACTACAACAAATTTTTGAATTTAAATATTTGAAATTGTTTTTATTTGTATGGAAATATGTCAAAAAAAAACAATTATACATAACGTCAAAACGACACTATAATTCGAAAGTTACATAATTACCCCACCTCCGTGAAGTTACCAACGTAGGTAACTTTCGATATCTATTTTTTCTGCAAATAATAGGGTGACACTGAGAAGACAAAATCGTATAAAATAGTAAAAAGTACTATTTTTATCAACTGTCCCCGACGGAAAAAAGATACCGACGACACACATTTAAATTTATTATGAAATGAAATTATTTGCAGGAAAAAATAGTTATCGAAAGTTACCAACGTCAGTAACTTCACGGAGGTGTTTTTGTTTTCTAAAAATAAAAGGGTGACACAGAGAAGTGCATAATCGTACAAAATAGTAACCCCCAACGCACGGTTGGGGGTTTGACCCCCAAAACCGAGATAAAATGAAAACTGAGATTTCCAATCAAAGTTTTGTGACCGATAATTTTACACAAAATTCTCCATTACCAGTTAAAAGAATCAAAGGCTATAGCATTTAATGTAGACAACATAAGTTTGTCTGTTAACACAGTAATATGAAACCTCTCCGTAGATGACGTTAGAAAATCGTCGAAAATCTTTATTGTATATATTTACTTTTGTTGTTTGTGGCAGGCTTACATGATAAATATATTCCTAGTACCCAAAATTGTCATGAAAAAATCCCCAATTATCACAAAATTTAAAAATGTAGCTTTTTTTTAAGTATTTGACCAAACCAAAAACAAATTATTAATAATTTATTGATTCATCAACAATATGGGAATATTCTGATCATCCTATGTCGTGAACAAGCTCCTTATTTAAAATTGCAGTAATTTCGTTCTAGACAGTGAAAGAGTGGACTACCGGTGCAATTTATCCAATGTATTTTTTTTTAATTTGATACTAAAATTTAATATAAAAATTTTACTGAGTTTGCACTTTAAATTAGTAAATAAAACTACTTTTGAGTAAATTTTATTTGATTTGAGTACGTACGTTAATTTTTGTAATTTTCCCCTTGAATGTGCGTCCCTCGGTGTGTTAAAAGCACGCTAGCATCTAAACGAAAGGAGCTAGGACGTCCAAATTTTCCATAAATGCGTCCTATAGTCGTAGATCGGTTGGGATTGCAACTGGGCGAAATCGGTCAAAAGGGAAAAATTTTTCCCTCACCCATAATAACCCTAATATTTTAGAGTATTTAATGTATTTTTCAATATGTCTAGTTGTACTTACTTGATATTGGGTATGCGCATTCCCCATATAACAAAAACGTGCAGCATAAAGTGATTCTTATTCTTAGGGGGTGAAATGGGGCAAAAAGGGATAAAAATGGTACCTCCCAAATGACAACACAAAATTCGGTGTATACATTGAGTAGATACATAATATAAAAGCATTTGTTCCAAATTCGTACTTTTAAGGGGTAAAATGGGAATAGAGGGATACAAATTGTAGCAACCAAAATTCGGTGTATACATTCCTCTGACTGGGTTGACACGAAAAATATTATTTTCCAAATTTGTACTTTCTAGGGATACAATGAGAACAGAGGGATAAAAATGGTACCAACTAAATAAATGGCCGTAGCTAGAATCATGGAAGCTTCCACTATCTACCAATATATATGGTATTTAACCTTTTTTAAAATTGCTGTCTACTATTTACTTTCTGGATTGAATTGAAGTATTATTTCCATATATATATATATATATATATATATATATATATATATAAAGAGTGATTTTTTTGAGGTTAGGATTTTCATGCATTAGTATTTGACAGATCACGTGGGATTTCAGACATGGTGTCAAAGAGAAAGATGCTCAGTATGCTTTGACATTTCATCATGAATCGTCTTACAAACGAACAACGCTTGCAAATTATTGAATTTTATTATCAAAATGCGTGCTCTGTTAAGAAAGTTCATTGCGCGCTTCCATTTTATGGTCAGTTTAATCGACCCACTGAAGCGTCTATTCGGGCTATTGTGACTAAATTTCGCACCAAATTTACATTGTTGGACATTAAACCACCAACACGCTTACGTAGAGTGCGAACTGAAGAAAATATCGCAGCTGTATCGGCCAGTGTTAATGATGACCACCAATTTTCGATTCGTCGCCGTTCGCACCAATTGGGTCTCTGTTACTCAAAAACGTGGAAATGCCAAAATTGGACTAAGCGGATGGACCACCTAAGACGCAGCCGCGGTCAACATTTAAATGAAATTATCTTCAAAAAGTAAATGTCATGGACCAATCTAACGTTTCAAATAAAGAACCGATGAGATTTTGCAAATTTTATGCGTTTTTTTTAAAAAAAAAGTTATCAAGCTCTTAAAAAATCACCCTTTATATATATATATATATATATATATATATATATATATATATATATATATATATATATATATGGGTCGGTCACGAAAATTAATTGCAGCGGTCACCTCCCAGAAATGAAAATTGGATTGTTTAATGATCTGCACAATATTTCGTCACTGGGTCAAGCCATCAGCTGAACGCTCCTGAAAACACCTCTAAAAATCATGCTTTTCCCCTGAATTTTGTTTATGTTGCACTTTTGTCCAATTTTTTCTGAATTAATAGACTCTTGGATGCACTTTAAATAGAAAATTTTATTCTTGTTTTAGAGTAACTCATTGGTCGTATTATTGGACGTTTATAGTGATTTTTTGTGGTTTTTCAATGTGACAGCTAAAAAATCATATTTCTGAAACATTTTGTAAGATGTGTTATGAAAAATAAATAGAAGGAATCAATACCTTTCGAATGATGTCTAAATTATGGATATCGGACAAAAAATGACATCACTGACTCCATGTTTGTAAAATAATTTAATACAGGAAATGGATTTTCAGTGCCAAAATTTTCAAACTCTTTTTACAAAAACGAGAGCTGCGGCGTCAATTTCTACCTTGTCTTGGTCTTGACTGCAGCTATTTTTTATATAATATTAACACCAAATACGAAAAATTGTTCAGTTGTCACTATAAAAAAACACCAAAAAATACTATAAAGGTCCAATTATTCGACCAATAAGTAACTCTAAGACGAGAATCAAAATTTATATTTAAAGTGCTTCCGAGGGTCTATTAATTCAGAAAAAATTGGACAAATATGTAACGTAAAAAATATAACACGCGAAAACATGATTTTTATGGGTATTTTCAGGAGCGTTTAGCTCAGAGACGGCTTGATCTAGAAACGAAATATTTTGCAAAACATCGTTAAACAATCCAAACTTTATTTTCATGGGGTGACTGGAAATAGTTTTTCCATTTGTATTGAAAACGACCCAGCCTAATATATATATGTATATAGTATAAATGTATTGGTATAAAGTTCAGACCGGCCGAACTTAACGCCGTTTTGTTTTTATATACAATATTTTCGAATCATTGGAATTAGGAACAATGCATACAAAACAAAATAAGAACATAAAATATTTCGTGTAAAAATAACAATGGTTAAAGCGAATGTTAATAAGAGTTTGGGCATTAAATTCAATGTATAAATTAAGTTTTTCTCTTTTTTCGTGTTCTGAGTTGTGTTTTTTTATTATAAAATCTTATATTGTCCAAACTGAAAATAAAAACCGTGGATATAGTTTTCTTTGTTGTTTTCGTTTTCATCGTCATTTATTGTTATCGATTTTATTTATACTTGTGCATCACGAAAAGTATGTTTGGTTTCTTCTTTCTTTTCTTTGTATTACTTATTGTCCCACTAATGCCCAGTTTCTCAGTCAGAGGTCATCTCATAGTTAGATTTAAACAACTGAGGCCACATTTAAAATCAATGTAGAAACATGTGTTGGCTGTGGTTTAAACTTAACTATAAGACATAAGATTGGTATATAAAAATCCATTTGAATTCAACAAAGAGACAGACATTGCTAAGTGGAAAAGAACGAGTTAGTGTTAATCGGAGATGAGTTCGTGAAAGTGGGACATAAACTTATGCTGAGTACACTAAAAAACCACTTTTTCCGGATTTTGCTTGTTAAACTCTACTCGAAAAAGCCAAAATCTATTTTTTATTATTTTACATATTTTTACTTATTGCGATCATGGGCGTAGCAATGAATATCTGCTGGGCAGGACAGCCCTCAGTTTTTGTATTAAAAAAGATAACATTTTAATACTCCATATTAAAAATGGTCAAAATTTAAAATCGATTTTGGTTCATGGTAGATCTTATAGCCTTGTCACACTACATGCGAAATCTAGTTTAAATGACATATGGTCGATTTACAAATGTCAGATGCCATACAAATTTGACATTTGAAAAACGACATTATGTCATTTAAACTAGATTTCGCATGCAGTGTGAAAAAAGCTATTAGCCAAGTTTTAATCTTCGCATCTTTCAAAGCAATCTGAGCTTGGAAGACTTATTGCAACTTACATAAATATTACAAGGAGACTGCTCACTCCTCTACTTTTCTGCTAGAGATTTCCCTCCAAAATTATTTGTCATTTCTTTGTCCACCTCACGCAAAAAATTGGAGTCTAAAAGTAAGAAAAACTATTCTCAAACGCCGTATAGTTATTTCTCTCCAAACGTTACAATTTCATGAAAAAAAAAGCTTTATAACTTTTTATTTATTACTTTAAGTATATGCTATCTTAATGTTGCTTATAGATTAATGCATTTATATTATTTATATCAGTGAGCATATCATTATGTGTGCATCCATGGGTTTTATTTAAATAAATCCCTGATAATAATCTGGCACTTGGTAACTAAGAGAGTAGTAAGCTACTTTCTTGTTGAGCGAGTAAATTCCATACAAAAATTATGATAGTAAGCCCTATCGAACAGGCCTAATGTATGCGTGTCTACTGAATATATGTATAGCTTAATTAGTGATACTAAGTGACAGCTAAACCCGATTATTACCGCTAAATTCGGATTATTTAGTCATTGGAAAGGACTCGGAAAAAAATATTTTGTGGGCTATCAGAAGATATAGTCTATCAAACCATAATCTATCCACCATGTTTTCTAACCATCATCATCGGAAAGAATTTAGAGAAATCGAATTCATTAGCATTTGTCTCGGACTAATAAAAATATAAGACCCGACGCCATTATCTTTTTTAATTTTAATTGGCGGCAACCATTTAATTTTAATTGCCAGCAAACTTTTAAGCAGTGCGGCTACTGAAGCAAACTGCAGATAATTTGCTGTTCTAGCAGACAAATTGCTGTTATAGCAGAAAAAGTGCCTTCTGATAGGCAGCTAACAATGTTTTCTGTTAATAGCAGTATTTTTTTCTAAGTGTACAGTTAGATCTAGTCCAATGTTATAGCTGACAGTTTGGGTGGAGCTTGACATCTATGTATATCTTGCTGGCTATTTTTAACCAGAGTTTGTCTAATTTTTTTTTGTTCACACAACTTGTATCATCGTATCAACCCGTATCATCGTTTTTTTTTTCAAAATTTGTTTTTGTCTGATTCCGCCGGTTTTTTATTTTCACAAAAGTAAACTATATATAAATAAATTTATATATGTATATATATAATCATAGAATGCAAGTGCATAATATACACACGTTGATAAGTAGCAAAAACGAGATATATCTTATCAGAAACTATCACAAACAAAACAATATTTTTATTTTTGCCTTTCTCTGTCTACCATTGTACATTTATCTGACAAAAACTAAAAGTGCGCTGACTATATAAACAAATCGAATTTGGTGAGAAAATTGATAAGAACTTTGTATACATTCATTCGTTTATTCGTCATTCATGTTCGTTTGACTCACAAGTAGTTGTAGGAACTGAAAAAAATACTAATTGTATTATAAAAAGCCGCACAAAGAATGAATATGTACGTACATACATATGTATGTATGTACGTATGTGTACATGTATGTATAATGTAATAATTGAATAAAACGGAAATGCATATTGTTTTCACCACCTACGTACTATACACACACACATATATATATATATATACATCCATGTATATGAAGAGTGCGACAGCTTAGGTCTATCTATCTTAATCTCTGTCATTCGCAATGGCTATACGTTTGACCAAGTGAGTGCAGAGTACATCATTGTCCAGTATTTATTTAATTAAAGTAAACATACGAAGAGAATTTGTAAATTCTCTCGGTGTGAAACAACACAACAGCAAGAAAAATCGTCTCACGAATGACGAACATTCTCGGCATCGACAAATTTTCATTACGAAACATTTGAGCTCGAACATTTAGTAGTTATTTATCCACCTTAGAATTCGGTTCGAACGGAATATTAAATATTTCAGTTAAAATGAAACAATTTGTGATTTTATTTACTTTGTTGGCTGGACTTTTCCTTCATTCCGTTGTTGCTCTACAATTCACAGACTGTGGTAAATATAAGACATTTTTGATACTTGATCGTTCTGATCGTTTTCCCAGAGGCTAGTATTGTAATGAACTGGAATTTCACAACCCCCATAAGAAATTCACAGGAAGTTCCGTTTCATTACAATACTAGCCTTAAACCAACAACCATGATTTAATTTAACGAATTTAAATCTATTAAATTAAGAATTCCAGAGAAACTCTGATAGAAATATTTAATAAAATTTATAATAATAAAATTTGAAATAACGATACATTATGATTTGAATCGTGCTCTTATCAGAGATGGGTCAAATATATTCCAAGTTCTGTATAAATTCGTCTCAGTTTTGTATATACAAGAATAAATCAATTTTTACTTGATATCTGAAATCGAATATTTTTTCCACACAAAGTTATATTTGGCCAAATCGATCTGAAATCATTTTCTAAAAGTGCACTTGATTTTGATTAATCTGAAAAAGGCTAAAAATCCGTTCTTTGACAGGAAAACAAATCTGAGTGGAAATACTAAAAGATCAACGGATATACTAGGGCTGTTTTTCTTTAAGCCGGGATAACAAGCTGCGATAACAAAAACTTTAATAAAAATTTAATTTTTCGTTCAAAATAAAAAATTATTTGTTCACATTGTCGCCAAATAAATATATGTAAATAAATATATGTATCAAAAGAAATTTTCAAAAAAATATTTTGTGTCGACTTTATTGGACTTAGCCTCGATATCCATCATTTTGACTTACACTGGATAATTATCCAGGCTAAGTCAAGAATTTTTTATTTTGAGTGAAATTTTAACATTTTATTTAGATTTTTGTTATCGCAGCTTAGTTATCCAGTCTTTAAGAAAAACAGCCATACTAGGTGTGTTCGATTGGACTTACTAGCTTAAAATTAAGAGACTTGATAAGGTGGCAACATTTTTATCCATTGGTTTTATTTAAATAAATCAGTGATAAAAATCTGGCATCACCTTACTCGGTAACTAAGTGAGCAGTAAGCTACTTTCTTGTTAAGCGAGTAAATTCCATACAAATATTAAACTATGCTGGCTTGAGATATATTAGAGTGCCACAAAATTTTATTATTTTTTTAAATCTATATAATTTGATTTTAGATTGTAGCCATTTCATACTGCGTGCTCGATTGTTAGTGTCAAATTTGTATTTTCAAAATAATAAAAAAAAATATTTTTTGTTGACTTTTTTAGACTTAGCCTCGACAACCATTATTTTGACTTACACTGCATAATTATCCAGGCTAAGACCAAAATTTTTTTGATTTGCTTCATTTGTTTCATATTTTGTAACATATACAAATTTATGTCACATCACATAATGTCATGTCGCACATTGTAGGTTGTAAAAACGTAAAAAAGTTTAAACTCGTCAAATTGTAAAACAAAATATTCCAATATGCGTGTTTGACTTGTATTTTGTCACGTCACCGTCTTTAGTATCTAATATTTTAGGGCAATTTAGTTCAATAGTTCTAATTATTATTTATTGTTTATTATAATTGTTAATAATTATAGTGCTTCTTAAGTACACAAATTTTTCCTTGTTTTTCACGTACGTAACCAGGGAAAGGCCCATATGTATATCAATTTCTATAACACACACATAGCTTTTTGATACTTGCCGATATCTTATCAACTTATGCACACACATGCATCTATCTATTGAATGTAAAAAAACAAGTGTCGTTCATCATTTATAATATTTCATATTTTTACTTCAGTTCGGTCAATTAAAAGATGATTTCTTTAATTTATGAATTAAGGACTTGTTCTGAAAGAGGCCAAGACAGGGATGCAAAGGTACAATTGTTGGTACAATTAGGACCTTTAAAATACGATTGTACACCAATGACATATTTGGTACAGATTCCAATAATCTCCTAATTTACGTTCCAATAACTGCTCTAAATTAAAATCATTTTATATAACAATAACACACATTGGGGTGAATAGAGAACATGTGTTATAAGTACCAAAAAATTTGCTTTATTTTTATGATGGGTCTAAATATGATTGATATAGAGATGTTTGGTTATGTGTATCATATAAATTTAACTTGTGCTGTTTTATTTTCATTAAAAGTTAAAGTATTATAACAAAAATTACTTCTGCATTTTACTATAATTGAAAAATTTGTTGCGCCCGTATTCGTGCTGTACCTAATTTAAAAAATCTAAGAGATATTTCTCATATTTCACAAATATAGCAACAAAATAGCAAAGCTATGCTTTGACCTTCATTTATATGTATATATAGAAAAACAAAATTCTCCAAAACAAAACAAAGTTTGTATATTTCTATAAGAGCTCCAAAAGTATTTCTGTTTTTGGTGTCCGTTTCATTATATAATTGTTTATTATTTTGCAAATATATTTCTAAAATGTAGTACTATTAAAGCGCTTTATAACACTAAACTAGTAAATCAAAAAAAAAAAAATTTTCAAATCCATGCTTTATGCAAGCAGAATTCTATTGGGCCTAGAAATTCTTTTTTAGTTATCTTTTGTAGAAGGAAAAATTACTGCGTTATCAGGAGCAGAAATAATAGATTTTTAATTTGTGGTTTGTATGGGAGGTACCACGCCCACTTTTGCATTACCGCCCATTTTAGGCGCAACTATGCGAATTGATGCTAGATGCACTTACACAAAATTTCAGCATTCTAGGTGTCATAGAACTGACAATATTCAATAATAGGTTTTAACTTCGTATGGGAGGTTCCACGCCCACTTTTCCAATACCGCCCATTTTTGGCAAAGCTATGCACATTGATGCTAGATGCACTTACACAAAATTTCAGCACTCTAGGTGTCATAGAACTGACAATATTCAATAATAGGTTTTAACTTTGTATGGGAGGTGCCACGCCCCTTTGTCCAATTGGTCAAATTTTTCCATTTCCTTGTATTGTCATCGAAAATGATTAAGTGTGCAAAATTTGAGCAAAATTGGTTGAGAAAAAAGCTTTCAAAAATTGATTTCAAATTTTGTGGCACACAAACATATATAGAAAGTAACCTTATATAAAGCATGGAAAAAACAGATCGAGTTTTCTTTCGTGCGAATGTCGCGTCCGGGCCGCTGGGAGGTGCCCAAGGCGTATTTATACAGGTGATAGCACTAGAACAACAACAAATTCGGCAACAACAAAATACAAGCAATTTTTTGAATGGTGAGCCATACTGTCAAAGCAAAATATATGGGGTTTGACAGTTTCGGTTACTTTTGAATGAAAAAAATTTCAGTCAGCTGGGCTCCTGCTATCACCCTTATAAATACGCCTTGGAGATGCCCATATGTGTACAAAAATAAAAATATAAACACTGAAAAATATTGATTTAAAGATTATAGGCCGAAACGACTGTCTAAATCAAATGGTTATTAACCCTTTCATTTTTATGCAATACATTTACATTTAGGAAGATCTATAGTTTCTGCGATTTTTCGGCTTCAGCACATTATCAATTGGCGTGTGAATGCAACGCAAATGCAGAAAAATTTTATTTTATGTCACTAATATTTTGTGTTCCCTTACGTTAATAAAAAGTTAATTTTTTACTCAAAATAAAAAAATATATTTTTTCATATTGTTGCCAACTACAATATAAATATCTGTATCAAAACAAATTTTCAGAAAATATTTTGTGTTGAATTTTTTTAACTTAGCCTCGATAACCATAAATTGGGGAGAGTATGATATCCAAGGCCCCAAGATCTGACGTTAAAGCTTGGAAGAAATCGATTTTCTTCGTTTCAATAGTCGCACAATCAAAAATTATAAGTAAAAAAATAGATTAAATTTTTAGTTACCGATAACTGCCGTAGTAATCGATAAATCCATTGTTATCGATTGTGGATATAAAAATTATGTGTATTTTCATTTAAAACTTAAATTTAAATTAAAAAGAAATTCAATAACAAAATAATAGTACATGCACTTCAAGGAAAACTAAATAAGAAATTAAAAAAAATGTTCACCTGCGGCGCTTTTTACTTCAATGCATGGCCTATTTTATTTATTTTATATTATATTTTATTTTTTTACATTTTGTCGCACCCCAATATAAAACGCAGCAATAGCGATATTACTCCAATTACATGACCTGCTGAATGCTAATGATTTAAAATTTCTACACATTGTTCAATATCGCGATAACTACGCCAGGAATCGAAAAATTGTACTTTACCTGTTTGCCTGTTTCCTATAAATGTCACGCTTTTTCTGATATTTTTGATTTCGATAACTTGAATGTTATCGATAATTTTTATCTGACTTTTTTTAGCATTTTTTCAAGTATAATAATATAAAAAACGATTATTTAAATTATAATTCCGGTATTTCGTAACTAAGATAGTTATCGAAAATTTTGATTTGAGTTATTAGTTTTTTTTTTAAATTTTGAACACATTTCACACAAAAAAATCAAATTTTCTTTCGATTTTACCAAACGTTAACTAAGCGAGTTATCGATAACATGTAGATCATTTTCTTCCCAAAAATTAGTCAAATCTTGGGGACTCATTTTGTTTAACCAGATATGGCGAAAATGGAGGTTAATGGTTTATTGGAATATTTATTCTGACTGAACTTGAATTTTTATTCGGTTCGTTGCAAAAACCATTGATAAGCATCGTGGCAGACTAGAAACGGCGCCTGGTTCGCCCGCAAACAATGCAATGCTTTGCATGCATTTTTTGTCGTTGTTTCTATTTGTTGGAAACAAAAATGCTCTCGAAGACGAATAAAAATTCAAGTTCAGTCATATAATGACAAAGAACGAATAAATAAAAAAACAAACAAAAAATTAATATTTTAACAAAACAAATCATAGGCCTTGAAAATATATACCACTGAACACGTACAAAATGAAAAGTCATATGTGTTTATTGTGAGAAATAAATTTAAAAAGTTATTTAATATAGACACAAAGCGAAAAGAAAATAAATAAAAAGAAGTGTTGCATCTGCAACTTCTTATTTTTGCCTACATGTACGTATGTGCCAATCAAAATCAAAATCATGTGGCTATCACGACATCATCATGATAATAATGTAATTTTTTCTCTGGCATGCAAACTATTACCATTTAAAGTTTATTTTCAAAATGCTTTTAAAATGTTGTAGAGTACCATATTAGTATCGTATATCGATGTTACCATTTAGGGCTCCCATATTATACCGTCTGCAAAGCTTAGTTACCCTCTACACTAGAGAACGCTTTTCCGTACGTATTTTTCTGATTGGGTAGTTATATGAACAACAACGCTTCAGCCTTATCTAGCAAGTACAAAATCAAAGAAAAAAAAAACAAAACCTTAATGTATTATTATTCCGTACATTGCAATCGAACTGATAAGATCAGTTTCAAACAAATTTGCATTTCGTTGTTATAACAAAGCAATATTTAGCTAGAAAAAGGTCAAAGAAAGAAGACCTTAAAAAAAGAAATCGGACGTTAAAAATGTATTTTATTTTTTTGGAAAATAAGATTGAAATGAAAAAACGGAAATAATAAAATTTTTCGATAACTAACCGAGTTATCGAAATATCTACTTTGAAAAATAAAAATTATTATTTCTAATATTTATCTCATTTGCATGAAAAAGCGATAAAATTGGGTAAACATTTTTATCGGAAAAATTGAAACACAAAAATAGGCATAAAGAGTAAAGTGAAATTTTTCGATAACAGACGCAGTGTGAAGAATTTTGAAATGATTAAGCCAAAAACACGATTCAATATTCAGCAAGTCTATGCAATTGGAGTAAAATCGATATTGGTGCATTTTATATTGTGGGCGAAAATTTGTGGAAGAATATTAAAAACGACCTAATCAAAGATGCATTATCGTGTACATCCCTTTTTAGAAAGTTCTTTATTATTGAATCGTTTAAGTTTTTGAAAAAAAAAAAACAAATGAACAAGGTGTAATTTTTTAATGGAAATTGAGTTTTTACCAAGTAAAAATTCAACTGCTCCACAAAGTTGTGGTTTACCGATGAAAGTGGAAGATGCTACAGCAAAAAATGGATAAGGTGATGTTCGATTATATAAACCCAATTAATTTTTAAACCTCAAAAGAGCGCGGCAGGCAAAGAAATCTTTAAAAAGATCGCGTGAATTTTTATATTAAATATTCTATTATTTTGCAACAAAATGGCATATTGTTGCAAAGTATTTTTTCGTAAAAAAATACTGTAAAGCAAAACTGCAGTAAATGTTTACATACTGGCTAACACTAATTCAGTACTAATCTCACACAAACTGAGAGATTAAATAGCTAGAGATAAATGTTTATTTTATTTAATGAGAGCGATTATTAACATGTAATTTGCCTGAATCCAATTTTAGGTCCAACAGACCTATATTATATTAAAGCAGAGAGCCAACACACACTGAGAGTAGCTCTGTTCGATTGGGCTTACTAGCTTAATTTTTGTATGCAATTTACTCGCTTAACAAGAAAGAAAGCTTACTGCAATCTTAGCATTGCTTCCAGATTTTTCTTGTTGATTCGTTTAAGAAAAACCTATGGATAACAATGTTGCCACCTTATCAAGTCTCTTAATCATAAGCTAGGAGGCCCAATCGAATAGGCCTATTGTACATTTCTCTCTTAGCAAGTTAGTTTTCAAACAACATCAGCATAACAGCGATGTTATCTGAAATATTTGATGTGATTGGTAAAAATCTATTTGACAGTGTTGATTGTATTAAATCAAATCACAATATTCAAAAATTTGACAAATAAACAAAATTTCACGTTTTAACACAATGAGTGCCACGTCGTACGTTTCCGTACGACAATGATTGCTTTTACTTATAGACCAAAAAATGTTTGGCACTCAATGTGTTAATAAAAACGATCTGCTAACAAATTAATGTTGCACCAAACGACTTAACATGCTAAGTTAGAAATTTCGACTTTCAGTATGCATAAGCTCTCTGGTTAAAAGGTGGGCTGAAAATCTCGTTAGAGAATTTCAGTTTATATACCACAATATATTATATTGGGAATGACTCAGAAATGCAAAAACTTTATTCATAAATTAGCAGAATATTTTGAGAAAATTAAATTGCACATGAACATGTATTCACCAAGTCATGGTCATTTATTAATTGGCTATTAAAATATATCAAGAGGAGACCACGTCCTCATTAAGAATAATGTCATAACGATAGGCTATGTAACGTTTTTTATTTGTTCTGTATACTAATGTCCAATTAATTTTTCATTTTCGTCTTTTTAATAGGTTCTAAAACCGGCAAATTTACGAAAGTACTCGTATCCGACTGTGACACCACCAAGAACGAGTGTATACTGAAACGCAATTCGTCAGTGTCAATTACCATTGATTTTTCATTGGGTAAGAATTACATTCATATAAATGTGTATATGCATTTTATTTTCACTTTTTAATTGAAATTAATTTTCTTTTTTATTCTTCTTTAGCCGAGGATGTTACTTCTATAAAGACCGTAGTCCATGGCAAAGTGATGGGTGTTGAAATGCCATTCCATTTACAAAATCCTGATGCATGTGTTGACAGTGGCCTAAAGTGCCCCTTGGAGAAAGGTGAAACTTATGTCTACGACGCCACTTTACCCGTCTTGAAGGCTTACCCAAAAGTTAATGTTATGGTCAAATGGGAATTGCAAGATCAAAATGGTGAAGATATTGTCTGTGTCGAAATTCCAGCCAAGATTCAATAAAATAGCAAATGTCTCAGTATTTATAAAATGCGAATATTTTTAATAAAATATATGTTTTAAGTTTTGGTATTCGTTGACTTTAGTTTGATTATGAAGTAAATAAATTTAAATAATGAATTAGTCGCCTTTGCTGTGAACCTGAATTTTTCCGCCGAATCAGAATTCTTTACTTTTTCCTCTGCACTCATTAAAATAAATAGAAAGCAAATTTATTTACAAATGGCATGGTGACATTTGTTACTTGGCTGCAGACAAGGTGTATTTATACAGGTGATAGCACTAGAACAACAACAAATTCGGCACCAACAAAATACAAGTAATTTTTTGAATGGTGAGCCATACTGTCAAAGCAAAATATATGGAATTTGACAGTTTCGGTTACTTTTGAATGAAAAAAATTTCGGTCAGCTGGGCTCCTGCTATCACCTTTATAAATACGCCTTGGCTGCAGACTACCACGATCATGATTTCGACCATGTCAAAAGTCTTTTCAAGTGGCTTCGCAGCGACTTTTCAACATCAAACCCGGCCTCTATAAGGAGATAATAGCTAAAAAATCACCCTTTAGCTTAAAATAAAGAGACTTGATAAGGTGGCAATATTGTTACCCATTGGTTGTAATTAAATGGATTAACAACAAAAATCTGGTAGCACAACTAAGTAGCAAGCTACTTTCTTGTTTAGCGAGAACATTTCAAAAATGAAAGTAGCAACCCAAATTGAACATGCCTTATATCTTATATTTTTTTGATGTGGACAAAGAAATGACAAATAATTATGGGGGAAATCTCTTGGGAGAGAAGTACACAGTCTCCCTGAAAATGATCCAAAACGAAAAACCACATTGAAACTGGATTTAAAAGACAGATTCTAGTGTTAACAACACATATAAAATATAAATCACTCAATACTGAGATCAAAAAACTAATTACGGAATTAGAAAGAGCATGTTTAGGACATAAATCCATTCGTCCAAGAATGGTCATAGTTTAGGTCTACTATTTTCAGATGATAAATTATTGTTTTTATAATTGAAGCAAGTAATGACACATTTGAGAAATACCTCTTAAGTGGATTCATTCCTCCCCATTTTATAATTGAAGCAAGTAATGACACATTTGAGAAATACCTCTTAAGTGGATTCATTCCTCTCCAGAACAATCACAACTTAGCGGAAACCCCATTAAAAATGGTAATAGTGCGCATGCAATTTAATATCGATTATGGAATTGGAAAGTGAATTTTTAACCATAAATCAAAAAATGCCCTTAATAGCCTTGTCACACCGCATGCGATCTAGTTTAAATGACATAAGTTCGATTTTCAAATGCAAGATCCCATGCAAATTTGACATTTGACCTTATGTCATTTCTACTAGATTTCGCATGTAGTGTGACAAGACTATAACGCATTTTAAGTAGCTTTTCCAATCAGCTATCGATGTACATACATATGTATGTATAAACACAGTTGGAGATCGCTCGACGCTCGTCGCCCGTCACTATTAAAAAGTGAAACATTAAAACTCAAATAAAACAGTGGGCAAGACTTAAAAATGCATGGAGTTCCAGAAAAAAAAAAAAAAACAAAAGAAATCTTTTTACGAACGTTCAAGATAAGTATTTTTATGTTACCTACGAGTAACTAGTAAATACTCAAATACTGACTCACCTTGTATTTTTATATCGGTACTTCCCCATTGACTGCATTTACGTGGTAACAAAGTACCAATCTCTCTCCTTCTTGTGTATTCCACCTATAACCGCACCTCATAGCTCAGTGGATGTGTTCGCGTCTTGCAATCTGAAGGCCGGCGCACTGGTAAAATTCAATACAAACAAATTTTCACTTTTCATCATAAAATAAGAGTTTCTGTAGCCAATTTTCTCATCCGAACACACTTTCACATAAAAATTGTCATTTCGATTGCTCCAAGGTCCAGGGAAGAAACTAATAGCCATTAGCGATACATAACATGGCTGTTAACATAAAATGCTATGCCCCTAGTAGAGGATAGTGGTACAACTCGATTAACATCCCATTTCCTTAACATTAACATCAACCTTGAAGAAGATGCAAATAACAGCCGGACAACATGAGAACGATTATGAACAAAGGTGCCCGCGATAATCGGATACATGCCGGAACGAAGTCTAGTACAAGTCAGACTTAAGGATTATCACCACAGCTCCATCTAAAGCCGCTACAACAACAACCAAGAGGTCTATCATATACCTGGTGTTGTACGTAAAAAACTTGTGATTAATTTATTTATTTGGTTTAGTTGCAATCATTGGACAATAAAATTAAAGGGAAAATCTGGGAATTGAGTCATTGGAAAGCAAAAAACTTGAAAATATAAAATATAATCAAAAAACTTCGTTTGAATGCAATTAAAAAAATACAATTTCGTTTGAAATAAGCACGATTTTTAATGGTAGAATTTGGTTTCTTCTTTCTTACATCTGCGCCAAGCGTAATTCTAAACAGTTACCTCATACTGTCGGGCAGTGAACAGCCAGGGGATTACTAAGAAAATTATCTTTATATTCATTGATGCAAAATAAAAGTAACAAACGACGCCAACCTAGCATTAATATTCAGAAGCAATCCTTTTTTAAACTCTAGTAAGCTTGGATGGATGCACACTGGTCAGCCCTCCCCAAACCCGGATGATCTACTGCCATAGTTAGACCTTTTACATCAACATTCTCGTTAATTCAATCCTTCCGTTGTTGTTTCGTCGAACCACGCCCAAATTCGTCAGCCAGTCATGGTAAATCTTATAATTCAGAAACTAAATGTCGTTTATTGAACTTTTCTGGATAATTGTGAGCTAGATCATTAATAGCTCTATTGGTATAAAATTAAATGTCATATAGCGTAATCTAACAATGGAACAAAAAAGTTAGGAAAAAGAAGTGTTAAAATTTTATTGGTTGATCTCATCACCTTCTAACAGTAAAATTGCTCGGAATGTAATATAAATATTTACCGGAAGTATCTATCCATAAGTGTCTTTATTGTGCACAATACTACATCCTGTTGTACTTAATGTCATATGTATGTTGTACATAAGGTTGGTTGATTCGTCAATGTAGTAAAAATAATTAATACATTTAAAAGTTTTGAACATATAGAAAATGTATTTATTTACACGTACTTAATATGTATCTATATTTAAATTATATTCGAATATAAAGACTATATTATAATTATTCTCTTATCTCTTCAATCACACTTGCAGTATATTGGAAAAGATGGAAAATAAAAAAACACTTCAAATAACAATTAAGAAGTTTTATGATGCATGCAAGTGCATATACAATTTTGATTTTACAGATTGATACGTCTCCTATCAATGGATAAATGATATGAAAGATAATGTTAACGATACTAGAGCAGACATTCTTATAAAAATAACTAAAATGAAAGTATTAAAACTGTCAATATATAATATGTAAATATTCCTGGAGATGTATTTGAATTCTCGTTTGGTTTATGTATAGTTTGCTTGATTAGCTTTTAATCAATTAGATGCAGCTTCATGTACAAAATATAGTTAACAATTTTCATGAAAATAATATAACTAAACAAACACTTATAATAAGATGTATGTATGTAATCAAAAGTATAAAATCGTATAATTTTTTAAAATACAATGTTTTAAGAAAATGTGCGCTTAACATTCAAATAATTTCTATAAAGTAAACCAATTTCAGTTATTCTTTGCTTAAGTTGCGCAAGTAAAGTAAATAATATTGAATTTAATTGGTTATTTCTAATATGTATGAGCAATTCGAACCTTTCCACTCTTGTATAAGGTATGAAAAAAAATAAGTTTATAATATACAAAAATAAGTTTATAACAAAATTAAAACTGAACAATTGATAAAAATATGTTATTTGTTTGTTTGCTCTAATTTTGTTGCCGTGGATTTGAAAATCAAATGGTGAACTTTTCGGCCATGGCGCTATTAAGACAAGACACCTGGAATTAGGTTTCCCAGTGGATTTTTTCCAAGATTGTCAGGCATATTTTCAAAACTTATATTTTCCAAGATTAGGTGTTTGCACAATATTTGTATATATTAATGCCAGAACCGGAATTTTAATATACACATTTATTGAAAGGAAACTTTATTGAACATTCAAGTTAATTCATGTTAATCTTTAAACAAAAAAATTATTAAATTTCCGGTAACCAAATGTCCTATTTTTTCTCGGACTATACCAACTATTATATTACACTGTATGGTTCATTTCCATTTGTTTCATTGATTATTGTATGCATGTACTAGGAGGAAAGATTTGCACTTTGCATGCATCTATTGTATAAAACTGCGAAATACTAAAAATATTTTTTATCCATACAAAATTAAATCGTTTGCAAGTATTTATTTCCCTTTTTCGTAAGTTCCTCCTCCTTTATGCAAATATTATTTTCAACGTCTCCATTATGGTTTTGTTTTGTCTCCATTTAAAAGCTGACGTTTATTCACTCCATGGCATAGTCATCCCAATTATACCAGCCACCTGTTGTTGTACCACTCATAAAACGAGTAAATGTTGTTGTTTTATTACAGTTCCCCATTACATCAGTGCGTGCGGTTGACTTATTGTGTGGTCTCTCCATTTGACTTGTATTGAAACGATTTAGTGGATTACAATTATCTAACAATGCACTTGCGTTCGTGTGTGTGGAGTAAGCAATAGAGGAGGAGGAGTGGTTATTATCTAGTAATGCGGATGTTTCATCATCATCATGAGGCTTCTTTCGTTTTAAAATGGCAGCATGTAATTCTCTGGAACAACTGTGGCCGCGTGATTGTGCACGTTGAACTTGCAGTATGGGCTCGTACTCATAAAGTTGACTTATGTAAAAACGATCCAAATCAGCTTTTTTGTAAAATTCTTTAAGGCGGGCGAAGGCATTACTGTAGAAAAAAATAAAAACGAAAAATTTAATAAGACAATATTTTAAATCCCAGATAAACGGTGTTTAGGCAGAATCGGTTCCCTTTTTTGTTTGGGATAGGCCCATTGTGTTCAACAAACTCTGTGAATTTCACTTTCTGAGATATCAATAAAGCTAAACCTATAAGCCTATGTATTGTCAGTGGCTTTCACATTGTAAGCAGTTTTAAATACTTCACAATAATGCTAAAGAATTTTTGTAAGTGATTCAAAACATCGATTTGGTGCCATACGCAATTTCGGACTTGGTAGGCACATATTTTTAAATACATATGATAAATAGGACACACCTAATGAAGAAAGATTGACAAATTCATAGGAAATTAATTAATTCTTGTATTTTTGATAAAAGACAGATAACATGAGACGAGATTCTTAATTGACACTGGATTTAAAGGAAATATGTCGGACCAATTGAGAATACCATTATTGTTGTTAAGTGTTGTATATATTAAATCATAATATCTATTTGGTATACATAACCATATATATGTATGTATATTTAAAAATATTTTGGGGGTAGTTGCAGAACGATTTCTCCAAATGTGCTTGGAAAAAAGCAAACTCCTGGTTGGGTTTCAAAATTTTAGAATACTTTCAAAAGAGATAAATATCTTAATTTAGATATTATATCTTAATTTATTTTATTTTGATTTACCTAAAAAGTATATTGATTCGATTTGACTAAGAGTATACATACAGTGAATCTCATTAATATTCGACATTCTCATTGGTGAAAGATCAAACGCCTATTAATCCATGTACGTTATTTAAACATAAAACTTTATTTTATAATCTTAATTCACCATTAGATGAGCTTCAAAATCCGCGAAAAAATAATCATTAACCGATTACAAACAATAAAAAACAACGATTTACTTCATTTACATTAAAAATCATAGTCATTAATATTCGGGTTTTCTTAAAAAAAGGATAATTAATATGACAAACACGTGATTTTGTGAACATTTAGCATTTATTAGGTGTAGGGAAACGCCTTTTTCACGATTTGGCATAATTTCCACGATTTTTCTGGTACAGGAAATTCGTATTTTATCCCATTCTTCATGTAATCGCTTTTTCACTTCGGATGTGGAAGTTATTGAGTGGCGACGAATACGGCGGCCCAATTCATCCGATTTCCGGTGGGGTTCATGTCTGGGGATTGGGGATGAGGATGGAACACTTTTGGATAAAATTTTAAGCAGTCCTGAACCCCTGGTTTTTCCGAGTTTGACTTCAATTTTTCTCTTATATCCTCAGACAACCTTCTTTATTTATAATACCGCCAAAAAATTTAAATTTTTCGAGTCTATTTGTCTCCCTATGCCAAGACGTGGCCAGTATCAAACTTAATCTTCGTTTTCAGATTTTGTAGTACCAATGCTATATAGAAAATCAAGCGAAGAATTGGGACTACAAAATTTGAAACCGAACATTATGTTTGATAATAGTCACGTCTTGGCTTAGGGGGACAAATAGATTTTGTTCCACTCTTTCTCTGGGAACTTCCAAAGAGGGACATAGTTTTAATTTCTAATTTAGTATCGATTGTGCCCTATTTCTTAATATTATAAAAAATATCACAAGAACTTACCTAAAACTAATATTTTGTTTATACATTAAATATGCGACAATGATCGTCAAACATTTCTGTTCGCCACCATTACAGTCAATCACCAATAAAGTACCACCACTTTGCAGTGCTTTGTTAATGAATTTTACCGCCCTATAGCAATTCGGTAGGACGGTAGTCAGGTAGGATTTTTCGCCAAAATTCAAATCAATCACTTCGAATTCTTTGCCAAAATTTAAGGCAGCCGTTGGTGGTGGATAGTAGTAATCAAATGCTGCATTAACGGGGGAACTGTCATCGTGTATACCTTCAGCTCCGGCAACACGTACTGTGTCATTGGCATTCCTCTGAACAGCTGCGTCTGTGCGGCAGAGTTTGAATATATCTGGCTGTTGATTTGGATAGTACAACTCCTGTATGTGCTTGTCAATAATGATAACATGAGTGAAGCCATGGACCCTAAGCTGCTCTCTCTTCCAAGATATAAAATTTTTTGTCAAATATATTCCAGGCATAACATTCTCAACCAACAAATCAAAATTGTTATTAACAGCTGTTGTTGCAGTGGGTATTTGCGGAGCCGGAGCGGCATCGAACATTGTATTGTGGTCCAAATTATTGGAGTTTTGCATTAATGACAACGGAGCTGATGACATCGGAGAACGTTGAGTACTGACAGCGTGTACAAGGTGCTGTTGTTGGTTTTGTGCTTGTTGCAGTAGCAGATCATTTGTTGTTGAAATCTGGCGGTCTGCTTGAAATGATGCTGTATCAAAGTTATTAAATTCTTTAGAAGCCAGCGTAAAGGCTTTTGGCAGTGTCTAAAAATAAATAGAGATACAAATTAGTAATAAGTTACTTCTTCAATATATCAAATATACGAATTTATATTCATATACTTTTTATACTGTTTGATAAAATGTGCGTTTAAGAATTTCTATTTTTTATTTAGACTTTAACTAAAGATTTTTATTTATTTATTTATTCATTTTTTGTAATATAAAAGCCATTCAGGTGAAAATAACATATTACATAGTAACAATAGGGCTGTTTTTCTTTAAGCCGGGATAACAAGCTGCGATAACAAAAACTTTAAAAAAAAATTTAATTTTTCGTTCAAAATAAAAAATTATTTTTTCACATTGTCGCAAACTACAATATAAATATTTTGTGTCGACTTTATTGGACTTAGCCTCGATATCCATTATTTTGACTTACACTGGATAATTATCCAGGCTAAGTCAAACATTTTTAACACAAAATTATTTTTTCAAAATTTGTTTTGGCCACAATTTTAAAAAAGAATTTTTTATTTTGAGTGAAATTTTAACATTTTATTTATATTTTTGTTATCGCAGCTTAGTTATCCAGTCTTAAAGAAAAACAGCCATAATATTAACCTGATTTATCTATCTTAGACATTAGATTATACCAAACAATATGTAAAAGTAGAATTTCATCAACTTTCCAATCGGCTCCTCAGCCACAATTTAAAAAAGAAGTTATGTTGAAGATCTCAATTAGCAATAAACACAGGACATTAATATTATTAAAAAATTGAGCTAAAAAATATTTTAAAAGTTTCACGCGAAAGACATTATCAGAGTACGTAATTCATATGGTAGTCGATTCCAACAACGTGCAACTCTAACTACATATGACCTCTCAAATGTGGACCGAGTAACTCTAGGTATAAAGACTTGAGGATTTCTAGTGGATCGTGAGAAAACAAACGTTCTACAAATATCAGGTGGCCTTCCACTCTTAACAATTCGATGAAACATTAACAAATTCCGGAATGTAGCGAAATTCATAAAAGAACATCTAAGGAAACGTCGTACATAACCTGAAATATGATCCCTGCGATGAATATTATAAACAAAACTAGCTATCGTATTGACTATATGCTTCAATTTAGAAAAGTTACTACCAATAGTTCCAGAAATCTCCCAAAATCATAACATGGTCCAAATCACCTGGTTTCGAAGCAACCATACCAATCGCAGTCAAGTGCCTCTCATATACACACAACTCGGACGATGGAAGAATATAAGAACATGTGACAAACAATTTACTACGTCCCATATTAATAAGGACTGCAATAAATTCAATGTCATCAAACCCTTGTAGAATAAAGCGTTCGGATGAGAACTCATTAGCAACAGCGATAAGAACACCGCCACCAATTTTCCCTACGCGATCCTTCCTAAATACAACATATCTCGCAAATAAAATCTCAGAGTCCAAAATTGAAACTTTCAGCCAGGTCTCAGTAAAGGCGAGAGCCGAGGAGACAAAGTCAAAGCTATCAACAAACAGACGACTCAACTTCGTATTCAAACCTCTAACATTCTGATACCCAACACTAAAAGAGCTGCTTAGTTTTTTGGAATAGTGGCTGACATTGATGAGAGACGCGCTAGATTGTCAACCCTATCCACAAACTCTTTGAAAATTTCCCTCGACACAACAATTTTAAACGATGCCCGACTCTGGGCAAAGGATGACTTCAGTTTAAACGTCTTTATACGGAAGTCACCCTCAATTTTCGACTTAATAAATGCCACACATTGAGATCCACCACTTAAAAATGATAGAAGAAGCTTACAAGCAGATCTAGAAAAGTTGAACTCATTGATAAGCGTTACCATAATTCGGGAATCGATACTTAATGCTAATAGAATAACAGAGACCTGCAAAATAATGATCCTTATTCGTTGCCGAAATTATGATAACTTAATTTGTTTTTATCTCTATTTTTTCGTTTGTTTTATTTCGGTCTGTAATCAATATTTGATTTGAACTGGATATTGTCCACGCAGTAGGAGGAACATATTGATGCGGAAGGACATCTTATGTGACCAACCGTAATGCTCCTTCGGTAAACAGTTACAACACGACATGAAGATATCAGGAATTGATATTAGAGATCAAATAAAATATCCTAACCCTTCTGACTGGATATAACTGACCTTTTTACGGTGTCTTATAGTACTATTTGATGCACCAGCCACCATGAACAACACTTAAAACTACCATTTTTTTAAAGGTTTACATTTTATAATAAAAACAAAAGGCATTTATATGAAATACTTTTCACGAAAGAGTAAAGAAGGATGGATATAAGATGTCATATTGGTGGTTACCCCACACTTATTTCTTTGGCATACATTTTAAATAGTATCAAGCGAACAACCAAACAAAAGAAATCGCCGAAAAGAAAAATAACGAAGTGTTTTCATTTTGGGCAACAGATAATAAATGAGCAAAACAAAATAAAAAAACAAATGGTGGTAGAAACAATATACATACAGACATACAAATGTATGTATAAACAAATAAAAGTTTATTTGCACAAATATAGAAGAATGCACTGTGCTTGACCTCGTTACACATGTAAATGTTGGAAACGAGGAAATAGAAAACGTTTTAATCATCTATCATATGTACTTACCATTTTTCTTTACAAAATATTAAAGTCTTAGCGAAGACATGGATTGGAAAACAAACACTGATGTGAATACTTTTATTGTGCAACCGGTAGTAGTGTTATTTCTTAAGGTGCATGAAACATATTTCACCTTCCACACACATATTATGGAGAAACTTGCTTGTGTTTATATGCGTTTGTTATTTTGTTTTACCATTTTTTCTTATCTCTTTCTTCACAATTGAACAATTTGATGTTTTTTTTAATGGCC
Organism: Polietes domitor; assembly: GCA_947397865.1. Lineage (NCBI taxonomy): Eukaryota > Metazoa > Arthropoda > Insecta > Diptera > Muscidae > Polietes > Polietes domitor. The sequence continues at coordinate 161,666,243 of OX377620.1, read as the reverse complement.
CTAAGGCTTTTATTTACTGACAACTTATCAAATTCACCTCGCTAGACAAGTCTTTGCGACTTTTGGTTTGTTGTGTCTGTGATGCCTTTTTCGCGCAATTTTTCTTATAGCAGTAGGTGGGTTCGTTTACCCCCTATTCACACAGATAATACGCTCGACGAGTAGAGGAAAAGTTTCACATTGTTTATTTCCCCGTGATAGTTTTAACATTTTATTTTTCAAGTAAATTGATTAATTCCAATTAGTATATGCCGCTTCTCTTAAATCACTCTTTGTTATTATTCCCAGCAGCTACACAATATTTTTATCAACACACAAATAATAATTGCAATTTCAATTCCTTTCGCCTGACAGTCTAGTGTTGGGAAATTATTTTGTATTTGATACCTGGTATTCGTCGTGTGGTTATCAGTATTCAGATATGAGAAATTGTTCATTCATGTTATTCGGATATTAGGCCTGTTCGATTAGGCTTTACAAAAAAAAAAAAAACAACCATTGTGATGTCTTTCGAAATATGCCATAATGACATCTTTTGGGTCAAATAAATATCATACTAATTTTACTTTATTTAAAAAAATATTAAAATTACTATTATCGTCAAAGGTACCCTTATTATTTTTTAAGTATGAGCCCGATGCGAAGTCTAGCTTAAATAACATAAGGTCGATTTATAAATGTCAGATGCCATATAAATTTGACATTTGAAAACCGACATTATGTCGTTTCAGCTAGATTTCGCATGCAGTCTGAAAAGGCCAGCATGCAAAATCTAGCCGAAATGATTTTAATTTTTGTAAAAAGAGTAAAAACATTAAAATTGTAAAAGCCTATTCAGTTTGCGTGCGAAACCAATCGATTGAAATTACATAAGGTCGCTTACGATTTTCAAATCTCGAATCACAGGATTTTAAAAATCCAGCCTCGCTTGGCACCCCTATTGTATGGATGTTATGCGGCCTTTGCACCTGTGAAGGGCATACAATTTCATAAAGCGGGTATTAGACGATTTTAATCTACCATGTAGATATCCAAATAACTACCAAATATTACAAGCGGCTTGTTTACATAAACTGCCGTTAAAAACGCGCAAAAGCCAAATCAAAAATAATAAAATGTATCTAAATATGACACACCAACCATCTATTACTAAGTTTTTCGCCAATAAGAAGTGGATTTATCGGATTAAGACGAATAATTGAAAAATGTGGAATGTGGATAAATCGTAATATCATCCGGACCTGGCGCTGAATGTTGGAAATACTTTGGCCATTTTGGGGAAGATAAATTTTTGCAATATGTGCTTGCAAACTGAGAATAGGATTCTGAAAGGGTGAGATAACTTTAAATAGCAGGCCTGTTCGATTGGACTTACTAGCTTAATATTTGTATGGAATTTAGCTTACTACTCTCTTAGTTACCATGTGTTTATCTGTGATTTTTATATCCTCCACTAGGGTATTATATCTTTTTGCATTTGTTTGTAACAAACGAAACGAGTTAGACCCATCGCTTATTATACAGATCGGCTTACAATCACTTTCTGAGTCGATCTAGCAATGTCCGTCTGTCCATCTATTGGTGTAATCAAATTAGAGGTCGCAATTATAGTCCAATCTTAACAAAAATTGGCACAAGTAAGTTTTGTGGATCAAGGATGAACGCTATTTAATTTGATGCAAATCTGTTCAGATTTAGATATAGCCCCAGTACAAATGTTGCTCCCGATTTGTCTTTTTCCAATCTGGAAACCACATGTAACCGATTTTCTTTAAATTTGGCACAACATCTTATAATCCAGCTAAAAACTCATATGGTGAAAGTGGGTAAGATCGGTTCAGATATAGATATAGCGCCAATGTTGCTCCCGATTTTGGCCAAACTTTATATATTATATTTCACCTATAAAAATCCATGGGGAAAGCGGGTCACATCGTTCCAGGTTAACATTTTTTGTCAAACACATACATTTACAGGATACAAAAAACCTTCCCGATTTCACTTTATTACCGAATTGAATTGTAATGGAGATAAAAAGGGGAGGGTATCATATAGTCGGCCCCGTCCGACTTTAGCCTTTCCTTACTTGTTTTAAATAAAAATGTTGCCTCCTTATCAAGTCCCTTAATTGTAAGCTAGTAAACCCAATCGAACAGGCCTAATATTTTCATACATACATGTCATACAGTAAAGGGCTAAGAAAAGGCTAAAGTCGGCCTGTTCTGACTGTATGAATCCCCACTCCATATTAAATACTCAATGCAGAATTCATTGGGATGATTTTAGGGATCCAATTATGAAAAAAATATAAAATAGAACGTATGTGGCATATCACAATCATAGAACTAATGTATTAACCCCATATTAACACATAGGCAAATGTTTAATTATCGAAATTTAATGATAATTATAATTTTATTACACCGCAGCCGACCTGTCAAAATTGGGTCGGCTCAGCCGCCGCCGACGATTTTAGCTCGGCTCCTTTCTCTGCTGTCGACACACGTCTAGTACAGGGATGAAAATGTCGGTACTTTAGTACTTTTTCACCATCAAAAGTACCGCGTACCCCCTCGATATTCTCAATACTTTTCGAAACATTAAGGCTGTTTTTCTTTTAGCTGCGATAGAAATTTGTATGGAGAATTTTAGACATCGCGGTTAAGTTAAGACTGGATAATTATCCAGTGTTAATTTCCCAGCAAAGTCGTGTCAGCATTACCGGACTTTATTTTGCCTAATCCGAGATATTATGGTGCAGCCAAATTTATTTTTGCTTTCAATTTAGCTGTTTTTGATACCCCTGTAACAATTATAATGGGAAAAAACAATATTCTCTCATTACACGTGAATGCCATGTGAATAAGAAGATGGAGTAAACATTGAAAATACGAAAAAAAAAACAATTTAAATTATATGACATCCGCCTTGAAAGCTGCAGTAACAGTAGGTTAGTTAGAAGTAGAAAAAATAGATTTTAATCAAAATGGGAGTTTCACCCAGTCTTACAATTATGTGGACTTGCTTCTTTGTCTCATCCCCCTTTGCCTTTTAAAGCAGTTCAAGTATTTAGGGAAGTTCATTTTATTTAATAAAAATTTTATTTTACGAAACAATTTCCAACTCGTCATCGCGGAACACGAATACAATTGCAAAATGTCGAAAAAAAACATTTTTGGTTGTTTCCAAACATTTTATTAATAAAATTTTATTTTTATTAATAAAAACTTTGTGTTTGTCTTGATATTTCGGAACAGCTGACTGCAATGTTGCCAAGTTTTACTCTGCTAACACTCGATGGGGGATTTGCGTTTTTCTTTAAGCCCTGATGGCTTGCGTATCGCGGCTAAAAGAAAAACACCCTTAATGGAAATACATAGATTAAACAAATTTCTCAGAGAAATGCGTAGTACGAGGGAAATTATTTAGATGGCTCTGAATGGCATTTTGGAGAGAAAATTTCCCTTTTTTCTAAAAACTGCAATAAAAGGAAAATAAAAGTGAATTAAATAAACTGAAGTGTGGTATTTGACGTAAAACTACAAAAGCCATTGTAATTAATTTTTACTCCATTCGTTTTCTTTCAATTTTCTGTATAAAAAGCCAAAGAGAGAACAAATTTGAGTGAATTAGAATGTACTTTTTACACATTCGCCACCTAGTGGTCATGGCTATAACTATAACTATTTTATCTATATATTTCCATTATCTTCGCCAGCTAAGTCGTGTCAGCGTTACCGGAATTTATTTTGCCTAATCCGAGATATTATAGTGCAGCCAAATTTATTTTTACTTTCTATTTTAGCTGTTTTTCAATATTCTATCATTCCAAACATTGAAAATATGAAAAAAATATGAAAAATGTACAATTTATATTTCTTAAATAAATAAAGCAGAAATAGCTCTGTGTTTATTTAACTAATTTCATTTGTATATTCTTCAATTTTGCGGAAACTTGACTCCTGTGGATATGAAATGGCTCCAGTCCGTCAGTCGGCCTGGCCGTTCTCCAATTCTTCACGAAAACCATCTGTTTATTAAAAACCGTCGACATTTATTTCCCATATTTTTGCCTTCGGTGTTGGTGTTGCACGACGTTTTAATCTTTCGCATTTGTGTGCATTTTTGTAACTTTTACATGACATCCGCCTTGAAAGCTGCAGTAACAGTGGGTTAGTTAGAAGTAGAAAAAAAAAATAGATTTTAATCAAAATGGGAGTTTCACTCAGCCTTATAATTTTGTGAATATTCTCCTTTGCCTCATGTCTTGTCTCAAGGCGTATTTATAAAGGTGATAGCAGGAGCCCAGCTGACTGAAATTTTGTTCATTTAAAAGTAACCGAAACTGCCAAATCCCACACATTTTGCTTTGACAGTATGGCTCACCATTCAAAAAATTACTTGTATTTTGTTGTTGCCGAATTTGTTGTTGTTCTAGTGCTATCACCCAAAGAAAGTAGACGAACAAGAAGAACCTTCGGACTCATTTAAAAATTCGAGCGAGTTACGTTAGATTAAAATGTGAAAAATAAAATTTAAGAGCGAGCTGTCGTCGGTTTTGACAGAAATCATTCAAAATAACATAAAAATTTCAAAATTAAGAACGCCGGGAACAAAGAAGAATACGATAATTTTTGCCTTATTTTTCAATAATTTTTTTTGCAATTAGTTAAATAAAAAATAATAAGTAAAATGGTGACAAAATTCAAGTAAAATACGACACAGTTTCTTGTTATTTTAATGTTGTTTGTCGTTGCTTTGTGCTGTTTTCTTTAGTTGATTCACAATTGAACAAAAAACACGAAACATATTCATTTTGAAGCGCTCATTCTTCACCTAAGAGTGGGAAAATGAGTGTCGCTCTTTCATTTACATTTTAATCGAACGTAACTGTCAGAAATCAAAGAGTCGGATGGACCTTCTTATTCATTCTACTTTCTTTGCTATCACCTGTATAAATACGCCTTGCCTTGTCTTTTAAAGCGAACAGTTCACGTACTTAGGGAAGTTCGTTTTATTTAATAAAAATGTTATTTTCGGGAAACAATTTCCAAACCACCATCATGGATCACGAATACACATGGCGAAATGGCAAAAAAACATTCCAAACATTTTATTGATAAAATACGATGGAAATAAATAAATTATTTTCCAAATATTAAGTTTGTGTTTGCTTTGATATTTCGGAACAGCTGACTACAATGCAATGCTGCCAAGTTTTAGTCTGCTAACACTCGATGGGGGATTTGCGTTTTTCTATAAGCCCTGATGGCTTCCGTATCGCGGCTAAAAGAAAAACACCATAATTACCAAAAAGTTAATTACTCTTACTGGTCCATTGTTAAATTTGAATGCATTTACAACAAAAAATTCAGCTATGCCTTGTTTATTTGTGGCAAATTATGTTCTGTAACGATATAACAGATAGCATTTAATCAACAATAAGCTTCAAAGATTAAAATTATTGACGGTGTCAGGGATTTCATAAGCTATCTCTAGATTCTGCAATAATTTATTTATTGACGAAGTTTTTAAAAAAGTTACGAACGAAAAAATTTCAATGAAGGACCGTAAGGGCCTGTTTCTGTAACTTATTTTTGTTTGTCTATAAGCCAGTATAAGTCCAACATTTTAAACTTAAAATTCTATTTTCAATGTTTGTTTTCATACACACATTGATATTGCTGTTGGAGACAATTCTAAAATATTTTTTATTTTGAGTGAATTTCAGCCCATAAGACGACCTGGGACTAGAGATGGGCGCCACTCACGTGAATCCTGCGTGAACGTGAGCAAAATTTATTTTAATCACGTGAGCGTGCGTGAACTTGAGGAACGAAAAAATGTTCGTGCGTGAGTCTAATGTCTGTGAATCACGTGATTTTTTCGTGAGTCGCACATATTTATTAATTCTTTTATTTTCATTTAATTTAGTTTAAAAATGTGAAATTTTCCATTCAAAAAAGCCATAGACATATTTATTTCTAAAACAGAGTGCTTCAGTGTAGGTATAATATCTATTTTTTTCTATTATTTAAGTAAGCATTCCCTGCGCCAACACTAAGCACTGAATTTATATGGAAAGCCCCCATTAGTGTTAATTCAATTAAAAAAACACACACCAGGCCCGTGCGCAGGATTTTGCCCTGGGGGGGTTTTCAGCTACACTCATGAAAAAAGTTAGTTGAGTTAAAATTAACTAAAATTTAGGGAAAAAAGTGCATTTAGTACATTATTTAGTAAAATATAAGTAGAATTTTGCTCAAATTTTGCTAAATCTAAATAAATTTTTCCTAAAACCAAGTAAATTTTTACTAAATTTAAGCAACTTACTAAATCTTAGTAAAATTCTGCTGAAAATTTCCTAAAACTAAGTAAATGTTTACTTAAATCAAGTAAATATTTACTCAAACTGAGGACAATTTTACTGATTTTTTTTCCTCAAACTGAGGAACATTTTATTTTATACATGGAAAAAAGGTGCAATTACAATAAGTTCAATTTAACTAAAAAATCAAACAAATAGTTTTGCATCAAAGTATGCAAAACTGATACAAAAAATGACAACATGAAATATTTCTATGATACCTCTGTCATAAGGAGTTGAGCTATTACTCCATGAATGTTGCGAAGGCAAGATAGGCGCCTTTGCAGTGGTTTTTTAGAATAATTCATAAAGTATTTAAGAAATAAGTCTCTGCAAACGAACGAGAATTGCTTCTTAAATTAATATTCAAGAAATTTTTTAACAATTTCAAATGTTTTTTATAAGGTCATTAATACTTAAATGTATGAAGAACTCGGCATAAATTTTAGTAAACATTTTAACTTCATTTTAGGAAAAAACACATTTTTAAGTTAAAATTTCCTAAATGGAATTTTTTCCATTCAAAAAATTTCAGATTTTTTTCTCACTTAAAACATTGAAAATATTCTTCCACATTAGTTTGAATTTACTCAATTGTAAGAATTTTTTATTAGATTCAAAGAAATGTTTCTAAGTAAATCTATTAGCCTTTTTCTAGTAAATTGACTATTTACTAGAAAAAAGAAAACTTTACTCATACTTAGTTAATTTTCCAACTTTTAGGAAATTTTTATTGGAGCGTTTGGAAACCAATCATATTTTATTGCCAGGATCTTCGAGAAATATTTTGATACATTCGTCCGACAGACACTGTCTGCAAAATTGCATTTCAGTAATCCATCTATCAGTACACTCAAAGGAATATGTCAGTAAAAGAGGTAAGGTAAACAGTTGTTTGCTGTTTTTAGCAATATATATGATACGCATATTGTCCCAAGCTAATACAAAAGAAAAATCGAGCTAAACTCGCTTATGAACGCTTATATATTTTTATATTTTAATTAACAACAGCCAATTTTAGCAGACTGCAAACTCTTTAGCAGTGTGAATGGTGATGTAAGATTGCAGAAAACTGCTGTTATGCCAAAAAACAGCTGTAATAGCAGAAAAGTGTCTGTTGATAGGCAATCGCTGTTTTTATTAACAGACTTGTTCTCTAAGTGTAGAACTATTTTAAATAGTTACTTGAAATTACATACATACATATCGAGGGCTTATATTCATAAGTGGCTGTGAACAAAAACATAACTTTTCAGGAGAGCGAAAAACTGATTTTCTACTTAATTTAAAGAGAAATTATTAATCGATCTTCTACAGTTTAATCTAAAAAGGATTACTAATTGCTACGATTAAAAAGTTTTCGAAATTTCCTATTATTCGTGGTTTCATGTTTCATAGCCACTTTTGCACGTTTAAAATTGAGCACTATGAATGTTGAAATGAGAATAAGATTTATTGTATACTCCATAACTTTTTCATGAAATCTTGTTATTGTTGTTTAGAAAACGCATTTTCTGTGAATTTAAGGTTCCAGCTTCATCCAGATTGGTCGCTTGTAACATATATATAGCCAGTCGCGAAAATCGCTGCAATTGATGAAAAATCCAAAATTCGCCGTTGCAATTCCTTATATTTTAACTTTCTTCATTCATAATTATGAAACTTTTCATACATAAATCAGCAATCACATGCCAAAGAAATATTTTGGTATTCTCAATATAATAAAAAGTTACGCCGGTTTTTCTAAATATACTTTTCACAATTTTTGACTTTACAACCATCATTTTTCCTATTTATCCTGATAACTGGGGAATCAAAATGAATATAGAAAAATGTTTTAAACAAAATCGTTGTAGCGAATTATAACATTCGGTTTTATGCTGCTCCATTGTTGAACTCTTTTATTTCTATTTTATGTTCATAGCCACTTATGCAGTCATAAACTAACGTGCGAGGGGATAGCCAAATCAGAAAATTAAAAAAATGGCTTTAGAAAAAATCTTTTCCAAATTTATATGACAGATGACATCCAAATCTGAGAATAGTTTTGAATATAAGCCCTCGATATATATGTTGAAGAAATATTACACACAAAAAAGATCAAATTCCTCGGCGGTAAGCCCGCATTTTTTCTATGATAAATGCAGAAATTCGATATGATTTTTGACAAAGTATGGGTCTAAATAGGATGTGTAAAGAGTTTTGGGGTTTTTAATTTATATAGGACATGAGTAACATGATGTTTACTCAAAATCTTTATACGCATATTCCGATTAAATAAACAATTTTTGGAAATGATTCTTCATTTCTATAATCTTAAAAATGTATAAATTCAAATAACAAATACAGTTTTTTTTATTCGATGAAATGCAAGAGGAAACAACTATAAATTTTAATTCCAAAAACAAACAAATAATTGGTATTTTAGAGTTTCATTTTCCTACGTAGATCCAAGTTACTGAATTTGTTGTTTCTCTTTTGAATAATACTTGTTACATATGTACAAAAAACTAACTCTGAAAAATATTTGACATAAGTGAGAAATATAACAAAAATTTTAGTAAGTTAAAACTCATTTCTTATTGTTTCGTAGATTTTAAAATAGAGACCTACACGTAGAGAAAAAATGCATATCGTAGAAACGACATTTTAAACACGTAAACATCGTTTTTGAGTTTCTTTTGTGGGAAAAATTTTCGTGTTTTCATGATTTTACTGCAAAATTACCATTTCAGACGAGTAATTTTAAAAAGACTTTAAAAATTCTATATTTTATTGCTTCAGAAAGTCTAGAAGGTTTTAAAAAGTATATGTTCGAAACCTCTCTGGGGGGTTTGAACCTCCAAAACCCCCCCTGCGCACGGCCCTGACACACACAACTGGTATCGGCGTAAATGCTGTGTTTTATACTTGGATTTTATGTCAGTATCCGATTTCTAACGTATTTTGCGTTAAACTATACAGTATACCACACTGTAATAGTGTATACTATTTGAAAAATATGAATTTAAATCAAGCATCGCTAACGTAGAGCGTTTTAAATAATTAAATTAAAAAATTTTCGGATTTGCGGGGCGTTACTCATTTCGATTTAAAATGTATATCTTTGTGGAAATTGTTTGCGTGATTCACGCGTCGTCGTGAGCAAAATTTATTTTACTCACGTGAGCGTGCGTGAACGTGCGTGATTCAATTTTTTTCCTTCGTGAGCGTGCGTGAACGTGAGCCAATAATCACTCACGCGCACATCTCTACCTGGGACTCGTCTACGGTGGGAGGCACAATCAAAGTCTTACTGACGTCTGTTTTGTAAAATCAAACTCAGCAGCACTATGGTAATTGTCACGGGGCACAACTACGTCGATCGGACTCGAGCGGCTGAGAGCTCGTCACCTATCTGGTCCAATACTACCTAAACCGGAGCACGGGATTAAGATGAGGAATTTTTTTGTCACACAGCATTCCTGACACAATAGGGACTTTCCGTCTAAGTTTGTGTGAAGATAGATCACACAGCAGACCAACTAGTTGATCTAAGCGTATGTCATTAAGCATGAGTTGCTGTCAACTAATCTGGTTGATGTGACTCCTCTTTTTCAACCTAACCTAACTTAAGTCAATTAATTGATAATAAGCCCAATCGAACATGCCTTTTCTATGTTGTGTAAATTATCTAAATTTGGTCCAATGTGGCCAAAATGGTTTGATATCTATTTCCTTTTTGAAGCCATGTTATCCAATTCAAACCCCCCCCCCAGATAGGTTTCGAACATATACTTTTTAAAACATTCTAGACTTTCTGAATCAATAAAATATAGATTTTGTAAGGCCTTTTTAAAATAACTCGTCTGAAATGGTAATTTTGCAGTAAAATCATGAAAATTACACAAAAAATCGTGGACACTTTCTTGAATTTCGGACAGAGGTTGTGAAAAATACAAACAAACTAAACGAATTGTGCCAATTTCAAGATTGTGCAATGCTAATTTCGCTAATGGACACCAAATTGTTCGGAAAATTTTAATTTTTATTAACCGATACCACTTCTTGACATTCGACTAGAGCTATATCTTATGAACTTTTAATTATGTACTGCAATATAAGTTTTGAAATTTAATAACAAAATCGTTTAGTAATTTTAAAAAAGTGTAGATAAGAATCACTATGATATAATAAAATCTAAAATATTCTTAATAAAAGCAAATAATTTGCTTGATGCTTGTAGAGTACATATGTAACAAGTAGTATTCAAAAGAGAAACAACAAATTCAGTAACTTGGATCTACGTAGGAAAACGAAACTCTAAAATACCAATTATTTGGTTTTTTGAAATTAAAATCTCTAGTTGTTTTTTCTTGCATTTCATCGAATACAAAAAACTGTATTTGTTATTCGAATTTATACATATTTAGGATTATAAAAATGAAGAAACATTTCCAAATATTTTTTATTTAATCGGAATATGCGTATAAATATTTTGAGTAAACATCCTGTTACTCATGTCATATATAAATTAAAAACCCCAAAACTCTTAAGACATCCTATTTAGACCCATACTTTGTCAAAAAGTATATCCAATCATAGAAAAAATGCGGGACTGAAGATTTTATCGCCGAGAAATTTGATCGTTTTTTGTGTAATATTTCTTCAAAATATATATCGAGGGCTTATGAACCATTTTCTCGAAAATGAGTTTTTGATGCCAAACTATTCTCAGATTTGGATGTCATCTGCCATAAAAATTTAGAAAAGAATTTTTTTCTAAAGCCATTTTTTTTAATTTTCTGATTTGGCTATCCCCTCGCACGTAAGTTTGCGACTGCATAAGTGGCTATGAACATAAAAATAATAGAAATAAAATAGTTCAACAATGGAGCAGCATAAAACCGAAGGTTATAATTCGCTACAACGATTTTGTTTAAAACATTTTTCTAGATTTAGGGAATATCGTACTATCAAATTCCATCATTTCGCGTTAATAACATTTTGATTCCCTAGTTATCAGGCTAAAATAGGAAAAATGGTGGCTGTAAAGTCAAAAATTGTGAAAAGTATATTTAGAAAAAAAAAACCGGCTTAACTTTTTTATTATATTGAAAATACCAAAATATTTCTTTGGCATGTAATTGCTGACTTCATGGGGAATATTTGTGTATGAAAAGTTTCAGAATTATGAATGAAGAATGTTAAAATATAAGGAATTGCAACGGCGAATTTTGGATTTTTCATCAATTGCAGCGATTTTCGCGACCGGCTACATATATGTTACAAGCGACCAATCTGACGGATGAAGCTGGAATCTTTAAATTCGCTGTGTACATCACAGAAAATGCGTTTTCTATACAACATCGCCAAGATTTCATGAAAAAAGTTATGGAGTTTACAATAAATCTTATTCTTATTTCAACATTCATAGTGCTCAATTTTAAACATACAAAAGTGGCTATGAACCATGAAACCTCGAATACTAGGAAATTTCGAAAACCTTTTAATCATAGCAATTAGGAATCCTTTTTAGATTAAACTGTAGAAGAATGATTAATAATTTCTGTTCAAATTAAGGAGAGAATCATTTTTTTCGCTCTCCTGAAAAGTTATGTTTATGAATATGAGCCCTCAATATGTATGTATGTAATTTCAAGTAACTATAGGGTCCGCCATCTAACGTTTTTTTAACTATTCAACCGTTGGACTATTATTTGTGGGGTGCCCGAGGCAGCCATTTGAATGAAATTATTTTCCATTATTAACCGGAAGGATTGCACTTTCAAATAAAAAAAGAAATTTGAGAAAATATTCAGTAGTTTTTTTATAGCATTTTCAAAAAAAAGTTATTTGGCGGACCATATATTTAAAAAAAGTTCTACACTTAGAGAACAAGCAATTGTCTGCTGCCTATCAGCAGACACTATTACAGCTGTTTTTTGACATAACAGCAGTTTCCTCCTGCTAAAGAGTTTGCAGTCTGCTAAAATTGGCTGTTGTTAATTAAAATATAAAAATAGATAAGCGTTCATAAGCGAGTTTAGCTCGAATTTTCTTTTATATTAGCTTGGGAAAATATGCGCATTACATATTTTGCTAAAAACAGCAAACAGCTGTTTACCATATCAGCAGATACAAATCTGCTGTCTCTTTTTTAACAGCAGAAAATCTGCTCTTTCAGTAGACTTTCTGCTTTCTTTTACTGACATATTCCTTTGAGTGTACTGATAGATGGATTACTGAAATGCAATTTTGCCGATAATGTCTGTCGGACGAATGTATCAAAATATCTCTCGAAGATCCTGGCAATAAAATATGAGTGGTTTCCAAACGCTCCAGTAAAAATATCCTAAAAAGTTGGAAAATTAACTAAGTATGAGTAAAGTTTCCTTCTTTCAAAGCCATAGTAAATAGTTAATTTACTAGAAAATAATACCCTAGCCCGCGAAGTGGTGTAGGGTATAAAAAGGGTAGTAGACTTACTTAAAAACATTTCTTTGGATCTGATAAAAAATTCTTACAATTGAGTAAGTTTAAAGTGAAAAAAAATCTGAAATTTTTTGTATGGAAAAAAATCCATTTATGAAATTTTAACTTAAAAATGAGTTTTTTTCTAAAATGAAGTTAAAATGTTTACTGAAATTTATGCCGAATTCTTCATTGATTTAAGTATTAATAAAGTTATAAAAAACATTTGAAATTGTTTAAAAAAATAGTGAATATTAATCAAAGAAACAATTTCCGTTTGTTTGCAGAGACTTATTTCTTATATACTTTATGAATTATTCTAAATAACCACTGCGAAGGCGCCTATCTTGCCTTCGCAACAATCATGGAGTAATAGCTCAACTCCTTATGACAGAGGTATCATGAAACTTTTGAGAAATATTTCATGTTGTAATTTTTTGTATCAGTTTTGCATACTCTGATGCAAAACTATTTGTTTAATTTTTTTAGTTAAATTGAACTTATTTTAATTTCTCCTTTTTTCCTTGTATAAAATAAAATTTTCCTCAGTTTAAGTAAAAATTTACTCGTTTTGAGGAAAAAAATCAGCAAAACAGTTTGAGTAAATATTTACTTGATTTGAGTAAACATTTACCTATTTTTAGGAAATTTTCAGCAAAATTCTACTAAGATTTATTAAAAACTAGCTGAACCCCCGCCCGCTTCGCCAGGCAAAAAAAAAAACAAACGGTAAAATTAAACTCTGCTTTCTTATTAATTGTTGTCCTGATCGGTAATATATGTACCAATTATAATTAAGGTTCTTCCCTGAGATAATAAAGAAATGGATATGTTCCATGGAGAACGTTAGTTTACGGCGAATAGTTGAAAAAATGTCAAAATCAAATTGATTTTTTGTTAAGTGTGATTCTCCTTCTTTCCATTACCTAAACAAAAAACTTCATTCGTAAGATGAAATTACATTACATTCAAAACACATAGAAAATCAATCAAATTGTTCACTAATCAAACAACACAAAACCTAAAAAATTAATATAATTTCCGTTTTCTTGACTTAAGTTGGCTGTTGGCGAATGAATATTTTTCTTTTTATAACCTTTCTTTACTGTTGTGCTAAGAAAATCCAAAGAAAACGTGTAATTTTACAAAATTCGAATCAAAAATGCGCCTTTCAAATCCCGCCCATTTGCATATTGTCTAAGCAGGTTACAACTAAATAAACTCACACTACAATATAGGAATATCGTTGTAGAATATATTAAAACAAGTAAGGAAAGGCTAAAGTCGGGCGGGGCCGACTATATAATACCCTACACCACTCCCTGCGTATGTACCTCGCTTTGATTACTAAACCCAGGTATTTCATGGGAGCAATTTTATGTAGTTCATACAAATTATGTATATAAATTATAATTTATATGCTATAAATTCATCATTAGTCAAATTTAACGAATATGGTAAATAATAAGGTAATTGATCCAATTGTCCGACAGACAAATACAAATTATACAGTAGTATACCAAAGTCATACCAAAGTATGGACATATGGGCATCACCCAAACAATTCTCATTGCAATTCAATTCGGTAAAAAATTGAAATCGCGAAGGATTTTTGCATCCTGTAAATGTATGTGTTTGACAAAAAATGTTAAATCGGAAAGGGCATTTGTACGGGGGTATATTGAAACCTGGAACGATGTGACCCGCTTTCACGATGTCTGCTTATGGGTGAAATATAATATGTAAAATTTGGCCAAAATCGGTTAAACATTCGGGAGCATCATTTGTATGAGGGCTATATCTAAATCTGAACCGATCTTACTCACTTTCACCATAGGTTTTTTAGTTGGATTCTAAGATGTTGTACCAATTTTAAAGAAAAACGGGTACACTATGTGGATTTTAGAGCGGAAAAGGTCAAATAGGGAGCGACATTTGTATGGGGGCTATATCTAAATCTGAACCGATCTTACCCAATTTTTGCATACGTGTTTCTAGTTGGATTATAAGATGTTCTGCCAAATTTAAAGAAAATCGGGTACAATATGTCGTTTATAGAGCAGAAAATGTCAAATAGGGAGCGACATTTGTATGGGGGCTATATCTAAATCTGAACCGATCTTACCCAATTTTTGCATACGTGTTTCTAGTTGGATTATAAGATGTTCTGCCAAATTTAAAGAAAATCGGGTACAATATGTCGTTTATAGAGCAGAAAATGTCAAATAGGGAGCGACATTTGTATGGGGGCTATATCTAAATCTGAACCGATTTCCTCCAAATTCAATACCGATGGTCCTTGGCCAGAAAAATAAATTCTGCCAAGTTTCATGACAATCGGACAACAATTGCGACCTGTAGAGTGCGAACAAGCTTAGATGGACAGCAGACGGACGGACAGACGGACAGACAGACATCGTTAAATCGACTCAGCTGGTGATTCTAAGCCGATCGGTATACTTAAAGGTGAGTCTAGCTCGATTGTTTCTTGGTGTTACAAACATTTGGCGCGAAACTAACTTATAATACCCTAGACCACGAATTGGTGTAGGGTATAAAAACTGGTTTTAATTTCGTATGGGAAGGGTCACGGCCACTTTCCGCCCATCTCGGTGTCGAAATACTATAAAACCGGTTTTAATTTCAGATGGGAAGTGTCACGTCCACTTTCCGCCCATCTTTGCACAACTATTTACACTGGATCAACTCACACAAAATTTCAGCACTCTAGGTCTATGACACCTACTGACCATATTCGATAACATGTTTTAACTTCGTATGTGAGGTACCACGCCCACTTTCCCAATACCGTCCACTTCTGGCACAACTACGCAGGTTTATGCTAGATGCACTCACACAAAAGATAAGTATTGTAGCTGTCATTGAACTGAATATATTCGATAATAGGCTTTAACTTCGTATGGAAGGTACCACACCATTATTTCCAATATCTCCCATTTTTTG
The DNA here is from genome assembly GCA_947397865.1 of Polietes domitor. Lineage (NCBI taxonomy): Eukaryota > Metazoa > Arthropoda > Insecta > Diptera > Muscidae > Polietes > Polietes domitor. Next base: position 161,650,459 of record OX377620.1, on the reverse strand, counting down.
GGCACAATTACGCACATTGATGCTAGATGCACTTACACAAAATTTCAGTTTTTTATCTGCCATAGAACGGCATATATTCGAAAATGGGTTTTAACTTCGTATGGGAGGTGCCACGTCCACATTTCCATTACCGCCCATTTTTGTCACAACTACGCACATTGATGCTAGATGCACTTAAACAAAATTACAGCACAATAGGTGTAATTTTGGTTTTAACTTAATATTGGATGTGCCACGCCCACTTTTGCATTACCGCCCATTTTAGGCGCAACTACGCACATTGATGCTAGATGCACTTACACAAAATTTGAGCACTATACGTGTCATAGAACTGACACTATTCTATAATATGTTTTAACTTCGTATGGGAGGTGGTACGCCCACTATTCCAATACCGCCCATTTTTGGCACAACTACGCACATTGATGGTAGATGCACTTACACAAAATTTCAGCACTCTAGGTGTCATAGAACTGACAATATTCAATAATAGGTTTTAACTTCGTATGGGAGGTGCCACGCCCACTTTTCCAATACCGCCCATTTTTGGCACAACTATGCACATTGATGCTAGATGCACTTACACAAAATTTCAGCACTCTAGGTGTCATAGAACTGACAATATTCAATAATAGGTTTTAACTTCGTATGGGAGGTGCCACGCCCACTTTTCCAATACCGCCCCTTTTTGGCACAAATATGCACATTGATGGTAGATGCACTTACTCAAAATTTCAGCACTCTAGGTGTCATAGAACTGACAATATTCAATAATAGGTTTTAACTTCGTATGGGAGTTGCCACGCCCACTTTTCCAATACCGCCCCTTTTTGGCACAACTATGCACATTGATGCTAGATGCACTTACACAAAATTTCAGCACTTTAGGTGTCATAGAACTGACAATATTCAATAATAGGTTTTAACTTCGTATGGGAGGTGCCACGCCCACTTTTCCAATACCGCCCCTTTTTGGCACAACTATGCACATTGATGGTAGATGCACTTACACAAAATTTCAGCACTCTAGGTGTCATAGAACTGACAATATTCAATAATAGGTTTTAACTTCGTATGGGAGGTGCCACGCCCACTTTTCCAATACCGCCCATTTTTGGCACAACTATGCACATTGATGCTAGATGCACTTACACAAAATTTCAGCACTCTAGGTGTCATACAACTGACAATATTCAATAATAGGTTTTAACTTCGTATGGGAGGTGCCACGCCCACTTTTCCAATACCGCCCATTTTTGGCACAACTATGCACATTGATGCTAGATGCACTTACACAAAATTTCAGCACTCTAGGTGTCATACAACTGACAATATTCAATAATAGGTTTTAACTTCGTATGGGAGGTGCCACGCCCACTTTTCCAATACCGCCCATTTTTGGCACAACTATGCACATTGATGCTAGATGCACTTACACAAAATTTCAGCACTCTAGGTGTCATAGAACTGACAATATTCAATAATAGGTTTTAACTTCGTATGGGAGGTGCCACGCCCACTTTTCCAATACCGCCCATTTTTGGCACAACTATGCACATTGATGCTAGATGCACTTACACAAAATTTCAGCACTCTAGGTGTCATAGAACTGACAATATTCAATAATAGGTTTTAACTTCGTATGGGAGGTGCCACGCCCACTTTTCCAATACCGCCCCTTTTTGGCACAAATATGCACATTGATGGTAGATGCACTTACTCAAAATTTCAGCACTCTAGGTGTCATAGAACTGACAATATTCAATAATAGGTTTTAACTTCGTATGGGAGTTGCCACGCCCACTTTTCCAATACCGCCCCTTTTTGGCACAACTATGCACATTGATGCTAGATGCACTTACACAAAATTTCAGCACTTTAGGTGTCATAGAACTGACAATATTCAATAATAGGTTTTAACTTCGTAGGGGAGGTGCCACGCCCACTTTTCCGATACCGCCCCTTTTTGGCACAACTATGCACATTGATGGTAGATGCACTTACACAAAATTTCAGCACTCTAGGTGTCATAGAACTGACAATATTCAATAATAGGTTTTAACTTCGTATGGGAGGTGCCACGCCCACTTTTCCAATACCGCCCATTTTTGGCACAACTATGCACATTGATGCTAGATGCACTTACACAAAATTTCAGCACTCTAGGTGTCATAGAACTGACAATATTCAATAATAGGTTTTAACTTCGTATGGGAGTTGCCACGCCCACTTTTCCAATACCGCCCATTTTTGGCACAACTATGCACATTGATGCTAGATGCACTTACACAAAATTTCAGCACTCTAGGTGTCATACAACTGACAATATTCAATAATAGGTTTTAACTTCGTATGGGAGGTGCCACGCCCACTTTTCCAATACCGCCCATTTTTGGCACAACTATGCACATTGATGCTAAATGCACTTACACAAAATTTCAGCACTCTAGGTGTCATAGAACTGACAATATTCAATAATAGGTTTTAACTTCGTATGGGAGGTGCCACGCCCTCTTTTCCAATACCGCCCATTTTTGGCACAACTATGGGAATTGATGCTAGATGTACTTACACAAAATTTCAGCACTCTAGGTGTCATAGGACTGACAATATTCAATAATAGGTTTTAACTTCGTATGGGAGGTGCCACGCCCACTTTTCCAATACCGCCCATTTTCGGCACAACTATGCACATTGATGCTAGATGCACTTACACAAAATTTCAGCACTCTAGGTGTCATAGAACTGACAATATTCAATAATAGGTTTTAACTTTGTATGGGAGGTGCCACGCCCACTTTTCCAATACCGCCCCTTTTTGACACAACTGTGCAGACTAATAATTAGTGAACCTTCACAAAAATTCAAGACTCTAGCTGCAACAGAATCCTGAATATGCTAATTTATAAAAAACGAATAAATCCCCAAATTGTGTGGGAGGTGCCACGCCCACTGAAAATATCAAAAAATTATATAGCCTATTTTCACCACCATAAACATACTGTGAAAATTTCAAGAAGATCGGTTCAGTAGTTTAGGCTGCTATAAGGAACAAACAAACAAACAAACAAACAAACAAACAAACAAACAAACAAACAAACAAACAAACAAACAAACAAACAAACAAACAAACAAACAAACAAACAAACAAACAAACAAACAAACAAACAAACAAACAAACAAACAAACAAACAAACAAACAAACAAACAAACAAACAAACAAACAAACAAACAAACAAACAAACAAACAAACAAACAAACAAACAAACAAACAAACAAACAAACAAACAAACAAACAAACAAACAAACAAACAAACAAACAAACAAACAAACAAACAAACAAACAAACAAACAAACAAACAAACAAACAAACAAACAAACAAACAAACAAACAAACAAACAAACAAACAAACAAACAAACAAACAAACAAACAAACAAACAAACAAACAAACAAACAAACAAACAAACAAACAAACAAACAAACAAACAAACAAACAAACAAACAAACAAACAAACAAACAAACAAACAAACAAACAAACAAACAAACAAACAAACAAACAAACAAACAAACAAACAAACAAACAAACAAACAAACAAACAAACAAACAAACAAACAAACAAACAAACAAACAAACAAACAAACAAACAAACAAACAAACAAACAAACAAACAAACAAACAAACAAACAAACAAACAAACAAACAAACAAACAAACAAACAAACAAACAAACAAACAAACAAACAAACAAACAAACAAACAAACAAACAAACAAACAAACAAACAAACAAACAAACAAACAAACAAACAAACAAACAAACAAACAAACAAACAAACAAACAAACAAACAAACAAACAAACAAACAAACAAACAAACAAACAAACAAACAAACAAACAAACAAACAAACAAACAAACAAACAAACAAACAAACAAACAAACAAACAAACAAACAAACAAACAAACAAACAAACAAACAAACAAACAAACAAACAAACAAACAAACAAACAAACAAACAAACAAACAAACAAACAAACAAACAAACAAACAAACAAACAAACAAACAAACAAACAAACAAACAAACAAACAAACAAACAAACAAACAAACAAACAAACAAACAAACAAACAAACAAACAAACAAACAAACAAACAAACAAACAAACAAACAAACAAACAAACAAACAAACAAACAAACAAACAAACAAACAAACAAACAAACAAACAAACAAACAAACAAACAAACAAACAAACAAACAAACAAACAAACAAACAAACAAACAAACAAACAAACAAACAAACAAACAAACAAACAAACAAACAAACAAACAAACAAACAAACAAACAAACAAACAAACAAACAAACAAACAAACAAACAAACAAACAAACAAACAAACATACAAACACAGATTCATTTTTATATATATAGATTTACTTAGTTTTAGGAAAATTTTGCTTAAATTTAGTAAAAAATGCTAGGTTTTAGGAAAAATTTACTTACATTTAGGAAAATTTCAGAAAAAATTCTACTTATATTTCGTAAAAATGTACTTGGTTTCCTAAATTTTAGTTAGGGTTAACTTTTTGTTAGTGTAGATGAAAACCCCCCCCCCCCCCAGGGGAAAATCCTGCGCACGGGCCTGTATATACTTATAGGGTTTCAGGTCGATATTTCAAGGTGTTACAAACGGAATGACAAAGTTAGTATACCCCCAACCTGGAGGTGGAGGGTATAAAAACCATTACGATACTAGTTTACAACATGTCGTATAGGTGAATAAGGCCCCTTGTCGTTTCCAACCAAAATTATATCATTAAAGAGTTTTTGAACTTGAATAATAAATTATCGTGCGTTTGCAGTTGCTTACAATCACTTTTACAGGAGGTTTAAAGGCGTTCCCTAAATGTGTAACTTTATGCAGCACTAGCATCACTTGAGCGAAAGTTAAAGTCTGTATACTAAAATTATTTCTTCTCCAAAAACCATCATGCCATTTTAATAAAACTTGCTGATTTTGGATATATTAGACTCGTTCGATTGGGCTTACTGGCTGAATATTAGAGTGAAATTTACTCGCTTAACAAGAAAGTATCTTAATACTCTCTTAGTGATGCTGGCAGATTTTTCTTGGTGATCCATTTATGAAAACTCAATGGGAAACAATGGTGCCACCTTATCAAGTCTCTTAATTGTAATAGCCTCGTTACACTACATGCGAAATCTAGTTTAAAGTACATACGGTCGATTTACAAATGTCAGATGCCATACAAATTTGGCATTTGAAAATCGACCTTATATCATTTAAACTAGATTTCGCATGTAGTGTGACAAGACTATAAGCTAGTAATCTGAATCGAAAAGGTTGCACATTTCTTTAGAATATTTTACATCGGGTAGAGTTTGAGACAAACTAATGAGAATCGACTTAATCTAATGATACGTACTTATACATTATAGAGTTAAACACATATACATAATTATTCACGTTTCTTAGAATCTTTATTCACACTTGAATAACACTGTGCAACAACATTTTTGTCTATGTATACCATTTTCAGGTGCATTTCGGCTTTCAAAACTAAACTAAAGTAGAAAAAATAAAGGTACCTTCGGCGAAAATTAGAGTTTTTGTAAAAAAATAGTGGTGATTTTATCAAACAGTATGATTCAAAAATAAAAAATAGCTCTCGGGCACAAAATATTTATTTTTTGCTACATAGTGTAATCAATAACTTCTCACATAAATGTTTATTTATTTAACTAGTCAATTTGTTTATTCATAATTAACACTCGCCCATAACCATTTATGTATATAGATACAATAGACCATATCGCATATACCCAATTTACACGATGACATTTTTACTTGACTCGAAAGTCATGACGACGCACAGTGGGGCCTTTTGACTTTCGTTGCAAGAATCATAACTGAACTAGTGGATAATTTTTTGCAAAGAAGACATCATACGCTTTAAAATTAGACTAGGAATTCGATAATAGACTTACTGGGAGCTTTAAAACCAGTCGTCTAATATGAGTTTTATTTCTTTTGAAAAACATTATATTTTTAGTTGTTATACCCTCCACCTCCATGATGGGGGTATACTAACATTGTCATTCCATTTGTAACACCTTGAAATATCGACCTGAGACCCTATAAAGCACACTAGCATCTAAACGAAAGGAGCAGGGACGTCCAAATTTTCCATAAATGCGTCTTATAGTCGTAGATCGGTTGGGATTGAAACTGGGCGAAATCGGCACAAAGGGAAAACATTTTCCCTCACAACGACTAAAAATACCCATAATAATCCCTAATATTTTAGAGTATTTAAGCATATTTTTCCAATATATCTGCTTGTACTTGATATTGGATATGCGCATTCCCCCTATAACAAAAACATGCACCATAAAGTGATTCTTATTGGTAGGTCACCCCCTGAGCCAAAAAGGGATAAAAATAGTACATATTAAACGACAACAGCTAGAAACACGAAATTCGGTGTGTACAATACTCTAATTGAGTAGATACATAATATAAAAATATTTTTTCGAAATTCGTACTTTTAAGGGGTAAAATGGGAATTTTGGGATAAAAATGGTACCAACCAAACGGCAGCACCTAGAATAATGAAATTCGGTGTATACATTCCTCTGACTGCATAGCACATAAACTGTCTGGCCCACGATGTCGAACGTTAACGTTCGCATGCCTTTCATGCGACAAACAGCTGATTTGGGACCCACTAACAGGCACTAGAACGACAAAGCGAACGAAAATCTATGCGAACGAAAACGTAAGCATTTCAGTACAATATCGGGGGCCACTAACTATTTTTTCTGTCATCTGTGCGAATGAAAATGTCAAAAGCACTCACTTGTGTTTTGTCTGTCGTTTTCATAAATAAATAAAAAACACAAAAAAAATTTAATTTATATCTTTGTTGTTATCCTCTCTACTTCATCCCCTTGAATTCCGGAGAACACATCACGCATTTATACAATTCCGTTGCTCCGTGCACTGGGTCTGTCAACCACGTCCTTGTATTCCTAAAGGGGTATTTTCATGTAAAATAAGCTTTACCATTTTGATCTGGCAACATTTTCATTCACTCACAACACGTAAGGCTATGCGAACGAAAAGTCAGAAGATAGATAGGCCGCTTTTTGATGCGAAAGTGAGCCAGAAGATAGATAGGCCGCTTTTTGATGCGAAAGTGAGTGACTGGCTTTCGTTCGCATAGATTTTCTTTCGACATTGTGGGTCCGGCAGAAAATAAACGGTTTTTTCGAAAATCGTACCTTTTGGTGTTAAAATGCAAAAAGGGATACAAATTGTACCAACCAAATGACCGCAGCTAGAGTCAAGAAATTCGGAGTATACATTGCGTAGACACGAAAAATAAAAGGTTTTTCCAAATTCGTACTGCCAAGGGATATAATGGGTACAGAGGGATAAAAATAGTACCAACTAAACGACTACAGCTAGAATGATGAAACTCGGTGTGTATATCCCTCTAATTGCGTAGATAAGTAAAATAAAGAGATTTTAGAAAGTCGTACTCTTAAAGGGGTAAAATAGGAAAAGGGGAATAAAAATGGTACCAACCAAATGGCCGCAGCTAGAATCATGGAATTCGGTGTATACACTCCTCTGACTGCATGGACACGCAAAATAAAAAGATTATTCCAAATTCGTACTTTTTACTTTTAACGTAAAAATTGGTTGAATCATGAAGTTAGGTACGTGAGATAATGGATTTTCAAAATTTGTTCTTTTGGAATTAAAATAGAATGGAAATACAACCAACTGTACCCATCTACCCACTACCTACCAATATTTATGGTATTTAAGCTTTTTGGAAGCATAGATATAAGAATAGGTATTTTTTGAATTAACTTGAAGTATTCCATTTTGACCGATTCAAAGCCTGCAGCTCCTCTGACCAGTTCATCAGCCCTTTCATTACCTAATCTCTAATTGCCCTTTGGTGGATAATTTATCTTTTTCCCCCTTGCATTCTAATCTTGTTAGCGTTTGGTCGAGACTGCTGCCTCGTACTTGATCCGTATATCTATCATCTTTTTATTATCCAACGGTTTATAAATATATCAATACGGTCTAATATGCACACCTAATAATTAGTTCAATATGTTACAGTTTTTCAATGTAGATTTCTATACTTGCATCCATCTGTTCGTTTAAATGAAAAATTTGTACAGACATGAGACATGGCATTGATGTTAATTTCACAAACAAATATGATATTTGAATAATTTGGATTTGAAAACGCACACTTTAGTTTAATGTGTAGCTATATTGTAAATATCAAAACAAATAAGTTGCTGTTGATTTTTTATAAGTAGAGTAGTTAGTATCTATGTCATATTGTAGTATATATAACATATTGTGGTGAAATTATTAAATACATAACAAATCTCCAACTCAGAGTAACATAACCCCATTATGCATATTTGGCTGAAAAGGAGTTTTTTTCGTAATGTACCTCTATATATGGTAACTCAAAAATATTTGGATATTTCGACATTCATAACGGAGAAAATTATTTAAAACAAGTAAAAACGGCCATGGATTGCATACCACAGATGCTGTCGATTTTCGTAGAAGTGCAGTAACACTACAGGAATATATCAGTTTATTTAATATAGCCAAACCAAAACAAATAAAAATGTTGGAAAAATAATTTTATATATAAATATACAATTTTTATTATTTCAAACCACGCTTATAAGGCAAGGCTACCAATACGTCAATTAAAAAAAATAAATATTCTTATATTTATATTTTCCAAAACCTTTAATACCATAAATATTGGTAGATAGTGGGTGCTACAGTTGGTTGTATTTCCACTCTATTTTAATTCCAAAAGTACAAATTAAAAAAAAATTGAAAATAACCTAACCTTATGATTCAACCAATTTTTGCCGTAAAAGCAAAAGCACGAATTTGGAAAAAACATTTTATTTTGCGTGTCTATGCAGTCAGAGGAATTATACACCGAATTCCAATTTCTACGCAATTAGAATTTCATCATTCTAGCTGTAGTCGTTTAGTTGGTACTATTTTTATCCCTCTGTACCAGTGTATCCCTTGAAAGTACGAATTTCGAAAAATCAGTTTATTTTCCGTGTCTACATAGTCAGAAGAATGTATACTCCGAATTTCATGACACTAGCTGCGGTCATTTGATTGGTACTATTTCTATCCCCTTTTTTCATTTTAACCCCAAAAAGTACGAATTTCGAAAAATCTGTTTATTTTAAGTGTCTAAGCCATCAGATGAATGTATACACCGAATTTCATTATTCTAGGTGTAGCTGTTTGGTTGGTACCATTTTTATCCCTCCGTACCCATTGTATCCCTTGAAAGTACGAATTTGTAAAAAAACCTTTTATTTTTCATGTCTACGTGGTCAAAGGAATGTATACTCCGAATTTCATGACTCTAGCTGCGGTCATTTGATTGGTACTATTTTTATCCCCTTTTTTTCATTTTTACCCCAAAAAGTACGAATTTTAAAAAATCCGTGTATTTTACTTGTCTATGCTATCAGAGGAATGTATACACCTAATTTCATTATTCTAGCTACAGCCGTTTGGTTGGTACTATTTTTTCCCCTCTATTCCCATTTACCCCTTAAAAGTACGAATTTGGAAAAAATACTTTTATATGAATTTCGTGTTTCTAGCTGTTGTCGTTTAATATGTACCATTTTTATCCCTTTTTTGCCCCATTTTACCCCCTACAAATAAGAATCACTTTATTGTGCACGTTTTTGCTATAAGCGGAATGCGCATACCAAATATCAAGAAAATATAATCAGACATATTCAAAAAACATACTTAAATACTCGAATTAGGGGTATTTTCAGTCCTTGTGAGGGAAAATTTTTCCCTGTGGACCGATTTCGCCCACTTTTAATCCCAACCGATCTACAACTACGTATTCTGGAATTTGGACGTCCTAGCTCCTTTCGTGCTAGCGTGCTTTCAACAGAAGGACGGACATGGCTAGAAGGAATCAATGCCTTTCGAATGATGCCTAAATTATGAATATCGGACGAAAAATAATGCCACTGACTCCATGTTTGTAAAATAATTTAATACATGAGATGGATTTTCAGCGCCAACATTTTCGAACTCTTCAATTTCCTTCCCATGTTCATCATTTAGGCATCATTCGAAAGGTATAGACTACCGCTATTTTTTATAAAATTTATTATTTTTTACCAAATACGAAAAAGTTTCCAGTTGTCACTGTGAGAATCCACAAAAAATACTATTAACGTTACTCTAAGACAAGAATCAAAATTTATATCTAAAGTTATTTCAAAGGTCTATTATTTCAGAAAAAAGATTTGAACAAAAATGCAACACAAAACAATAAGGGAAAGGCTAAAGTCGGGCGGGCCGACTATATGATACACTCCACTGTCTATCCGAATACAATTCAATTCGGTAGTAAAGTGAAAACGGGAAGGATTTTTGTATCCTGTAAATGTGTGTGTATGGGGGTATATTGAAACCTGGAATATAATATGTATAGTTTGATCAAAATCGGTTAAACATTTGAGAGCAACATTTGTATTGGGACTATATCTAAATCTGAACCGATCTTACCCACTTTCACCATAGGTGTGTTTAGGTGGATTATAAAATGTTGTGCCAATTTTAAAGAAAATCGGGTATAGTATGTGGTTTCTAGAGCGGCAAAAGTTAAATCGGGAGCGACATTTGTGTGGGGTCTATATCTAAATCTGAACCGATCTTACCCACTTTCAGCATAGGTGTTTCTTGTTCCATTATAAAATGCTGTGCCAATTTTAAATAAAATCGGTTACAATATGTGGTTTCTAAAGCGGAAAAAGTGAAATCAGGAGCGACATTTGTATGGGGGCTATATCTAAATCTGAACCGATCTTACCCACTTTCTGCATAGGTGTTTATAGTTGGATTATGAGAAGTTTTGATAAATTTAAAGAATATTGGGCTCAATATGTGGATTCTAGAGCGGAAAATGTCAAATGGGGAGCGACTTTTGTATGGGGGCTATATCTAAATCTGAACCGATCTTACCCACTTTCTGCATAGGTGTTTATAGTTGGATTATGAGATGTTCTGCTAAATTTAAAGAATATCGGGCTCAATATGTGGTTTCTAGAGCGGAAAATGTCAAATCGGGAGCGACTTTTGTATGGGGCTATATCTAAATCTGAACCGATCTTGCCCACTTTCTGCATAGGTGTTTATAGTTGGATTATGAGATGTTCTGCTAAATTTAAAGAATATCGGGCTCAATATGTGGTTTCTAGAGCGGAAAATGTCAAATCGGGAGCGACTTTTGTATGGGGGCTATATCTAAATCTGAACCGATATGACTCAAATTAAATAGCGTTCGTCCTTGGTCCACAAAACTTACTTGTGCCAATTTTTGTTAAGATCGGACTATAACTGCGGCCTGTAATTTGATTACAACAATAGATGGACAGACGGACATTGCTAAATCGATTCAAAAAGTGATTCTAAGTCGATCGGTATACTTAACAATGGGTCTATCTCCCCTCCCTTCCTTTTGGGTGTTACAAACAAATGCACAAAGACATAATACTCTCGTGGACTGTATACAAATTACACGGGAAAAACATTATTATTAGGGGTATTTTCAGGAGCGTTTAGCTCACAGATGGCTTGATCTAGGAACGAAATATTTTGGAACATCATCATTAAACAATCCAAACTTTATTTTCGTGGGGTGACTGGAAACTGTTTTTCATTTTGTATGGACCGCGACCCAGCCTAATGTACATATATTTATCTGAAATGCAAAAGGGCGTAACATCACTTCCCATAATTTTACAGAGATGTAAAAACTTAATACGTCATCCATTATGCGAGTTTTCAAAACAAAATAATCCAATTACATTAAAAAATTTGGATGCGATTTTTGGTGCAATTGCTATGTTCAATCATATTTTCATATTTTCGGATGTTCCGCCCTTTTGCATTTCAGATGTATTCGGTTCTCTTCGGGATATATTTATTAGATCATTCAACTAAAATCGTTTAGCAGAATAGTTGTTCTCTTGAGTACCTTTGAAACCTATTAAATACATATCAATGTACATGCTTAGAGCAGAGTGGAATTTAAATGAAATTGGTGTACTTTTGTTTGTTGGTTCCTTCAGCAGGTACTTACATTCAGACGTAATATACACACACGTCCATACAAACATCTGAGTTTATGCTCTCCATGTGGTCATTTTAGTTTCACACAACTAGTCGTGGAAATGACTAAATTTAAAATAATAAAGAACACATATTGACAGCCAAACACACGTGCATACGGTTGTGTTCTTACCCCCATACATACTGTGAGCGTCAAAATAAAGTAAACACAATGATATATACAAAACAATATTGCAAAATTTATTGGCATTTAAATAAGAATTAAAATCATGAAGATTTTAGATAAAAGCAAATAATTCATGTTTAATTAAGAGACATAAAATGCAACTCGTCAAAATAAAGTAGATTTAATATTTTCTTTGTACTCCTTTTGACTTAAAAACTTGTGATAATCTTCTAGGTATTGAGTGGAGAAGTAATTTCGTGTAACCAGACGAGATTTTACTCCATTCGTCCTGTAATGCGATTTTTAGGTAATTTTTGGAAGTTATGATATTCTTGACCAAGGTGCTCTATGGGATTGAAGTCTGGGGACTGCGGTGGTTGTTCTAGTGTTTTGGGAGTCCGATAGAGCAACCAACCACTCCTTCACAATTTACGACGAATATTTAGGATCGTTGTCCTGTTGGAATATCCATCTCTGGGATAAGCCCAATTTGACCACACTAGGGGCAACATTGCTTTTTAAAATGTTTAGGTAATCTTTCTTTTCCCCTGATGCCGCCATACATCCCCAGACCGTAACGGAGCCTCTACAATGTTCAATCATCTTGACCACAATCAGATCGTTAAAGGCTTCAGTTTTGCTTCTCCATATTTTTGCAGTTTTTTTGCATTTTCATTGAAAATCTATTATGATTTTACGAGTGTCCACTAATGTTTGTTTTCCCATCGTAATTTTTATACCCTCCACCTCCAGGATGGGGGTATACTAACTTTGTCATTCCGATTGTAACACCTTGAAATATCGACCTGAGACCCTATAAAGTATATATATTCTGGATCGTCATAAAATTCTAAGACGATCTAGCCATGTCCGTCTGTTGAAAGCACGCTAGCATCTAAACGAAAGGAGCTAGAACGTTCAAATTTTCCATAAATGCGTCTTATAGTCGTAGATCGGTTGGGATTGAAATGGGGCGAAATCGGCCCAATGAGAAAAATTTGTCCCTCACAAGGACTAAAAATACCCATAATAATCCCTAATATTTTAGCGTATTTAAGCATGTTTTTTGAATATGTCTATTTATATTTGCTTGATATTTGGTATGCGCATACCCCTTATAGCAAAAACGTGCACCATAAAGTGATTATTATTTGTAGGGGGTGAAATGCGGCAAAAAAAGGGATAAAAATGGTACATATTAAGCGACAACAACTAGAAACACGAAATTCGGTGTGTACATTAGAGCGTACCATGTTACAAGTAAAAAAAAAAAAGTTCGCCGTACACCTTCGAATATGAAGTATTATTGAAAGGTAGTTTCAAAAAAAATTTTTTTATTTTTTTATGCCGAACGTAGGGGTCGCGCTTTTACATTTTTCTATATAACTTCTGCATTTATAAACGGATTTTAAAGTGTGATACATCGATGTTTTTGTCCGATTTTTTTGTCTTTGAAGTCATTGAGCTCAAACATGATTCATGATTTTATGCGAGCTTTAATTTTCGATTATTAGAGTGGTACATTAGGGTAGTAGCAACTGAGAAATGATGGGTAAGTACCAGAAGGGGGTGCTTGAGCTCAATGACTTCAAAGACAAAAAAATCGGCCTCGTCGAGACAAAAACATCGATGTATCACACTTTAAAATCCGTTTATAAATACAAGTTATATAGAAAAATGTAAAAGCGCGACCCCTACGTTCGGCATAAAAAAATAAAAATTTTTTTTTTGAAACTACCTTTCAATAATACTTCATATTCGAAGGTGTACGGCGAACTTTTTTTTTGAGGTACGCCCTAGTGTACATTCCTCTAATTGAGTAGATAAAAGTATTTTTTCCAAATTCGTACTTTTAAGAGGTAAAATAGGAATAGAGGGATAAAAATGGTACCAACCTAGAATAATGAAATTCGGTGTATACATTCCTCTGATTGCATAGATAAGTAAAATACACCGATTTTTCAAAATTCGTACTTTTTGGGGTTAAAATGAAAAAAGGGGATAAAAATAGTACCAATCTAATGACCGCAGCTAGAGTCATGAAATTCGGAGTATACATTCCTCTGAGTGTGTAGACACGGAAAATAAACTTATTTTTCGAAATTCGTACTTTTTGGGGTTAAAATGAAAAAAGGGGATAAAAATAGTAGCAATCAAATGACCGCAGCTAGAGTCATGAAATTCGGAGTATACATTCCCTGAGTGTGTAGACACGGAAAATAAACTGATTTTTCGAAATTCGTACTTTTTGGGGTTAAAATGAAAAAAGGGGATAAAAATAGTACCAATAAAATGACCGCAGCTAGAGTCATGAAATTCGGAGTATAAATTCCTCTGACTGCGTAGACACGGAAAATATACGAATTTTTCGAAATTAGTACTTTCAAGGGATACAATGGTACAGAGGGATAAAAATAGTACCAACTAAACGACCACAGCTAGAATGATAAAATTCTAATTGCGTAGAAACGTCAAGGGAGTAAAAATGGTACCAATCAAATGGGAGCAGCTGGAATCATAGAATTTGGTGTATACATTCCTCTGACTGCATAGACACGCAAAATAAAAAGTTTTTTTCCAAATTCATACTTTTTCTTTTACGGCAAAAATTGGTTGAATCATGAAGTTAGGTTATTTTGCACTATGTACGTCTGATAATGGATTTTCAAAATTTGTACTTTTGGAATTCAAATACATAAAATGGAAATACAACCAACAGTAGCACCCACTATCTACCAATATTTATGGCTTTGAAAATATTTTTGAAAATATAAATATAAGAATATTTATTTTTTGAATTGACGTATTGGTAGCATTACTTATAAGCGTGGTTTGAAATAATTAAAATATTATATTTATTTATAAAATTAACTTTTCAATATTTGTATTTGTTTTGGTTTGGCTATATTAAAAAAATTATATTTTCCTGTAATATTACTGCACTTCTACGAAAATCGACAACCTATGTGGAATGCAATCCATGGTGGAGGGTATATAAAATTCGGCCCGGTCGAACTTAACGCCGTTTTTACTTGTTTTACTCTATTACGTTGTTGAATATATGAATTTACTGATGAATTTAGGTTTTAGCAATAATTTAAAAGAGTTGTCACTCCTTTCAGAACTCAATTGAAGTCTAGCGTAAAGGAGATGACGAAGGTTTACTTTTTTGCAGCGTAAAATTTGGTGAACGTGAATTTTTTTCTAACGTAAGATTGTTTTTGTCTAAAATTTTCATGAATTCTTATTTAAATACTAATGAATATTTATAATTTTTTTATTGAAATGTAATAAAACAATGTGTAAAAGAATATTTGGTGTTCACTTTATTTTGACGCGCACTGTATATCTATTGAACATTCATATACCCAGTTGCCAAAACAAAGTAGAGGAGGACTCGTCGACATTTTCACACAAGTGTCGAAACAATCATACAAGACCATAGCCTAGCAGAAGTTGTCCGCGATGTAGAGATGGCAAAGGGTTTGTCCAGTATGTCGGGCAGAATTTTCGGAAGCTCAAAGAAGAATCCATTATTATGCGAATTCTTTAAATTGCGGGAATTGGCGGGATTTTGTAAGAAAAAAAAAACATTTTCAAAGTGTCAAAATCTTAATTATCCAGGATAAGTGCAACAGTTTTAACATAAAATTATTTTTTCAAAATTTATTTACTGTTGGCTACAATTTTACAAAGAACTTTTCATTTAGAGTGAAATTTTAACTTTTTTAGGTTTTTGTTATTGCAGCTTAGTTATCCACTCTTAACGAAAACCAGCCCTATTATAAGGTAACTTATTACCACTAAAATATATGCGATTGTATTTTTAATGATACGTATATTGTCGCAAGCTAAAATAAAATGAAATTCGACCTAAACTCATTTTCGCCGTCAATCTGAAAGACTTTTATATCATGAACTCTTATTTTTATATTTTAATTAACAGCAGCAATTTCAGAACTGTGAGTATGGCATAGATTTATGAGTTTCTTTATTTTACACATTTTCATGTATCTGATTTAAAATGTGGCAGCTCAGTCATTAATGCGTTTATCTTTACACAATCTCTACATATCCCTTCATTTGTCATTTGAAAATATATAAATATTTAGAATTTTATACAAAAGTTTGCAGAACAGCATAAAAAAGAACCCACAAACTAAAAAAACGATCAAATATTTAAATATTATATGCCTTATTTGGTTAAAGAACTGAAAATATACGGTGAAAACATACATACATTGAATACTACACTTTTTCAAAAAAAAATCGTAAATATTATGGCTGTTTTTCTTTAAGACTGGATAACTAAGCTTCGATAACAAAAATCTAAATAAAAATGTTAAAATTTCACTCAAAAAAATGTCGTCAAAAGCAATATCAATGTGTGTGTGAAAACAAATTTTGAAAAAATAATTTTGTGTTAAAAATTGTTGACTTAGCCTGGATAATTATAAGTAAGAGGCTAAGTCCAATAAAGTCGACACAAAATATTGTTTTGAAAATTTCTTTTGATACATATATTTATTTATATTGTAGTTGGCGACAATGTGAAAAAATAATTTTTTATTTTGAGCAAAAAATTAAATTTTTATTAACGTTTTCGTTATCGCAGCTTGTTATCCCGGCTTAAAGAAAGAAAAACAGCCCTATTGATTTGTGTGGGAGGTACTGGAAGGGGCGTGGCAAAACCCACCATATTTTGTACAGTTAATGTGATTACAAAAGCTTTAACAAATACATACTAAAATATAGCTGATACTAAATATCCGTGTGGAAGTTATATTGGTTTTAATTTAACACAGAAATATGGGCCATTTGTTATTTCATTATGGATATTTCTCCCATCTTCGAACTTTAACTAAGTATGGGAAAATATTAACATGAGTAAAGTTTGTATTGATTCCTTAACTCCTTTCGAGAGTTATCGTGTACACCAGTCAGACAGACGGACATTGCTCAAACAGTTTAAAAAGTCATAAAACGGATTTGTTCCAAACATACTTAGGGTCTTAAGTCACTCCTTCAATGCTTTGCACTTTTTTCTGTTCCAAGTGATATATACCCTCCTACTCTGTAAAGTGAGGGTATAATAAGAGAGAAGAAGTTAACTTCAAGTATAATAATAGTAGTAGCAATCGATATAAGAAAAAATAAAATTAAAAGCTATTAGTGTGGTCTAATTTAATTTTTTGCTAGTCCTTTTTTTGGGAAATGCAAATATGTAGGTTTTTAATAATTTGAAGTAAACAAGTAAAGAAAGGATAAAGTCGGAGGGCACCGTCTATAGGATACCCTATAAATCTTAACCGATGTCATCCTCTTTTACCATAGATGTTTCTAGTATCGGGAGCGAAATTTGTATGGGAGCTATATCTAAATCTGAACCGATTTGAAACATTTTAACCAGAAATGTATCTAGTTGAAATATAAGACGTTACGCCTAAATTGAAGAAAGTCTGGTAAAATTTACGGTTTCCAGGCCGGAAAATGTCAAATAGGAAGCGAAATTTGTATGGTGGCTATATCTAAATCTGAACCGATTTGACCCATTTTCGCCACAGATGTTTCTTGATGTAATGTGAGGCGTTCTGCCGAATTTCATCAAAATCTCTTAAATTATGTGGTTTCTAAAGCAAAGAAAGTCAAATCGGGAGTGATATTTGTATGGGAGCTATATATAAATCTGAACCGATTTGACCCATTTTCACCTGCAATGTATATAAGGAGTCGCGCAAAATTTGAAGAAAATCTGAATCAAAAAGAAGCTCAATCGAACAGGCCTATTATACCCTGTAGTGTAGGGAATACAAATTTAAAGATAGATGACCGCCCAAACATTGGGCATTACTCATTCATTGCAAATGACATTCTTTACTGTGTGTTTGCGAAACATACATATATATTTTTTTCCATGGCCGTGCGCAGGATTTTCCCCTGGGAGGGGTTTTCATATAGTTTTACAAAAATAAAGTAGGTGAAAATTCTGTTAATTATTTTAGTCAATTTTTCTCGTGAAGCCTAGTCAGTCTATGGCGCAATAATAAATGACGTTTATTTGATTATGTGTGATTACGTAAGCGTTTGGAAGCCATTCACATTTTATTACCAGTATCATCGAGAAATATTTTGATACATTCGTCCGACAGACATCGTCGGCAAAAGTGCATTTCAGTAAAAGAAAGCAAAAAGTCTACTGTAAGAGCAGATTGTCTGCTGAAAAAGAGACAGCAGATTTCTATCTGTTGAGATGGTAAACAGCTGTTTGCTGTTTTTAGCAATATAAAAAAACTTTAAGCATATGTACAGAA
Source organism: Polietes domitor (assembly GCA_947397865.1). Classification (NCBI taxonomy): domain Eukaryota; kingdom Metazoa; phylum Arthropoda; class Insecta; order Diptera; family Muscidae; genus Polietes; species Polietes domitor. The sequence continues at coordinate 161,631,773 of OX377620.1, read as the reverse complement.
CAGTAATATACATGTTAACAACACTTTTTTTAATAGAAGTTATTATAAATCAATTTATTACCACGGAAAGATATTGCGAATGTCTTTTTAATGATACGCATATTGTTCCAAGCTAATATAAAAGGAATTTCTAGCTAAACTCGCTTATGAACGCTTAATAATTTTTATATTTTAATTAACAGCAGACAATTTTAGCAGACTGCAAACTCTTTAGCAGTGTGAATGGTGATGTAAGTATGCAGAAAAACTGATGTTATGCCAAAAAACTGTTGTAATAGCAGAAAAGTGTCTGCTGATAGGCAGTTTTTATAAACAGACCTGTTCTCTAAGTGAAGAATTTCTTTTTTTTTTCAAATATAGGGTCCGCAAAATAACTTTTTTTGAAAATGATATAAAAAAACTACTGAATTTTTCTCAAATTTCTTTTTTTATTTGAAAGTACAATCCTTCCGGTTAATAATGGAAAATAATTTCATTCAAATGGCTGCCTCGGGCACCCCACAAATAATAGTCCAATGGTCGAATAGTTGAAAAAAACGTTAGATGGCAGACCCTTATATAGCTCCCATACCAATGTCTCCTATGATTTACTTTTTCCGCTCTAGAAACCACATATTTCAACAAATAACTTTTTTTTTGAAATGTTATAAAAAAATTACTGAATATTTTCTCAAATTTCTTTCTTTATTTGAAAGTACAATCCTTCCGGTTAATAATGGAAAATAATTTCATTGAAATGGCTGCTGAGGGCATCACACAAATAATAGTCCAACGGTTGAATAGTTGAAAACAAAAAACGTTAGATGGCGGACCCTATAGTTGCTTGAAGATTGAATTCCTCGGCGCTTAACCCTTCAGGTCCCGCATTTTTTTCTATGATAAATACAGAAAATTGGATATTCTTGTTGACAAAGTATGGGTTTAAATATGATGTCTAATGAGTTTTGGGGTTTTAATTTATACAGGGCATGAGTAATAGGATGTTTACTCAAAATCATTCCGAGTATGTATAAGTTCGAATAATATATGTATGTATAAGTTTGTACTCGATGAAATGCAAGACGAAAAACAACTACAAATTTGTATTCCAAAAAAAACAAATAAAGGGTGATTTTTTAAGAGCTTGATAACTTTTTTTTTAAAAAAAACGCATAAAATTTGCAAAATCTCATCGGTTCTTTATTTGAAACGTTAGATTGGTCCATGACATTTACTTTTTGAAGATAATTTCATTTAAATGTTGACCGCGGCTGCGTCTTAGGTGGTCCATCCGCTTAGTCCAATTTTGGCATTTCCACGTTTTTGAGTAACAGTGACCCAATTGGTGCGAACGGCGACGAATCGAAAATTGGTGGTCATCATTAACACTGGCCGATACAGCTGCGATATTTTCTTCAGTTCGCACTCTACGTAAGCGTGTTGGTGGTTTAATGTCCAACAATGTAAATTTGGTGCGAAATTTAGTCACAATAGCCCGAATAGCCGCTTCAGTGGGTCGATTAAACTGACCATAAAATGGAAGCGCGCAATGAACTTTCTTAACAGAGCACGCATTTTGATAATAAAATTCAATAATTTGCAAGCGTTGTTCGTTTGTAAGACGATTCATGATGAAATGTCAAAGCATACTGAGCATCTTTCTCTTTGACACCATGTCTGAAATCACACGTGATCTGTCAAATACTAATACATGAAAATCCTAACCTCAAAAAAATCACTCTTTAGTTGGTATTTTAGAGTTTCGTCTTACTACGAAGATCCAAGTTACTGAATTTGTTGTTTCTCTTTTGAATAATACTTGTTACGTATGTACACAAAAATAAAAAATATTTGACACAAGTGAGAAATATGACAAAAAATGTCAGTAAGTTAAAACTCTTTTCTCATTGTTTCACAACTTTAAAGTAGATTTTAAAATAAAGATCCACACGCAGAGAAAAAATGCATTACGCAGAAGCGAAATTTTAGACACGTGAACATCGTTTTTGAGTTTCTTTTGTGGGAAAAATTAGTTTGTTTGCGGTAAACATGTCATCACTTCTTGTAAATGAATAAAGAGAATATCAAACATTTTTCTGCGTTTGTCGAAATGGATTTGTATTATCACTACAAAAAACTCCCAAAACATTTGGAAGTAACAGAAACCGTTGTTGTTGCATCTGTGATGAAAATAGGTCACATCGGTTCAGATTTAGATACAGCTTCATAAAAATGTCGCACCACAAATGTGCTAAGATGTAGCGCTCTAAAAACCACGTATTGCAAACGGAATATACGAATAGCCACACCATATTATATTTGACCTGTGAACATCTGTTGTGGAAGTGGAATATGTGGGCCAATGTTTTGATGTAGCCCTTACAAATGTCCCACCCGATTTCTTTACTCAGATAGGTGTATATCATTCGTTTGAATTGAAAGAAAATTAAAAATACAAATTGTATTTTATTCAAAAATTAAAGTATTGTACTTTCTTTTGTATAAGTAAAAACTACAAATATAACAAATTCTTAGGTTACTCCAATACTTTTTCGCATAAACCAAGAATTTCGTTTCGCCAATACATTTTTACATAATTATTAATTTAGAGGTAAATTTCTTTTCAATGATTTCATTCAAATTAGATATACTACATTAAGCAAATTATTTGCTTTTATTAAGAATGTTTCTTGATTTCATTATGATAAAATTTCCAAACTTCTATTGTAGTACACAATAAAAAGTTCATAAGATATTGCTCTAGTCAAATGTCAAGAAGTGGTATCGGTTAATTGAAATGAAACTTTTCCGAATAATTTGGTGTCCATTAACGAAATTAGCATCACACAATCTTGAAATTGGCAAAATTCGTTTAATTTGTTTGTATTTTTCATAAACTTTGTCCGAAATTCAAGAAAGTGTCCACGATTTTTTTGTTTTTTCATGATTTTACTGCAAAATTACCACTTCAGACGAGTTATTTTAAAAAGATCTTAAAAATTCTATATTTTATTGCTTCAGAAAGTCTAGAAGGTTTAAAAAAAGTATATGTTCGAAACCTCTCTCTGATTGAACCCTAAAAACCCCTCCCCTGCGCATGCCGCTGTTTTTTGTTGATTTTCATAATAGGCCTGTTCGATTGGGCTTACTAGCTTAATTTTTGTACGGAATTTACTCGTTTAACAAGAAAGTAGATTACTACTCTCTTGTAATTTTGTGTTGTCAGATTTTTCTTGTTAATCCATTTAAGAAAAACCAATGTGTAGCAACGTTGCCACCTTCTCAAGTCTCTTAATTGTAAGCTAGTAATCCCAATCGAACAGGCCTAATACATATCTGCAAAAGGTTCAATGTTAACATGTACGTTAGTATCTGGATGAATTAATAGGGCTGTTTTTCTTTAAGCCGGGATAACAAGCTGCGATAACAAAAACGATAATAAAAATTATTTTTTTTGCTCAAAATAAAAAAATATTTTTTCACATTGTCGCCAACTACAATATAAATATTTGTATCAAAAATTATTTTGTGTTGACTTTTTTGAACTTAGCCTCGATAACCATAAATTTGACTTATACTGGATAATTATCCAGGCAAAGTCCACTATTTTTAATATAAAATATTTTTTTCAAAAATTGTTTTCATACACACATTTAGTATATTGCTGTTGGCGATAATTTAAAAAAATAAGTTTTTATTTTGAGTGAAATTTTAACTTTTTATTTAGGGTTTTCTTATCGCAGCTTAGTTATCCAGTCTTAAAGAAAAACAGCCTTAATATACTTTACAAAAAAGATTTTATCAACGAGTCTCTAATTAACCAGGTTGTACTGTATCTACATAGAGTAAAGGGATCCGTAGCAACACACGGCAATCATACCCAAACAACGCAAAGAAAGAACACAAAAACATTTACCAAAATACGACAAGTATTTTGTATTTATCTCAACGGCAAAAGTGTTGTGTCATGCGCTCTTTCTTGGGAAGACTGTCTCTCGTGTGTCTGCGAACTCTCCTGTTATTGAAGAAAACCGTGAAATAAGTAGAATGAAACTTGAATAAAAAACAACGTGTTTCACCGTTTGTTTCGTAGAGACGGTGTATCGTGCTTTATGTTTGTATGAATGTGTGCTTTAAGTTACTAGCACGTTGTTGTTGTTGTTGTTGTTGACAATCTACTCTCCAAATCGAGTGATACTTTAGACAATTCATACATATTCATAAACTAATGCACAGTGATGTGGCTGATGATAAATAACCGTGGAAAAATTACAATGTACAGCGAAAGTAGTAGTATACCATAGAAAGTAGGGTTAAATAATCCAAGATGGTCAGATTCGGTATTTTGAGATTATTCTTGTTGTTTCGTAATTCATGCTATTTGAACTCAATAAAAAATTAAATTAAATAGTTTGCTATTTGGAGTAACAATTTATTATAAAATTATTATTATTTTGTCGTTGTTGCGATTTTGAATTTGTATTTATTGTATACCATATTCATATACCCAAGAAGCTACACCCAAAAAAACTTCGAACTAGATTTAAATTCAAAACTTACTCAAATTGATTCCGGAAAATTTACTCAATTCAAGTAAATTTTTACAATCTACAATTTAGTTCAATGTGCTTACTCATATTTAGTTAAAATTTTCTAACTATGTAAAATTAACCAATCGAATAGTTCAACACACGTCGTAAATAGTGAAATTTAAGTATAACTTATTGTAACTACTATTCGTATTTTGTATAAAATTCAATTAATTAATTTTCTTTGTTCTTTCTAGATGCATTCTGAGACACATTTCCAAAATATCAATATCACAAAAATTAAAAAAATAGGAATTTATTCACATTTAAAAATAAAATTACCCTAACATAATTTAAATAATTATAAATAAATATACATATATATATATAAATATATATATATATATTGATTTGAACTTTACAATTTAAAAAAGGGTACGCTTACCTTATTTTTTAAGAAATATTGACTTACTTCTGAGTATCAAATACTGTTTAATATACTTAATTTTAGTTACATTCGAACTTATATTAAGAAAATGTATACTATGTTTACTTTTACTAGATTATACTACAGTTTTTACTGAAGATAAGTTGTAATAAACTGATGTTTACCTCATAAATGAACTTATTCGGAATAAATTTATAGTTTTTTTACTATAGATGTAGATATTTCCTACTTAGAAGAACGTTTTTACTTATTTTCTAACTTGTTTTAAAATCAGTTGAACTAAATTCAGATAATTAAATACGTTTTGTAGTAAATATAATCAACAATTTGATTTGTTTTCATAACTATTTTGTTCATATTGAGTCCATTCATACTACCTTCGATGACGTTAATACTCATTTTTAGTATGCATTGAACTCAAGTTGAGTTACCAGAATACTTGGCTCAAATCGATGTCCGCGTTTAGTCAGCTGGAGTTTTTCTGTACATAAATTTAGATCATAATACTACACAAACGGCATTAAAGCGACTATCAATTTTGTTATTTGATGGAAAATGTAGTTAATTTGAGTACATACATAAACATACATTTTTGTACTAAAATTGAGGAAGTTTGCACTAATTTTAATTCCAATTTATATACTTATTTTATTTTACGGCGACAATCATATTCATATTGCGGAAGTACTCTCAACTGCAGAAGTTTGTGCGGCCAGGGCGATACCCCAATGATATACTTCTCGATGATAAATCGGCGATATTTCTGCCGGAAGAAATGTAGATGATGGCTTTATTAATTAAAAATATTAATGAAAAAAATATTTGAATAATCAAATTGACAATTGGGAAAGAACCAAAGTATGTAGCTGAAAATAAAACAAATAAAATGCATATTATACAAACTATGTGTGTATATTATTCAAAATTCCTCTTACATATCGTTAGTTGTAGAAATGAAGTTTTAATTTTAATTCGATGGCTTCTTGGTTCCCATGCAAGAAAATTCGGTGGACAAGTGGTCAGAAAAAAAACGACGTTTTGATGTTTCTCTTTTTAATAGCGTCGGTCGATCTATGTCAGCTATAACCGACTGGTGCCACTAACTCCGAATTATTTTGTAATTATAAAGGGCTCAGAGTAAAATACGATGGTAGGTATGAAAGGTATAAGGCCTGTTCGATTGGGCTTGCTTAGCTTACAATTAACAGACTTGATAAGGTGGCAACGTTGCTACCCATTGGTTTTTCTTAAATGGATCAACAAGAAAAATCTGGCAACTCAACTAAGAGCATAGCAAGCTGCTTTCTTCTTAAGCGAGTAAATTCCATACAAAAATTAAGCTAGTAAGACCAATCGAACAGGCCTATAGATATTTAGACGTATGTATATAGATAGATATAGTCTACCATATCTATCATGTTTTCCACCGAATCGGGTCAATATGGGTATAATCAATAAGATTATTGAGATATACATTAACTATTGAACGGACACATTAACCTAGCTTACAATTAAGAGACTTGATAAGGTGGCAACGTTGTTACCTATTTGTTTTTCTTAAATGAATCAACAAAAAAATCTGGCAGCACAGCTAGGGGAGTAGCAAGCTACTTTTTTGTTAAGCGAGTAAATTAAGGTAGTAAGCCCAATCGAACAGGCCTTATAAAAAATATTGTTCAAATGAAGTTAAATATATATCTATTAATTATAAACTATAATTTCTTACATTTATATAATTGTAAAGTTTTTTTGTATGTTTCTCTTTTAAATCACTGTGCAAAGTTGTTTATTGTGTGAGCGTCGTTTTGACACAGTATTCATATTACAACTCGCAGAGAGCAAAATACGGCGAGAATGAGTGTATGAATTAACGAATACACTCTTTATATGAGCATTTTTATTGATTTATTTTTTGTTGTAGCTGCTAGTAAGCTAATTTTGTTTAAACCGTCAACAAAATTGAGATACTACTGAAAATAAAAAACACAAATATAAAACGAGAATTCTACATTTGTTTGGTTTGGTCATACCGTACTCACCACTCATTAGGGATATCGATTAAGATTGGATTTTCCAGGGATTGGGAATTTTGTAAATGCAGGATTTTTCGGGATCTACATTTCCTTTGGATTCGCAGTCAAATTGGACCTTTTTTTGTAGTTTTTATAAAAAGTCTAACTATTTAAATAATATCTATATCTATATAACTATCTAAATAATATCTGCATGTTAAATCTAGCTGAAATGACATAACGTTGATTTTCAAATGTCAATTTTGTATAGGATCTCACATTTTTAAATCGACCTTATGTCATTTCAGATTGATTTCGCGTTTAACAAGGCTATAAGTGAAATTTATGGCTATCGAGGGTATGTCCAAAAATGCATTTTTTGGAAATTTGTTTTTAAATAAGCATTTAAACTGTAAATGACGACAATGTGAAAAAAATATATTCTTTTATTTGATTAACAAATTAATTCTTTACTATAGGGTGTTTAGACACACCAAGTATTTGGGCAAAAACGTATTGCACAAATGCGAGATAATATGTTTTACTTATAGCCTTGTCACACTGCATACGAAATCTAGTTTAAATAACATAAGGTCGATTTTCAAAAGTCAAATTTATATGGCATCTGACATTTGTAAATGTCATTTAAAGTAGATTTCGCATGCAGTGTGACAAGGCCATTACTCTGGTGTTGATACACACATACAAAATTTTGTGCAAAACGGCATTATGCGCAAATATTTTGCCCTTTAATGTTTTTGTTATCGCAGCTTTAACTTTAAAGAAAAATAGCCCATTGTTGAAACAATCAGTGTAATTTTATTGGTATATTTAAAATTACTATACTATATTTTTTACGTTAAAGATTTTACATAATATTTATGGGATTTCGCGGGATATTCATTTAAAAATTCCGGGATTGGGGATCGCGAAATATCGAGATTTACGGGATCGATATCCCTATCACTCACCTAGTGTTTACTCAGTGTTGTCAATTTATATATTTTCTGACTTAATATGGCTGTTTTTCTTTAAGACTGGATAACTAAGCTGCGATAACAAAAATCGAAATAAAATGTTAAAATTTCAGTCAAAATAAAAAATTGTGTGTGAAAACAAATTTTGAAAAATTAATTTTGTGTTAAAAATGTTTGACTTAGCCTGGATATTTATCCAAAACACAAATACACAAAATATTTTTTTGAAATGTTATTTTGATACATATATTTATATTGTAGTTGGCGACAATGTGAAAAAATAATTTTTTATTTTGAACGAAAAATTAAATTTTTATTAAAGTTTTTGTTATCGCAGCTTGTTATCCCGGCTTAAAGAAAAACAGCCCTAATATTGTGATATTTTATCAAGCCATCAATATATCTACATGGTACTCTTTATTAACGTTTTTGTTATCGCAGCTTGTTATACCAGATTAAAGTTTCTTCATGACAAATCCATCTGTCACCTCACAAAAAAAAAATATATATATATATATATATATATGTATTTTTCTTAAAAACCCATAACTGGGGTAACCCATTACCCTAGTTAAGGCCCATTCAGACAGACACGACAGTCGCAAGTAGATTTGACAATAGTGTCACTACTGTCAAAGCGACTGTCGTGTCTGTCTGAATAGGCCTTAATACTTAATACCACAGATGGGACCTCAACTTTAAAGTCGACTTTTTAATTTTTTCATAGTTCTATTAAAGTGTCATTAATAATCCACGTGATTTTTCGAAATCACATTTTTCACATGTTTACAAAATTGTTAGATTAGATGGTAGTGGTTTAATGCTATCACATGTTCACTGGATTTTAAAATAACTAGTAAATCAAAAAAAAAATTTTTTTCAAATCCATGCTTTATGCAAGCAGAATTCTATTGGGCCTAGAAATTCTTTTATAGTTATCTTTTGTAGAAGGAAAAATTACTGCGTTATCAGGAGCAGAAATAATAGATTTTTAATTTGTGGTTTGTATGGGAGGTACCACGCCCCTTTGTCCATTCCCGCTCATATTTGCAGCAGCACTTAAAAAATGCACACCAAACCGACGTACCAAATTTTGTTTAAATACCGTTATCAGGAGCAGAAATAATAGATTTTTAATTTGTGGTTTGTATGGGAGGTACCACGCCCCTTTGTCCAATTGGTCAAATTTTTCCATTTCCTTGTATTGTCATCGAAAATGATTAAGTGTGCAAAATTTGAGCAAAATTGGTTGAGAAAAAAGCTTTCAAAAATTGATTTCAAATTTTGTGGCACACAAACATATATAGAAAGTAACCTTATATAAAGCATGGAAAAAAGATACAAGTGCAAAATTATAATTTTCAAATTCAAAAAAATAATTCATGTAAAAAAAATGAACCTCTATGCTTTTATCGCAGAATACAGGTACAGAATGAGACCTTTGGAAAGTTATTTGTTATGTCCAAGCAACTAAAATATAATTTAAATTAACGCAGATTATTTTTTACAGCATATATGTTTCCCTCTTACTGGCTTTGTTATTTGAAAAGATGTTACGAATATATTTTGAAGCTATTTGTTTCCGTAGCCCCAATTTTCTTTGAATTACTAGCTTCTTTTGAGTAGGGAGTATTGACAACACTGGCCTATTGTTGTGTTGTATACAACAACACTGCAATGAATGGCATTGCGATGATGTGATGCGATTTTTGCTACTGTGTTTTTTCTTTCTCGTGTTTTGTTATAGATTTGCGTCTGTCGGCGGCGTAATTGTAATTTGTTTTGTGCCTTACAAGCATACGGTTGCTTTTTTGACCAATTTCTTTCAACATTACACATGCATGATTTAACTCGAAATATCATTTAAATACAAATTCAATAAACAAAAACAAATTTCACAAATTTGCGTTTAATCGTAGAAGACAGAATATTGTAAAAAACAATGTGAAAGCACGATTAGCGGTGTTTGAGCATACAGATGAGAAAAAAACCTTGTAAAATGTGAAAAAACGCGTTTTTTTCGTTTAGAAAAACAAAAAAAAACAGCATTAAATGAAATGAGAAAAAATCACAGTAAATATAAATAAACAAAGCAAAAACTTGAAAATAAAGAAAAAAACAAGTGCAATATATACCACGTATAACATCTACACAAACAGAAGCTTGCAATTGAAACTTTTTAAATTTCACAAATACACACATTGCAGTAACATCCAATACTTTTACAAAATTTATGTGAGAAAAAACAACAACGACAAACAAATTTCTAAAAGCGAACACAACAACAAAAGGAGGACATTCTGGTGTTATTTTTGTAATGTAAGTACAAGTGCGAATGGGTGGATAAATATATAGAGATACTTCCATCCATATATGTATGTATGCATGCAGATACATCAGTGCGACTCGCAACAAACGATTTTGTCGAACATTCCCCTCTGTTTGAAGGACTTAGTTTAGACATTGCGATTTCCCTCAGATCCGTTAAAACGTTCAGTTGTACCTACCTACACGCAGAGAAAAAAATGGGGAAATCATGCAAAAAAGCGTTATACAACTTTAACGCCCACTTACATGTAATTCCGTTAGAGCTAAGCAGGCAAGGGTTAGTTAGTTTGAAAAAATCGAAATAAAAAATTTTGTTATCGAAATTGTAAATTAAAAATTCTCGTTTTTTTTGTTATTTTTAGCTCATTTGAAAAAAGTGAGATAACAAGCAAAAATTCTCGATTACTGTCAATACCTTTCGTGTAAACGACATCAAAAATATCGGAAAAGGTTTACTTATAGAAAACAACAAGTAAAGTACCATTTTCGATAACTGGCGTAGTTATCGAGATATTATACAATTGTTCACCAGTCCATGCATGCACAATAGAGTAACATCGCTATTGCTGCATTTTATATTGTGGCGCGATTTTCTTTAAATAATTTATCTATTTTAGTTTTGTTTGAAGTGCATGTAAAAATTATTATTGTTATTGCTTTTTTTTGTAATTTAGAATTTTTTATTTTTATAGAATATCACCAGTCGATAACTACGAAAATTATCGATTAAGTTATCGAATTTTATTCTTCTAATTATCGTTTTAATGGACTTGAGTCCATTAAAAATTGGGTAAGGCCACATTTTTCAGGAACATTGTACAATATCTCGCCATTTATCGAAAAATTCTCAACAACAGAAAACATAAAGTAATTCTGTTGTTGAGAATTTCCCCCGATATTTTTCGCTCTTTTCCAAATGAGCTAAAAAAAATAAAAATATCGATTTCAATTTCGATAGTAGTTATCGAAAAAAATTATTGTATTTTTCAGTTTTTTTCATCTTGGTCTCATTTTATAAGAAAAAATATTTTTTGATATTTCCAATATTTTTCGCCCGATAACTATTCGAGCTAGCGATAACATGTATTATCAATAATATTGTCAAATCTTGGTGCCTCGGGTATATTGCCCAAAAATTTTATAATGTGAACGGATTGGACAACTTCCGATAACTATAAATTATCGAACTATTTTGCTACCACAATATATATATATATATATATATATAAATTCTCAAAAAAATTGAGCGTTTAAAAATCTTTTGGATTCATTTTCACCAGTTTCTATAGTGTTCTTCCGTTGTTTATTTTATAGTTAAACACCTAGTAGTGTATGAACAAAAACCTATTTTTATTATCGATATTTATTGACAGAGTTTTACTAAAATCTTAAAGTGTTAACAGCGCTTATTAAAGTTTGACTGTAGTATAAAAGAGAGAAAGAGAAACTGCCGATGCGGAAAATTTTGATTACATGTACTGTTATGGTAGCTACATAAATCCACATGCGAATAGCTACCGTAACATATTATCGAAATTGAAAAAATTGATTTTTTACTTTTTTAATTTAATTTTCGATAGCTTTCACGTTCCCAAAAATAAAACTAACGAAAAAAACTGATTTGTATATATTTCGTAGTTATCGGGGTGTTACTATATACCCCGAAAAGTGGGAAATGTTAGGAATATGATAACATTTTAATTAAATAAATTATTTGTAATCAATATAGGATATTGTCCTGTTTCAAGACCGCTTTGCACCTATATTTTATAGAAAGAAACTTAATTTACAAATGATATGGTGACATTTGTATATAAACTTAGAAGATGGCGAAATTGGCACGCCTCTTTTGGTACCTCCCACACAAATGGTCCATATTCCTATGTTAAATTAAAACCAATGTAACTTCCACACGAACATTCGGAATCACCTATATTTTGTTATTTGATAAAGTTTTTATAATCGCTAGAAAATATGGCGGGTTTTGTCACGCCCCTTCTAGTCCCTCCCACACAAATCACCCTAACTTATCTAATATGAAAGCTGTTACAACTTCCATACAGATGATCGGAATACTGTGAAATTTGATATTTGGGAATGATTTTATAGACGTTACATTCACCTGGAATATGGACGATATTGCCACACCCCTTCTGGTATCTCCCACAAAAATTGGCATACGTTTTGGTTAAAATAAAATTGTCCACAGTCCTTTTAATAGCAAATTTCTATTTTTATATTTAATTTATCGACTTTTCTGTTGATTACACAAATTCATATCATTTGGATAATCATCCAATTCAAAAAAAAATTTAAATTTAAATAAATCAAAGATGTCCATTCTGCTTATTTTTGCGTTCGTAATACAAAAGAAACCACAAAAAAGCGAATGGGGATGAAAATAGTACCAATAGAATGACAGCAGCCTCATTCGGTCTATACATTTATCTGACTGTGCAGAAGGTACTTTTGGTGGCAAAATGTGACCCAAGCACACACCTGCTAGTTATGTACATTCCTCTGTGAATGACAAAGATAATGGAAATTCGTACTTTAACGATCAAAATAGGAAACAAATTCAAATCAACCGAACGGCTGGAATCATGACATTCGGTATATATATGGTAGACCATTTAAAACTTTAAATTATAATCGGCTATAAAAAAGTGCTGATTATTTTTTCAAATTTAATTTAAAATATTATGACCACGTAACACCGTATGCAGTGGAATTTTTGGGGTGCACTTTTCAAAATTTTGTTGATATGAGGATCATTCTTCTCTTTTACCGAATCATGAAGTTCAGAAATCCCATTTATTTGGTTTCCAAATTTATGTTCGGTATTTCAGTTAGAACACAATCGCTTTTAATTCCACGATTTCAGACATTAATGATGCAGAATTCGTTGGTAGTTCGCGCGGTAACGATATGGAATAATCGTATTCCATATGATATTAGGCGCTTTTCATGGTCTTGGGAATTGGTGTTACCATGCTTATGAGTTGTTTACCTGTTAGTGTTAAAAGATTTTTAATTATATTTAAAAATAGTATTTGAATTTAGATGTAAATTAAATCACACTTATTGTATAACATAATGTCTCTAATGTTGTTCTACATAATCAACTTGGCCATATGTGGCTTTTGGATTATGCAAAATAAATGAATTAATAAATAAATAAATTTCTGGTTTTATTGGAAAGATAGAACTTTCTCATTTAATAATGGAACACAATTTTTCCGTACAGCTCAAAATCCACACCTAACAATAACTCGTTGTGGATGTATTGGCTTCCCAATAGTCACGCGTGGGTTCTCTGAACCCCATATGCGGCAATTTTATTTATTGACATAGCCACCGAGATGAAAATGAGCTTCATGAAGGCCGATCTCTCGAAAATTTTCCACGTAAATTTCTTGCATTTTTCGTTAAAGACTCACTACTTTGGAAGTATGTTTTTATTATTTCCCAACTTTGTTCGAGCATATAGCGTCCCATTTTGCAAATGTCAAACATAAACCTGAAAATAAAAATGAATGTTATTCTACCTTTCAAAGTTAAAGTAATCGGCCCACCCTATACATGTCTCATATATTATAAATTGTCTATTCAATTGCATTTAATTTATTTAAATGTAAGACAAAAATAATTCCTTGTAATTCGCAAAGCTACACATATATCTATCTTGAACGTATTTAGTTTTGCCCTACTAATTTGGTCCCTATTCAATGACTACCAGTTTCGGCAAGCCTACACTCAAAGGAATTTGTCAGTAAAAGAAAGTCTGCTGAAATTGTAAACAGCTGTTTGATGTTTTTAGCAACAAAGTAAAACGTTATCTTAAAACTTTGAGCATTTGTACACAGCCAATTGAGAATAATAATATTATTGCGATTGTCTTTTTAATGATACGCATATAGTCCCAAGCAAATATAAAACGTTTTCGCCGTCAAAAAGGCTTAAAATATGGTCCTTTTTTATATTTTAATTACAGCAGCAAATTTTAGCAGACTGAAAACTCTTTAGCAGTGTGAATGCTGATGCAATACTGCAGAAAAACTGTTGTTATGACAAAAAAAACTGCTGTAATAGCAGAAAAGTGACTGCTGATAGGCAGCACCGAACGGAAGATATTACGCAGTCACAAATTTCACAATCAAAAGACCGATTCTGGTTCCATTCCACTGCCGTTGGCCAGTTTAGGGATTTCTACCTCGATTTAGATGTTTTTTATGATTTAGTGGATAGAATTTGTTATTATTGGCTTATTAATAATTATTTATTTTTGAGAATTTTAAAGTAATTTTTCGAGATCGCTGGGCTCTGCTAGTTATTCATTTAATTGTTTAACAATGTCCGACCAAAATATTGGTATCTGCTATTATTTGTCCTATAATTTTTCTGGCATATTTCCGAAACATAGATTTTATATAACGATCTATATAATTATTTTACGAGAAAAAAAGCGTAAAAAAATACTGCGTACAAAAATTACTAACATGTACCTGTTGCTTATCCTATAAGTATAGTGTAGTATATATAAATATTTAATAAATATGCGGAGAAAATAAATTTTTGCCATATACTTGCATGCAAAAATTTATATATTTATAAAAATCCTCCTGCAAATCAAATATGTTTACGTAAGTGTATTTATGTAATTCCAGCAATTCATTTCAGGTGTATACAAAATTTAAATTATCATGCAACAAATTAATTAACTTGTAAAGTCATATTTTTCACACTTAGGGCCAGTAACAATAAACAAATCAAACTCAAGTTAGATCTAACCGAAGGCTAAAGCTAAGGGATTTACAAAGTGGAAGCTATAATCTACAGTTAGCACTAATATGAGTTTAGTGTTGTTTATGGTTACCGGTCCACAGTGTATTCTTGAACTTTCAGAAATGGAATTATTAAAGTTTCTGAAACTTTGTAAAATTTGTCCATCATTATTATGCACTGAACACTTACCGCACACATGTAATTTACTCTTGCACTATGGAAATATTGTATTTACTGTCAACTCAATATAAAATAAAAATGTTGTTACTGGGATAAAAGCGTTGCTTAATATTCATAATTTTGGATGTACAATGCAGTCCATCAGTCCCATCACGTGATTTTGGGGACTATACGTATGTATGTATTTTTTTCTCGGTACATACAATTTTTTACATGTTTACATATGAATGTATGTACATTAGAGTGGCTTCAAAATAAAAGTAGTGGATGTTCCCGACTAAAATGAAAGATTAGTTTGTTTTATGTGTTCTCCCAAAATATTTCGCTTTTATCATTGTCCGTTCGTGAGCTGGACGCGTTCAAAATAACCTCTATAAATCAGGTTTTTCTTGAATAAAATTCACTGTGAGAATTGTATTTGTAAAAACCTGCTAGAAATCAAAATCTGGTCGGAGTCTTATCAAACCATATGCATTATCAAACTTGCATTTTTATCAAGAATAGAGTGTAGATTTTTAACATTTTTTGTTGAATTTTTTATAAAAACCGCAATAACTTCCATATTTTTAGTTCGTATTGTGTTTTTGTTGGATCGTTGAAGAGGTATTGATGACCAATTCCAAATTTTGGAACTTCCTAACCCTAACCCTGTTGGTTCTCAGTGGGTTAAATGTAATGTAAAAACTGAAATATGGGGTTACTTGCATCGTAAAAACATTCTAGTCTTACAAAATGCTAATTTTTGAAAATTAACATCTGAAATTTTGGTCTTTCAATGCAAAAATTGGAAGGAAAACTTTACATAAGATGTTACAATAAAACTGTGCGACATGATTTCCCTCCCAAGAACGAGATTATATAGAAGTGAAACTATAGGTCACTAATAGGAAAACTCATACTCAGTTTTTTATTTCGTGGTCGTTTGTCTTTTTTTACAGGACTTTTAATTTCCAAAGGATGTAAATGTTTCAATAATTTAGTTTCGTGCTTTTGCGTATCATACAATGGCGATATGGGTATCAAATGAAAGAGAAGATCATCTGCTAAATATACTTTTAATTTCATGCGTCTATCTATGTTAATTTAGCATTAACAACCATTTTTTTAATGTAGATTATTCATGTTTTATTTTGTAAGGGAAAAAATTTTAAATGGTTGAATTGCTTTCCAAAAATTTGCTTTATATAAGACTGTGTACGATGCAAATAGCCCCATATTTCAGTTTTATTTATTTTTTATTTTTATTTTTTTATTTTTTTTACTTTACATTTAACCCACAGTATTAGTAGTAAGAAACAAATTTGCGGCCCTTAATGGGTTAGCAAATTCTAAAAATTGCAATTGGTTATCACTACCTCTCCAACGAGCCCCTAAAAACATAAATCGAACTAAAAATGTGGAAGTTATTGCGGTTTTCATAAATCATCAAAAATTGCACTAAAATAGTATAAATCTGTCCTTTATATTGGGTCATATTGCAAGTTTTTAATATGGTTTGATAAGGCTCGGGTCGGATTTCAATTTCTATATTTCTATTCTTCAATACCATTCTCAGCGTGAATTTTATTCAAGAAAAACCTGATTTATGGAGGTTATTTTGGACGCGTCCAGCTCACGAATGGACAATGATAAAAACGAAATATTTTGGGAGAACACATAAAACAAACCAATCTTTCATTTTAGTCGGGAACATCAACAACAGTTTTTCCTTCCTCACAAAAGAAGCCACACTAATGTACATATGCCTATAATTAGAAAGTGTAAAGCAAAACAAATTCTACAACGAAAATAACATACATACATAAATGAATGTGTCATTATTTCGCACCACGACCGCACAAACAAAACCTCTAACAAAATGTTATCGGAATTATGGACACACCACATCACATACAATTCAAAGTTTAAATAAAGAATGAAGAAACAAAATAAAAAAGTTATGCAAAACATCGACGAGTAACAACAGGTCGCGGGTATTCATAAATCAGGTGGCAACATGGAACAAATTTGTGGGAAAGAACAGAAAAACAAAAAATATGTAATAGAAACCAAAGTGTGTATGTGCATATGTATGTGTGCACGAACATATATTTTTATGAATTAGAGTAAACAATATATATATAAAAGGTCCAAGTACAAAAATAAAGGGGGACTGAAAGCTGTTTCATTTTAAAACCTATTTACACGTGGCGACTTCTCCCTGCTATTTTCTTTTGGTGTTGCTTCATGTTTCCTTATAGCCCTTTCAGACTGCATGCGAAATCAAGCGATTTCAGCTCAAGGTCGATTTACAAATGTCAAATTTGGGATGGGATTTCACATTTGTAAATCGAACTTATGTCATTTCAGCTCAGGCTATTATGCATTTGCACGATGCAACTTTTGCGGCTCTCAGCGACTTTTTGATGTACATTACAATTTTTCATGGTATCAAATTAAAATTAGTTGAATTAATACGACTTAATACGAAACACACAGATACCTCCTATTTATAGGATTGTACCAAATTGAATTAAAATTATTTATAAAAAATTATAAACTTATTTATGTACCAAAATACGATTTTAAATTCAATATGAACATACAGGTAAATGTATATCTTAGCAAAAAAATTAAAGTACCAACTTAAACCAAAAATAAATATTTAGATAAAATGGCTGTTTTTCATTAAGACTGGATAACTAAGCTGCAATAACAAAAATCCAAATAAAATGTTAAAATTTCACTCAAAATAAAAAAAAATAGTTTTAAAATTGTCGCCAAAAGCAATATAAATGTGCGTGTGAAAACAAATTTTGAAAAAATAATTTTGTGTTAAACATTGTTGACTTAGCCTGGATAAATTATCCAGTGTAAGTCAAAATGATGGATATCGAGGCTAAGCCCAATAAAGTCGACACAAAATATTTTTTTGAAAAATTCGTTTGATACATATACAGTTGAACTTCGATTAACCGTGATGATGCTCGGGACCGGGCTAATCACGGATAACCAAAAATCACGGTTAAAAGAGGTAAAATTTTACATGTATAAATTTTATTATTTTTTTTGTTTTTGACAAAAACATGTAAATCTGCGTCTATAAATAACTTATCATATCTCTAGGAATACATACATTTATTTAAAAAAATCTTTTATGGAAGTCTGTCTTATGCTTTTAGCTTTTGATTGTTCTTCCAACAAATGAGTTTGTATGCGATATATTTGCATTTTATCTGGTTCTGAAATACTTGGACAATTAAAGTTTTCTAAAAAACCTAACAAAATACTACTAGCCTCTATTGCCTGAGCCAATGTAGGCGTTTCGTCCGCATTTCCTCCATCTGATTCCTCGGAATTTGAATCAAGCTCATCTTCTTGGCTTTGGGTAACCATGTCTACGATTCAGATATAATAGCAAACGGAGCGACATCAGAGTCGCACACCATCCACTTTTCGACAGCATCAATCGTACATCCAGACGGTATGGTTTGTATCTCAACAAGGCTATTTGGAGCATCTTCATTATGAGATAGTAAGTTATTCCAAACTCTTTTTAAAACTTGTGGAGTTACAGAGTCCCACGAAGCTGCGGCTGCCCACAAAGCTGTCTTAATATTCAAAGATTTAACGAACTCACGTCTGTCATTAGCACCAACAAGTTTTTGAACGATCAGTTTACGGTAGTGACATTTGAAGCTCCGAATTACTCATTGATCCATAGGCTGAATCAAGGACGTGCAATTTGGTGGGAGATATTTTACTGTAACGTTTTCAGATATCATAGCATTTACATCTGGGTGTGCTGGACAGTTGTCTAATAGTAAAAGTATTTTACAGTTATTTTTGAGACCGATGCGCCGTTGATGTTCCTTTGCTTCTGGTACAAAATTTTGATTAAACCACTCCAGAAATAGCTGTTGTGTTACCCAAGCTTTCTTATTAGATTTATAAATCACAGGAAGGTGTTCAACGTTTTTTAAAGCTCTTGGATCGGCATTTTTTCCTATTATCATCAATTTACACTTGTGAGTTCCTGCAGCATTTGAACAAACTAGCACTGTGATTCTCTCCTTGGATTCCTTGTACCCTTCAATAGAATATTCATTACCACTAGCCAAAGAACTCTGAGGCAAACACCTCCAAATAGACTGGTTTCGTCTGCATTGTAGATCTGTTCAGTTGTAAGTTGTTCGTTTTTAATGATTTCATCCAAGTCGTCCACAAACATCGTAGCAGACTCAAAATCAGCACACTCCTTTTCTCCCGTAGATTTCAGTCGACGGATTCCATGACGTTTTTTGAATTTATCCAACCCACCAAATGAATAAGTGCACTCTGAATTCATGTTTAACTTCAAATGGAACATTTTTGCCTTTTCGACAATCATTTCGCCTGAAGTTCAGAAGCGAATTTCAGTTTAAGTTCATACAATATCTCGATTTCAGTTAACTTACCTGAAATTGGAGTTCCCTTAAATCTTTCTTGCCGAAACCATTCATATGTTGCGAAATCAACTTTTGGATTTTTGGATGTTTTTAGTGTATATCTGTGTTTAAGGCCAAGCATTGAATCAGTATCGGAGCAAAATTTTAAAATCCGATCTTTGTTTTTTATTAAATCGGATACAGTTTGAATGCCAACTCCATATTTTCAGACAACATTTTAAAAGGTACATTACGTTTTGAGTATTCATTAATCAGCTCCATTTTTTCTTTAATTGAAAGAACCTTTCTTGCTCATTTCGCGGATTTAGTTTCTGACGGTGGCATGATGTAAGGAAAACACGTCTTGACAGATCAAATTTCACACTGATGAATGAATATGAAATTTTTTATGAAAATTACACTTTCATGAAAAAGGGGATGTGTGTGTATCATACAAAAAAAAACATGGGCATGTGCATCACGGATAATAGAGGCAAATCACGGTTAATAGAGGTAAAAATCAACCACTCAGCTTCACGGTTAATAGATAATCACGGTTAATCGAAGTTCAACTGTATTTATATTGTAGTTGGCGACAATGTGAAAAATAATTTTTTATTTTGAGCAAAAAATTAAATTTTTATTAACGTTTTTGTTATCGCAGCTTGTTATCACGGCTTAAAGAAAAAAACAGCCCTAATATGCCTGTTCGATTGTGATTTTCCAAAACAATATAAATCATTATCTACCTAATAATTGACTCATTATTATACCCTACACCACTTCGTGGTCTAGGGTATTATAAGTTAGTTTCGCGCCAAATGTTTGTAACACCAAGAAATAATCGAGCTAGACCCACCTTTAAGTATACCGATCGGCTTAGAATCACCAGCTGAGTCGATTTAACGATGTCCGTCCGTCCGTCCGTCCGTCTGCTGTCCATCTAAGCTTGTTCGCACTCTACAGGTCGCAATTGTTGTCCGATTGTCAAGAAACTTGGCAGAAGTTATTTTTTCTGGCCAAGGACCATCGGTATTGAATTTGGAGGAAATCGGTTCAGATTTAGATATAGCCCCCATACAAATGTCGGTCCCGATTTGACATTTTCCACTCTTCAAACCACATATTGTACCCGATTTTCTTTAAATTTGGTGCAACATCTTATAATCCAACTAGAAACACCTATGCAAAAATTGGGTAAGATCGGTTCAGATTTAGATATAGCCCCCATACAAATGTCGCTCCCGATTTGACATTTTCTGCTCTAGAAACGACATATTGTACCCGATTTTCTTTAAATTTGCCAGAACATCTTATAATGCAACTAGAAACACGTATGCAAAAATTGGGTAAGATCGGTTCAGATTTAGATATAGCGCCTATACAAATGTCGCTCCCGATTTGACATTTTCCGCTCTAGAAACGACATATTGTACCCGATTTTCTTTAAATTTTGCAGAACATCTTATAATCGAACTAGAAACACGTATGCAAAAATTGGGTAAGATCGGTTCAGATTTAGATATAGCCCCCATACAAATGTCGCTCCCGATTTAAGATTTTCCGTTCTAGAAACAACATATTGTACCCGGTTTTCTTTAAATTTTGCACAACATCTTATACTCCAACTAGAAACACCTATGCAGAATTTGGGTAAGATCGGTTCAGATTTAGATATAGCCCCCATACAAATGTCGCTCCCGATTTGACATTTTCCGCTCTAGAAACCACATATTGAGCCCGATTTTCTTTAAATTTGGCACAACATGTTATAGACCAACTAGAAACGCCTATGCAGAAAGTGGGTAAGATCGGTTCAGATTTAGATATAGACCCCGTACAAATGTCGCTCCCGATTTGACTTTTTCCGCTCTAAAATCCACAAATTGTACCCGATTTTCTTTAAATTTGGTACAACATCTTATAATCCAACTAGAAACACCTATGCAGAATTTGGGTAAGATCGGTTCAGATTTAGATATAGCCCGCATACAAATGTCGCTCCCGATTTGACTTTTTCCGCTCTAAAATCCACATATTGTACCCGATTTTCTTTAAATATGGTACACCATTTTATAATCCAACTAGAAACACCTATGCAGAAAGTGGGTAAGATCGGTTCAGATTTAGATATAGCCCCCATACAAATGTCGCTTCCGATTTGACATTTTCCGCTCTAGAAACCACATATTGAGCCCGATTTTCTTTAAATTTGGCACAACATGTTATAGACCAACTAGAAACGCCTATGCAGAATGTGGGTAAGATCGGTTCAGATTTAGATATAGCACCCATACAAATGTCGCTCCCGATTTTACATTTTCCGCTCTAGAAACGACATATTGTACCCGATTTTCTTTAAATTTGGCAGAACATCTTATAATCGAACTAGAAACACGCATGCAAAAATTGGGTAAGATCGGTTCAGATTTAGATATAGCACCCATACAAATGTCGCTCCCGATTTGACATTTTCCGCTCTAGAAACGACATATTGTACCCGATTTTCTTTAAATTTTGCACAACATCTTATAATCCAACTAGAAACACGTATGCAAAAATTGGGTAAGATCGGTTCAGATTTAGATATAGCCCCCATACAAATGTCGCTACCGATTTGACATTTTCCGCTTTAGAAAAGACATATTGTACCCGATTTTCTTTAAATTTTGCAGAACATCTTATAATCGAACTTGAAACACGCATGCAAAAATTGGGTAAGATCGGTTCAGATTTAGATATAGCACCCATACAAATGTCGCTCCCGATTTGACATTTTCCGCTCTAGAAACGACATATTGTACCCGATTTTCTTTAAATTTTGCACAACATCTTATAATCCAACTAGAAACACGTATGCAAAAATTGGGTAAGATCGGTTCAGATTTAGATATAGCCCCCATACAAATGTCGCTCTCGATTTCACTTTTTCCGCTTTAGAAACCACATATATCGGGTACAATATGTGGTTTCTAAAGCGGAAAAAGTGAAAAGTGAAAAGTTTCTTTAAAATTGACACAGCATTTTATAATCGAACTAGAAACATCTATGCTGAAAGTGGGTATGATCGGTTCAGATTTAGATATAACCCCCTATACAAATGTCGCTCCCGATTTGACTTTTTCCGCTCTAAAATCCACATATTGTACCCGTTTTTCTTTAAAATTGGCACAACATCTTATAATCCAACATATGGTGAAAGTGGGTAAGATCGGTTCAGATTTAGATATAGCCCTCATTCAAATGTTGCTCCCGAATGTTTAACCGATTTTGGCCAAATTTTACATATTATATTTCACCAATAAACAGACATGGTGAAAGCGGGTCACATCGTTCCAGGTTTCAATATACCCCCATACAAATGTCCTTTCCGCTTTTAACATTTTTTGTCAAACACATACATTTACGGGATGCAAAAATCCTTCCCGATTTCACTTTATTACCGCATTGAATTGTAATGAGATAGAAAGTGGGGTGTATCATATAGTAGGCTCCATTCGTCTTTAGCCTTTCCTTACTTGTTTGGGAGATGCCCAAATGGGGCCCCAATCTGCTCTACTGCAGCTCTGGAAACTACATCTTACATCGGATCGTCATCAAATTTTGCAGATCATGATAGGTTTCAACTTGGAACACCTACCGTGAATGAGAAATATATATGCGCATGTGTTGACACAGGCCTAAAGGGTTGTTATAGCCCCCCTTCATCGTATTACCGCTGTATAATCTGTATTTGTCATTGGATCTTGATCAATTTTTCCAGATCAAGTTATATTACTATTACTCAGAATATCTACTGGAAATTTGAATCAATTACTTTATTATTTACCATATTCATTAAATTTGACTAAAGATGAATATATAGTAACTCTATAATTTATATGAACTACATAAAATTGTTCTCAAGAAATACCTGGGTTTAGTAATCAAAGCGAGTTATATACGCAGGGAGTGGTGTAGGGTATTATATAGTCGGCTCCGCCCGACTTTAGCCTTTCCTTACTTGTTTTTCTACTTCTTTATATTCAAAACATTTCCCTTCGCATTTGTTTAAAAAATAATCAAAAAATTCCATTTTGTATGCGTGATTCTAGTGCTAAGAGCGACAAGTGATATCTTCCTAATTTAATGTTTTTGTTTTTTCTAAAACACGGCTAATATTTAGTTGTTGTGTGCCAACGAAAATTGATTGCACATTTAACACGAATTTCAATATAAACAAAAATGATGCATAACGGAAAAGGTGAACATAACGAAAGGTGTAAATGTATTCCGACTTCCGTCGTCCATTATTACCATTTGGTTTGACCAAAAGAACCCTCATTATGATGAGGAAGTTAAAAGTAAAAATGTCAACTAAAAACATTTTTAAATGTATGCATGTATGTATGTGTTTATAAAAGAAAAGACAAAAACAAAAACAAACAAAAATAAAATACATAAAGTGCATGTGCTTATTTTTATTTCACATTTTCGGGTATTATGCTTTCTATTAACACATTTTTGGATACGATTATCTCTTTCTCTCAAAAAGAAAATAATACAAATTCTCTTATACATGTATGTGTATATGTATGTTATGTCATTTATATGCAAAAAACCGGAAACAAAAATAACATATCGAAGGAAAATTTTTTGAAAGAACAAAGTTGAGATAGAAGAAGAAAGGAAAAATGTATAATTCAATCATTGCTGTTTTTATTAATTCGTTTTTTCTTTGTTCATATAAACGCTTTCTCTTGTGTTTTGTTTTTTTTACCCTCCACCATGGCATTGTGATGACAGGGAAAACGGATTTTTGGCCAAACATAAAGCGATCGTATATGCATGAAGAAAAGTATCATATTAGAGGTTTCGATTTCGAATGTGATATTTTTCAATTATTGACTGATTATTTTTTCTAATCATTGATTCTGCATAAAAGAAAACAAAACATAATTTTTTACAAATATTGCAAATATTGTCTGATTTTATTGAAAATGCATAGCTCTTGGTTTTAGGGTCGGTCGAATTAATTAATGATTTGATTTTTGTGTGATCAATGGGGAAGACTCCGTCGTAGCGGTTAATGAAAAAAATTGGGCTTACTAGCTTAAAATTAAGAGACTTCATAAGGTGGCAACATTTTTATCCATAGGTTTTATTTAAACAAATCACTGATAAAAATCTGGCACCATCTGACTAGGTAACTATGAGACTAGTAAGCTACTTTCTTGTTAAACGAGTAAATTCCATACAAATATTAAGCTAGTAAGCCCAATCGAACAGCCAAAATGTTTTATCTGCCGTTATCGAAATCTCGCTTAGTTATCGAGATATAAGGCGTTAAAGTTTAAAAATCCATTTTCTTCGTTCCAATTGACTCAAAATCGAAAATTAGATGGAAACATGCGATATATTTTTTAGTTATCGATAACTTCCATAATTATTACTAGCACTTCAAAATAAAACTAAAAAGATACAAAATATTTTTAATAATTTTTAAATAATGTTTCGCCTTCACACGATTTTTATAAAGTACAGAGTGATTTTTTTGAGGTTAGGATTTTCATGCATTAGTATTTGACAGATCACGTGGGATTTCAGACATGGTGTCAAAGAGAAAGATGCTCAGTATGCTTTGACATTTCATCATGAATCGTCTTACAAACGAACAACGCTTGCAAATTATTGAATTTTATTATCAAAATGCGTGCTCTGTTAAGAAAGTTCATTGCGCGCTTCCATTTTATGGTCAGTTTAATCGACCCACTGAAGCGGCTATTCGGGCTATTGTGACTAAATTTCGCACCAAATTTACATTGTTGGACATTAAACCACCAACACGCTTACGTAGAGTGCGAACTGAAGAAAATATCGCAGCTGTATCGGCCAGTGTTAATGATGACCACCAATATTCGATTCGTCGCCGTTCGCACCAATTGGGTCTCTGTTACTCAAAAACGTGGAAATGCCAAAATTGGACTAAGCGGATGGACCACCTAAGACGCAGCCGCGGTCAACATTTAAATGAAATTATCTTCAAAAAGTAAATGTCATGGACCAATCTAACGTTTCAAATAAAGAACCGATGAGATTTTGCAAATTTTATGCGTTTTTTTAAAAAAAAAAGTTATCAAGCTCTTAAAAAATCACCCTTTATCTATAGACGAGGATGCGCTTATGATTCCATTTTTTCCACAAATTGTCGTCCACAATATTAAAGGCCGCAAATGTTACTCTAATTGCGTGGCCTACTGCTCTTGGACTAATCATTTAAAATTTCTTCACATTGAATCGGTCCAACATTTTTAATTAAGAGACTTGATAAGTTGCAGGTTTTTCTAAAATGACCAAGAAAAGATCTTGCAACGCCCCTAAGAGAGTAGGCAACAAGCTAATTTTTGGTTAAGCGAGTAAATTCCATACAAATACAGGGAGCGGCAAAAGTCTCGAAGGGGCTTAAAACATTCATAACTTATTTAATTTTAAATTTAAATTTATTTTACTTGCAAAATAATAAAATATATCTGTGAAATTTATGTGTGAAAGATTACGTCACGTAAGTCACCACCATTTTCAGCCGCGAAAAGTTTTTTCAATAGCATTTTCCATGACACGAATCAGAGTATCTGGCTGCAACGCTCTTAGAGCCCAAACACAATGCTACACGCTGGCGGCGGCGAAACCAAACAAGAGAGAGAGAGCGGCTAGAATTGACATATTTTCTATTTTCATGAATTTTTGTATTTTAATTTAAAAAATTTAATCATTTGAAATGCGGATGAACAAAGAATACTAGAGATATTATAGTTAAACATAGCGTGTTGTACATACTATTTAAATAATGACAATTTATACAAAATATAACATTCATTTCAATAAATTTGTCCTCCATCATAATTTAATAGTTTAATTTACTATCAGACCTAATTGGGCTTTACATTAATCATTTATGTTGAATAAAATTAAGACTATTTTATTTTTTGGCATTCTTCTTCTTCTGAATGCTGGCATTCAGAGGCAAAGGGTTACTTTGTGCATTTTCAGTAATATGTGGCAACGCCATTTTTAGAATTTTGAGAGAATGAGAGAGCGCCTTCATGAAAATAGAATCAAATCTATTTTGGCGACGAGATGCTAGCCGCAGCGGCTGGCGGTGACGATTTTTCATCACCCATAAGAAATACATGTGTGAGCGGCCGCCGCCGCCGCAAGCGTGTAGCATTGTGTTCGGACTCTTATTTCGGCTCGAATATTCTTCTTCAGCTGTTTAAGGGTTCTGGGTTTATTGATATACACCCTCTCTTTTAAATAAATCCGTCGATCGGACCGGCAAATTGAATGCTGAATTTTTGGAAATTAAACGTTCGTCAAAAATCTCCCTTAGGAGGTACATAGTGGTTCGAGCAGTGTGTGCAGTGGCCCCATCTTGTTGGAACCATATCTCTGGTTTGTCAGAAAGAGCTGGCATTAGAAAATTTTGGAGCATCATCTCGGTATCGTTCGCCATTTACAGTTACAGCATTACAATTGTTATCTTCGAAAAAGAATGGTCCAATAATTCTTTTCTTTACAGAAAGTGGCCTTCCGCTTCGTGGAAGATCCCTCACTGAGCCTTGTTCCCGAAATCGCGTCACTAAGCGTCGAATCATTGATTCGGAGGGTGAATTCCGCACATTAAAATGACGACGATGGCACGTTGAGTTTGAATTATAGATCGATGATGTTCAAAATAAAATTCTGTGATTTTGGTTCGTTGGATAACGTTGTAACTTTCCATGATTAATCTTCCTGATTTATTTTCAAGTCCTAAAAAGAAAAAATAAATTAAAAAAGTTATTAATTTTTCAAATCCCTTCGTGACTTTTGCCGCACCCTGTATTAAGCTAATATGCCCAATCGAACAGACCTATTATATCTATAACTATGTCACTTATCGAAAATGTTAACTTTACTTTTTCTGTTATTAATTTTTCAAATCCCTTCGCGACTTTTGCCGCACCCTGTGTTAAGCTAATAAGCCCAATCGAGCAGACCTATATTACACTTATCGACAATTTTATCTTTACTTTTTGCCTCTCTTTGGGGTTTCTGTACAGATCTATTTTTCCTATATTTTTGGTTTCGATAACGCCATTTTTTTAATTTTTTCCAAATTATCTAAAAATAATAAAAAAATAAGAAAATCGATTTTTTAATTTTCAAATAAAATTTTTATTTTTATATAAATATTAGGAAGAAAAATTCTTTCAGTGTAGGAAACTCTAGCGTAAGAAGTGTAAATGTGAAGAGCATCTGAAATGATGAAATCTACATTCTCAGGAAAAAAAAAAACGAAAAACGTTTAATAATGAAGATTATATTGCCTAACCTTCGATAACGCCATTTTTTAATTTTTTCCAAATTATCTAAAAATAATAAAAAAATAAGAAGATCGATTTTTTAATTTTCAAATAAAATTTTTATTTTTATATAAATATTAGGAAGAAAAATTCTTTCAGTGTAGGACACTCTAGCGTAAGAAGTGTAAATGTGAAGAGCATCTGAAATGATGAAACCTACATTCTCAGGAAAAAAAAAAAACGAAAAACGTTTAATAATGAAGACTATATTGCCTAACCTTCGACAACGCCATTTTTTAATTTTTTCCAAATTATCTAAAAATAATAAAAAATAAGAAAATCGATTTTTTTAATTTTCAAATAAAATTTTTATTTTTATATAAATATTAGGAAGAAAAATTTTTTCAGTGTAGGAAACTCTAGCGTAAGAAGTGTAAATGTGAAGAGCATCTGAAATGATGAAACCTACATTCTCAGGAAAAAAAAACGAAAAACGTTTAATAATGAAGATTATATTGCCTAACCTTCGATAACGCCATTTTTTAATTTTTTTTCCAAATTATCCACAAATAATAAAAAATAAGAAAATCGATTTTTTAATTTTCAAATAAAATTTTTATTTTTATATAAATATTAGGAAGAAAAATTCTTTCAGTGTAGGAAACTCTAGCGTAAGAAGTGTAAATGTGAAGAGCATCTGAAATGCAAAATGATGAAACCTACATTCTCAGAAAAAAAAACAAAAAACGTTTAATAATGAAGATTATATTGTCTTAATATATTCTATAGTTTAAAGTCTAGCCGCTGCAGAATTTGAAGACCACTTCACAATGTTTTTTATGTCGTATCTTTCATACACTTAAACAAAAAAAGCCTGTTATTTACAGCATCGATTGTCTGCTGCTATCAGAAGGCACCTTTCTGCTATTACAGCACTTTTTCTGCCATAACAGCAGTTTTTCTGCAATCTTGCATCAGCATCACACTGCTAAAGAGTTTGCAGTCTGCTAAAAATGACTGCTGTTAATTGAAGCATAAAAATAGATAAAAATAAGCGTTTATAATTTAAATGGCTTTCTGATTGACGGTTAGAACGAGTTTAGCTGGAATTTTCTTTAATATTATTATTAAACTTTCAAGAAAACATTTTTTCTTTATTGCTAAAAACAGGTGTTTGCTATTTCAGCAGAAAATTTGCTCTTACAGCAGACTTTCTGCTTTCTTTTACTGACAAATTCCTTTGAGTCTACGGGGATTCTTTATAGGGGGTTTAGACACCCAAAATATACATTTTACATGATCTGATGTTGCCCCACAAATGCAAAACTTTGGGCAAAGCGGCGTTTTACACAAATATTTTGTTTGTCTATAGAGGTCTTTAAGGCCAAAGGGATTCCTTTAGGTTAGCTCATATTTTATTTTAACTTTTTTATTATCCACGCTGTGATTTGTATAGTGGAATCGTAGTGTTTTACATCGATCTAAGTATATAAACTATCTATCCTCTACCCCATTAACAATAAGTAAGAAATCAGTCTGAAATTTCTCAGTCATTGAATATGGGTGGCATTGGTTAGTGATTAGATTTTCAGCAGACAATGAAGATACAACTACATACTAACTGCTATGCACCCACTCGAGTAGGTTTGTATTATACGCATGAATGCCCGCGGTTGCTCAATGGAAACATGTGGCGTGTCTAAGGAAAGTTTTTCATACGGGACTGGTTTCGTCTTTAATGCACACGAACGGCATTAGGAATATTGACTTGGCATTGAAAAAAAAATAATAGCAAACTGTTGGCTGCAAATTTAGATGGCGACATGAAAATCACCCAAAAATAATTTTCAGCTCTGTGAAGATCCACCCAGAAGGTGGATTATGATGTTTAATCACGTTTTTAGGAGATATCCCGCTACCATAGTAGATTGCCACATATCGGAAAGAATTAAGCCCCAGTACTTGATGCAACGAATTTTTCGACTTAACGAACATTTTGAATTTTCTCGTACTTTTTATTTCCCGGGAAACGGGAATTATTTTTTTTTCAATTTACCAAGATCCCGGGACAGGACGCAAAATCGTCAGCTTTAATAAAATAAATCATTATATTTCTCATAAAAACATATTGTAATCAAGTTTTAAAGGATTTATAGAAATAACCCTCATCCGATTTGTAAAGAAATAATACTGGTTCAAAAGAATCAATGGGAATACATAATATGAGATAACACCACCTTTCCCTTCACTCATCATTCATTCCATCGCCTTATCTCCTAAATCATTTTCTCAAAGCAGAAAGTCTGTCGTAAGAGCAAATTTTCTGCTGAAAAAGAGATAGCAGATTTGGGTCTGCTGAAGTAGCAAACAACTGTTTGCTGTTTTTAGCAATAAAGAAAAAATGCTTTTTTTAAACTTTAAGCATATGTACACTTTGTAACAACACATCTTTTTTATTATTATTAAGTCTATAGATACAAATATCCTTACAGACTAAAAACATATACATATATACACTTAGATACTACAAATTAAGTATTTAAATACAGTAATGTTCAACATAGTACGTCGACTCTTCAAAGAAGGCAACTTGATAAGGCCAAGTCTAAATTCATATGTAGGCAGTGTACGGAAGTTCCATCCTCGCCCACGCAGACAAAATAAAAGGAATTGTTTCTGGACAGATTCCAAAAGATTACTATGAATAGTATAGGATGGGTCCCATATTACTGAACCATATTCAAGAATGCACCTAACCAAAGAGGTATATAAGTGTTTAGTGACAGAAGGATCGGAAAACTCCTTACTCCAACGTTTCATAAAACCAAGAGCACCATAAGCTTTGTTTACTACCATAGAAATGTGAGACCTGAAGTTCAAACGTTGATCCAATAGAATTCCAAGATCCAAAAAGGAAACTACAGACTCGAGTTTATGATCACCAAAAAAATAATTAGTTTCTAAATTTCTAGCTCTAGAAAATGACATATGTTTGCATTTCAACATATTTAGTTCCATTAAATTAATTTCACACCACTCATGAAAACTATTAAGATCAGACTGTAGAAAACATTGTTCAGTGGGATCTTTAAAGGATCGAAATATTTTTACATCATCAGCAGACAATAGAATATTAGAATGACGAACTACAGAGGGAAGATCATTAATAGATATTATAAATAGAATCGGACCAAGATGACTTCCTTGTGGTACACCGGATGATACAACTATATTTCGTGAGAGAGCTTTTCCAAATTTTACTCTTTGAATTCGACCATCTAAATAACATTTTAACCACGATAATAATGATTTACTAAAGCCCATCATATCTATTTTCATTAGCAGAAGGTTGTGATTTAGTTTATCAAAAGCCTTGCAAAAGTCTGTTTAAATGGAATCAGTTTGCATTCGGTTTCTAAAACCATCATTTTTTAACTGTAGTGAGTTCCAAAACATTCGTTATAGTTGATCGATATTTACGGAATCCATGTTGGCAGGACGACAACAATGAGGAAACTTGGTGCGATAACATAACAGTCATAATTTTTTCTAATAGCTTTGGAATGGCACTTAATTTTGCAATGCCTCTGTAATTTGATACTTCAATCTTGCTACCAGATTTAAAATGGGGGATTATATATGATTCCTTCCATAAAGGTGGTAAATATCTAAAACTTATTGATTTATTAAAGATTATTGAAAGAGGGTATGATAAAGTATCAGCACAGTATTTAAGTATGTTATTAGGGATCCCGTCTGGACAAGGATTAAATTTTCCGAAACCGTAAATCTGCTTATAATTGAAACATTTATAGGTGAAGCTTCAACAATATTATAAGGATAAGGAATAGAACGATCAAATTTTTTATTTGAGTAGGTCGATGAGAAAAAGTCTGCAAATAAGTTGCTAATTGATAAATCATCATCTGCTAAAATGGAACCAAATTTTAAAGAGTTAGGGAAACTTCGTGATCGGCGTTTGGAATTTACAAACTTATAGAAAGATTTAGGGTTATTTCTCAATTGGTTTTTCATGGTGATTATGTAATTCTTGTATGCACTTCTGTTCGCAATGTTGTATTCAGATCTTGCAATCGAATATTTAGAAAAATCAGCAGAGGAACCAGCTTTTTTGTATTTTTTAAATAATTTATTTTTCTTATTCTTCGATTTAGCTAAATGAAAATTGTTCCAAGGTGGGCCAATAGTATCATGTTTAAAAATTTTAGGAACTGTTTTTGACAATATAGGTTATTATAAGGTAATTTATTACCACTGAAAGATATTGCGATTGTCATTTTAATGATACGCATGTTGCACCAAGCTAAACTCGTTTTAACCAACCGTCAATCAGAAAGGCTTTTAAAATATGAACGCTTATTCTTTTATCTATTTTTATACTTCATTTAACAGCAGTAATTTTTAGCAGACTACAAACACTTTTGCAGTGTGAATGCTGATGCATGATTGCAGAAAAACTGCTGTAATAGCAGAAAAGTGCCTGTTGATTGGCAGCAGACAATCGCTGTTTTTATACCCTACACCACTTCGTGGTATAGGGTATTATAAGTTAGTTTCGCGCCAAATGTTTGTAACGCCAAGAAATAATCGAGCTAGACCCAGCTTTAAGTATACCGATCGGCTTAGAATCACCAGCTGAGTCGATTTAACGATGTCTGTCTGTCCGTCCGTCCGTCTGTTGTCCATCTAAGCTTGTTCGCACTCTACAGGTCGCAATTGTTGTCCGATTGTCATGAAACTTGGCAGAATTTATTTTTTCTGGCCAAGGACCATCGGTATTGAATTTGGAGGAAATCGGTTCAGATTTAGATATAGCCCCCATACAAATGTCGCTCCCGATTTTACATTTTCCGCTCTAGAAACAACATATTGTACCCGATTTTCTTTAAATTTTGCAGAACATCTTATAATCCAACTAGAAACACCTATGCAAAAATTGGGTAAGATCGGTTCAGATTTAGATATAGCCCCCATACAAATGTCGCTCCCGATTTGACATTTTCCGCTCTAGAAAAGACATATTGTACCCGATTTTCTTTAAATTTTGCAGAACATCTTATAATCCAACTAGAAATACGTATGCAAAAATTGGGTAAGATCGGTTCATATTTAGATATAGCCCCATACAAATGTCGCTCCCGATTTCACTTTTTCCGCTCTAAATCCACACATTGTACCCATTTTTCTTTAAAATTGGCACAACATCTTATAATCGAACTAGAAACATCTATGGTGAAAGTGGGTAAGATAGGTTCAGATTTAGATATAGACCTCATACAAATGTTGCTCCCGAATGTTTAACCGATTTTGGCCAAATTTTACATATTATATTTCACCAATAAACAGACATGGTGAAAGCGGGTCATATCGTTCAGGTTTCAATATACCCCCATACAAATGTCCTTTCCGATTTAACATTTTTTGTCAAACACATACATTTACAGGATGCAAAAATCCTTCCCGATTTCACTTTTTGAATGAATTGAATTGTAGTGAGATATATAGTCGGCTCCATCCGTCTTTAGCCTTTCCATACTGTTGGGGAGATGCCCATATGTCCATACTTTGGTATAACATAAATGGGGCCCATTCTGCTCTATTACAGCTCTAGAAACTACATCTTACCTCGGATCTTCATCAAATTTTGCAGATCATTCTATGTTTCAACTAGGAATACCTACCGTGAATGAGAAATATATTGGCGCATGTTTTGGCACAGGCCTCAAGTGTTGTTATAGGCCCCCTTCAAATGTCCGTCCGATTCACCCAATTACCTCTGTAAAATCTGTATTTGTCTTTGGATCATGATCAATTTTTCCAGATCATGTTATATTTACTTTGCTCGTAATATCTGCTGGAAAATTGGATCAATTACATTATTATTTACCATATTCATTAAATTTGATTAAAGATGAATTTATAGTATAGTTTATATGAACTACATAAAATTGATCCCATGAAATACCTGGAGTTAGTAATCAAAGCGAGGTAAATACGCAGGGAGTGGTGTAGGGTATTATATAGTCGGCCCCGCCCGACTTTAGCCTTTCCTTACTTGTTTTTTTTTTCTCTAAGTGTAGTAAATTGCTATTTTCAAGGTCGAAGATTTGTATCGCCTAGCTGACACATATCTAATTAAAAAGAGATATTTGTTAAATTATTTTGCTACCTTTTACAAATTTATAATGAAAACATGGCGAAAGAATGTGCTGAATTCCCGCGGGAATCCCGTACAAATTTTCCGGGATACTGGAAACAGAAAATATGCAAATTTCCGGGATTTTTTTCCGCGGGAAATCCCGGGACCAGTGGTGACGTTGGACCTAACTTCTTTAAGAAATGAGAACGGCGAACCTCATTGCTTGAAAAAGTGGTCGAAAATTGGACTTCCACATCTGAGCCATCCAGCCACGACGCCCACATGTCTCAAATTGTATTCAAACACCAATAAAATTATATAATATCATTATTTTATTTCTGATTATGGTGTCAATCAGAAGATGTAAAATACTCATGATCGAAACTATGCACCCACTACAATATTGATGAGCGAATTGGTCCGCCTTATTCTTATTCGTAGGTTTGTTTGGTCACATAAACAAGCTCCAATAATAACTACAACAACATTTTCGTCATATACCTACCATATGCCCCCATACATTAAATTAATGATAATCACACATAATAGACTCGTGACTGTCGTAGATAGAGTACCCCAACAAACAACTGATGTGTAATAGCAACACCATACTAATCACTCGACCACGAGACTAGACCAGACCAGACCCATATGTACGGCGGGTATACATAGCACACCGTTCGTACATGATGTACCACCGTCACCGCTTGCCAAAGCTACTGGGTAATGATGTACATATGTACATGTCTGTATGTACATACATACATACATATATACGAATGAATGCTGTGCACTCACAACAAGAAATCTTAGTTGTTGGTTGGGGTGGGGAGACGCTTGTGAGGTTTTGTGTGTAGCCAAACATTGCGCTTTTCCCCATCTCGCACAAATCGTCTCGTTTTTGTTTGCTTTTTAGTTGGTACTAGCCAACTGCGGTAGCAACATATCGAGAATGTCCCAAATTTAGTTGTTGTAAAAGTATTTTGAAATGGCAAAATGTTTTTGCTTGATTTATATTTAGAATTGCAGAGGAGGAATAATAGTCTTATTACTCTTCTTGGTTTTCCTCTATAAAACCTATTTACAATAGGCCTGTTTTGTTGGCTTTGCAGGATTGATAATCTAGTTACAAATTTACATGTTACTAGCCAAATCAATCAAGTTTGCCCAATGTCACATATTTACTCTTTTGCAGCACTACAAACACACGACAAACCATTTCACTCTAGGAAAGTTGTAAAATGAACACTGAACAACAATTGTATGGCATTACATTTTACAATTACAAGGCCCTGCGATGTCGGTCTGGCAACTTCACGAAAATCATATGGACGATTGACAAAAACTCGGAAAGATTTGTCTTGGGAATTTCGGAAGATTGTGCATATTTGTTGAAAAGATTTCTGTATGAATTCTGAACAAAATTTTATGGTAAATTCTAGTTTTGACATCTAAAATCTAAAAATTAAATTAAATATCTAACTAGTAAATCAAAAAAAAATTTTTTTTCAAATCCATGCTTTATGCAAGCAGAATTCTATTGGGCCTAGAAATTCTTTTTTAGTTATCTTTTGTAGAAGGAAAAATTACTGCAAAATTTCAGTTTTTTATCTGCCATAGAACGGCATATATTCGAAAATGGGTTTTAACTTCGTATGGGAGGTGCCACGCCCACATTTCCATTACCGCCCATTTTTGTCACAACTACGCACATTAATGCTAGATGTACTTACACAAAATTACAGTAGGTGTAATTTTGGTTTTAACTTCATATGGGAGGTGCCACGCCCACTTTTGCATTACCGCCCATTTTAGGCGCAACTACGCACATTGATGCTAGATGCACTTACACAAAATTTGAGCACTATACGTGTCATAGAACTGACACTATTCGATAATATGTTTTAACTTCGTATGGGAGGTGGTACGCCCACTATTCCAATACCGCCCATTTTTGGCAGAACTACGCACATTGATGGTAGATGCACTTACACAAAATTTCAGTACTCTAGGTGTCATAGAACTGACAATATTCAATAATAGGTTTTAACTTCGTATGGGAGATGCCACGCCCACTTTTCCAATACCGCCCATTTTTGGCACAACTATGCGAATTGATGCTAGATGCACTTACACAAAATTTCAGCACTCTAGGTGTCATAGAACTGACAATATTCAATAATAGGTTGTAACTTCGTATGGGAGGTGCCACGCCCCTTTGTCCAATTGGTCAAATTTTTCCATTTCCTTGTATTGTCATCGAAAATGATTAAGTGTGCAAAATTTGAGCAAAATTGGTTGAGAAAAAAGCTTTCAAAAATTGATTTCAAATTTTGTGGCACACATATATAGAAAGTAACCTTATATAAAGCATGGAAAAATAGGCCTGTTCGATTGGGCTTACTAGCTTACGATTAAGACACTTGATAAGGTGGCATCATTGTTACCCATTGGTTTACAAAGATAATGGAAATATATAGATAAAATAGTTGTAGTTGCAGCCATGACCACTAGGTGGCGAATGTGTAAAAAGTACATTTCATTCTATTTCACTCATAGTACATTCTAATTCACTCAATTTTGTTCTCTCTTATAAAAACGAATGAAAGTAAAAGTTACTTCCAATGACTTTTGTGGTTTTACGTCAAATACCACACTTCAGTTTATTTTCAATTTATTCGCTTTTATTTTCAATTTATTGCAGTTTTTAGAAAAAAAGGAAATTTTCTCTCCAAAATGACATTCAGTGCCATCTAAATAATTGTCTTCGTACTACGCATTTCTCTGAGAGTTTTGTTTAATCTATAAATTTCCATTATCTTTGTGGTTTATCAAGAAAATTCTGGCAGCAACACTAAGAGAGAAGTAAGCTACTTTCTTGTTAAGCGAGTAAATTCCATACAAAAGTTAAGCTAGTAAACCCAATCGAACAGGCCTAATGTAACTCTATAGTTTAGTTTTGTAGCCTTGTCACACTGCATAAGCTATAATGGCCGTGTGACAGCCTGCGAAATCTAGTTGAAATGACATAAGGTCGATTTACATAAGGTCATTTACTGCGGTATTAAATGATCTATCAGATGTAGGATTTGCATCCCGGGATTTCCCGCGGGAAAATTCCCGGGAATTCGCACATTTTTCGTTTCCCGTATCCCGGGAAATTCGTACGGGAATCCCGCGGGAATTCAGTAGAACATTTTACATATTTCTTCGCATATTTTTTCCATCATTTCCACAATAAAATTAAAAATTTTGTATAAAAATTTAGATCACGTGGTATGTCAAATATTGCAGTTGGATGACAAAATATTTTTAAGCTGCGTTCGGACATAGACTCAAAATCCACATTTTCGGATTTTTCCTGTCAAGCTCAATATGGGCATCTCCCAAAAAAGGTCTACCAAAAATCAGACCACACTAATAGCTTTTAACTTTAACTTTTTCCTTATTTCGACAACTTTTTTATTATGAAACTTGAAGTTAACATGTTCTCTTTTATTCCATGCTTTATATAAGGTTACTTTCTATATATGTTTGTGTGCCACAAAATTTGAAATCAATTTTTGAAAGCTTTTTTCTCAACCAATTTTGCTCAAATTTTGCACACTTAATCATTTTCGATGACAATACAAGGAAATGGAAAAATTTGACCAATTGGACAAAGGGGCGTGGTACCTCCCATACAAACCACAAATTAAAAATCTATTATTTCTGCTCCTGATAACGGTATTTAAACAAAATTTGGTACGTCGGTTTGGTGTGCATGTTGTAAGTGCTGCTGCAAATATGGGCGGGATTCTACAAAGGGGCGTGGTACCTCCCATACAAACCACAAATTAAAAATCTATTATTTCTGCTCCTGATAACGGTATTTGAACAAAATTTGGTACGTCGGTTTGGTGTGCATTTTTTAAGTGCTGCTGC
Source organism: Polietes domitor (assembly GCA_947397865.1). Classification (NCBI taxonomy): domain Eukaryota; kingdom Metazoa; phylum Arthropoda; class Insecta; order Diptera; family Muscidae; genus Polietes; species Polietes domitor. The sequence continues at coordinate 161,593,721 of OX377620.1, read as the reverse complement.
AAATATGAGCGGGAATGGACAAAGGGGCGTGGTACCTCCCATACAAACCACAAATTAAAAATCTATTATTTCTGCTCCTGATAACGGTATTTGAACAAAATTTGGTACGTCGGTTTGGTGTGGATTTTTTAAGTGCTGCTGCAAATATGAGCGGGAATGGACAAAGGGGCGTGGTACCTCCCATACAAACCACAAATTAAAAATCTATTATTTCTGCTCCTGATAACGGTATTTGAACAAAATTTGGTACGTCGGTTTGGTGTGCATTTTTTAAGTGCTGCTGCAAATATGAGCGGGAATGGACAAAGGGGCGTGGTACCTCCCATACAAACCACAAATTAAAAATCTATTATTTCTGCTCCTGATAACACAGTAATTTTTCCTTCTACAAAAGATAACTAAAAAAGAATTTCTAGGCCCAATAGAATTCTGCTTGCATAAAGCATGGATTTGAAAAAAAAATTTTTTGATTTACTAGTTTTTATTTTTATTAAAAGATGAAAAAAAATTACTAAATTTTTTTACTACGTGTGGAAATTTTGTCCTGTCCGTTTTGTCGCGTCCGTATTTCTGCTGTACCTAATTAAAAAAATTTAAGAGATAATTCTCGTATTTCATAAATCTACGAACAAAATATATTCTCTGACCTTCATTTACATGTATATATGGAAAAACAGAATTCTTAAAAAATCGGTGAACTTTGTATATTTCTATAAGACCTTCAAAAGTACTTCTATTTTTTGTCGCGTCAGTTTCAATGTCAATTTGTTTATAATTTTGCACTAAATCCTGACGATATATTTTTAAAATGTAGTACACCTTAAGCGGTTTAGAACACTAAAAAGGCTGATCGACTTTTTCAGTTTCTTTCTTGTTTTTGGCGTAGGCCACTAGGAGATGCCCATATGAAAAATTTAAAATCCGTGAAAAGTAGATTTTGGACGTGTATCTGAACGCCAAAAATAAAGAGTTTAAAGTTTTCGAAGCGACAGGACAAGAACAAACATTTCATTTAATGCTCTACTGACTATTAATGTGAACGATCGTTCTCCGTCGCGTCCACATTTCCAATAAAATAAGCAATATCTATTCTTTAATTAATTTTGAAACTTGAAAAGATGTTTAAATTGATCTCACATTGCGCTTTATTATTATATGAATTCTTTGTGAAATATATATATATTTTACTTTAATAAAATGAGAATGTTTCTTTAAATAAAATAAGCTTACCTCATGCTAAACAGTATGTTGACGATTTCCCGTGCTGTCCCGGGATCCCGGGAAATTGAAAAAATAATTCCCGTTTCCCGGGAAATAAAAAGTACGGGAAAATGCAAACCCTAATCAGGGTTGTTCTGCACATTAATTTTCATTTTATATTTCATATCTTTACTTGAAATGCAAAAGGACTTGAAATGCAAAAGAAAATACACATTCTCGTAAAATGTTAACCTTATATTGGCAAAAATGGCGACAAATTCTTAAAGTCATATAAATAAGGATTTTTTCCAAAAATATAGATTTTAAGTCGCATCGACATTACTGCATTCTCAGCATGTGATGTCCACACCAATATGTTTTTGCTCATTTATTTTAAAACAACTGAACATGCTTTGCTCAATTTGACAGTTGACATATTATGTTACACAAACGCACAATCAAAGATTTGTGTCTATAAGTTATAGATAAGTGGATATGGGAAAATTTTCAAAGCTTTTGGATCATGTTTTTGTGTGCCAAATCGTTGGTAATGAGAATAAGTATAGATATTTCTTAAAGCTCCGTTAGAGAAATTCGTACAGTCATTATGTATTGACATATCTACACTCAAAAGAATTTGTTAGTAAAAGAAACTGCTGAAAAAACAGATTTTCTGCTGAAAAAGTGTCAGCAGATTGTCCCTGCTAAAATTTAGCATTTAGTGTCAAATTCATTTATTTAAATAAAAATACTCTCGTGGAGTGTATAAAAATATTTTCAAACATTATAACGTGCAGGCAAAGCTTAAAATTGACTGTGAACTTAAAAATGGGTGGTGGCCAATATTTATGTATGTAAATTATCTCGATCGCTAAAAAATTCTAATTTTTTTTGCAAAATATAAGTTTTCTACAATATTAACGATTTTAATAAATTTTTTCAGAAATATCTATAATATCTCTTATTTTATCGTAGACGTATCGTATCAATATGATTATCTTCGGTCTATTCTGCACACATTAACCCACTTCAAGCCAATTGAACCAATTAGATATATTAACAATAATTTTAGAAAGAAAGTTATTACATGTCACTAATATTACTTGAAAGATATTCTTTATTATAGGCATATTGTCACGAGCTAATAGAAATTGAAGTTCCGTCAGTCTGAATGACTTTTAACTGCAGAACGCTCATTCTGTATCTTATTTTTATTTTTTAATTAACAGCAATAATTTTTAGCAGACTACCAACTATTCAGCAGTTTGAATGCTGACGCAAAACTGCAGATAAACTGTTGTTATGGCAGAAGACCTGCTTTAATAGCAGAAAAAGGGCCTGCTGATAGGTAGCAATCAATCTCTGCTGTTAATAGCAGACATTTTTTTCATAGTGTACTGATATTCTCGGATCCAAAATTCATTTTAGAATCCACATTCAAGGAATGCAGTAAAATAAAATTTATTTAAAATTTTCTTAAGAGAAGGAATATAAACAAACTATGAATATGTTTCAACATTTCAAAGTCAGAGTAAATAATTCAATACTAGTCATACAATTTATGAATGATTTGTTGATTCGTCAACAACCAGAGTATAATTTAATCATCATCGTCACCAAAATAGTCATGAAAAATCCCCAATCATAAAAAAGGTTTTTATACCCTACACCACTTCGTGGTCTAGGGTATTATAAGTTAGTTTCGCGCCAAATGTTTGTAACACCAAGAAATAATCGAGCTAGACCCACCTTTAAGTATACCGATCGGCTTAGAATCACCAGCTGAGTCGATTTAACGATGTCTGTCTGTCCGTCTGTCCGTCTGTCCGTCTGTCCGTCTGCTGTCCATCTAAGCTTGTTCGCACTCTACAGGTCGCAATTGTTGTCCGATTGTCATGAAACTTGGCAGAAGTTATTTTTTCTGGCCAAAGACCATCGGTATTGAATTTGGAGGAAATCGGTTCAGATTTAGATATAGCCCCCATACAAATGTCGGTCCCGATTTGACATTTTCCGCTCTAGAAACGACATATTGTACCCGATTTTCTTTAAATTTGGCAGAAAATCTTATAATCGAACTAGAAACACGTATGCAAAAATTAGGTAAGATCGGTGCAGATTCAGATATAGCCCCCATACAAATGTCGCTCCCGATTTGACATTTTCCGCTCTAGAAACGTCATATTGTACCCGATTTTCTTTAAATTTTGCAGAACATCTTATAATCGAACTAGAAATACGTATGCAAAAATTGGGTAAGATCGGTTCAGATTTAGATATAGTCCCCATACAAATGTCGCTCCCGATTTGACATTTTCCGCTGTAGAAGCGACATATTGTACCCGATTTTCTTTAAATTTTGCAGAACATCTTATAATCGAACTAGAAACACGTATGCAAAAATTGGATAAGATCGGTTCAGATTTAGATATAGCCACTATACAAATGTCGCTCCCGATTTGACATTTTCCGCTCTAGAAACGACATATTGTACCCGATTTTCTTTAAATTTGGCAGAACATCTTATAATTGAACTAGAAACACGTATGCAAAAATTGGGTAAGATCGGTTCAGATTCAACAACATTTTATAATCGAACTAAAAGCACCTATGCTGAAAGTGGGTACGATCGGTTCAGATTTAGATATAGCCCCCATACAAATGTCGCTCCCGATTTGATATTTTCCGCTCTAGAAACCACATATTGTACCCGATTTTCTTTAAATTTGGCAGAACATCTTATAATCGAACTAGAAACACGTATGCAAAAATTGGGTAAGATCTGTTCAGATTCAGATATAGCCCCCATACAAATGTCGCTCCCGATTTGACATTTTCCGCTGTAGAAACGACATATTGTACCCGATTTTCTTTAAATTGGCACAACATTTTATAATCGAACTAAAAGCACCTATGCTGAAAGTGGGTACGATCGGTTCAGATTTAGATATAGCCCCCATACAAATGTCGCTCCCGAATTCACTTTTTCCGCTTTAGAAACCACATATTGTACCCGATTTTCTTTAAAATTGGCACAACATTTTATAATCCAACTAAAAAACCTATGATGTAAGTGAGTAAGATCGGTTCAGATTTAGATATAGTCCTCATACAAATGTTGCTCGCGAATGTTTAACCGATTTTGGCCAAACTTTACATATTATATTTCATCAAGAAACAGACATGGTGAAAGCGGGTCAAATCTTCCAGGTTTCAATATACCCTTATACAAATGTCCTTTCCGATTTAACCTTTTTTGTCAAACACATACATTTACAGGATGCAAAAATCCTTCCCGATTTCAATTTTTTACCGAATTGAATTGCAATGAGAATTGTTTGGGTGATGCCCATATGTCCATACTTTGGTATGACTTTGGTTAACTACTGTATAATTTGTATTTGTCTGTCAGACAATTGGATCAGTTACCATATTATTTACCATATTCGTTAAATTTGACTAAAAATGAATTTATAGCATATAAATATGAATATAATTTATATAATTTGTATGAACTACATAAAATTGCTCCCATGAAATACCTGGGTTTAGTAATCAATGCGAGGTACATACGCAGGGAGTGGTGTAGGATATTATATAGTCGGCCCCGCCCGACTTTAGCCTTTCCTTACTTGTTATACCCTACACCACTTCGTGGGCTAGGGTATTATAAGTTAGTTTCGCCCCAAATGTTTGTAACACCAAGAAATAATCGAGGTAGACCCACCTTTAAGTATACCGATCGGCTTAGAATCACCAGCTGAGTCGATTTAACGATGTCTGTCTGTCCGTCTGCTGTCCATCTAAGCTTGTTCGCACTCTACAGGTCGCAATTGTTGTCCGATTGTCATGAAACTTGGCAGAAGTTATTTTTTCTGGCCAATGACCATCGGTATTGAATTTGGAGGAAATCGGTTCAGATTTAGATATAGCCCCCATACAAATGTCGCTCCCGATTTGACTTTTTCCGCCCTATAAAGCACATATAGTACCCGATTTTCTTTAAATTTGGCACAACATCTTATAATCCAACTAGAAACACCTATGCAAAAATTGGGTAAGATCGGTTCAGATTTAGATATAGCCCCCATACAAATGTCGCTCCCTATTTGACATTTTCTGCTCTAGAAACGACATATTGTACCCGATTTTCTTTAAATTTGGGAGAACATCTTATAATGCAACTAGAAACACGTATGCAAAAACTGGGTAAGATCGGTTCAGATTTAGATATAGCCCCCATACAAATGTCGCTCCCGATTTGACATTTTCCGCTCTAGAAACGACATATTGTACCCGATTTTCCTTAAATTTTGCACAACATCTTATAATCCAACTAGAAATACGTATGCAAAAATTGGGTAAGATCGGTTCAGATTTAGATATAGCCCCCATACAAATGTCGCTCCCGATTTCACTTTTTCCGCTCTAAAATCCACACATTGTACCCGTTTTTCTTTAAAATTGGCACAACATCTTATAATCGAACTAGAAACATCTATGGTGAAAGTGGGTAAGATTGGTTCAGATTTATATATAGACCTCATACAAATGTTGCTCCCGAATGTTTAACCGATTTTGGCCAAATTTTACATATTATATTTCACCAATAAACAGACATGGTGAAAGCGGGTCACATCGTTCCAGGTTTCAATATACCCCCATACAAATGTCCTTTCCGATTTAACATTTTTTGTCAAACACATACATTTACAGGATGCAAAAATCCTTCCCGATTTCACTTTTTTACCGAATTGAATTGCAATGAGAATTGTTTGGGTGATGCCCATATGTCCATACTTTGGTATGACTTTGGTATACTACTGTATAATTTGTATTTGTCTGTCGGACAATTAGATCAATTACCATACTCGGTAAATTTGACTGAAGATGAATTTATAGCATATAAATTATATGAATATAATTTGTATGAACTACATAAAATTGCTCCCATGAAATACCTTGGTTGAGTAATCAAAGCGAGGTACATACGCAGGAAGTTGTGTAGGGATTATATAGTCGGCCCCGCCCGACTTTAGCCTTTCCTTACTTGTTTATTTTAAAGAATTCGATTGAGTCTAAAAATTGTACTCAGCTTATGTACGTTTGTAGCTTAAATGAGTAAATAAAAAATGGAACTAGGAACAATATGTAGAATACAATAAAAAACACAACATATTTTGTGTTAAAACAACAATAACATATATAAGTTGTATATCGTGATGTGTCGGATGATGTCTTGTTGGATGAAAGCGAATGTTTATAAGAATTTGGAGCGCATTAATTTAATTTTTATTTTTTTTTTAATTATTAATTTTAATTTTTTGTTTTTCATACCTTTATTATATATTTTTTCTGAACAGCATAGCCTTCGGAAGATGGTCGCCAACGACCAAAATCACGATAAAGGTAGTGTGCAGCCAAATGTCACCGAGACATTTGTAATAAAATTTGCGAATACTTACGCCCGTGTTCATATAGCTCCGTTAGAGTTAACCAAGAGTTATAGATGAACATTGACATCCTATCTTTAGATTAACGGAGCTACATGAAAACGGGGGTAAATATTTTTAAAAGTACGTCGAATATCCCTACAAGTATTTTATGAAATTCCCACAAAAGTCCCCATTTCATATTTTTGCTCCTTTTGGCCATCATAAAATATGCACATCTGGTAAGGCTGTAAAATTAAGGAATTTTAAGTTTATTATACCCTCCACTATTTTTTTCCATGCTTTATATAAGGTTACTTTCTATATATGTTTGAGTGCCACAAAATTTGAAATCAATTTTTGAAAGCTTTTTTCTCAACCAATTTTGCTCAAATTTTGCACACTTAATCATTTTCGATGACAATACAAGGAAATGGAAAAATTTGACCAATTGGACAAAGGGGCGTGGCACCTCCCATACGAAGTTAAAACCTATTATTGAATATAGTCAGTTCTATGACACCTATAGTGCTGACATTTTGTGTAAGTGCATCTAGCATCAATTCGCATAGTTGTGCCAAAAATGGGCGGTATTGGAAAAGTGGGCGTGGCACCTCCCATACGAAGTTAAAACCTATTATTGAATATTGTCAGTTCTATGACACCTATAGTTCTGAAATTTTGTGTAAGTGCATCTAGCATCAATTCGCATAGTTGTGCCAAAAATGGGCGGTATTGGAAAAGTGGGCGTGGCACCTCCCATACGAAGTTAAAACCTATTATTGAATATAGTCAGTTCTATGACACCTAGAGTGCTGAAATTTTGTGTAAGTGCATCTAGCATCAATGTGCGTAGTTCTGCCCAAAAATGGGCGGTATTGGAATAGTGGGCGTGGAACCTCCCATACGAAGTTAAAACATATTATCGAATAGTGTCAGTTCTATGACACGTATAGTGCTCAAATTTTGTGTAAGTGCATCTAGCATCAATGTGCGTAGTTGCGCCTAAAATGGGCGGTAATGCAAAAGTGGGCGTGGCACCTCCCATATGAAGTTAAAACCAAAATTACACCTACTGTAATTTTGTGTAAGTGCATCTAGCATTAATGTGCGTAGTTGTGACAAAAATGGGCGGTAATGGAAATGTGGGCGTGGCACCTCCCATACGAAGTTAAAACCCATTTTCGAATATATGCCGTTCTATGGCAGATAAAAAACTGAAATTTTGCAGTAATTTTTCCTTCTACAAAAGATAACTAAAAAAGAATTTCTAGGCCCAATAGAATTCTGCTTGCATAAAGCATGGATTTGAAAAAAAAAATTTAGTACGCACATACTCAAACAAGTAAAAATTACTCAAAGTTAGTTTTATTTACTCATTTAAACTGCAAACGTACTTAAGTTGAGTAAAATTTTTAAACTCAATTTTATGTGTACATCAACTGCTTCATCTATTTGAAATCATTATATTGTCTAGAACGAAATGAATAATTTAATGGGGTGATCAAAATATTCTTTTATTCAATTCATTGATAATTTGATTTTGTTGTGGTCGAATAAAAAAACTTTCTTTGTTTTTGGGGATCATTGGTGATTTTTCATGGCTATTTTGGGGACAAGGAATAAATTCATCTGGCAAGCTTGGTTACATGTGTTTGAATTCGAAATCGATTGGCGCAGAAGCAAGCCGATGACAATATGCCGGCGGCGGATGCTTGTGCAAAAACTGAAGGATGAGGCGGCTTATCGGCTTTGCGCCGATTTTCGGCTTCGAGCAGATTTTTTGGCTACGCCGATTTTCGAATTCGAGCCGATTTTACCTGGTTGCCAGAAATTTGTTCCGCTACAGCTGTAGTTGCTTCCCAGTTGGCAGGATCCAAATTGTTTCGTTTTTATACCCTCCACCTCCAGGATGGGGGTATACTAACTTTGTCATTCCGTTTATAACACCTTGAAATATCGACCTGAGACCCTATAAAGTATATATATTATTGATCGTCATAAAATTCTAAGGCGATCTAGCCATGTCCGTCCGTCCGTCTGTTGAAAGCACGCTAGCATCTAAACGAAAGGAGCTAGAACGTTCAAATTTTCCATAAATGTGTCTTATAGTCGTAGATCGGTTGGGATTGAAATGGGGCGAAATCGGCCCAAAGGGAAACATTTTTTCCCTCACAAGGACTAAAAATACCCATAATAATCCCTAATATTTTAGCGTATTTAAGCATGTTTTTTGGTACCAACCAAACGGCTGTACCTAGAATAATGAAATTCTGATTGCATAGATAAGTGAAATACACCGATTTTTCAAAATTCGTACTTTTTGGGGTTAAAATGAAAAAAGGGGATAAAAATAGTACCAATGTAATGACCGCAGCTAGAGTCATGAAATTCGGAGTATACATTCCTCTGAGTGTGTAGACACGGAAAATAAACTGATTTTTCGAAATTCGTACTTTTTGGGGTTAAAATGAAAAAAAGGGGTTTAAAATAGTACCAATCAAATGTCCGCAGCTAGAGTCATGAAAATCGGAGTATACATTCCTCTGAGTGTGTAGACACGGAAAATAAACTGATTTTTCGAAATTTGTACATTTTGGTGTTGAAATGAAAAAAGGGGGATACAAATAGTACCAACCAAATGACCGCAGCTAGAGTCATGCAATTCGGAGTATACATTCCTCTGACTGCGTAGACACGGAAAATAAACGGATTTTGCGAAAATCGTACTTTCAAGGGATGCAATGGTACAGAGGGATAAAAAAGTACCAACTAAACGACTACAGCTAGAATGATGAAATTATAATTGCGTAGAAACGTCAAGGGGACAAAAATGGTACCAACCAAATGGGCGCAGCTGGAATCATGGAATTCGGTGTATACATTCCTCTGACTGCATAGACACTCAAAATAAAAAGTTTTTTTTCTAAATTCGTACTCTTTCTTTTACGGCAAAAATTGGTGGAATCATGAAGTTAGGTTATCTTTCACTGTGTACGTGAGAGATAATGGATTTTCAAAATTTGTATTTTGGAATTAAAATAGAATGGAAATACAACCAACTGTAGCACCCACTATGTACCAATATTGATGGTATTTAAGCTTTTTGAAAATATAAATATAAGAATATTTATTTTTTGATTTGAAATAAATAATGGGTTGAAATAATTAAAACATTATATTTATTCCATGCTTTATATAAGGTTACTTTCTATATATGTTTGTGTGCCACAAAATTTGAAATCAATTTTTGAAAGCTTTATTCTCAACCAATTTTGCTCAAATTTTGCACACTTAATCATTTTCGATGACAATACAAGGAAATGGAAAAATTTGACCAATTGGACAAAGGGGCGTGGCACCTCCCATACGAAGTTAAAACTTATTATTGAATATTGTCAGTTCTATGACACCTAGAGTGCTGAAATTTTGTGTAAGTGCATCTAGCATCAATTCGCATAGTTGTGCCAAAAATGGGCGGTATTGGAAAAGTGGGCGTGGCATCTCCCATACGAAGTTAAAACCTATTATTGAATATTGTCAGTTCTATGACACCTAGAGTGCTGAAATTTTGTGTAAGTGCATCTAGCATCAATTCGCATAGTTGTGCCAAAAAGGGGCGGTATTGTAAAAGTGGGCGTGGCACCTCCCATACGAAGTTAAAACCTATTATTGAATATTGTCAGTTCTATGACACCTAGAGTGCTGAAATTTTGTGTAAGTGCATCTAGCATCAATTCGCATAGTTGTGCCAAAAATGGGCGGTATTGGAAAAGTGGGCGTGGCACCTCCCATACGAAGTTAAAACCTATTATTGAATATTGTCAGTTCTATGACACCTAGAGTGCTGAAATTTTGTGTAAGTGCATCTACCATCAATGTGCGTAGTTCTGCAAAAAATGGGCGGTATTGGAATAGTGGGCGTACCACCTCCCATACGAAGTTAAAACATATTATCGAATAGTGTCAGTTCTATGACACGTATAGTGCTCAAATTTTGTGTAAGTGCATCTAGCATCAATGTGCGTAGTTGCGCCTAAAATGGGCGGTAATGCAAAAGTGGGCGTGGCACCTCCCATATGAAGTTAAAACCAAAATTACACCTACTGTAATTTTGTGTAAGTGCATCTAGCATTAATGTGCGTAGTTGTGACAAAAATGGGCGGTAATGGAAATGTGGGCGTGGCACCTCCCATACGAAGTTAAAACCCATTTTCGAATATATGCCGTTCTATGGCAGATAAAAAACTGAAATTTTGCAGTAATTTTTCCTTCTACAAAAGATAACTAAAAAAGAATTTCTAGGCCCAATAGAATTCTGCTTGCATAAAGCATGGATTTGAAAAAAAATTTTTTTTGATTTACTAGTTTATTTATAAAATTATTTTTTCAATATTTGTATTTGTTTTGGTTTGGCTATATTAAAAAAAATATATATATAATAAAAATAAATATATTTTCCTGTAATATTACTGCACTTCTACGAAAACCGATAACCTCTGTGGAATGCAATCAATGGTGGAGGGTATATAAAGTTCGCCCCGGCCGAACTTATCACCCTTTTTACTTGTTACATATGCCCTTTTGCTCGAATAGATAATCAAAACATAAGCAAACGTAACGTAACCGATCAATTTTGTTATATGCATTCTAACGAATTCACACCAAACTAGGGTTTGGGGTTTCCCGAACTTTTTTCATTTCCCGGGAAAACGGGAATGAAAAATTTCATTCCTGGGAATTCTCGGAAAAAAGTAATTTATTTGTAGATATGTCCAATGTGGTTTAAAATATCAACACTTAATAACTGATGTGTTTTTTAAATACTGATTTAATAACACATTAAAAACGAATGTTTTTTTTTTTCAAATATTTTGCAAATTACTTTTTATTTTACAAATATTTTACTCTATATCGCAGGCACAATATCAATTATCAAAATTAAAAATGATTAAGGAAACAAATAACTCCTATGACGGAGAATGTTATGATGATTTAGAATATTCATTCGTCTGAATACGAAAATATTTTATAGAAATAGAGGGGAAATATTCTAAACTGTAAAAACAATAGAAACATAAAAAATTTAATATTAATTTATTAAATTCGTAAAAAATAAAAACATTGAAATAATCCAGTCATTAGTTCTTACTAAGAGTCATTTAAATATACTATTAGAATTCTCTTAAAAGTTTCCAGGCGAACAATTTTAATCGTAGACCATTTCTTACTGGTTTCATACGTAAAGTAAATTGTTCTTTAAGAACATTTTCACATTTTATATCGTCGATTCTTCTAGGAAAACAAGAAATTTAAGAAATGTAAGTATTGTCGGTATGGTATTCTTATTTCACAATAATTATTATTCCCTACCTGGATTTCGCAAAAAATGGCTACTTACCGAATTTAAAAAGTTTTGTTTGTAGTAATATAATGTAAACCAATACTCATTATTATTGTCAGTAATGTAAATACAGTGCGAGCTCGATGATCGCAACCACCTATTATCGCAACTGCTCGTTGTTTGCAATCAACTTAATATTAGCATTGGAGTCTTTATAAGCGCAACTTCTATACAAAAGTTGTGATGTTCCTTTTCTATTTTCTAGATAGATGAAAATACTTTGAATTTAACCAAGGACGAAACTGAATTAGAAGGACCACGCATTAGTAAGAACACATATAATCGTCTCAGTAGACTTGGATGTGGAAATGTACGGCGATATTTACAAGAATTGATACTATCGAAATGAATATCATTGCGACTTCAATTGAAATCATCGAGATATTGAACATAAAATCATATATTTTTACCAGACATTAGTGCAGGGTGTAAACTTCGACCAACTGTAGTCATTCCTTACAGTTTTTTGCTTAGCTTATTTCCTGCTTCATACTACACTAACTTTATTGTCGGAGATCCGTTAAATAGATGATTTGGACAATTGTGGTCTGCAGATTGCAAATCTCGTTAGAGTATCCTCAAATCAAAGTTTTCGTGAAATCGAAATTTCAAAAGGAAAGGTCACCGGCCTAAACTATCGAAAGTTTATATTTTCCAGAGTTGATATCGAAATTTTCAAAATCCAATTAAAGCATTTAGAATTACTGAGAGCTCATTCGAACCCTAATTATCCAGAAACAATTCGCCGAGTCCAAAATCTACATACTTACTTTCATACCTTTGCATACTTTACCAAAAAGTTCAGTAAAATTATTAAGACAATTATTCAAAGGTCAATTGGGGGTTTGGTTATCGCAACTATTCGGTTATTGCAACAGGCATGGACAGTAAATAGTTGTGAACATCGAGCTATACAGAGAGAATTTGAAATACATCTAAAAATTCCAATTTATATAGTAATATATATTTTTTAATATTTCCCGTATTCCCGGGAAATTGAAAAATTCGATTCGGGAATTCCCGGACCCCAAACCCTACACCAAACCCATGCTCAGATATGTTAACTAAATCTACTTATTTGGGATTTCAATAGCTTTTTTAGACAACATGCAAAATCTAGCTTAGTTCTATCGTTAGTAGGGCTGTGTTTCCTTAAGCCGGGATAACAAGCTGCGATAACAAAACGTTAAAAATTTAATTTTTTGCTCAAAATAAAAAAGTATTTTTTTTTTCACATTGTCGCCAACTATAATAAAAATACAAGGTGGCGCAAAAATAAACTTCCGATGTTTTTTGGCTGTAATTTAAAAAAATGAAAAACTTTGATTCTTCTTGTGGATTATTCTTGTCTTTTAATTTATTTTACATCAAGTCGAGAATATGATGTCATGTAAATGGCCGCCGCCACAGTTGATTGTCATTTGAGCCCTTTTTATGGCATTTTCCATTACTTTGGCCAAAACTTCCGGCCTCACATTCTTGGCGGATATTGTCTTTAAGAGCTGCAAGAGTCTGAGGCTTTTTGACATAAACCCGCGACTTCAAAAAGCCCCACAAAAAGAAGTCTGGAGCGGTCAAATCAGGCGATCTTGCTGGCCAGTGCAAATCGCCAAAACGGGAGATTAGGCGCCCGGGAAATGCATCCTTCAGCATATCGGTTGTGACACGTGCAGTGTGTGCCGTTGCACCGTCCTGTTGGAACCACATGTTTTCCAACCCCAATTCATCAAGTTGCGGCAAAAAGAACTCGTTGATCATTGCTCTGTAGCGCTCACCATTCACAGTAACCGTTTGGCCCGCGACGTCTTCGAAGAAAAAAGGTCCGATGACTCCTCCAGCGAAAACAGCACACCATACAGTGACTTTGAGCGGGTGTAATAGCTCTTCGTGGGTTACACGCGGATTTTCAGAGCCCCAGAAGCGTAAATTTTGCTTATTTACGTACCCGCTAAGATGGAAATGGGCCTCATCACTCATGATTATTTTTGATGAAAAATCATCTTCCTGTTGGTGGTGATTAAGGATGGCTTGAGCGTATGTTAGACGCGATTGGCGGTCAGCAGCTAACAGCTGATGCACCGTCTGGACTTTGTATGGAAACATCTTCAAATCTTGTACCAAAATTCGCTGTAAAGACCGTCGACTGATCGATGTCGACGGCGCTTCCATGGCATCCTCGGCTACAGCAGCAATATTCTCTGTAGAACGGCTACTCCGGGGTCTGCCACGCCTGGCAGCATATCGTGTTGTGCCAGTCTCTTCGAGGCGAGCGGCTAAACGTCGCAGTGTTTCACCAGTAGGCGTTGGACGGCTAGGAAATCTGCGACGAAATTCACGTTGTGCCAAAGTCACCGACCGATTATTGGTCATATAAATAGTCACCAATATTCCGCGTTCTGGAGCAGTGTAGCGTAACATTGTTTATTAACGTGTATTTCTCATGTGTTTACTACACAAATGTCAAAACAGAACTGACATTAGGGGCCAATCACAAAATTTATAGCATTTTCTGATAGGAGGATTACTTTTGCGCCACCTTGTATATGTATATATCAAAACAAATTTTCAAAGAAATATTTTCTGTTGACTTTTTTGGACTTAGACCTCGATAACCATAATTTTGACTTACACTGAATAATTATCCAGCCTAAGTTCAAAATTTTTAACACAAAATTATTTTTTCAAAATTTGTTTTTATACGCACATTGGTACTGCTTTTGGCGTTAATTTTAAAAACGATTTTTTATTTTGAGTGAAATTTGACCATTTTATTTAGATTTTTCTTATCGCAGCATAGTTATTCTGTCTTAAAGAAAAACAGCCATAGTGTCAAATTTGTATGGGATCAGACACCTGTAAATCGTCGCATCATAAATCCATGTTCGGATATGGTAACAAAATCTACATGTAGAAATCTTCTACAATCGCCATACAAATTGTAATAGATTTCTTGACAAAATAACAAACAAGTGTATTTTGTAAATCCAAATCCAATTTTTATCATATTTTCGAGAAATCAAAAAAAATTAGTTGAACTACGACTTTATTGATTTCAGCATACTTCGTAGAGGTAGAAGTTTAAAGAAAAGTGCTACGTATAGATTATTCAAAAAACCCTTTTCTCGTGTTGTACTTATGAATAAGTATAGCATGTGTGTGCATAAGTATGTACATGTACTTTTCGGTCACATTTTTACTATTTTCTTTATTTATTTTTCGTCGTTATCTTTACATTTTCTTGATTTATGTAGTAGGTAAATGTTAAAATGAAATAATCAGGTACAAATGAATGTATGAATGTGTACAAATACATATGAACGCAAAATTCGACAAAAAGAAGTGCGATAATAGCAAACAACATGTGGCGCTGAAATTTTAGTGCAACCTTGGACCTAAGACTTGAAAAGCGCGTGTAGTTTATTTCTATTTTTGATTTGGCATTTATTCTAATCGTTACAGGTTAACTATAGAAAATTAAAAAAAAACTATTTTAATAAAAAAACTGCATTGATAATAACGATGTCGTCTCTCAGGCGTAGGGAGAACTTAAATGTTTTTAAAGTTGTTCATTTACATATTTGTAAAATTTTGATGAGCTATTTTCGTAAATAAAGACGGCTCATAAACCATGTGTTATCAAAATTCACCACTTCGGGATTTGGTTAAAAATCAACTACAATTGTAAGGAGCGTGTCGATTTCGCCCGTTGTTTTAAAAATCCTGAATAAGATTTTTTAATATATCCCAATATAGCTATATGAGACTTTTTTACTTTACATGAAAGCATTCTTTGTATAATAGTTTCATTTAAGTGCGATTAGGGTGATTTTGCATTTATTTTTGAGCACAATTCATTTTTTAATTTGCTTTTTTTGACATGGGCATTTTGCCACATGGAATTGTGTATGATAGCGAAAAATCGAGAAATTCACGACCTCGGAACAATAACTGGTGGACATATTATGGATATCTCGCCTAGTTATTGAGGTGTCGGACGTTTAAATTTGAAAAAATCTAAAAAAAACGTTTTTAATTTTTATAAAATTAGGTTAATATGAAATAAAAAAACAAAGAACAATTGGCATGATCACATTTACTACTAGACTGCATACTACCTGTCGCCATGGGTCAAAAGTCATGATAGTGGTAGTAGTGAGAAAAATATAAAAAAAATGAAAAAAATAAAAAATCGATTTTTTATATTCAGCTCATTTTAATTGAAAAAATCGGTTAAAATTGTTCGATAACTATAGACTTGATAGTATCGAGTTTTTTGAAGCTACAAATATTGGAAAACAGACTCAAGGAAAACTAACAAGTAAAAACGGCGTTAAGTTCCGCCGGGCCGAACTTTATATACCCTCCACCATGGATTGCATTCCACAGAGGTTGTCGGTTTTCGTAGAAGTGCAGTAATATTACAGGAAAATATAATTTTTTTAATATAGCCAAACCAAAACAAATATTGAAAAAAATTATAAATAAATATAATATTTTAGTTATTTCAAACCACGCTTATAAGGTAATGCTACCAATACGTCAATTCAAAAAATAAATATTCTTATATTTATATTTTCAAAGCCATAAATATTAGTAGATAGTGGGTGCTACAATTGTATACTCCGAATTTCATGACTCTAGCTGCGGTCATTTGATTGGTACTATTTGTATCCCCTTTTTTCATTTTAACCCCAAAAAGTACGAATTTCGAAAAATCAGTTTATTTTCCGTGTCTACACACTCAGAGGAATGTATACTCCGAATTTCATGACTCTAGCTGCGGTCATTAGATTGGTACTATTTTTATCCCCTTTTTTCATTTTAACCCCAAAAAGTACGAATTTTGAAAAATCCGTGTATTTTACTTATCTATGCAATCAGAGGATGTATACACCGAATTTCATTATTCTAGGTACAGCCGTTTGGTTGGTACCATTTTTATCCCTCTATTCCTATTTTGCCCCTTAAAAGTACGAATTTGGAAAAAATACTTTTATATTATATATCTACTCAATTAGAGTAATGTACACACCGAATTTCGTGTTTCTAGCTGTTGACGTTTAATATGTACCCTTTTTGCCCCATTTCACCCCCTACAAATAATAATCACTTTATGGTGCACGTTTTTGCTATAAGGGGAATGCGCATACCAAATATCAAGCAAATATAAACAGACATATTCAAAAAACATGCTTAAATACGCTAAAATATTAGGGATTATTATGGGTATTTTTAGTCCTTGTGAGGGAAAAAATGTTTCCCTTTGGGCCGATTTCGCCCCATTTCAATCCCAACTGATCTACGACTATAAGACGCATTTATGGAAAATTTGAACGTTCTAGCTCCTTTCGTTTAGATGCTAGCGTGCTTTCAACAGACGGACAGACGGACATGGCTAGATCGTGTTAGAATTTTATGACGATCAAGAATATATATACTTTATAGGGTCGCAGGTTGATATTTCAAGGTGTTACAAACGGAATGACAAAGTTACTATACCTCCATCCTGGAGGTGGAGGGTATAAAAATATGTGTCTCTCAGTGTGCTTTTTAGTAGTGAGGACAATATCCCACTTCAAATCAAATATTGATTACAGACCGAAATAAAACAAACTAAACAAAAATAAAAAAATAACTAAGAACAATTGGCATGATCACATTTTCTACTAGGCTGTATACTACCAGCCACCTGAAGGAGGTCGCCATGGGCCAAAAATCATGATCATTTTAATTGAAAAAAAAAGCGAAAAATCGCTTAAAATTGTTCGACTCGATATTATCGAGTTTTTTTAAGCTAAACACATTGGGAAACTAAAAAATATGTGTGGCTCATCGTGAGAACAGTATCCCACTTCAAATCAAATATTGAATACTGACCGAAATAAAACAAACGAAAAAATAAAAATCGATTTTTCATTATTTAGCTATTTTGAATGAAATAAAATCGGTTAACTATCGACTCGATAGTATCGAGTTATCGAAACTAAAAATATCGGAAAACTGACTTATAGAAAACTAAAAATACTACTATCACACACAATTGAGAGTCGAATGCGATTGTCAGACGAAAGAAGAAAAAAGTCAAAACAAAATTCATATTTCCACAATCGATAAATAAGGAAGTTATCGATGTTTTTATTTGTTTCTAATTTTTGAAATTTTTTGAAAATATTCATTTTTTTGGAACGAAAAAAATCGATTTTCGTAATTTTTTAAAACTTTAATCTTTTATATCTCGTTGACTGAGCGAGATATCGACAACAAATTTGTATTCGTATTTTGTGGTGTTCAATCCAAAAATAAAGTCAGATAGTGGGGCTTCGCATATCATATTCTCCCCCAATTGTGATAATCTCAACTTTTCGAGATTATCTCGCATTTTTCAGTGCCGAGAGAAAAACAGAAAGTTCTCACAGTCACCAATATGCAACGTTTCAGTTTCATTTCACATGTTTCGTGAGAAATGTTCTGCAACTTCTGTATAGAGAGTAGAGTAGCTACTGTTTTTTTTTATTATTTTTCCATTATTTAGTAATTGTTGATAGAGAGTTATATGAATGTCGAAAGTATTGTTTATGCAGGTATTTTGAATATATCCACACACACACACATTTGTTAAAAAAATTCCTCCGATTGTTTTTATTTCGCTCCTGCAATATTGTACCTAGTTAAATTTCTTAACTAGAATCGAACCAATGATTTGGTAAGCGAGACGCTCATTGTGATATGAGAACAGAACTACAACAACGAACACACAAACGAAAATTTTAATGCGGTTAATTAGGTTCGCAACTGTTTGCAAGATAAGATAAAAATAAACAGCACATTTGACAAAAAAACAACAACAAAAAGTGAATGTGGTGTGTCTGTGTTTGTGTTTGTGCGGTGTAGTGGCAAGTAAGAAGAAAAATGAAAGTTATACAATGAAAAACGACGACGCTAAACGCATTCTTGACGAAAAACAACAACAATAAAACGGCATCGACAGCAACAGAAAACCAACGTGTTTTATGTATCGTCGGTGTTGTCGCTGCTGCTGTTCTGTGGCATGGTACAAAAACAGCAACAACAATCTTATTGGGAACGACGCCAAATACTCACTAATCATTTAAAAATTATAAATATAGCAACAACAGCAACAATGGAAGCACGATGAACGGCAAAACACAACGAAATCCGCAATTTGACTCGTTAAACAGAAACAAAGTAGAGACATTGTTTTATTTTTAAACAAAACAAAACAAAACACAAAAAAGAACGAGAAAAGTATTTAAAGATGATTCGAAACTACTTCTATCTATGTATGTATGTATTTACACAAATCTGTATGGATGTACGTATGTATTGTATCTACGTACATTCGCATACTCGAACCGAAATGTGTCCGTTTTCGGCCACATAATCACAAAAACTAAATCAGCATTCTCACAATATTTTCTCTCTGTGCAAAAGGTGGGGTGTGTACACCGTAGAATATACTACGCGCATCAGTGTTGTCTAACGTTGTATTAAGGCTCTCGCACACCAAAGCTGTTGAAGGCGTTGCGTTTTTTTGAACAGCTGATTCGGCAAACCTAAAGAAAGCATTGTGCACACCGAGGCGTGTGTCTTGACGTATTTATGTACGGATTTTTTTTTTGACGCCGGCGTCAAGCGTAAAAAATATCTTGGTGTGTCTAATGCTTTAGGGTGGTGGTCGGCACAAAGAGAGCATGACAAGTGAGAATTTGTTGGAGTGTTGGCTCGGTGTGGTGGTGGTGCTTGTTTTGCACTAAAATTCTTCGTTCTCTTATAGCCTTTTCAAGCTGCATGCAAAATGAAGCAAGGTCGATTTACAAATGTCAAATTTGTATGGGATCTGACAGTTGCAAATCGATCTTATGTCATTTGAGCTCGATTTCGCATGCAGTCTGAAAAGGCTATAACTCTCTGATGTGAGAGCTATGTACGTATAAAAGGACGGAGCAGTTTGTGGCGCACGCCAAGTGGAGAGCACAATCACAATGCGATACGCTGGCGGTGGCCGTTTTCACATGTATTTCTTATATGAAATAAGAAATACATAATATGAAAACCATTGTGGTTACAATAGCGATTTTTGTTGATACTTTCAAAACACAAAAATGCAATTAGAAGGTAGGTCGCGTTTCAAAATTGGGACTACACAGTAAAAAATAGTTATGTTTTTCAAACAATTTTTTTCGGACTGTTTGAATTTTGTTTAAGAAGTTGCCACTTTTGGGAAAACAAGGCTAAAATTTGGTGAGGATATGTATTTTGCCAATCAAAAACTACGAGTTTGAGTTTTGCGTTGTTCGGCAAGTCTATTATGTTCTACATATTTCAGCAGAAACTTCCCAAAATTGACAACTTACTTAGTCGTCCAACAAATTATATGGAATAAATCCTAAAAACTTTCCCCCATTTAATATTGTGTTTATTGTTAATAATTCATTCGCTGTTTTTGTTATATGTACATGTTTTTTTTTTTCTACAAACAATCTTATTCATTCTTTGTCGGTAGCTGTAGAAAGAACGCCGCCAAAATGGTAACAATATATATAATATAATGCTCGGGAAATATGTACGAGATTTTCATACGTGCATTCGTCAATAAAATGTATATGTGTGTATGTGCGTACGCGTGTTCGTGGGATAGTGTTTTTTGGGAGGATACAATACAAACGTTGTTTTTAGTTTCATATACGTCACAACAACAACAGCGGTGCTATCGGAAGCATACGTTTGGACAAATATGAAATATGTACAAATATATAAACAAATCTTTTGAAGGTGTGCGTTTGAACGAAAAGATAGATTACAATTAACAGAACAGAAGAAACCCCCAAATAACAACTGCACAGTGTTTGGCAAACTGAAAAGTTATGAAGATTCTGCGAAAAGTTTACATTTCTGAAAGCCAGCATTTTCCACAATGCATTATAGGCATCTTCGATTGGGCTTACTAGCTTACAATGAAGAAACTTGAGAAGGCAACATTTTTATTCATGGGTTTTATTTAAATAAATCGAAGATAAAAATCTGGCATCACCTTACTCGGTAACTAAGAGAGTACTTTCTTGTTAAGCGAGTAAATTCCATACAAAAATTAAGATTGTAACCCCAATCGAACAGGCCTAATTACAGAATGCACTTTTTTGCTTTCTCAACAAAATTGAAAATTATTTTATGAATGAATAAAGTTTATCACAAGCAACACCCAATATATTTCGTAAACAACAAACAAAAGCATAAATTGAAGCGTAAAATGTCGCCGGCGTCAAAAATTGTTTACACGTGTGCTTATGGAAGCCTTCACAGCGAAGCGTCATGAAAATGTATGAACTCTACGCGTCTACTAAAGCAGCCATTACATTAAGCGATCCAGTCGCGCGATGTGTCATAAAATGGCAGGTCGAGTGACAAATCGCATAGTGTAAACAAAACCACACGATTTCCAGAGAGGATTGCACGTTTTTTACTTTTTTAAAAATTTTCAAAAACTACACTTTTTGTGTAGAGATAAATGAGAAATAAAGTAAGCAAATATTACCTCTTGTTTAATGATTTTATTTTTATACCCTACACCACTTCGTGGTCTAGGGTATTATAAGTTAGTTTTCCACCAAATGTTTGTAACACCAAGAAATAATTGAGCTAGACCCACCTTTAAGTATACGGATCGGCTTAGAATCGCCAGCTGAGTCGATTTAACAAGCATGTCGATTATGCACGCCGACGGATTTGCTGCGGATCGGATTGACTCGATCCGCACTCGACTCACTTTGTGAGGAAAATTGTATTATGTAATCCGTCGGATGACTGCATTACCAACATAAAGTCGATATTACATTACAGCTGTCAAATTGACATTTATAAGCAAATGACAAACAAAAGTAACCAATAAAGTGCGCTGACATATTCTTAGATTTGAAATTAAATAAAATAATTGAAATTCTAACATTTTATAATGTATTCATCAATTGGTTTTTTTATAAATTTGGAAGAAAAAAGAAGGTTTGTCGTACGCTGTCTATAAAAGAAAACAAATCATTTAACATTTACATTTAATTTTTTCTCATCTTACCTCTTAGCTTCCATTAGAAATTAAAAGAAATAAAAAAACAACCAAAAAGTACTTTATCCGCATCAAATCAGCGATGATTTTCTGTCGGATATTTTTGTATGTGAAGTGAGTCGCATGAGGAATACATAATACGAATTTTTCCGCAACGGCATTACCATCGGCTTATATAATACCAAAATACTCAACTGCGGAAAAAATCCGATCCGCAGCCATCCGTCGGCGTGCATAATCGACATGAATGTCTGTCTGTCCGTCCGTCCGTCCGTCCGTCCGTCCGTCTGCTGACCATCTAAGCTTGTTCGCACTCTACAGGTCGCAATTGTTGTCCGATTGTCATGAAACTTGGCAGAAGTTATTTTTTCTGGCCAAGGACCATCGGTATTGTAGTTGGAGGAAATCGGTTCAGATTTAGATATAGCCCCCATACAAATGTCGGTCCCGATTTGACATTTTCCGCTCTAGAAACCACATATTGTACTCGATTTTCTTTAAATTTGGTACAACATCTTATAATCCAACTAGAAACACCTATCAAATTGGGTAAGATCGGTTCAGATTTAGATATAGCCCCCATACAAATGTCGTTCCCTATTTCACTTTTTCCGCTTTAGAAACCACATATTGTACCCGATTTTCTTTAAAATTGGCACAACATCTTATAATCCAACTAGAAACACGTATGCAAAAAATGGATAAGATCGGTTCAGATTTAGATATAGCCCCCATACAAATGTCGCTCCCGATTTGACATTTTCTGCTCTACAAACGACATATTGTACCCGATTTTCTTTAAATTTGGCAGATCATCTTATAATCCAACTAGAAACACGTATGCAAAAAATGGGTAAGATCGGTTCACATTTATATATATATAGCTCCCATACAAATGTCGCTCCCGAATTCACTTTTTCCGCTTTAGAAACCACATATTGTACCCGATGTTCTTTAAAATTGGCACAACATTTTATAATCGAACTAGAAACACCTATATCGGTTCAGATTTAGATATAGCCCCCATACAAATGTCGCTACCGATTTGACTTTTTTCTTTGCCCTCATACAAATGTTGCTCCCGAATGTTTAACCGATATTGGCCAAATTTTACATATTATATTTCACCAATAAACAGACATGGTGAAAGCGCGTCACATCGTTCCTGGTTTCAATATACCACCATACAAATGTCCTTTCCGATTTAACATTTTTTGTCAAACACATACATTCACAGGATGCAAAAATCCTTCCCGATTTCAATTTTTTACCGAATTGAATTGCAATGAGAGTTGTTTGGGTGATGCCCATTTGTCCATACTTTGGTATGACTTTGGTATACTACTGTATAATTTGTATTTGTCTGTCGGACAATTGGATCAATTACCATATTCGTTAAAATTGACTAAAGATGAATTTATAGCATATAAATTATATTCATATAATTTATATAATTTGTATGAACTACATAAAATTGCTCCCATGAAATACCTGGGTTTAGTAATCAAAGCGAGGTACATACGCAGGGAGTGGTGTAGGGTATTATATAGTCGGCCCCGCCCGACTTTAGCCTTTCCTTACTTGTTTTAATTTAATTTGTTTTTTTTTTTTACATATTTTCAATACCAACCGCCGCTGTGGGCTTGCCACAGTTGATTAAACTATATATACTCGCAAGAATGTGTAATTCGATTGAAAGTTTTCACTTCACCACACGGCGAAGGGTACAGTAAGTCTTGACACAGCTTTACAGAGGTTATACATTTAAGCAGTAAATAATAATTAGGCCTATTCGACTGGGCTTGCTTCCTTACAATAAAGATACTTGATAAGGTGGCAGAGTTGCTACCCATTGGTCTATATTAAAGGAATCAGCAAGAAAAATCGGACAGCATCACTAAGACAGTGGCAAGCTACTTTCTTGTACAGTAAGTCCAATCGAACGGGCCTATTATATTCAACATCAGCTTTCTTAGGAATTTTGAGATTTCTATCCTAGCGTTTTGATATCTCCCTCGAGAAACTATGAAAAAATATTCCAACATTTCCGCGTTCCCTCCGATTCATCAGATTATATCCAAGGATTTATCATTGAAGTGATAGAATAAATCAAATCCTCTGTGTTCCGGAAGACATCGGCACTCGTTGAGTGGAATTTTTGAGCCGTATTTTATTCATATGCTTTTGTAGCAAGTTCGCCATATAGTTTGGCAGTGACTTATTGTTTGAATACTAATTATTTACTTCTAATATATGTCTGCGGACCATATTTTCTGAAATTTAAGAATTTCGAATCATGCTTTTGTATGAAAATTGGAAAAGTGTAGTGATAAATAGTAGGTGTGTTCGATTGGGCTTACTAGCTTATAATTAAGAGACTTGATAAGGTGGCAACGGTGGATTAACAAGGAAAATCTGGCAGCACAACTAAGAGAGTAGTAAGTTAAGCGAGTAAATTCCATACAAAAATGAAGCTAGTAAGCCCAAGCGAACAGGCCTAGTAAAGATTTGCAATAATCCCAACACTCGTAAAACAATAAATATATATACAAAAACAATTGTTATCAAAATATATTTTAAAAAATAAAACCAATTGTCAAAAAACATAGTTTTATATGTGAGAAAATATATTGTGCACAGTGGGTAAAAAAGTGTAAAAATATTTTACATTAATAGAATAGTGTACACAGGTCTAAAATAGTGTACTGTTGGTCACCGTAATTATAACATTTCCACCACACATGCCTGTTGTATATCACCGATCATTCCAGTGCAAAGTCCATATCGTATTCGGCAATCTTTAATGATTGCAGCATTTTAAATTATCACCATGTATCACTTATTTATCATAGTCTAGATTATAATAGATCCGCATGTGTTTACACTTGCCCAACTGTTATAGATACATTTTGTTTACAGCAGAGTTATAGTTATTAACATTGGAGATACAGATGCCCTCTTAAGGAAAAAAAGTGTTAATTGCATAAGAACACCGATTGTTAATAGAAAAGTCACATACACAACACAATCTACAATCTTTTTAGAAGCGCATGAAAATAAAACTATGGCAGCAGCAGTGACAACAACTACAGCGTGCTCTTCTTTCAAGTTTTGTTTGTTTTTCGTCTTCTACCAACATTTATATTTTTTTTATCTTGTAGATATGTATATGTATGTATTTTAGTCGTACATGTGTGTGCATGTGAATACGTTTTTCTAAGTGTTGAAATAAGCAAAACGAAAGAAAAGCTCACTAACCCAAAGAAAACGGAAAGCACATCGGAGAAATAGTCACAGGCAGACACAGAGAGAGAGATAGAGAGAGAATAAGTGAGTCAGAAAAATGTTTACAAAGCAATAACACAAAAGAAAGTATACAATAAATATGACAGGAAAATAACAACTAACCAAAAATACAACGCAAAACAATAAAACGAAGGCATTTTTATTATTTTCAAAACAACAAATCCAAACATGCTAATAGTGCTGGTTGAGGAGAAACCCAGGCAGTGTTGCCAGTTTAAACGGTTATTTAGGGAAATTTAGATTTTAGTTTTCAGTAATTGTCTTTTCAAATCAATTGAAATCACAAATTTGTATGGGATCTGACAGGTGCAGTTTGAAAAAGTTCTTAGTAAATATTGATTATGTTTGATTGGTTTACTTATTACATAACTGAAAGACTTGGTGTTGTGCCATTGTTAATGTGTTTGGATTAAATTGATCTGCAAGAAAATATGACAGCAATAGCTAAGAGCGTAAAAATTAACTTTTTTGTTAAACGAGTAAAGTTATACAAATGTTAAACTAGTAAGCCCAATAGAACACACCTATTATAAAATGAATATAAGTTGTGCATTTTATTGTTTTGTCTACTCTTTTGTGTATACAATTTTCTGGTGAATCTTTATTCATAAATTCGAAACGACTTTACAAAATTATTTATCGATAATTTTTGCTTCCTTCTTCTTTATTAAAATTCTAATTTTCGTCGAAAGTACCTTTTATATTTGTACTATAATTTTGGGAATATAAAACCCATATTTTGGGAGGTTATTTATCTTTAATAGCCTTTTCAGACTGCATGCGAAATCTAGTTTAAATGACATAAGGTCGATTTTCAAATGTCAAAGCTGTAAGGCACCTGACATTTGTAAATCGACCATAATAATTGAAGACGACTTCACACAAATGATTTTCATGATAAATAAACTTAAAAAATCAATATAAACAATTCTACATTAGCATATTTCACATAGCGACATGCATATTTTATGTAAATATGGATGATAAAACATGTTTGCAGTCATTTAAATAAATGAGGTATTTTAATACACACCCAAAAACTGGGCGTATGTCCCATTACAGCCTGTTATACGTTAAATTAAAGGTAATGATAAGGATTTCAAATCCAATAATTAGAAATTCCCATTCTTCCCTTTAAGCATCATTAAGAATTTAACAAAAATACGCATACAAATATCTATTAAAAGTGTTAAAACTTTCAGATTTTTTATACATATAATATAGATTATCGCAAATACTTAAAAATGCTATAATTTTTCTATAAAATATATGTTTTATACAATATTAATAATTATAATGATCATTTTCTCTAAAATATAATCTATCATATATGGGTGATTCCATTGAAACGGGTGTGACACTTTTGCTTAAATATGTTTAAATATCTCGCATATTCATTGACTGGGATTTTTACTATATTGTCAATTGAAAATGTCAGATTAAGCGGAATATTATTGCAAATATAAATATGTCTTAGCGTTCTAAATATTGGAGATATACAACAAACAAGAGCGTCACGGGTGTGACCTTAGCTTTGAAGAAAATCTTGAGGTTTTACTTATTTTCTTTAATTCGGTAAAGTTCTTCCATTACATGCCTTTATTCATTTTTGCTAATCAAAAGAGTAGTTCAAACACTTTCTTCTAAAGTATACGTTACCGACATCTCTTCATGAATATAGTATATATAGGATATTTAAATTGTAACGGGCGTGATATTTTGACGCAAATCCTGTTACGACACCAGTCTATGTTTGGAAATTGTTTTCTTTATTTTTTTGAAATATAATCAATAATATGTATTATGAGAAGTATAAACATTACGAATGTTTATCGGTGTTTTTTTTTAAATCATAAATTGATTTTGAAATTTTGCCAAAAAACGGTCACTTTACGTCACCCATATCGCATGAATTCAATTGTTAATGCTACATAGCTTAAAAATGTTATTTTGTGTATTTGGCGAGTTCCATTCAATAGCCTTTCTGGCGATATCTTCTCTTGTGTTCCATGCTTGGCATCCATATAAAGAGTGGATGTTACTCTGAAATTGAATAACCCAAGTTAATTATTTTGCGAAATGCTTGACATAATCTAATTTTCCTCAAATCAAGTAAATATTTACTCAAACTGAAAAAATTGCGGTCAATTTTTCCTCAAACCAAGTAAATTTTTACTAAACCTGAGCAAAAAATTTAGTAAATTTTTTCTAAAACCAAGTAAATAGTTACCAAAACTGAGGAAATTTTTTTCCAATTTTCCCCTTAAATTAAATGTTTACTTAAACAGAGGAAATTTTTACTTGACATAAGGAAAAGTTGAACTTAAAATAAATTCCTTACTTTCCCTGAAAGTACGACAAGGTTGAACTTGATTCAAGTTCAATTATCCTCAAACAAAGTAAATATTTACCCAAACTGAGAAAAATTGAAGTAAATTTTTCCTCAAACCAAGTTATTTTTCCTAAAAATGTTTACTAAACCTGATCAAAAATGTAGTAAATTTTTCCTAAAACCAAGTAAATATTTACCCAAATTTTAAATTTTTTCCTTAGAACAAGTAAATTTTTACTTAAACTGAGTAAAATTTCACTTGATACAAGGAAAAGTATAACTTAAAATAAGTTAAATTTAAAAACCAAACAAATTGTTTTGCTTCAGAATATGCAAAAGCTGAAAACACGAAATACTTCTCAAAACACATTAACTTAATTTTATCCAATGAAATGTTTTTAATTTTACTACCATAATGAACTATTTACTATGACTTTAAAACTTAAGGAAACTTTACACGTATTTAGTTAATTTTCCTACATTAATAGGGGGTTTAGACACACCAAATACTTGGGCAAAACGTGTTGCTCAAAAGTGAGATAATAAGTTTTACATACAATGGTATTGGCCCACAATTGCAAATTTTTGTGCGTTTAAAATGGACTTAATGAAATTTTTACTATTACTTTTTGTAATTTTACAAAAATAGTAAATAGTACGAATAAATTTTGGTAAAGAAATTCATCCTTATTGGAATTTTACGAAAAATTTGTTACATTGACAAAATTGTAAATGTAAGAAGTTATTTTTACAAAAATAAAATTTATATTTTCCAGCAAGAAATATTTCGTCTGCAAGTCATTTAAATTGAAGCTAAAAGTATTTATAATTTCCAGTCTCCTCTCTTCTAGACATCAGTTTTATCGAATACATCCCGTTGTTGTGAGCTATGGTATGTATTTGGAAAAATACGTGGCAACATAGCACCCGCATTACGAGATAGAAATGTGAAGTGCTACGCAGATGTTGTTTGTTTTTTTGCACTACACAACGTGGATTTTTTGTTTATGTTTATTGAGTTCCTTCTTATTAGTGAGAGAACACGTTACATTTCAGTTTCAGTTCTCTGTTCTCTCTTCGTCGTGGTAAACAAATCTTACAAGAGAGTACGAACGAAGAATATATCCATAAATAACAACAAACACTCGAGAGCTGGTATATGCGTGTGTGTGGGAGAGTTTCCTATTGCGGGTTGACGTGGAGAGATGTGATTTCTGAGGTTGGTAGTGATTAATTTGGGGTAGAGTTGAATAAAGAGAACTGGGCGACCAAGTGAGAGCTGTGCTGTCGTGTTTTCTTATAGTTGTGTGTGGGACAATAACATAAAGCAAACCGAACAACAGTAAAGAGGACTACGAGACCACGACACGATGACAATAACAACAACAAAACTAAAAAATATCAATACAACTCATCATATTAACAATACCGTCATACATACACTACTACTAAATCAACGGCGAACGGCCGTACAACGAACGCAGAATGAATCGAAAAATTTTTCCAAACAAACGACGACGATAATCATTACAAAAGGCGTCGTTGTTGCAAAAACAACGTTTTCACCGTACTCTCTCCTTCTTGCTGAAAACGAACCAAAAAATAATAATTTTGTTGTGTTTCTGTTTCATTTTGAACTTATTTTATTAAATTTTTATTGTTCGGGCAAATGGTTTATATTTGTATTCAAAACATTATATAAAAAGAAAAGACCATTTTACAAAAAAGTAGTACTAAAAGAACTTTCATTTTTTTAATTGTGTGTAATATTTAAAAATACGTGAATTATGTGTCTGAAAAAACGTGTTTTTCCAATTGTTTGATTTTTAAAAAAAAAAAAAAAAATAATATATTGATTGTTTGGGTGGAAAAACAAACACAAATTGTATGAGTAGTGAAACACAAGCAAAAAAACATGTGGTTTTGAATCACTGCTTATAAAAATATACATAACAAGAAAGTCTGAAAAGTGAATGATAATTTAACAACAACAAAAGAACAGCGAAAATAACAAAGCAAACCCAATAAGAACGTTTCAGTGTAATTAAATGCAGAATTAACACAAGAATATGGACTTAAATAAAATGTATGTATGTATGAGTGCGAATTTGTGTACATATATTATAAGAAAAGAAAATTTAAATTTACGTTTTTTAACAGTGAACAGAATTAATGTAATAGCTGAATATAAAAAGTATTTTATCACATTCGTCATTTTCTCAAAGCCTTTCAATGTTTACACACTTTTTCTGTAAATTTCTCGTAATGTGACAGTTCAAAATCTGACAATCAGTACGAAATTGCGTACCCCCATTGCAGTATATAAACACACACCGCACGAGCGAAGTACGAGATACTTTTCCAAAGTCTACACACAGAGTTGCCGTTGTGGGGGCAACTCTCGTCGTCGTCGTCATCATCGACATCTACACATGCAAAATGTGTGTGTTGGGTTGTGTTTAATAAATTTGTCTATACATTTTTTGCTCAAGCGGCCTTGTACATTATTTTTTAATTTGTTTCTACATATACATATGTATATGTACGTATGCATGTAGTGACTTAGACTAAATGTAGTCAAGAATTGGATTAGAAAAAGTATATTTTAACTCAAATCATAGTTTGAATTACAAGTCTGTCACTGCGATGCGGGGCATTTCGATATTCACCGCCTAGATTTTCACCATTCTTGTTTATTTTATTTCGTAATTTTGGCACAGAGTTCTTTTATCGTTTCCACTTTATTACGAAAAACAAACGTATAAAATGCTGTCCCCAAAATTTGCTATGCTATAACCAAAAAAGAGAAGGCATAAACTATGGTGTCTCTGGAAGTGGTTCCCATAAATAAAAAGAAATAAGTGATGATGTAAAATGAACAAAAAAAATTACTAACAGAGACTCGAAGATTCTGCGGGCTCATTTTGTCCCAACGCTTACATATTTATCGTAATTTTTTATCTCAGAGCGAATAAGCTGAAATATACCTCCTAATGAAGTACTACTTAAAAGTTGCTTATCAGCATTGTAAATCGTATGTATGTTTTATACATACTAGATGTGTGTACCGAAAGATTAGCCTAATTGTTTATATTCTTCTCATTTCTTACGTAAAATATTGATACAGAAAACATCTGATGTTACAAATGCCGGTAGTAGCATACACTATAATGAAAGCAAATAAACAAAAAAAAATATGGATTCATTTTATGTTGTCTAAAGAAATTTGAGTTTGATATGCTAATATCAAACGATGGCATCAAGATTGAAACAATGAACACACCAAGGCGTCAACGATGGCGGCAGCCTCCTGACCGAAGCGTCAAAAACATTTGCCATGGGTTTAAAATATTTTAATGTAAAAGTAAAATTTTGCCCAGAGTATGATTAACCTAGAGTTAGAGCTAACCAACAGAGAAAGTCCCCATTTCACATTTCCTCTGCGACCTAACAGAAAGCAGAGTGTCATGTAGAGTGCGTCAAAATTGATATCATTTGCAATGACGTTCTTTTCGATCTTTGAGAGCGAACAACTTTAGTTGGTCAAAAGAAGGGGAAATTTTGTATTGAATTCTGTAAAATTACGCATTTTATTGCTGAATAGTAAAGAAAAATCATACAAATATAACTATCCATTAATCAAAGCCGATTTAAATCATGAAAACGCCGCAAACTGAAGTCCAGTTCTTAAATTTTCGCCATGGAACATCTCTCTTTATTTAGTATCTCTGATCGGTTGTACGAAATTGTTCCAGACCTGCCGAAATACGTCGACGTAAAAGCAAAACAATTTCGAAAAATCATAAATTTTTGGAGAGCGAGATTCTCTCTCTATGCAACGAATAAAGTGCAAAAAAAGAAACTGGTAAAATGTGTTATGAAACTAATAAAAAATAAAATATTAAAAACCACCCACCGCTCTTTAAACACGACACGAGGAGTGCTGTTGGAGTAGGTGCAATGTAAAACCAACATGAATTTTTCACGTGGGTTGGTAACCCTGTTTTCAGTATATATTGCATATCGCGAACTACGAAAAGACGACAACGAAAAGTACCGCTAAACCACTGGCAAACGCGTTGTTTACGAAAACTTAACCTTTTCTCGGTCTCTCTTTTTCCAATTAATAACAATAATACACAAAACTTGTTTACATCACCATATGACACACACTCTCCCTCTCTCTTCATTTCTCTTTTGGATCAAAACAAAACTGAATTTAAAAGAACTGTTAAATATTATTATTATTGTTATTTATGCTATTTTCTACTTGCGTATAATTTCAAATTTAAAAGAAATATCTGTGTATATACGCATATACTAACAAAACCAAATCTGTATTTCGTAGATAGATTGTATTGTAGAAATTTTGAATTAGATGGTTTACATAAGTCTGTTTAAATTATAATTCTAAAACACGTGCATTCGCTTTCTATGACGAAGCGTATATATTTCTTATCGTGAATATACCCACCTACTTTGATTAATATTTGGCGAAAGTATGTTCCATCAGAATCAGAATAATAGGAATTTTAAGAGGCGGGGGATCAAAAACTCCCCATTGGAAGTCATAATAAACAACATGTCTGTATGAAATTCTCTTGGCCGATTCTCTCAAGTTATACAATTCTCTTCGAATTGTTTTATTACTCTCGCATACACACAACCAAAACTTATAATTAATATTTCATATAAGTGGTATTTTAATTTGTGAACTTAGTGGCTCCAACAGCAGCATCTATGTGTGTACGCTTTATGTGCGAGTGTGCCAGAATCATTTGTGGGGATGTGTGTGGTTGTCCAAAGCTCTCGCACTGGTCTATCGCATGGGGTAGTGGGGGAACAAACAAAACAGAAACGAATAGAATAGACAAATAAGACAGGTCACCATCATTCGTAGTCATTGTTGTCGTCGCCGAAGTATGCTACGTTTTTTGTTTTGTTGTCGTGTTTGTTGTTGTCTTTTTCATATTCTACTACTACATCCACATGCATACGAGTATTTTCCCCTGCTTTTTGGGTATACATTTGTTTAATAACTCGCACTGTCGTTATTTTATTGTCGTTGTCATTCTGCCGTACTCATTCGTATAATGGCGTCGTTTGCTGTTTATTATTAAATACAATAGTTGTTGAAGCTCAACAACAAATGCAGACAAAAATATTCTACGCACAACGCCTTGTAAACAGGCACAATATAAACAATACAGATCAACAATAACAAATAATAATTGTAATGAATGACGTCGCGTAGTAATTTGTACATACATACAAATGTATCTATATTCTCCAATTATCGGCAAAAGGTATATTTCCAAAAATGCATTAAATAATTTGTCATGAATTTGCAACGTGTTTCGTAGAGTGTAGTTTGCTTTTACCTGTTTGTGTTTGGACACACGACGTACAGGTCTATAAAGTATTTGTCAAGTTGCCAGATCAATGAAAAATAATACCAAGGTTAATTCAATCATTGCATTGATGGTATCGCAGCCAATGAACAGTACATCTGCACATATCTCTTAGCGTGTCTAGGCATTTGACATAGTAACTATAAAATTAATTGGAATGTGACATTAGGTTGGTTCGCTTAGGCGAACTAGCGAAATATTTGTATGGAATTTGTTGTTGCTGTTCTTCACTCGCCTTTTGCTTTTGAGAGAGGGAGAGGTGGTAGCGACAGTGTTCCCAAGTCTTTGAGGCCAAAAATCACTACGAAACAACTGTTCAGAAACCACTACCGAAATGTAAAAAAAACGTTAACAATGACAATAAATTTTAAGCTTCTTATTATGCATGAATTAATATTTAAATACAGCAACTAAATATTTTCTAATTCAATTTATTTACTAAACATATTGATAATAGGGATGTTTTTCTTTAAGCTGGGATAATAAGATGCGACTACAAAGAAAGTTAATTTTTTACTCAAAATAAAACATTTTTTCATACCGTCCCCAACTACAAATTTACAAGAAGAAATATTTTATGTTTACATTTTTGTCATAAATGCTACTTATACTGGATAGCTTTCAAGGTTAGGTTGTAAATATTTAATTTAAAATTATTTGATACACACTTACATTCTTGTTGGCGGCAATGTGATCAATTACAATTATTTTTTCCACCGAGCTAGAATTCTGCGACAAACATAATTTTTTACAGTTTTAATGGATTATACTCATCGGAATTTTGATTTTTTTGTTAAAAAAGGGGTTTCAATTCTTATCGATTTAGACTTCGAATTGTTCTTGCTCAAATAAAATTCCTCCACTTGAATAACAACAATCGCTTTGAATAAACAAACGCACAGTCGCAAAGAAAATCATATAGGAAAATAGGCACAATAGCGGTATCTCTTAAGTTCTTATTTGAATATATGAGACGGCACTGCTGCCAAAGTGACTGTCATGTAACGTCTGTCGCTATGCACAAAATTAATGTTAGTTAATAAAGCAGACTTTACGTTACGCGATTGTTTAAAACGATTTTTGATTAGAGAAATCTCATGATTCCTCTCTCACGTTCAAAAATAATAATAATTCAAATTTAAAAAAAATTGAATCTTTGCTTACTTTGTTTCTCATTTCCTTTGCTTGCCCGTGAAATATAAACCACAAAAAGTGTGGAGTTTTTGTTAAATTAAAAAAAAAAATTCTCGAAATCGTGTGGTTTTTTTACACATGCGACTTTTCCCTCGACTGGATCTCGTAATGTAAAGGCTGCTTAAACGAATAATGGGGTTTCCCACCAACAATTTCAAATCAGTCAGACATACTGGAGACAACTAATTATGTTTGTAGATACGCATTGACTAGTAGCTCAAATGCCCTGTATCTAGATCTATCTGTCTATCCTGGATCGTAGAATTTTCTGTTATCGCCGCTAACAATAAACAAAATAAACTTAAGTTATTAATAACCGACGCTTAGGTCTGTCAAATCCCACACAAACTGACAGCTATAACCTTAGGTTGACACTAACTTGAGTTTCTTTTTTTATTGTTACCGGCCCTTAGTGAATAAAGCACACAATCGTAGAAGTCTCCCATAGATTGTATATTATATTTGTGTGTATGCTCTCTATTTATTACTAGTGATTGTTAATTTAATTTTTAATATGTATTCAATATTTACAGGCCCCATTTTGTGTAGTTTTTGTGTCGTATTTAGTTTATTGGCGTCTATAAATTCTTTTTTTTTTTGATAAGAAATGGTAAGTAAGAGAGGACGAGTATTGGTTCAAACTATTGAAAGATTTTCTTTTCAATTGCATATGTATGTATGTATGTACGTGATATTCGTACTTATGCTTCTTTTCTGATATCAACAATTTGTGTATGCGTATTTTAAAGCCTTATCTGTACGTCGATGACTGCAATGACTTGAATTTTGTTGTTGTTTTACTGAAATATCAACAAATAATTCTTTTTTATTGTTGTTATTAAACAAGTGTTCACATGTACATACTTCGCAGAATACACAAATATGGCGTCTATATTTTAACTTACATATTTAATTGTTTCTATATTTAGGTACATAAATATATTCTAAGAAGGTACCCGCAGAGAAGAAAATGTGTATAGGTTACACTTGTTTGTAGTACGTTAGAAGGAACACTTGAGCAAAATTGCATGAAAAAACTTTGGAAAATATTCGTTTATACTTTGTACGTGTACGGCTGGTTTAAACTTCATGTACAGTATCTCAAACTTTTTTAAAACTGCGCTAAAACAACTTTTTCTCATGAAAAAACAGCAAATATTATTTTGACGTTTTTTTGAAGATTTTGTGCGAAATCGCTAAATCAATAAATTAAACGCTATAATTAATACAAAGCTGCTAGTTTTACCCTTTACCATTATCGACTCTATGTGCACTACTGCACTGATATTCAAGAAAAAGCGAGTGTCATAGGGCTTTTTGTTCCTCTGTTGATGGGTAAATTCTAACCAATCAATGTTTAAATTAACTTTAATTTCATAGAATGACGGCGACAAAAATCATAACAAAATCACTGTAAACTAGTTGTCAGTTTCCTAGACATCCATATACACATAAGTAGATCTTCGTATACTATTTATGTATGTACGAATATACATACATACGTAAACGGTTCGATCATTTAATATGTAAATATTCATTTAAAAGGCGAAAAACGAAACCGATAGCAAAGAGCAAAAAAAACTCAAGAGAAATTCGGTATCTCCATACACATACACATAGATATATTTATGCACCTTTTCATCACGAGATGGGAAGGAAACCCGTTACACGACGACTCGTCGTAATAAGTGTAGAAATTTCAACACAATTTTTGTATTATTATTACCTTGCTGTACAGCAGATATTGATGTAAACATGGTTGGAGATGATTCGATGTTGTTTTTTGTCGTTGTCGTTTATTCTATAAGTGTTATCGTTGTTCTTGTTTTGTATTCACTTAGTTGACATTGTGGGGGTCTCTGTTTGCCCATGTATACATAATGCTCTCACACATGTGTTTGTGAATGTAAGCCAGCAAAAAAGAAAACAATTCTCTTCCTATTCTTTCACATCGTATTTCCAAAAGTGGGTGTTGTTGAATACAGTATCATTTGTAGTGTGTTCTCCGCTCTGATAAGTGTTTATTTAAGAGACTTTAGTTGTTAAAGAGTCCACATTTTTGACTATTTGAAAGTAATTTATGCGTACATGTGATGAAGAGGAAACGCGTTATTAATATAAATTATAAAACCTGCATACTTTTTCATGAAATGCTATCAAAACAAAAATGAGTAAATTTAACACTAAACTAGAAAGGGCTTGTTTGCAATTGCCTAGTATAGTATTTCGCTTCCATAAAAAATACATGTAAAAAACTCACTAAATTTTCGGTTTGAAATTTTCGTTGGCTAGTACGCGCCTCGAAACGAAATTTTCACATTTATTTTCTATTACAGCGTGTGAACACCCTTGCAGTGGAGGATTTCTTATTTCATTGCTCCAGTGTGAAATTAAATGTTTGCTCGCGAAATTTTAATTATTTATGAAAACAATTATTAAAAGTTGGTGTTTGGACTGGAATGTTTGTTATTGTTTCTTTGTTTACATTTGTTTTGTCTACACTTTCCGTGTCGAGATATATATAAAACTAGCTACCGAAATTTTCGTGAGAGGTTCATACCAGCCTTTAGATCATGGATATAAAGGGTGATTTTTTAAGAGCTTGATAACTTTTTAAAAAAAAAAAACGCATAAAATTTGCAAAATCTCATCGGTTCTTTATTTGAAACGTTAGATTGGTCCATGACATTTACTTTTTGAAGATAATTTCATTTAAATGTTGACCGCGGCTGCGTCTTAGGTGGTCCATCCGCTTAGTCCAATTTTGGCATTTCCACGTTTTTGAGTAACAGAGACCCAATTGGTGCGAACGGCGACGAATCGAAAATTGGTGGTCATCATTAACACTGGCCGATACAGCTGCGATATTTTCTTCAGTTCGCACTCTACGTAAGCGTGTTCGTGGTTTAATGTCCAACAATGTAAATTTGGTGCGAAATTTAGTCACAATAGCCCGAATAGCCGCTTCAGTGGGTCGATTAAACTGACCATAAAATGGAAGCGCGCAATGAACTTTCTTAACAGAGCACGCATTTTGATAATAAAATTCAATAATTTGCAAGCGTTGTTCGTTTGTAAGACGATTCATGATGAAATGTCAAAGCATACTGAGCATCTTTCTCTTTGACACCATGTCTGAAATCCCACGTGATCTGTCAAATACTAATGCATGAAAATCCTAACCTCAAAAAAATCACTCTTTATTAGCAGACATTTAATTATAATTATATAAATTATTTACATTTTACAAAAAAAAAAAGATTTTTGTTATCCAAATTGTTGAAAAAGATTGATAAACGAGTATAATGAATGAAAAGTCCAATCGAAGATCGATTTTGATCGTTTTTCAAACTTATGGCAACTACAACGATGGGGCAAAGATAATGGAAATTTATAGATTAATCAAAACTCTCAGAGAAATGCGTAGTACGAAGACAATTATTTAGATGGCACTGAATGTCATTTTGGAGAGAAAATTTCCCTTTTTTCTAAAAACTGCAATAAATAGAAAATAATAGCAAATTAAATAAACTGAAGTGTGGTATTTGACGTAGTCATAAAAATCATTGGAAGTAACATTTACTTCATTCGTTTTCTTTCCATTTTCAGTATTATAAGCGAGAGAGTACAAAATTGAGTGAATTAGAATGTACTTTGAGTGAAATAGAATGTACTTTTTACACATTCGCCACCTAATGGCCATGGCTGCAACTACAACTATTTTATCTATATATTTTCATTATCTTTGGATGGGGAAAGCGGACAGCGTTGCCAGATACATTGGGTAAAATGTATTTAAATTAGGGGAGGAAAAATCGTCCAATTTTTTTGAAAATCATCGAGAAATAGAATCGGAACTAAAATCTGTAAAAATATCAGAATCCAATTCGAAATTGCTCATTTATCGGAATTGAGAACCAATTTCTCTCTCTCATAAAAATCGTCATCACCTCATTTTGGCCTCAAAAACGTCAAATTGATGATAAATCCTGCAACACTGAAAGAAGAGCCGTTGAGAACAAGAGGTTCCAAACAAACACTTTGCTCGATGATGATACGTTTTTTCATTTGTTATTATGGTATTCATTTTGTATTGTGCGAGAGAATTGTATAATCAACTATTTCCAACGAATGACAGACAATGATGGCATTTTTCTACATTCCTTTCCTGGTTTTGTTGGGGTTTCCTTCAGTACTCTCGCCCACTCTCTCTTTCGCTCTTTAGTGAGAGAGAGCGTATCTTCAGCATAGCTAAAGCGTTTTTCGTTTTTCCTTCACATTTTTGTTTACATTTAAGTAACTATGGTGACTTACTTTAGCGCTTCCGCTTTGTTGTTGTATTGTAGCCGTTTGCATTATTTGTATGTGCAAAATATAAACTAACGCTTCGCTGCTGTTGCTTTGTTACAAATCATAACAAACAAAACTACTTAAATTCCTTTAGTATCTAGTATTTGTGACTATTTAGCAAAACACTAGCAGTATCGGTACGCAGCCACAGACATACATCTATAATATACGTATGAACATCTGTATGTATATACATACGTTTATACGTATAGAACGGTATATTTATACCAAAAGAAGAAATGTTATGTCTTCCTATAGTTTTATGAAACATTCATGTCTTGTTATTCACATATTACATTATTTTCGGTTGCTTTCGAGTCATGTATTGATCTCGGTATCTGTGTTTCTACATGCTCGGAGGTTTCTTCTATGAGTGAAGGTTGTTGTCACTACATATAATTTCCTTGTTGTGGTAGTGGGATCCATTAACTGATTGACAGTTGTATTTATCGAAAATTGTTCTAATGTACAAATTAAGAATTTAAATATTTTTTTCTAACAGTTCCTAGAAAGTTCCTATGTTGTATACGTATATCAAAGCATGTTTGGAACAAAGTCAGATATTATTCATACCAGATCATCCAAATACTTTTGATGGGGTAATCTTTGATAACAGAAACTGAAAATCGATTAATCGAGAGGGATTTTTTCCTTTTTCTATATGACAGCGAGGTATATAGTAAATAGCAGTAGTATATCGCCAGATAATAAAATTGATTATTTTTCTTGGAAACTTGTTCCTACACTCAAAGGAATTTGTCAGTAAACGAAAGCAGAAAGTCTGCTGTAAGAGCAGATTTTCTGCGGAAAAAGAGATAGCATTTCTATTTGCTGAAATAGCAAACAGCTGTTTGCTGTTTTTAGAAATAAAGAAAAAACGCATTCTTGAAACTTTAAGCATATGTACAGAGCAATATAGCCAGTTAACAATTTTATTAACAACACTTTTTAGAATAAATGTTATTATAAGGGAATTTATTACCACTGATGATACTTTTTAATGATACGCATATTACCCCAAGCTAGTATAAAAAGAAATTCGTATTCGTCGTCAATCTGAAAGGCTTTTAAATTATAAAAGCTTATTTTTTTATCTATTTTTATAATTTAATTAACAGCAGCTATTTTTAGCAGACTGCAGACACTTTAGCAGTGTGACTGCTGATGCAAGATTTCAAAAAAAAAAAACTGCTGTAATGGCTGAAAATGGCCTGCTGATAGGCAGCAGACAATCGGTGCTGTTAATAACATACTTTTTTCTTTAAGTGTACGCAAATACATATATTCACCAAATGTTCCTAGTCTATTTCCATTACCTCGGACGAATTGATCGGGACGTTTCTTTGGAGATTTGCCTCTTAGTAATATAACAGTATTTTATTTATAAAATGCCGAAAATCGTTATGACAAAATCAATTTTGATGATTTAAAGCAGTGGTGGCCACACACATCTTAAGACCATTTAATAGGGGGTTTAGACATACCTAATATTTGGGCAAAAACTGTTTGTGAAAAATATGAGATAATACGTCTTACATACTCCGGTGTCATCCTACAAATGCAAAAGTTTGTCCAAAGCGGATTTATGCGCAAATTGTTTGTATGTCTAAAAATGCGCTTAAACATACAAAATATTAGCGCAAAACGCCGCTTTGTAAAAACGTATTATCTAGTCTAGTAACACATTTTTGCGCAAATAT
Organism: Polietes domitor; assembly: GCA_947397865.1. Lineage (NCBI taxonomy): Eukaryota > Metazoa > Arthropoda > Insecta > Diptera > Muscidae > Polietes > Polietes domitor. Next base: position 161,553,314 of record OX377620.1, on the reverse strand, counting down.
TTTGTGTGTCTAAAAAGACCTTTATGACACATTGCGATTGTGTGCGAAGCAGAATAAAACGAAATTCAACCAGTCTGTATTTTGAAACAAAAGTAACAGCAATTTGGTTGTCAAAACGCGTGTTATGGAAATTCGATTTTTGCCAGCCACTGGGTTAAAGTCATGAATGTGATTGAAAATAAACAAATACTCACGACAAGATTGGAAATGGTGCTCGAATAGTTCCAAGGTGTATTTATGTATATCAGGTGAAAGCAGCTGACTGAAAATTTTTCATTCAATTGTAACCGAGATTCAAATATGACGAAAGAGTAGGTTAACAGAATATTGAATAAAATAAAGTCAATAAATAAGCAGTTCGGAAGAAACGCAAACTCATGGGATTATTGTTATTATTTATGTTTTCGTTCGTAATGCAAAAACAAAACTTTGCAATGGAAAGGCATATCAAACATCTGATAAGCACCAAACACAGCGAATGCAGCGCAGGGCTGCATTTTCGAAAGAAAAAAACCAGAAATTACTGCAACATTTTAAAGAAAAATATACAAATTTGTGTAATGCCAAATTACATACATATTTGTGTTTTAAGTGAAACAAATATGTTTAAAAAACAATTTTTTCGATTTAAACCGTCATAAGTAAAACATGAAAAACAGCCGACAATTTTTTTTATAAAAATAAACTGTTAACGGGTTTTTTGAAAACCGTGATTTTTACAAGCCCGTCATTGAAGAACGCTCTAATCACTCTAATCACATCGTTTTAAATTGTTATACACTTTTCTGGTTCTCGTACCACTGTTACGCGTTATATGATTGTTGATAGCGATAAATAGTTTGTCCAAAAACTTAAAAAAATCTTTTACTGAAAACTGGGGATCCCTTGGCTTCTGTTCGACCCCACCCACAGCATAATAAGTTGTGTTAAGAACGAAATGAATACACGCAACGATGTGTGTACACTTCTCATATAAAGAATAATTCCACCTGTTAACTTTTATTTAAAGTTGTCAAAGCTTTAGCGTGTTTGTTTTTTCTTGCTGTTGTTGCCATTTTGTAGACACAAAGTTTCCGTCACATTGGCCATAATTTACTTTAGTTTTTCAGTCAGCTTTTACTCTGTATATACGCAAACAAATTATTATAGTTTACGCAACATCATTTGTATATATATACATATGTGTATATGTAGTTGTTACAATTCATCTTTTATTCACTATAAAAATGTTTGTTAGACAATACGTTGCGTTCTTTTTAGTCTAAAACGAAATTAGGGTATTCAGGAGATGTTGTATAGTTGATAAATCCTTTAACAATATAGATTGCTGTTTGCCAATGCCTTATGCATCATTTACAATACAACGATTATATATATTTTTAAATTTACAGAAATATAACATTTTTTAATCGGATACTGATTATCATTCCGTAGCGTAGTGTCTCTTTTAATTCAATTAAGATCCTAATAGAACTTGTAGATCATTGGAAGCTTGATTGACACATTGACTACACTTTTCATTATATGAGAGTGAATACAAAATTTCGTTTATATGAAAATTATGCATCAACATGTTCCCAAGGGAACTCCAAGTCTGGCTAACCAACAGTAAGTGTAAAATGTACTAGTCAGATAATTTGAGTTGTGTCAACTAATTTGGTTATCTCTAACAAGAAATTATGTTGTCTGGGGGGTAAGTGCAAATAGTTCACGCCAACTTGTGAATATCCTAACTACCAAAATGCACATCCGTTAATACAAACATTTATAAATATGTACGTATGTATGTCATATACGTACGTAACATACATACACACATATGAAGAGACGCCTTCTTCGTATGATTGAGAGAAAGAGAAGAGTAACCAGCAGCACTTTCGGCTGCTTATCTTATCAATAACTTTATCTATCATTTGTTGATGTGCGTACAAATATATATGTATGCATATGTATATATATAATATATTATGTACTTGTGATGTGGTTGAGAATACGTCGACGAACAAACATCGTCTATTTCTTGGCTGGTGTGCTAACTTTGTTGGTGCGATAGATTTTTCTACACTTAAAGAAACATCTCGAACCTACCGGAATAGGAGCGTATAAATATGAAGAATTTATAAAATATTACATCATTAAAGACGCGATCGATTTCGCATGCAGTATGAAAAGGACATAATGGGGAATTGTTGTGGATTTTGCTCAAAATTCCAAAAAATTAGATTTTGGAGTTCATCCGAATGCTGTATCGTATCGTCCCATTAAGAATTAAACCGTGGTTCGTGCAACAACATTGTTCTTTTAGTTGGCGTCGTAATCCAGCACTTCGCGATGAAAAACGTGGTCTCGGAATGTGTTGTCGTAAGTTTAAGAAAACCAAAATGTTTTAGGCTTTTCGATTGTGCTTACAGATAAACTAAATATTTGAGATCAGTTTTACCATACTCTGGTGTTGACCTACAAATGCAAAGCGACGTTTTGTGTGGTCTTTACTAGCTTACAATTAAGAGAATAAGGTTGTACTTAAATGGCTCAACAAGAAAAAAACTAAGAGATTAACAAGCTACTTTCTTATTAAGCGAGTTCCATACACAAATTAAGCTAGTAAACAGGCACGTTGTATCGTATAGCAGATCTAAGAGTGTTATGTAACTGCTAATAATTACATTTCTTCGAAAAAAGCTCTTATAGCCTTGTCACACTGCATGCGAAATCTAGTTTAAATGACATAATGTCGATTTTCAAATGTCACATTTGTATGGAATCTGACATTTGTAAATCGACCTTATGTCATTTAAACTAGATTTCGCATGCAGTGTGACAAGGCTATTATTGTTAAGTTTTCAACATAATCCACTTTCAGATCGTACTCCAAATAGTGTAATTAGAATTGAAATTCACAGGCATTAGAATTGATTTTAGAACAAAATCCCAAGTGCATTCATTTATTTTACGTTTCCACACATTCTTTTCGGTGTACCCCCACTAGTGTTGTTATTTAACTCTATAGCTGTTGTTGTTGGTTCAAAATGCGTAAATATACAGTTCCTTTTTGTGTGATGATTTTTATTTTATCTTTATGTGTGTGTGTAGTTTATTTGAGTTTTTCATCAAAGCCAAAATAAAACTATTGACTGCAGAAGATTTTTACGTTAATGCTTCTCTGTATGAGTGAGTGTGTGTTCATTTTTGTTTCTTAACGAAACGAAACGACAAAAACTTATCATTCATTTTTAGTTTTCTCTTCAGTTGTTGTTCAGACAGAAATCGCGTCGCTAAAAGAAGACAAGAAAAAACGTTCTAATTGTTTTCAGTTCAGTTCAGTTGACAATTTGACTTTTAGTTGGTGTTTTGCATGCCGCAGCCGATGATTTTTTACGTCCCTCGTGTTCTTTTGTGGTGGACGCTAAACAAATAAATGAAATGAGAAAAATTACAAATAGAAATAAAAATGTAGAATAAAAAAAATTGTTCAAAAATAACATGGTGTATTAGTTTTGTGCACGACTCTACTTTTTTCTTGTACCTACTTATGTTTATGTACATATGTACGTACACGTATGAATTTGTTTGGTACTTAAAGTACCTATGAAATTGCTTCAGATAGATTTTTATTTCGTTCGTGTTATATAAACAATACAAGTGAGCATCGATGAGAATCAACGTGTTTAAATCTACATATATATGTAAGTTGTTTTATCAATACAATTTGAAACCAAAGTGGCGTATCTATTTATATCGTCAAAACCTAGTGCTAAAACTCCATCCGGTTCCGTAACATTCATTACAATCAATTGTGTTCGACTTACTTAAATTTTGTATGGATTTGGATTCTGCCAGCAATCCATGATCTTCCAGATCCATTTAATATGTTTGCTTTGGTTATAAGTTAGTGATTTTTAGTGATTATTAAAAGAACGCTGAAGAACATAATCCTTTTTTTAAGAAATTGGCTGCAGCCGAGATTTGGTTGCATTGTTTGCTAAGTTGTTCGATCTAACTATTTGCAAAACGTAAAGACAAATTGAATAAGAAGCGGTGCAACAAATTTAAAATGTTGCCACCTTATCAAGTCTCTTCATTTTAAGCTAGTAAGCCCAATCGAACAGGCCTATTATAGGAATATATATGGAATTTATTCGCTTAACAAGAAAGTAGCTTGCTACTCTCTTAGTTGTGTTGTCAGATTTTTCCTGTTAATCCATTTAAGAAAAACCAATGGGTAGAAACGTTGCCACCTTATCATATTTCTTAATTGTAAGCTAGTAAGCCTAATGCCATGTTTCTGACAAGCGTCATTTATGCCGTTATATTTTTTTACTAATCGCTTAAAATGGGTTTGCTTTTACATTTAATAAAAATGTTGCCACTTTTACAAATCTCTTTGTTATTTGGCAAGTAATCCATTCAAAGACGACTACTGTATAAATAATCATGTTGACTTGCTAAACATTTCTACACAATTTATTTGTTAGATAAATTTCAAGATTTTGACATTTTCAGATATTTCTTTGATTAGAGGGAAGTGCTACCTAATAACATTAGCGATTATTTTTGTTATGTTCAATTTTTTAAAACAATTGGACCGGATATCACCTGTCGAACTCCGTAAAAAGTGTTTTACGCTCCCAATTGGAAATATTTTTTTACATCTCTAATGAAGCATTTGAACGTCGAGACAAAAACAGCCTATAGCCCTGTTCACACAAAGATTAATTCTACAACTTGGAATCCGATTCTAGTTCTTTGAAGGGGTTTCAGGTAAAAATATTGTAACATTTAGTATATCCGCGCCTTAAGTTACCGATAAAACTTATTTTCTATCGATATTTTCGTCATAATATAGGTACTTTCAAGTTGAAAAATAAATCTTAAAGTGTGAACAGCACATTTGACTATAGGGGCGTTTACACATGCAGATTTATTATAAAACTCTGAAGAAATTTTTTTGTTCACACACAACAAGGTATGATTTCGTTTTTACAAAATATCGGTAAATAAATAATAAGGAAAGAACAATAGGTCTGTTCGATTGGGCTTACTAGCTTTATATTTGTATAGAATTTACTCGCTTAATAAGAAAGAAGCTTATTACTCATTTAGTGATACTGACAGATTTTTCTTGTTGATTCATTCAGACAATCCAACGAGTAACATGGTGCCACCCTATCAAGTCTCTTAATTATAAGCTAATAACCCCAAACGAACAGGCGTAATAATAAATACCAAACGATTTAAAAAAATATTTCGCATTGCTGCCAGATTTTTCTTGTTAATTCATTTAAGAAAAACCAATGGGTAACAATGTTGCCACCTTATCAAGTATCTTAATCATAAGCTAAATAGTAAGCCCAATCGAACTGGCCTAATATAGTAATCGACGCTGTTTTACGATTTTATGCGACAATTTCTTACTTTTTCGTGACAACAGGCCTATTTGAACTTACTAGCTTACCATTAAATATTCAAACTGCATGTGGAACCTGGCTGAAATTACACAAGGTAGATTGACAAATGTCAGATCCCATACAAATTTGATATTTGAAAATCGCCCTTGTTCCTTTCAAGATAAAATCAATTGATTTCGCATGCAGTGTTATCCATTGTTTGTTTTGTTTTTTCCATAAATGTACCGCGAAGAAAAATCTTGTTACCGACCCTTAATGACAAAAAGAATCTCATTTAATTTAAATAAAATAATCAGATTACATAATTTCAAATAGAAAATTGATTTTATTAGAAGTAGGTATGATTTTAATGTTTGCTGGAAGTCAAAACAATGGAATAATAAGACTTGCGAGAAATATGTAGATGTTTATATCATTGCAATTAATTAATTTATTTATTGTAATTAATATTTTAATAGCCCAAGTTCAATAATACTTACCAGCACGTGTTTCCGTTCATTTCTACATCCACAAATATAAAATTGAAAGAATTTGCCATATCAGGAAAAAAGATATACTTTATCAACAAAGGCACCACAAATAAACTGCCTTATGGAAATTGGTTGCGTACTAATTAAGACAGCATTTGAAAAATAATTAATGGAAATGTGTAGCCAGAAAACATTTTGAGAATAATTGTTGTGCTTTTACCGCTTGGAAGCTTTTTTGCATATATATAAGCATTTCTCGCTAAGATGTATGTAAGCGATAAGTACTGTATACGTTAACGAATAGTAACGTATACGTTAACATGTTAGTTTATATCTGTACAAGTTGACGGGGAACAAAAACGAATGGAACAGAAAAAATTGTAAACATTTAAAAGGCTGATTGTATAAGTGTTGCCAACAGAAACGTAAATTTGGTGTATTGCTATGTACACGTTAACAAAAAACGCCTAATGAGTGATCCGATGGGTAGGAAATTGGGCAATAATGATTTTAAAGTTATAGTACGTTGTAACGCTTATTGTTTAAAACTTCATTGATGTTATTCCCCTTTATGTATTTATCGATAACTAACACATTTTTGTGTTTTTATTTTAGAATGTCGCCAGACAATCCCACACAAATATTGACGTCGAATGATCTGGGCCAATTCCGTACCTTACAACAAACTGCAACAACAGCAACAGTCGTAGCTGCCTCCGCCACAAATGGTATAAGGACAGTTGCTGGATCTAATATAAACCAGCAGCAGCAACAACAACAACAGATGCATCAGCAACAACACCATCAACAATCCACAAGTAACTTAAATATCACAACAGGAGGAACAGCCACAAATAACTTGACTAATCTTTTAGCAGCGGTCTCTAAGGCCAATATACTAAATTCGTCTCCAGCAGCCACGGTAGCATCACCAACAGCATTTAATGCAACAACAATGCCGGCCACTTCAAAGTATGTTCTATTACAACAAAATCGCAATGGGCAATTTACGGCATATGACGGGACCACAACAGCCATAACCGCCGGCTCCAACAATGGCAACAGCAACATCGGCAATGGTGCGCCAACCGGTAATATCGTTTTATTAGCAACGGAACCATTAGAGGCATCAGCAGCCCCTGGGAATATGGATCATCATAGTCACCACCACCCCCATCATCACCTGCATCAGCATCATGTCATTTCGTCACAATCGTCGTCAGCAGCTACAAATGATAATGATGAAGAATTGCATTCTTTGGCCTGGTTGAATAATTCCAATTTAATTAAGGACATTGTAACGACAGCACCCTCCACCAACAACAATTCAACAAACTCAGTCACATCGAATACAAAGCGGACATTGTTTGGCAATAACAATATTTGTATTGTTAACGCTGCAAATGCACATGACTTAATCGAAGAGATACCTCATCACGTGGCCAGTGAAGAGCAAGTTATTGCCACCAATGTCTCTCCAAATTCCTCAGGTTTGGGGATCTCGGAATTGCCGGCCGAAACACAAATCACCACCTTGAGCGTAAGTGATTTCCAGCAGCAATTTAAACGTTTTAGTGCAGCCGATTTGAAGGATGCAAAATCGCACACTGTTTATGGCAATATAGCCGCTTTGGGAGCTACAACCACGGTGCATGTTGGTCCAAGTGGCACCACGACCGTCGTCGAGTACAAAGCCGGCACAAACTTCCTACCGACCCGTCAAATTTTAAGCAACTCGAATGGTGTTGGCAGTATTACACAAATCAATGCCACCAATTTAAGCAATATTCATTCTTCCTTTGTGCCTTCTTCTTCATCATCGCCCACATCCACATCCGCATCGACTAATACATTATCTTTGGTGTCATCGCCAAATAATACCACTACAACAGCAGTGGTAGTTGCTACTGGGTCCAAACAATTATCGCTGCCCAGTACTACTTCAATTGTTGCCAATGGCAATAGTGTAGCTAATGGCAACTTAGCAACAATGACAACAAACGGTGGCAATTCTATTAACACAATTTATCAAGGTCATAAAATACAGCAGCAGCAGCAACAACATCAAATGCAACAAAACAATGGAGTTTCCAATACAGCTCCCACTTCAACGAGCAGCAGCACAACCCACCATCCTCATAAAAAGTATTTAAGAGAAAAAATGAATGTTTTAGATCAAGGTGGCGGCGGATCGTCTCCTTCCTCTTGCTCGACATCAACCGTATCTAATAACTTTAATAACAACTGCTCTATCGCATCTTCCTCCGCCGCCGTATCTGCCTCAACTTCCCTTACTATGGCCACTACAGTGGGTTCGACCATAACTGTGGTATCATCACCAGCCTCGTCCAATACATCGTTATCATCCTCTCTGTCAACAGCAGCTATCAATGGTGGAAATAGTCCGCCACTTACTAAAACGTCTTATTTCACTTTGAGTGGTTCTTCGACACCGATAGCTCTCAACTATAGTAGCTCAAATTCGTCAACAACAGCGCCTTTTATAGCGGTTTCGTCTACAAACTCCTCATCTTCTGCCGCTTCGCCCACAACACTAGGTACAAGCGGCATCCCTCCAGGTTACACATTAGTTAGCCATCCTGCTTTACCCCTGGTAACAACTACACCGTTATCGGTCTCTACACACCACCACCAGCAGCAACAACAACAGCAACATATTGTGGTGTAAGTATTTGTAAATGCAAGCGAATATTTTGAATTTATATTTCGGCTTTAAATATATAAATATAATTTAACGGTATTTAGATATTAATGATTTTTTACATGTCTCTTATTGCAGTTCACCACCACCGCCAAATCTTATGGTTTCACCAGAAACACAAACGGAACCTCAACACACAACCAAAGAATATTATACACTAAGCACGCCTCAACAATTACAGCATCATTTGCAACAACAGCAACAACACCAAGCAATACGTAGTCCTACCTCCTTTTCAAGTTATGATAATGATTCTCTAAAAGATTTCGAAATATCAAATAGTAATTCGAACATTTCAAGCCAAAGAATAAATGGGCCAACGCCTCAGCACCAGCAGCAAGCGCCTCTAACACCAAAATCATCTTCCTCCAGCTCGTTAACAATTAATACCAATAATAATAACACCAACAACATAGTCACCACTCCGCAGAAACAAAAACATACCAATAAAGTGCCATATGATCCATTGGTACATACCCATAATAAGCCACCATACAGTTTTAGGTAAATACCAGTATATTGCTGAGCTCTGGTGATTTTTATTAACTCCGAATTCCGTCCTATTTACAGTTCCTTAATATTTATGGCCATAGAAGGCTCACAAGAGAAAGCTTTGCCAGTTAAAGAAATCTATGCGTGGATAGTACAACATTTCCCATATTTCAAAACCGCCCCAACAGGCTGGAAGAATAGTGTACGTCATAATCTGTCACTAAACAAAAGTTTTGTAAAAGTGGAAAAGGCACCGGTAAGTATACAACTTATATTATAACGCGAGCTAATAATACTAATAGTATGTGTGTATCTTTGTCCTTTTTGATGACAGAATATGGGCAAAGGTTCGTTGTGGCGCGTGGAGCAACTGCAGAGGCAAAATCTTATACAAGCCTTAAATCGTTCACCCTTCTTTCAAAACTCTTCAGCTGATAAAATTAGTTTGAAAAGTCCTGGTGGTACGATGATATCATCACAAGCTTATGATGTTCTAGATGGCTCCAAATCGTCTACGACATCGTCATCATCACATATCAATTCGCGCTTCGATCCAAACCTATTTCCAAATTTATCGAAAGCTTTTAAGGACATCAGTGATGTAGTGCCCGATGTTCCCGATGATGAATATCCGTCCGATTATAGTACAACCAAAACAAATAATAATATTTCCTCGTCCCACAACTCACACAATAGTAAATATAGCAACTGCGGAAGTTATGCCAATAGCCAGCCAAATGTTATAGCTGTAAACGGTAGCGGAGAGGCCAGCCAAACGAACAATCCATCTTCCATAATGGGTGCTTTTAGTAATTATGAAAGTATCGAACGTTTGGCCAGAGATTGTGGTGCAGATAGCATAGACGATGTTAATGCTGCTACTGCGATGTTGGCACTGAAACACGGACCAAAAGTCTTTGCTGAAACCTTCCAGAATGGGTAAGTAATATTTAGATGAAAATAATCCAAGGGAACTCTTTCTAATTTTTTCATTATCACAGAGCACCTGTTATTACCTCTTCGCCTAGTGAAGATCATACTTATTCCGCCGGCGGAGGTGCTGGAAGTGGCAGTGCCGCTGGAAGTGGTGCTTCTACTCCTCTGATAAATGGTTCAGCAACATTGATGTTAAATGGTAATGGACAATCTTCATCTCATCAAGGCTGTGTTGATAATCAAAGCAATTGTGCTTCTTCGGATGCTGCCTATGAAAGTAGCGAAGAAAGGTAAGTCAAGTGGGTAATATATTATTAAAGGATTTTTTAACGAAGTTTGTCTAATAACTATAGAGGTGGCAATACATAAATATGTATGCATAAGCGACTTTCTTCTTTATATTCAAGGTTCCTCACACTAGCACACTATTCCAAACTATAAAAGATAAATTTTGATTTGTAATCGGTTATGCATTTTCGTTTTCATAGGGCAAAATGTTGCTTACAAGGAATTATCTCAGCTGTTTTTTAATAATGTGCGTTTGTTAAAAGTTTGTTAAAGTTTTTATGAGATTAATAATGTATACATTTATTTTTATGTTTGTTTACAATACCAAAAAGAGTTTTTTGTTTGGCTCTGGGCGTTTTTCGTATTCAATTGTAATAAAACAATAAAACTGCGACAAGTTTCAACGATGCATGTAACATTTTCAAAATGTTGAAAAGAAAACAATAAGTTTGTCATTCCATTTATAGCATTTTGAAATATCGAGCCCTAGAAATCATATGTAGATTGTGATCGTCATAAAATTCAGATCTGCCCGTCTCTGTTTAAAATCACGCAAACAAAGCGAGCTCCGAATATATGTTTAGTAGTTGTAGATAGTAATGGAAGAATTCGATTCATAGTGAACAGTTTCGGTCTCTTCAAGAGGATGTTTTAAAGTATTTCGAACCTTTTTAATATTTTACATTCATTTATTGATAACAATTACCAATTTTATTTTTTTATTAGCCATAACATTACACCGGAAGAATTGGAAGATCAACAACGCCATCGTGATGGTGTGGATGCCTTACTTTCACTTTCTTTATCCTCAGGTATTGATACTAGTTCTACAACCACCAATAGTCAAAACTCCAGTCTTAGTTCTAACTCACCGATTAAAAGACCACCTTCTACCACTGTTGAGGAGGAGCATATATCCACCATGGATCGAAACAGTAATTATCATCTAACCCAATCCCATAATATGAGTAAAATGGCTTTGCTTAGCACGGCAGCGGCCAACCTATCATATGTCGCAATTAATGGCAATGGCAGACATCCAAACAGTTCATCTCTACTCGACGAGGGCTATAATACCCAAAGTTATTTTGGTTCTGCCAACACAAATGGTACAACACATCATCATCATCATTACGCTCCAACACATAATCTGCTTCATAACCTGACACCGACAAAAAAGCCGAAAACTTTAAGAAGTCTACGTACTAAAATTAAGCGTAAGGCACCATGGATGAGATGAACTTGGTAAGAAGAAGGTAACGTCTAAACCTTATAGCGTATGAAAGGAAAGTTCTAAAGAATTAAAGTTAAGAAATTAGCTGCCTTTTTGATTTCCTACTTCCCCTATTTACCCGACTTCCATCCTTTAAAAAATACATACAAATAAATATCTTAAAAAATAGAACTTCTATACATATATAAAATATAAGTAAACTAGTGAAAATAACACATTAAAACTTGTTACAGATAATGTTACTACAATTTTAGTACGTAAGTGTTTGCTCCATATTGTTTTTATTATACATATTTATACATTTATTATTTCCCTTTTATTTTATTTCCTTTTTGCTCTAATGTATATGCATACATTTGAAAGAATAACAAGAAAACCTATTTGTTACCAACAATAAAATCATTACAAATTTTCAATATGTAAAAGTGTTAAAAACGCATTGTTATTGAAGAAAAACAAGAAATGTTCGTACATAAATACATCATAGTAAATACATACTATACATATGTAAACAATCTAGCGCCTTATGCCCAACTAAAATGTTTAGAACCAGAATCAAAATGTTTTATACATATATAAATCTGCTGCTCAGCGTCCCTATATATACATATTCTATATAAAGAAAACAAAAAAGTAGATCGCAAAAAACTCAGTCTTAGTTAATAGTCATTTTAAGTTTAAGTTTAATACAATCCCAACAAACAAAACTAATTACAAACGCATAGTTACAATTAAAAAAATCATATTAGACTTTTTATATTTGCAAGATTTTACAATGACTTTTAACGTGTAGGATTGTGTCTTGGCCTTGTTATTTTTTTAATTTATTAAAAATATGCTTGGTTTAAGTTTTCCTTTAAAAAACAACAACTACTTTAAAATGATAAAGTAAATTTCAGCTTTTTAAGTTTTAATTTTTGTTATGTTGAGCATACCTTTAGTTTAAGTCAGTTTAAATTTTTGTTTTATATTTATATGTTTACCATTTCTATTACATCTTGTTAATATTTATAATTTTGAAATGTTAAAATATTAAACAATATAATAATTATAATAACAAAAATTAGTTACATTGGTTTGAGAGTATGATGTAGTTCAATTGATTTTCTTTAGGGAATTTCTAAAAATTTTGTAAACTAAAAACATAAACAAAACAAACAACCCAAAACTTCTTGCAGAGATCAATTAAATACACAATATGAATCCTAAATCTAGTCTACATCTAGTTAGTTTAAATTAAAATTGAATGCGTTATTCTAAAAGAATCCACATAATTCATTATGGAATTTAGTTAAATGACTGAAAATGGTATGACCATTAAACATACACAAACAATTAACATACCAAAATAATGGCTTTAGTGAATGAATATAAAGGGCGTACGGACAGAGAAAATCTTACAAATTTCAGTTATTTGAAATTCTTGTTCAACTTCTTCGATTTCAACGACGGATTTTATGAGGATGCAGAATATACATACATTATGAGGTCTCTGATGAATAAATATTTCAATGGAAATGTAATCTTGTCATGAATCGATGAAATAGTTTTTACACTTTTTAAGTTAAACTACAAAAAGGACAGAATATTTATTCGGGTTAAAAAAAAACATGATATTACTTTTTTCGTGTTTTTAAATTTGTGATACGATTTCAAAACATCTACATCATTTTCAATTGAAATTGAGAAAATACAAATTGAAACTCAGAAATGTAAATTGAAATTGAGAAAATACAAATTGATATTAAGAAATATTATAAAAATGTGAATAAGAGTAGAATTGAAATAGAGAAATGAATATCACTAATCTATTTGTGAATGTGAGAACACGTTGATGGTCCAGTTTTAGTCCCTGTCACCGTTGAAAATACAACAGCTACACTTCTCCGTCTGGGCTCGCACAGTTCCATGTTAAATCGCATAGAATATATATGGTCCAAAAATAAAGACATGAAAACCCATCTCAATGTATCCGTAACCGGAGTTTGCGAACAACGCCTCGGTCTACTTAGACGATGCTTTTATCATTTTAATTTGTTTTTTTTTTAAATAATAATTTGTTTTTTTCTCATTATCAATTTGTTTATTCTGAACTTCTATTTTCATTTCTGAATTTCAATTTTCATTTTCACAATTTCAATTTACATTTCTGAATTTCAACATGTATTTTCTAAATTTTCATTTCTCAATTGCAACTAGTATTTTCTCAATTTCAACTGAAAATGATGTAGATTTTTGAAGAAATCTCTACATTAACACTATTCGATTTAAGAAGATAAATTTCGAAGTCAAAGTGCAATGTTAAAAACACCAAACCAATCATAACATACCTGCTAAGGAAATTCTGAATAATGACTAAAAAGGTTAACCCTTTCCGGGTCGAATTAATTTTATGGAAAGCAAAATACACGAAAGTTTGTATATAAGGTAATATTGGCCCTTTAATAATGAGAAAAATATTTATTTTTGCGGGAAGTTTATCGTTTAGAAGATATAGACTTTTTAAAATCAATGTCAAATTTATATGACAAAATCAAATAAGCTACCAAACGTAAAAATTTTGAATCACAATAAATATTTTTTTACGAAACGTCTCCAAAGACTCGTAAAAATATTCAAAAATATTTTATAAAATTCTTCTGGTTATCTTATTTATTTATATCGAGTTATAAATCTATGCTAAATTAGCTATAGCTAAAAACTCGTATACAAGATTTTTGTTATGGGGTGTTCGCCTCACTAAAACTCGAAAAAAAGTATAACAACTTGCTTTGTTCCAAAAATTGTCGAGAATATTACTAATAGGAAGCTTTGTGAAGAGAATAGAAGAAACACAATATGAAAAATATAATTGAATTTTTCGTCAGTCGCCGTTAAGTAGCAACTATATGAATTGTCAAATATATTCGACAAATCCACGGAAAGGGTTAACATACAAAGTATTTATTTTAATCCGTATGTCTTCCAAAGTTGAAAATTGAATTTGATTGAAATCTCTGTCATTTTTCGTGAATTGCTACTTTTATTTTTGGACTATGCATTTCCGAAACATGACGGGTGATTTGGTTTCCGATATATTTGATTGTGTTTGTATTTACAACTGTTGGAAAACCGCAACGGAAATTCAAGTTCAACTGCTCCGATATATTTCATTGTGTTTGTTTGCACAACTGTTGGAAAACCCCTTCAAGTTCAACTGAAGTAAATAACACTAAGCGAAAAAAGTGGCACACTTGAAATCCTATTTATCTAAATATATGTGAATACGAACGAATGGAACCTCAAAAGAGGAACTAAATGCAACGTAAACTTTGTATTGGCAATGTGTAATTAAGAACCGATTCTAAATTAAAATACAACTTTCATATTTAACTGATCTCTCAAGAAGTTTTAACAAAAGCTATTGTAAAAAGTATGAAATGCCTTTATTAAAAATAATCATTTAATAAAAAAAAAACAAATTCTTATTTTATATTCGAAATATTGTTTTATATTTTATTATAACATAGACACTGTAGTTAATAGCTGAATTGTTTGGCATAATAATAAAATCTAGTAAAATGCTAAAGATAAGTCAACAAATTTAATTAAATTAAAGCATATTTGTTAACAAATATTTAGACCAAATAACATTTTTTTCTTAAAAATATAAAAAAACAATACAACTCTCTACAAAGGCTTTTTAAAAAAGCGCTCTACCGTAAACAAACCTATTTCATAACAAATCATAAAACAAAAAAGAACATCTTAAAAATGTATACTTCTTGTACCTTTTTGGCGCAAAAGATTTTATTTTATCGAAGAAAGAGTCCAAAAACAGAAATCTAATAACAACTAATCAATATACCTTGTGGAAAACAACAACATTACCTTAAGCTTTTTATAGCCTTTTTTATTATCTTTTTTGAAAAAGAAATGGTTTATATTGAATATAAAAAGTATAAACAAATCGCAATATCTATATTTATATAACAGTTAAATACTAAAAATGTGTATATCATTCTATTTATAGCTGTGTTCCAAAACGTTATACTTTAATTTATTTTTATTGTATTTGTACTATTATAGCTTTAAGCGACCTGTCAAACTCTGATTAATCAAATCATCAAATAATGGTTTTATGTCCCAACCATGCCGAAGAGAATAAGTCCATTATCACACAAAACGAAACGCTAAAGAATGCATTTTTATATGTAAATTACTTTTGTGGTTTTGGCAATGCTTTGTGTGATAGCCCACTTAATATGGACTCTGAACTGTTGCTCAAAATGTTGCAAATGGTTAGAATATATTCTGTTTGAGTTAATATCCGAATTAATCGGTTTTTGATATATCGCCTAAGTGTATTGTACTTTGGTTGGAATTTCCATCAATTTCCTTCAATTTTGCCAATTTAATCACGCATTAGAAAATGTATGCTTCACTACAATATGGACTTGTGGTTGAGTGGCAAATTGTTTGCTCTTAACAATTGTAGACAATCCTTTTTCTTTATTAATTATAAGCTTTAATATAAAAACGGAAAATATTACTTTTTTGGGACTAATCTTAATTTAATTTGTCGTATCCTGAATTATAACAAACATATTACTTAATTGAAGTCATAAGATTAAGCAAATTGCTTACAAAGCCTGATTTTCTTATTCTTTGTTTTTATTAATACTTTTATAAGCTCATAGTAAGAAAACCACAACAAAACTTACAAAGAATAATCATGGTTTTATAATGAAACAAAACATAAAGCTTACAAACAAAAAATAAGTTTCTCTATAAGTGTGTTTGTAATAATTCTATTTTGAATAATAATATTGATAAATATATATATATATATATACTTATATATTGAAATCTAAAGTGAAAGTGCCTATATACATATTAATTATTATAAATATATATATAATAAATGATAAAACAGAGAAGAAACAAAAATTTATCTTAGTGTAATCATGCATATATATCCATACATATTCTATATTAAAAAGAAGGTGAAATTACAATATACATACATACACACACATATATACCGTATATTATTGTTATAACATTATTTTTATGTTTATTAAAATTAAAATCAAAACTGAGAACGAAACAAAGCAAAACAACAAAAACTAAAATATAAATGCATATGCATATATAAAAATATTGAAATAAAAACATAGATAATACAAAAGAAAAATATGCATACTACTTCATGATGTATGTATATTAAAAAATGGAAAAATAAAGTAAATACATATGAAAATGTTAAATAAATTAAATCGGTGTTTTTGATTTCATTAGGATAATATACATACATAGCTTATGTGGTTCAATTGTCGTCTCCTATGTTCTTATTAGAATATGTAAGACGGCACTATTGCCAAAGCGACTTGCCGGTAACATCGTCTTGTCTTGTGTCGTCTGCTGAAAATTAATTCAATATTAACTTATTCTATATTCTATGTGACGTTGATATAGTTGAAACAAGTATGATTTTGTCATCGTCTTTTTGAGGTGACGACTTGAAACAGTTTAATCCCATATTCACAAGGTTAGAGATAACCAACAGCTACAAGCGGCAATCGCCTCGACGACCATATTAGGTAGTAATGGAATGTTATAAAACACTTCATGTTGATAATTCGTTTAGTGGTTAAAGATATTATTTAGATTTAGTCAGTTTAGAAAACATTGCGAATTAGGGGGATAAAAACCGCGATTCCAGAAGTCACGTGACGTTGAAGTCAAAAGTGATCAAAGTAGAAGCTGTTTTCATTCTAAGAACAATGCTATGATAATGTTACGATCGGACTATAAATTGAGACACAGGAAACAAAAAAGTGGGTGGCAAAAATAAAATAAGAAAAAATTGAAATCTTCTTCAAATTTTCTTTAATTCTAGGGGTGACCGGCGCAACTTTATTTTTTGTATGGGGTGCGACCTGGTCTATTGTATACATATAAATGATTTCAAATGCAAATATATTTGTCATCTAATGAAGTCTTTCAAAAGCACTTCCAAAAAAATAGTTTAACACTTATTCTCAGCAATAAAATGAAAGTATTTCCAAATGAATGACGACTCATTCATAAAATAAAATAAATAAAATATAAATTAGAATTTTCTCTTTCAATAGAATAGAAATAGAAGTTAATTTTTTTCATTTCATATCTTCATTATAGAAAATGTAAAATAATCAAATATCGAAAAATAATTATCTTGCGCTGTATGTTAAGTGACTAATTGTGATTTGTTTAATCGATGGGTATGGGTAGGATAGAAATATTTATTTGTTCAATTTCGATCTCAAATATTTTTTTATTGGGTAATGTTGGAGCGTCACAAAAATACTGTACTAATGGGACCATTTTTCGTAGATGAAGAAGGAACGATTGTTTTAAATTGATAACATTTTAAGAATATAAAATGTTGGTGACAGTTTTAACAAAAATTATATCAGAAAAAGTGATCAGTGAAATCATTAAAACAAAAAAGACACTAACCAATCTCACAAGCAATCATCGAATTTACATACCACCGCTGTCGCTATCGTTTTTAATCCCAAGTAATAACATCACTAAATTTTAAAAGTGGTTAATAATTATTAATTTAATTGGTATTGGATCAACATTGGTATATATAAATAATATAAAAACAATTAATTATAATTATATATTAATTATATAAATAATATAATAACAATTAATAATAAGCTTCAACTAGCAGGTAAAGTGAGATGTGAAAGAATATTTAAAAAATGTTAGAAAAGAAAGACTACAATGTTACAACAAAAAGTAGTATCTGACCAAGTTACTTCCTCTCCCGGCGATACTCCATATACGCAACCTATATCTCGTTTTCAAGATATATCAATATATATATTCAATATATATAAGGGCTGTTCGATTGGGCTTACTAGCTTAATTTTTGTATGGAATTTGCTCGCTTAACAAGAAAGTAGCTTACTACTCGCTTAGTGTTGTTGCCAGATTTTTGTGGTTGATCCATTTAAGAAAAACCACTGGGTAACAATGATGGCACCTTATCAAGTATCTTAATAATTGTAAACTAGTAAGCCCAATCGAACAGGCCTATAGTTATACGGCTTGATCATCTTTTAACATTTCCACAGTTTTTTCATCTAAATCATCTCTTAAGGTACCCATAGGTTTGCATCTAAATCCTAACTGTTTACTAATTGTTACAGCATATTTCTGTATGTAAATAAACTAACATAATTAAGGCGGGACAAGAAAAAAACTACCATCCATTGCACATTTTCATGAGAAAATCTATGTATATAGAGATCTATAGTGATTGTTGTTGTATTTTTATCGTTTTGAATTACTTTTTCTACCGTATTATTATTGAGTAATAATTATTATCTTCTATTTATTTTAAATAAAGTTCCCAAATGTATTTTAATTTTATCAATTGATAGTCCGAATCGGGCATTTATTAACTTAATTGAAATTCTTAACACAAATGTACATTTCTCATTTTAAACTTAAAAGGCATATTATTCGGATTTTGGGATCCATAGTTATATCAATAGTATAAAATGTCTTATCTTACTTTCTTAAAATTATCAAGTAGCTTATCTTACAAAAAAACTGTATTGATTAATGATTAAACATAACGTAGAACACATCGAAATAGACTTTTCTTTAAATCTATGCAAACTCGCTCTGGCCATGTATGGCATAGTCCTGCACATATATACACATAACTCTACATGAATACGTTTTTAAAGCTGTAAGTTAGCCTCATATGACCAGAGAGAATAGAGTATTATCATCGTATCACAAATGCAATGCACATTAATAAACTATCGGCCACACTGAGTTTTGTGAACAATTTTCCATAGTTGATTTCTTACAAAACGTATTGAAAGTACGACCCTTTGGAAAGCCCAAGATTTCTCGTTCTTCATATATGCGGTATGTGAATGTGCTTTCATATGTACCCACGAAGAAATGAGCATGTGAGCAAATCAACTGATCTATGATAGCGATGCCACCATCCTTAATTGTGGATTTCTGGTAAAGGTTTTCCGTTGAAAATCGTACTATGCGATGACGTGGTATGTATGATTTGAGGTTTTTAATTTCGAAACTCGTAGCATCTGTAGCGAGGAAAACGGTGCTGAGGTTATGATTTAACAAATGATATTTGATTTGCAAAGCTGAGGATTTAAGGGTAGGTGTTGTTGCTTCACGACCGTAGAGAAAATCGCCACGTCTTAAATGGGCACATATATATTGTCCTCCAAGTGCTCGACCTTTATGACTCGCGCGTTCGTATTCCCACATAGGTGGTCTCTGAATTTGGTCGGTTTCATCACTGCTATCGAAGTGAGTGTAACGAAAATGTGCAGCAATATCGTTGAGTTTGTCTGAAAATCGCATGGAACGCCGAGCTCTCCAAAATTCCCTGTCGGCCCAGTGATCATGCAAAACTACTTCTGCATTAAAAATAGCAATAATTTTGGGTAAATCGTCCTTTTCCAAACTACGACAAGTACGTTGAATAACTTGTTTTAGTAGATTAGCACTGCCTTGAAAATTTACACACTGTATTTTTGGGTCTTTCAACAAAAGAGGAGGTTGCTTTAAGTACGACCCTTGTAATAGTTGAGAATTCTCTTGGCAGTCAGCAGAGAACTCCCATTTATCTTTAAAGACTCCGTTTTCAAACATATCTTTGAAATGTGTCAATTGTAGCACTTTGTGTACCGGGACCAATGGTGCTTCTTCCATACCAAAATTCATTACTTCGTCTAAGAATTCTGGAAAGTCTAGAACAGGTGCAAACCTTCTTAAACTTTCCACATTAAAGAATATTTCCCACGGGAGATGATCTTGTTCGATATGATGAGATTTCCAATGGTACAATCGACGCCAGGGAGGTAAGACCAAGCGAACATTACTATATCCTGGCTTACTTTGTAATTGGCGCACGAACACAGCCAAACGTATGTACACATCTCGGCGTAAATTAAAACCTTCTGGAGGGTTGACATCATACAGCAAGTATATGGAATTGTTTCTATCATTTCTATCAGTAGTAGTACAGAAAGGACGTTTTGGTAGTGTTGTGAACGAATGGAACCATTTCTGTAAACCTAAACTCGAGGGGTATGATACACTTCCAACTGTGGCGATTGTCGTAAAAATTAACAATTTTAGTTTCCACATTACTGACGGTTCCTGTATTGCTGTTGGCGACAATTAAAAAAAAGAATTTTTATTTAGATTTTTGTTATCACAGGTTAGTTATCCGTTATCCTCCCGTCTTAAAGAAAAACAGCCCTAGTAAACAGTGTTACCGTTGTGGCACTAAAGTGGCAATTTTGCCACTTTTTTCGAGCCGAGAAACGTTGTGCCACTTTTTCATTGAGGTACTAAATGTGCTACTTTTTCATTTCTCGTATCCTGGGAAATTCGTACGGGAATCCCACGGGAATTTAGTAGAAAATGTTACATCATTTCCACATTAAAATTAAAAATGTAATGTTGTATAAAAATTTAGATCACATAGCTTTTAATCAGGTATGTCAAATATTGCAATTGGATGACAAAATATTTTTAAGCTGCGTTCGGATGTAGACTCAAATTCCACTTTTTCGGATTTTTCCTGTAGAAAATAGATTTTGGGCGTGTATCCGAAGCGACAGGACAACGAACAAACATTTCACTATTAATGTGAACAATCGTTCTCCGTCGCGTCCACATTTTCCAAAAAGATGTTTGAATTGATTTTACATTGCGCTTTATTATATGAATTCTGTAACAGGTTCGTTGTGAAATATATACTTATTTTACTTTTATTAAAATGTGAATGCTTCATTGGAAAAAATAAGCTTAACTCATGGTAAATAGTATGTTGACGATTTCCCGTGCTGTCCCTGGATCCCGGGAAATTGAAAAATAATTTCCGTTTCCCGGGAAATAAAAAGTACGGAAAAATGCAAACCCTAATTGGAAATAATAGGACTGTTTTTCTTTAAGCCGGGATAACAAGCTGCGATAACAAAAACGTTAATAACAATTTAATTTTTTGCTCAAAATAAAAAAATTCTTTTTCACATTGTCACAAAAAAATATTTTGTGTTGACTTTATTGGACTTAGCCTCGATAACCTTTTGACTTGTACTGGATAATTATCCAGATTAAGTCATTTGAGTTGCATTTATACTTTGTTTTTCGAGAAATAATTTGTCGCCCTTATCGTCGCCATATTTTCTAACCGATCTGAAAATGAAAGGTTCATGTCACTCAAATTGACAAAATAAATTTTCATTTCCCTTAATTGTCATTAAATCTAACTTTCAAAAATAAAATTTTCATTTCTTAATAGGTGCCAAGTGTGCTGCCTCATTTATGGAACGTTGCATCATCTACATCGGAGAAAATATGACCGAGAATGTGTGAAAACAAATGCATTTTTGAATTTGAAAAAGGAAGCTCTCATCAAACTCATATCATCATGGAAGTATACATATGTGGCAGTACATTTTATTAAATTGTAACATGTCCTTCATTTCTAGTTCTGCCTTGAAGAAGAAGACGTCTGGCGTTGTGTATTGGCTTGGGCCAAAAATCATGCCGGCTTTACACAACCCACCGGCCATTAGACCGAAGAGGAGAGAGCTCGCGTCTGTCAACATTTGCATGGAGTTATGTGTCATGTTCGCCTTTTGCTCATAGATAGCCAGGTGTTTGCCGAAGAAGTTGAACCAACCGCAACCGTTCCCATGGAACGCTATAGATATGCAGCCTTGCAGAATTCCAATAAAACAGAAACCTATGCTGGGGGCGGTGGAGGTTGGTTGGATGTGGTTTTGGTGGTTTAGGAGTGAGCGGAATAAGTTTCTCCGGCAGCTCATCTAATAAAACGGAAACGGACTAAAGACTGCAGCCGCGATTGATGGTGAATATGTTTCCGGGCTCGCAGATATTGAGAAATTAGAAACTGCATCTGCAAAGTGTTTTGTGTTTTAAATAATTGGTGAAAGAATTTAGGGCGAAAACATAGCCACAGACATAACCCCTATTCGAGTTTCGAGTCGATTTCAATCTGGCTTCTGATATTTCTGTAGGTTTTTGGCTTTAAATCCTTCGAAGGTACGAAAATATAAATATCTAAAAGAAACACGAAATATGTTTGTGTAATTCAATCAATTCGTGCTTCGTAAACAAAGTGTCAAACTTCATTGTTTCTAATAAAGTTTTTTACATTTCCCTTAAAGGGATGGTGCTTCTAAACAATCCTGGTGAAGCTCCGAACTTTGTTTTTCCATATACATGTAGATTTATGAAATATGAGAATTATCTCTTATTTAAGTTAGGTACAAATCGGAAATAAGGAAAAATAAAGTTAAAGCTATTAGTGTGGTCTGATTTTATTTTTTGGTAGACCAATTTTGGGAGATGCTCATTATTAAATTTTTATTTTTTGTAGTGTTATTGGATGTTTGATGTTTAGAGTATATTTGGTGGTGTGAATTAAAAACGCATATACATATGTATATTTGGAACATTTTTCACAAAGTAGAAGAAATCAATACGTTTCGAATGATACCTAAGTGAATCCATTTTTGTGAAAATAGTTTAATACAGATAAAATGTTCAAACACTTTTTACAATTTCCTTTCGATTCCACCATATTGATTGAAGCTATTTATAATAAAACTCAATACTCCCACAGAATACGAAAAGGTTTTTAGTTGACGCTATGGAAACCCTAAAACAATATACAATATTCTAGGACAAGAGTAAAAATATACAGTACACAAAAGTCAACATACGACCCACATTTTTGCTTTTTAGCGAGTTCCAAAAAATATTTGAAAAAAGTAATGATGCGGTTTTGTTTGAAATCGTTTTTTATTCATATAACAATAACAAAATGCTTTACTTCAATATAAACTTAAAAGATATTAGCAAAATAAACAAAAACACCTTGACAAAAGTCTACATACGACATAGCATCCCATGCTTTACGTCATTTTTTATAATGTACTTTATAGGAGAATTGACGAAATTTGTATTGTCATTTGTCTTGTGCTTGCTCTTCTTTAAATAAATATAATTCAAGAAACATTAGTCCGCGAAAATGGCTTCTCGTAAAGAAATTGCAACTGATATTCGAAATTTAGTAATAAAATGCAGAAACGAAAGGAAATCTTTAGGCGAAATAGCTAAAATGGTTAATTTAAGTAAATCAACTGTCCAAACTATATGCAAAAACTTCGAAAATACGGGTACTGTTGAAAATAGGCCCAGAAGTGGGCTAAAAAAAACTTAGTCGACGAGATGAAAGCTTTATTTTAAAAGAAGTTAATGAAAACCCGAAAGTGAATGCTACAATGTTGTCCAAACATCTCGCAGAAAGGTCGGATACAATTGTACATCCAAGAACAATTCAAAGAAGTCTGAATAATAATGGTTTCCGAAGCAGAACGCCACGCAAAAAACCTCTTATAAGTGAAAAGAATCGTAAGCTTCGCCTTGAATTCGCCCAGCAACACTTGGACAAGGGATTAGACTTCAGGAAGCGGGTTTTATTTACGGACCAGTCGAAGTGGAAGTGACGGGAGAGCCAAAGTATGGAGAAAAGCGAATACGGCAATGAATCCGAAGAATTTACTTGCTACGGTAAAGCATGGTGGTGGCAACGTAATGGTTTGGGGTACCGTCGCGGCGTCTGGAGTTGGAAATCTTGCGTTTATTGAGGGTAACATGGATCGCTATCAATATAAATCCATATTGGAACAAAATCTGAAGGCATCGGTCGATAATTTAAACCTCGGAGAGCGCTGGATTTTCCAACAAGATAACGATCCGAAGCACACAGCCCAATTTGTTAAAGATTGGCTGATTTACCATGCTCCAAGACAACTTTATTCGCCGCCACAAAGCCCCGACCTGAATATTATTGAACATGTGTGGGAGATTCTGCAACGCAGGACCCGAAAACATCACATAACTAGCGCCCAAACGCTAAAAAACAAGATGGAAGAGGAATGGCGACAAATATCACCTGCGGAATTGGAAAACTTAGTTGCATCAATGCCCAGACGATTGCTGGCTGTTGTAGATGCTCATGGTGGACCAACAAAATATTAAATTATATTATTATATATCATTATATTAATATTATTATATTATATTATGTATATATTTAAAGTGCTTGTGCTATGTGCTATCAAGGTCTATTAAATTAGAAAAAAAAAATAAAAAATGCAACATAAAATATATAATATAAATAATAAAATTATTTATTTTTAAAATTATTGTTTCAGGAATGCCGGTCAACTGCGATTTTAAAGTAGACAGACTAAGGCTACAGAACATAGTTCTGTTTTTCTCCATGGCAACTGAAACATAAATTATATATTCATGAATTTTTTCATTGATTTCCTAGTTTATATAGTCTTAATATTAAAAGACAGTACAAATTCGTACCTTTTCAAATTAGAACTAATGCAACTTCCACACCGATACTCAGAATCGCTATATGCTATCACTGTAAGTGTACTAAATATGACGAGAATTGCCACGCACCTTCTAGTACCTCCCAACTATAACCTATAACTGCTAGAAGGGCTGAATACGCCATTCAATCCATCATAAAGACCACTTACCCCTAGACCCAGATTGAGAAGCGACAGGACAACGAACAAACATTTCACTATTAATGTGAACAATCGTTCTCCGTCGTCGAGGCTAAGTCCAATAAAGTCGACACAAAATATTTGTTTGAAAATTTCTTTAATACATATATTTATATTGTAGTTGGCGACAAAGTGAAAAAATAATTCTTTATTTTGAGCAAAAAATTAAATTTTTATTAACGTTTTTGTTATCGCAGCTGTTATCCCGTCTTAAAGAAAAACAGCCCTGGTAAATACATCGTACAGTGGTGATAACGAATTGCTGCTAAAAAACGTACTTTTGAAAAAAATCGCTGAAGTAACGACATACCAGCTGTGTTTTTCACAGTGCAGCCTAATAGCCTTGTTAGAGTCTTGTCACACTGCATGAGAAATCTAGTTGAAATGACGTAAAGTCGATTTATTAAAATGTAAATATAAGAGCGACACTCATTTTCCCACTCTTAGGTGAAGAATGGGTGTTTCAAAATGAATATGTTTCGTGTTTTTTGTTTAATTGTGAATGAACTAAAGAAAACAGCACAAAGCAACGACAAACAACATTAAAATACTAAGAAACTGTGTCGTATTTTACTCGAATTTTGTGAATATTTTACTTATTATTTTTTATTTAACTAATTGCAAAAAAATTTATTGAAAAATAAGGCAAAAATTATCGTATTCTTCTTTGTTCGCGGCGTTCTTAATTTTGAAATTTTCATGTTATTTTGATTGATTTCTGTCAAAACCGACGACAGCACTCTCTTAAATTTCATTTTTCACATTTTAATCTAACGTAACTCGCTCGATTTTTAAAATGAGTCCGATGGAGCTTCTTGTTCATTCTATATTTTTTGACATTTACATCGTCAAAATTTGGTTTATGTCCAATCAGTGTACAGTGGGCTGCAAGTGCTGTCTTTTGTTCTAGAGGTTAGTCGATGGCTTTATGGTCAGATTTGTGTGAAGAAAGTCTAGTTTTTAATTTTGTCTTCGTTGTACCGACATATACGTTTTGGCATATGTCAGACTCCATTGCACGTTATTTCATATAATATATTGGATCTTTCTTCATTCATCACTAGTGATTTTGTTGTGCTAAATAATTGGTTCGTCGTATTATGTGATTTATAAGCTACAGGGTGGCGCAGAATGAACTATATGGTTTGAACTTTCTTTGTTTTTATTCCGGCATTTTGTGAAGGAGACTTGGGGAATTAATTATGAATCATTATACGATCGAACAACGTACAAAAATAATTGAATTTTATTTTTCAAACCAACAGTCACAACTCACAATATTCACATTTTGGTAATGAGCGATGAAGTCCATTTCCTATTAAATGGGTATGTCAACCAGCAAATCTGCAGGATTTGGGCTACAGAAAATCCAAGAGCAGTTCATCAGCGACAATCACACCCACTTAAGTGTACTTTTTGGTGCGGTGTATCCTCCGAAAGGATAATTGGTCCATATTTGTATACCCTACACCACAGAGTATAATGTCTTTGTTAATTTGCTTGTAACACCTAAAAGGAAACGAGTTAGACCCATCGTTTATTATACCGATCGACTTAGAATCGATCCCCGCCCGTCCGTCCGTCTGTCCATCTATTCTTGTAATCAAAGTCTAGGTCGCAATTGTGTTTAGAACTAAATGAAACTTTGCGCAACGAAGTTTTATGAGCTAAGGACGAACGCTATTTAATTTGAAGAAAATCGGTTCAGATTTAGATATAGCTCCCATACAAATATTGCTCCCGATTTTACTTTTTCCGCTCTAGAAACCACATATTTCAACAGATTTTCTCCAAATTTAGCAATATATTTTAAGTAGAAACAACTCTGGTAAAAATGGGCCACATCGGTTCAGATATATATATTGCTCCCATACAAATGTCTCCCACGATTTGATTATTTCCGCTCTATAAACCACATAATTTAACAGATTTTCTTAAAATTTGGCAAAACATCTTATAGTTCAACTAGAAACACCTGTGATGAAAATGTGTTAGATCGGTTCAGATTTATATATAGCTCCCACGCGAATTTCGTTCCCAATTGACTTTTTCCGCTCTAGAAACCACAGATTTTCCTAAAATTTGGCAAACCAGCTCATATTTCAACTACAAACATCCATGGCGAAAGTATAAATGACTCCCCCGATCTAATTCTTTCCGCTCTAGAAACCACATATTTAATAGATTTCCATCAAATTTGGGAAAGCGTCTTATATTTAAGAAAATCTATGCTAACAATGTGTCAGATCGGTTCAGATTTATATATCGCTCTCATTCAAAGTTTGTGTTCAATTTTTTTCACAAATACAGAAAGAGTATGAAATTTGTAGTATATAGATACCCGGTTCAAATGTAACGACCTTTTTATATCCTACACCACAGGGTATATATAGTAGCCACGCCCGACTTTAACCGTCCTTACTTGTTTGAAAATGAAAGTGGTAACCCAATCTCTGTTATGGAAGCAGTAAATGGTAAATATCATCTTTGAGTCATTATTTGAAAAGCTACAAAATCCAAATGCCCATTAACTAATCAATACCCATTTCATTTTCCCTTTCAGGTTTGTTAAATATATCCGGTTACGATCGATATATAGCTTATTTAAGGAAACTTAAGAAATCGGTGTGCTTTTGTCCACCAATCACATTTTTTAAACAATTTTTAGCCATTTTTAAACTTTGGCAATATTTTTGAACATTATTTTGTTTGGTAACCGTACCACTTGTAAAT
Source organism: Polietes domitor (assembly GCA_947397865.1). Lineage (NCBI taxonomy): Eukaryota > Metazoa > Arthropoda > Insecta > Diptera > Muscidae > Polietes > Polietes domitor. Next base: position 161,525,373 of record OX377620.1, on the reverse strand, counting down.
TTAAAAACGCCGCTTTATTTTTAAAAATGCGGTCATAATTGACGGGGTTAAGTTAATAATACTAACTAACTTTTTATTAATGCAAAAATACAAGTTTTGGTCATTCCAGTTAACATCTCTCATTATTTCACGAGGTAAAAACGACGAAAAATTACTAGATTTTCCATGTTTTGTTGGGAAAATGTGTTCCAAAATTGGGGATTTCTTTTTATTAAAATGGTACCATTTTTATCTGTTTTGATTTTTGAATTATATATTGAAATATATATTGATATTTTTATTTGACTTCAATTCGTAAAATAATGAGAAATGTTGACCATATACAATGATGAAGATGAAAAATAAATGCTGGACCAAAATCGGATGTTTGTAGTTTCTAGAGCGAAAAAGTCAAATCTGGAAGTACTTTTAAGTCTGGGCTATATCAAATTATTTATAATATATTTTCACTTTCAGTGGAAATAAAACATGTTCTTCCAATTTTAAAGAATATCGGTTTAAATATGTGGTTGGAAAAAATTCAAATCAAGAGAGAAATTTGTATGGGATTGGTTTGGTTTTAAGGACCAGAATGCTCCTGCATTCTAAACACTCGGAGACTCGGATCCATTGTGCAAATCCTTTTATTTCCTGAAATGTATAAGGTTATAGGAGAGGGATAGGGAGTGATGGGAGGGAGTAAGTGGTGTTTGGAGATAGATAAGGGAGAGATGAGGAGTGAAGGAAGTATAGGGAAAAAGGTGGAATGGGGGTGTATTAGATTCTTTTTTATGTGTGGGTGTGTTTTAATAGTTAACGACTAGGTAAGAAAATTAAGTCGAGAGTCATCCGGTATACTGTTGATGGTATGCCTTTATGGCTCTCATTCTTTGTTATCCGTCATCTGTCTGTGTGGATACATCCTTGTCCCTAAGAAGCCACTCCTGATCCGATTTAGACCTTTTGAGAATCCCAAAAGGTCATAAATGGTACGGGTTGTAATATCTTCTATGTTATAATAAAATAACTTCCTAGGTATTTATTTCTGCATACACATAGCGCTGGACATCTGCAGATTATTCGATTGATTCTACCTCGTCCTCATCCTCACATAATCGACAGTGACCTTCGATGTCTAACTGCCATCTTGAGATCCTACTCCTAGTGCAGTAGTGTCCTGTGTAGATACCTATCAGTGTTCGAATTCCTGCCTTGTTTAGCTCCAATAGATTTCTGGTTCCTGGATCCTATCGATCTTTGGCCATGTGGCCCTGGCGAACCTGCAGGTTGACAAACTATTCTATGCTCTATTCATCTGTGACCATTTCCTTGAATCAATCATTCTATAGAACGTGCCAATCGGTGGTTTTGCTAAGTTGTCAGCTCTATCGATTTCCAAGGACTAATCATGTCTAGCCAATTCATCTGCTATGTCGTTTCCTTTGACATTGCTATGTCCGGGAACCCAGCAGAGACGGACGACGGATTTTACAGTGTGTGACATGATTGATTTCATTGCTGCCTGACTATCTATGTAGAAGTTTATATCCGTATTCACCGGAATGTTCTCACTCGATAGAAATCTTGATGTCCTCTCAATTGCCAGTAATTCTGCCTTGAAAACACTACAGTTGTCGTCAAGTCGGAGGGACTTGCGTATCTGTAGTGATTCAATATAGAATCCCGCACCTGTGCCTTGTTCCATCTTTGAGCCATCAGTGTAGACCGACAGCCCCTTGAAGGGCTCTCCATTGTCCTAGTCTGATCTCTTTGGTATAATCATCTGTGGTAAGGGTGAGAAGTCCAGAACCGGTACCATGTAGTCTGTACCTCCATTGATTACCGATTCGTGGTGATCCAATCTGTTTCATTGAACTATTCTTGCGTGACCATATGGTCTATTTTTCCAGCATCCTGATTCTTGGCAGCAATCATCTCTGTAAAGTGGTCCAGAGATGGATGATGCAGAATTACATCCAATGCTGCTTGTGGAGTGCTTTTAATGGCTCCCGTAATGCTCAGTCCTGGAAGTCTTTGCGTTTTCATTAGCTTTGCCCATAGTCTACTCACTCTCATTGCACCCCACCATACCAAATATCCATAGGTAGTAATGGTTCTGACAACCGATCGGTAGATCCAGTCTACAACTTCTGGTTTCAGACCCCAGCTCTTGCATATGGAGTTCCTACACATGTAGAGTGCATTTAGACCTTTCCTCAATGTTCCTATTCCAATTCACCTTCCGATCTAGGATGACGCCAAGGTATTTGGCCTCATGAGAGAGGTTTGAGGATTAACTTCCTTAATGGTTCTATGTTATATCTCTTTGTAAATAGGACTAGCTCAGTTTTCCTAGGATTAATGCCCAGGCCACTATCTCTAGCCCAATCAGATAATTTCCTCAGTGCTCCTTGCAACAGATCGCTGATTGTTTGTAGAAATGTTCCTCCTACCAATATGACAACGTCATCTGCACATGCAACTACTTTGTTACCATCATCAGAAAGGGATCTGAGGATACTATTGACAGCAAGAAGCCACAGAAGAGGAGATAAGACTGCCCCCTAGTTCTAGCTCCCAAGGTTGAATTTATAACTCGATGTCGTAGCATCGCGTCAATCCATTCAATCAGGAAGTTCGGAACGTGTAGATCCCTTAATGAATTGCTAATTGTATTGGCTTCAATGTTATTGAAAGCTCCTTCTGCAAGAATGTAGTCCTTACTTTCTAGGTTTCTTTCTATGTAACCAACAACTTCATGAAGAGCGCTCTCGGTAGATTTGTCCTTGAGAGAGGCATGTTGAGCGTCGCTTATGAGATTGTAGTCTATGCTTCCTCTTAGATAAATGTCTAAGATTCATTCAATTGTCTTAAGGAGGAAGGATGACAGACTAATTGGTCTGAAGTCCTTAGTGGATGAGTGACTTAGTTTGCCTGCTTTGGGTATGAAGACTACCCAACCTCACTCCAGCTCGTTGGTATAAATTTTAGGCGCAGACATGCTTTGAACACACAGACTAAATGTGAAACAATTACATCTGTAGTATGCTGTAGCATGGCTGGGAATACACCATCCATTCCCGGAGATTTATAAGGTTGGAATGTATCAATTGCCCATTTGACTCTATCTTCATTGACATTGATAGATTCATCAAAGAGGGAAGAATTGAATGTTGTATGGGAGCTATATCTAAATCTGACCGATCCTACTCACTTTCATCATAGAAGTTTCTACTTATACTTCCTTGTATTAACACAATATTAACTCTTTACATTTAAACTATTGTTATTGTGTTTTGTGCTGAACAATGGATGTTTCATAGGTTTAGAAAAATTTAAACACTTACATTGCTGCAATGATGGCTGACTTATAGGTACGCGAGGACGCGGAGGCCTTTCCGCAAATATATTTATTTTTGCATTGGTGCTCCTGCCAATACCATCGCACCTAGAGTGATAAAAACTCTGGTTTTTCTGTAATGTCGGTTTTTCGTGATTTCAAAAACCCGGTTCTCTTTTACCGGTCGAACCGGTTTTTTCGGGTTTTTCTTGAAACAGTAAAATGGGGGAAATTATTCAATATAGGGTAATTCCACAAAAAGTTGACCTATTGTGCATATTCGTTCTTGGAGATAGGACAATTCTGATGTCATGATCTGTGCACTAAAATCTTTCGAAATTGTCTACATTCTTGTCTAAGTTAGATTCAGGAATATTTTAGGAACAAATCTGATATCTTGTAGAGGATAAAATAGCAAAAATAAGAAAATAAATCATATGTTTTAAAGGGAGTTCATTAAATTTCTAGACGATAGCTATGTTCTCACAAAAACGCCCAAGAGTACCAACTTTGGACCAGTGTAAAACTTGAACTACGTACAACTTTTGACCTAAGGTAAACGTCATATTACCTACAAGAACGAGTATATTATATGTATAATGCTGGGGTCACCCCCAGAAATGAATAGTGGACTGTTTAATGATGATCTGCAAAATATTTATACGTTGGGTCAAACTGCCTGTGAGATAAACGCTACCGAAAACACCTCTAAAAGTAATAAATTCAATTTCAATTTCCTCCCAAATACGCTAGTGGCTTTCGCTCACATATATTCTTATGTGTATTGCTGGTCGTCATCCGCAGCGGCAACTGGTCAACAGCGTCTATTGTTCTTCTGCACATAAGAAATGCATCTGAAACCAAAGACGAACTTCGCCATTTTAGACTCACAGTTTTGCTGAGTTCGTAATTTTTTAGCAAATATGTAGCCCCTAAAAAGTCATTTTGTGAGGCTTGTGATAATATAAAAAGTTGCATATTATAAAAAAATTCTCACCGAAAACGAGTTTTTTGCACCTTGAAAACCGGTTGATACCGAAATAAAAAACACGGGGTTCCGGTCGGTCTCTGATGAGAAACCCGGTTTTCGGTCTCGGGTTTGATCACTCTAATCGCACCACTGTACCCTCCTATTTCGATTTTGTTTAACATTTCAAAAAAAATTTAAAAATTTCAAATTGAAAAATAAAACACTTTCAAGTTTTGGGTTAACTTTAAAAGTGTTTTGTTTGGATTGCCGTTACGCTGTATAAACTAACCAAGTCTATTTCAATTAATTTGTAAGAACGATTAATACAAAATTAACTAAAATTTTACTTATAATTTGTGCGGAAGGTAGTAGAAGGTTCGTGTTACATGATCCTAACATTATAAAACAATTCTAAAATCACAAATAGAACAAAGAAATAAGTAAGTAATATGTAATATGGACATCTCAAAGAAAATAAAAAAAAAAACGGAAACCACACATCTCAATTACACTACAGTGTCACAACACCAAATAACGGCGTCACAAGGCCGGTAACCTGCCCTGAGCAAAGATAATGGAAATATATAGATAAAATAGTTGTAGTTGCAGCCATGACCACTAGGTGGCGAATGTGTAAAAAGTACATTCTATTTCACTCAAAGTACATTCTAATTCACTCAATTGTGTTCTCTCTTTCGCTTATAATACAGAAAATTAAAAGAAAACGAATGAAGTAAAAGTTACTTCCAATGACTTTTGTGGTTTTACGTCAAATACCACACTTCAGTTTATTTAATTTGCTTTTATTTTCTATTTATTGCAGTTTTTAGAAAAAAGGGAAATTTTCTCTCCAAAATGACATTCAGTGCCATCTAAATAATTGTCTTCGTACTACGCATTTCTCTGAGAGTTTTGTTTAATCTATATATTTCAATTATCTTTGCCCTGAGCAAAGATAATTGAAATATATAGATTAAACAAAACTCTCAGAGAAATGCGTAGTACGAAGACAATTATTTAGATGGCACTGAATGTCATTTTGGAGAGAAAATTTCCCTTTTTTCTAAAAACTGCAATAAATAGAAAATAAAAGCAAATTAAATAAACTGAAGTGTGGTATTTGACGTAAAACCACAAAAGTCATTGGAAGTAACTTTTACTTCATTCGTTTTCTTTTAATTTTCTGTATTATAAGCGAAAGAGAGAACACAATTGAGTGAATTAGAATGTACTTTGAGTGAAATAGAATGTACTTTTTACACATTCGCCACCTAGTGGTCATGGCTGCAACTACAACTATTTTATCTATATATTTCCATTATCTTTGGCCCTGAGTACTCGACCAAGATACCTGACTTATCCAACGCGGACATCAAATCTAAAAAAGCGAACGATGTCTTGGCAACTCTGACTCTATGCCGGCTGTTAGAACAGAACAGCTGATTGCCGTCACACATGTTGTAAAAGGAATTGACGTCTGAATACAGTGTTACCGCTGAGAAATTTCAAAAAGTATCACAAAAAGGGGATTTCTTCAAAAAAAGTGGCACATTAGTTAGAAAAAAGTGGCACAAAAAGTGACACACTTTTTTAGTTTTTATTTCGAGAAAACAACAGATTACATGAAGTTACAAAAACAATTCATTTGTATACATATATATAGTAGGCTGGGTCGCAGTCCATACAAATGGAAAAACAATTTCCAGTCACACCATGAAAATAAAGTTTGGATTGTTTAATGATGATTTGCAAAATATCACGTTGAAAACACCCTAATGTTTTCTCATACATTACATACAAAATTTTGATTCTTGTCTTAGGGTAACTTATTGGACGTTTATAGTAATTTTTATGTATTTTTTCATAGTGTGTAGTGTTAACTGTAAACTTTTTCGCATTTTGTGGTAGTATCTCATAAAAAATAAATAGCTGCCGTCAATACCTTTCGAATAACCTAAATCATGTAAATCGGAAAGAAATTGACGCCGCAGCGCTCATTTTTGTAAAAAGACTTTTGGATCTGAAAAACCATCTCCTGTTCCCAAGAAATATGAGTTTTTAGCTGTAACTTTGAAAACCCACAAAAAATCAAATGCAACATGAAAAAATAACACGGGAAAACATTATTTTTAGAGGTGTTTTCAGGAGCGTTTAGCTCGCAGACTGCTTAACCCAGCGATCATCATTAAACAATCCCATCTTCATTTCTGGGGAGTGACCGCAAAAGTTCATTTTCGTGACCCATACATATATATATATATATATATATATATAATCTAAAAAATTAATTAAATCACATTTTGGTATTTATTTTTAGTTACTTTTAATTTTAAAAAACAGGGAAAATTGCCACTTTAGTGGCACAACGGTAACACTGGTTGGCTGGCATCCTCTCGCTTATCTCTCTCACTCTCTGTTCTGTCTCTATGCTCTCTCATTCTTAAATTGCACTTTCTCTATGCTCTCTCATTCTTAAATTGCTCTGTCTCTATGCTCTCTCATTCTTAAATTGCTCTGTCTCTATGCTCTCTCATTCTTAAACTGCAGATTCTTCCATTCTAATCCATTCTATACTCCCCTATACTCAACTCTGCGCTCTGCTTCTACTCCTTTTTTAGCAACTCGCAACTCCTTCCACGTAAAGCTCCCAAAGCCCGCGCCCGTTAAATGTGATTGTGATTTTATATTTTATAAATTAAATATAAATTATATATTATATTTAATTATGTAAAAGTTCAGAAAAGTGTGCAGTGAAAGGCTGCAAAGTTCGACGAGGTGATGGAGTACCTATGTACAGATTCACCTTAGCGAACAAGGCGATATGGAAGGAGATTATAGGAATCTCCAGACCATTAAATACGTCCGACCGTGTGAAATGATGACCACAGCATCATTTCATCCCAGATGGTGTCGACATTAGGACCAAACGACTGCTGTCAGGATCAAAGCCCACTCTCAATCTGGGCCTAGGGGGTAAGTGGTCTTTACGATGGCTTGAATGGCGTATTCAGCCCTTCTAGCAGTTATAGGTTATAGTTGGGAGGTACTAGAAGGTGCGTGATGAAAAAAAAATATTCGAAGAAATATGTAAAATTTTCTACTGAATTCCCGTGGGATTCCCGTACGAATTTCGAATTTCCCAGCATACGAGAAAAGTGGCACAAAAAAGCAAAAAGTAGCACATTTAGTACCTCAATGAAAAAGTGGCACAAAAGTATCTCGGCTCGAAAAAAGTGGCAAAATCACTTTAGTGCCACAACGGTAACACTGTCTGTATATAATATTTATATTTAATGCTTAAATAGTTGATATTCTTAAATAAGAAGATTTTCAATAAAAACCGAAACAAAATGTTTATCCGGCCAGTTCAACATCTGTGGAAGTTACAAAAACTGTCCTCGCTAGCACACCACTTTTCGATTCCATCAATTAATAGAAGTTATGCAACCTTCAATGGGATGAAATCCTGTACTGTCTTATACCCGGCTCATCATTATAATACATCACTACGACGTCCTGTGAGTCAAAAACCGAATCCATTATTTGTGGAGCCAGAAAGCACATCCAAACATTCGGTAGGAAAAAGTCTACTGGGTAGACTAGATTCATTCTATCAATGGAATGGTTTCATCGGAACTGAACAATTGCAACCATTGTTAGAACAAATAAAATTAAATGCATGCCAGATAACTCCAGAACAGGGCCTACTTTTGCTAAATGTTTGCGGCTGTGAAATGCCTTCCCTCACAGCAGGTGAGCGAGTTTTGAATTTTCAAAAAATTTGGCAGTATTTGCAAGAAACAGGATCGATCAGCAAGGACCATTATAGTACAATGCTACATGTTCTAAAGTACAATCGGACTCCACTCAATGACTATAAAGCCTTTATTCAAGAATATGAAAGTCACCAGGGATCTCCGAGAGAAATATTTTCAGATTTATTGGCCGTTGCCGGTGCCACTGGGAATGTTAAGCAGACTACAGAACTTTTAGCAGAAATGCGTTCGCTGCAATTGGCGTTATCGGAACGAGACTTCAATTCACTTATATTGGCACATGCTAGAGCCAAGGATATGAAAGGCCTCCAAACTGTACGCGATAGTATGCATGCCGCTGGCTTACCAGTGACATCGGACACACAGTCTACACTGTTTGTGGCCTTTATGGAAAATAGCGAGGAAGTGAAGGCATTAAACATTTTGCAAGAACAACATGGTCAATTTGAGACACATCATGTGTTGACCATGCTACGAAGTGTGATCGAGTCACCGATTGCATCCCACGAGCTAGTTGTACAATTAGTGAAAGAATTAAAGACCGAATATGTACTAAGTGTGGAAGTACCTCTGTCTCTACGACGTGTATGTGTAGAATTTTTGCACAACAAGTAAGTTGGAAATTTTGAATAGAATTGTAAAACTATTTATAACCACTAATTTATTTTTACTTCAGAAAAATAGATTATGTAATGACAATACTTGACACACTTCCTAAACCGAATTTCCAAGAAAATCAAGATACAGATACATATGGTGCTTTCCTGTTGCATGCTCTCTTTCGCGCTAACTATGAATTGTCGAAAATTATCGATGTAGCCACACGTTTAGAAGACACAAATAAAAACTCTAGAGCAATGCATATAATTGCCGAGATAGCATTAAGGCGTGCCCCGCCTATGGCATTGCCCATATTTGAAGGGTTGATCAAGAGAGAACAGCCTCTAAGAACTCACTACTTTTGGCCTTTGATGATGTACAACTTTAGGCGGCACAGCGAATCTGGTATACTACGAACATTGAAAATTATGCAAGATTTTAAAGTTGAATGCGACCACGCAACGATTTCTCAATATGTACTACCACGTCTATCAATTACATTAACAAATCCACAAATGGCTTTGAAACAGATGGATGAAGCGGGGATAAAAACGTCAATGGTTATGACACCCATTATTTCTCATATGTTAACACAGAATAAATGGTATGAGGTAACACCTTTGGTGGAGGCTTATACCACGAAAATACAAGTCGCCGATCTTATACCACCATTATGTAGTGTCGCGGTCCATGTAAGAGCAACAAAACGTTACCATCACTTTGCAAAACTGCTAAATGCATTGTCCAACAAAAATACAGATCGCAAAGAAGATTTTGTTGGAAGGTTTTTAATAGAATTACTTTCATCCAAAACACGTGTACGTACGGACCTTCCTTATGTTCAGCGTCTATTGACTGAAATGCACAAATTTGGTTTGCAACTTTCGCCTGCTGCTGTTTCAACCGTACAATCTTTATTGAAGCAGGAAAATACACAAGTGACATCGATTTCAATACAAACCATAAATCAAGTATTGGCAGAAATGACTAAACGATCGTTATATTTAGCCAATACTTCTGATGATGATCCTATGACTTCATCATTCATTAAACATCCCCGCGATATGTCTCTAGATGAATTGGAATGTCATTTGGTGGAACTGGAAGCGAAACAAATGAATACCCGTGGTGTTCTGAGACGTATGCTGCAATTGTGTGTACGAGAGAATAGATTGGAACGGGCATTAGAAATAAAAACAAAATGCGAACAATTAAAAGTTCAAACGAGTCCGGGAATGCTGGCGAGTATCTTTGAAATGTACACAAAGTTGAAAGATCTGCCAAATGCCCAAGATAGTTTAAAAAATATAGAACAAGCTTTTCCAGGTATGTGTATAAAGTATTTCTCATTAAGTGATCTTTTGTTTTTTTGTGATTACTTTCTTTAAAATTCCATGAAAACAAAATAAGATAAAATCCGATTTTCTCAATAAATCCAAAATGTTCATAAAAACCCGAAAGCGATCCCAATCTTTATCTATTTCGAGTTTTTTTATAAACATTTTGGATTTTAGTTTTTTTCGTTTGTATTTTTTTTTTTGTCTGTAATCAATAGTGCTGTTTTTCTTTAAGACTGGATAACTAAGCTGCGATAACAAAAATCTAAATAAAATGTTAAAATTTCACTCGAAATAAAAAATTATTTTTTAAAATTGTCGCCAAAAGCAATATCATTTTGTGTGTGAAAATAAATTTTGAAAAAATAATTTTGTGTTAGAAATTTTGGACTTAGCCTGGATAATTATCCAGTGTAAGTCAAAATTATGGTTATCGAGGCTAAGTCCAATAAACTCAACACAAAATATTTTTTTGAAAATTTCTTTTGATACATATATTTATATTGTAGTTGGTGACAATGTGAAAAATATTTTTTTTTTTGAGCAAAGAATTAAATTTTTATTAACGTATTTGTTATCGCAGCTTGTTATCCCGGCTTAAAGAAAAACAGCCCTAATATTTGATTTGAACAGGGATATTGTCCTGGCTCAAGACCATTGTGCATCTATATTAAATAGAATACAAATTTATTTACAAATGGCATGGTGACATTTATTACTTGGCTGCAGACTACCACAATCATGATTTCCACCCTGTCTAAAGGTTTCGTCCAGGTGGCTTCGCAGCGACTTTTCTACATCAAACCCGGCCTCTTTAAGGAAATGATTCTCACAAACGAACGAGAAACACACCTCACTTGCCGAATTCGCGTTTAAAAAATCGCACCAAGTAATAAAGTACACATGCCATCTTGATAAAATCGGATTTTATCTTATTTTGTTTTCATGGAATTTCAAAGAAAATGTATGGCTGAAGTTGTATTGTAGTCCAAAATTTAAAAAGATAATTTAATTTTCGGAATTAAATCCGAATTTTGCTTCTATAGAAAATGTAACACGAAACCACGAATTCAAAGTGGAATTGTATATCAGAACCCAGAAAAATGCTATGACACATGAAATATAGCGATATAGTTTCTCTTGTCTTAAAAATTCGTCAACTGGAATTCAAAAGGGCAGAACATCACAAAAATCAAAACTGAGTTTATCACTGTATTGAAATATATTTTTGCAAAATTTTAGTCTTATATTGGCAAAATGGTGACTTTACAACAACTACAACTAACTATAAGTAAATTTTTTTCGGCCCGACCTACTTAATAGTGCTTTGCTAATTGCTTTGTTATGTTTTGTAATTATTCTGAATTTGTTTGCTCCTCCTTTTTTATGAAAAGTGATTTTATGTCCATTTGTATTTCAGGTGATGATTTAAAGCTAACGCCAAAAAATTGAGATCATTAAAAATAATTGTTTTCTTTCAGGTTTTCAAATCGACGAACATAAATTTGTGGATTACGCTGCATTGTTAGTTTCCTCCGGCCAATTGGAAAATGCAAAGAGTATTTTAGAGGAACGTTCTCTTAAAAATCGAATTATTGGCGGCGATTATATACTCAAAAATGTGTGGAACCTTTTAACAATGGTTGCCCAACAAGCAGCAAGGACCAATGATTTATCGGCAGATCGCAATTTAACAAGGGAAACATATGCATTCCTCCAAAAATTAGGTTATTGCCGTACACACAATGCAATTTTGGGCCCAATCGTTAGGGAGCGTTTACTAAGAGGCGATCTTCCAGCAGCAGTAAGAGAATTCAAACAATTGGCCACCCAATATAAACACACACCGTTACAGTTTGAACTACTTTCACTGATTGTGCGCCTGTGTAACGGCGTTGAAGATGTAAGCACCAAATACAATTGTAGCGCGGATGAAGCTCAGATTCTTTTGAGTGAAGTAACAGAAATTATTACAAAAATTCATGGTCCTGTGAATATGAACAGTGGTCTTTTGCTGGCATTTGCTGAGTCTGGTTCAGACAATCAGTTGAGACGTCTATTAATTAATCCCGAATTCCGCATTAATGAGGATCTTCTACTGCGTAACTGTGAACATTTGAGTCAAGAAGGGGCTGTACAAACACTACTACGTTTGGCACGTGGTGCCAGGGGATTGAATCGTGTTATCGATGAACAAAATATCTACAATATGTTATTGAATAAATTTATTAAATCGAATGACTATGAAGCTGCATTAAATCTGTACGACCGGCTTGAATCCGATGACGAATTGAAAATATCGCAAGAGTTCTTGCGCAACATAGTTGATTTGCTGAAAACTAATAATATTGAAATACCAAGTAATGTAGCTCTAAGAGCGCGTATTGTATAAAATGGGACTTTCCTAGTAAATTGTTTTAAAATTTATGTTATAAGTTTTAGCTTTAATATTTTGATTACATATTAATCTAAAGTAAATGTATATTGTAAAGTACACAAATGAATAACTTATCTAAAATAAATATCAAGGATTTTATTACTGTCGCCGAGTATTAAAGCAAAAAGACTTCGAAGTTGAAAGGTTATTCTACTAGTATCTTTCTTCCGTTTCGTGTTAAGTTAAGATTAGCCCATTCAATTTTGATGTCACAGGTGCTATACGGACTCGAAATTGTTTCTGGTACTATTGGCATACATTTTTCGAAACTGAAAGGTGTTGTTAATTCTATTGTGCGTTCGCCGTAGAGATCATATTTCAGAATATGTGCACCGCGTTTTGGTATGTTCTTTCAACAATTATGTGAAATACCCTAATTTGCTTTTGTTCCACATAATGTCATTAAAAGTGGCAAACCCTTGCCGTTAAGCTTTTACTTTTTTTCGATCTACTAGAAACACCTAGTTATTTATAGCTGGAGTAGTGAGTTCTGTTTATGCTAGATCATATTTGGTAAGAGTAACTCGTTGTTGGAACCGATTGCCCCATGAATTACGTATTTTCTCATGTTTTTTTTGGCGATTATGCATAACATAAATGTTTCAATGCTATCAATGTTGATTTATATGAGTTATTGCTCCTGGAACTATTGTTTCCAAATTATTTTATTTTTTCATAGCTTATAATTTATTATGGCTGGGGAGCTATAAAGTTTAGTTTGATGAAAACATTTTTAGGTTAAGGTTCAAATTACATTTATGTTAGTTATGTATGTTATGTTAATAACTCAAAATTATTACAAAACAAATAAATAAATAAAAGTTTATTACAGGTTACTTTTCAAGATTATAATCAGAACATACAAATTTATATTGAGAAATGTAAATTCATATTAGGAACATATAAATTCATAATGGGTAATGTAAATTTGGGCCTTTTCGGAAACGCAACATTGCAGTGCATTTGAGGTGCAACTGTTTGTTGTGTTGACACAACTGTTGCCGATGCTTGTTTGTTGCTTATTATTTTGCTTGTTTACGAACGCGAAAACAATACAAAATGGAAAAAGGCCTAATCAATTAAACAATTGTCTTGTGATGATAGACCAAACGATATATTTGTATACTTTAAATGACGTTAAAGTATAAAAACATTAATTATTACATTATATGAGTGTGATAAAAAAACGGAGAGTTCCAAAATGTTCACAGATATTTCTTTTTCCTGGAAACAAATTCCTCCTATTTATTTTCTAATTATTTTTTTAAAATGACTCGCGACCACCTCGATCTTAAAAATGTTTAAAAATAGTAAAATTATTAGAAAAACATAAATAATTCATTTTTTTTGTTGTTTACATTCAGAACATCTGTCACTTGTAGTGTTGATACGTATTGTGTTTACGAATGCGATGCACATCACAGGCAATGCATTGTTGCGTTCGGAAAGGCCCATAATAGGAACATGTTAATTCATAATGAGAAATGTAAATTTATATACACTGCTATTACACAGTCTTCTCCAGTTATAGTTATCTTTGCCTCATCCACAACGCTTCTCTATTCGCACAATGCCGGACCACGAATGGTTGGTACACGAGCTTCAAGAGATGCCGATGTTCTTCTCTAACGTATCTTCCGAAAGATTGTTCTATTGAACATTCCAAAAACTGTTTTATCCACATGCGATAATATCCCTACTACCGCGCAATACTCGTCATAGTTTCAATTATAAATGTTACTGATTCTCATTATGAATATATATTTATATCAATTTGGATTTTCTCATTTTGAATTTCTATTTCTCATTATGTGTGTGCTTATTATTAATTTATATTTCTCAATATGAATTTACATTTCATTTAATTCTTCGTGACTTGTAATTCTAAGAAAATTGGCATTTTGTAATTTACTTTATATCGATAAAGTAAATTACAAAATGCATATCGAGGGCTAATATTCATAACTGGCTATGAACAAAAACATAACTTTTCAAGAGAGCGAAAAATTGATTTTCTCCTTAATTTTAAGAGTATTTGTAGACGCTGTTGTGGTGTGAGTCTTTCCATGATGACTTGCCAAACGATACTGAACAAAAATGGCAATGCCGTTTGATGAATCATGCTTTCGCTTTTGGGTGAAAGTGGAAGATTATCACGAATTAGCTGTGATGACTTCCACTTTCACGTCAATTTTGTAAGTTTTCAGTTGCAAAAAATTTGTAAAACCTGCAATTGCACACAAGTTATCAAAAATAATATTATTTTAAGAAAATACTTCAATTTGTTGCCACATTTCAGTTCCAATTTGTTGTCATATTGAAATATTTTTGTTTTGACAAATGACACATTGTAGGTTCGAAATTGTGCATTTATTATTGAAATGCCTAAAAGAAAGTATTTTCAACATGATTGTGAAAGCAAACATCAACATGATTGTGAAAGCAAACATATTTTTTTGCACACAAAATATAAATTGTTTATCATTTATTTCCGCGTGGAAAACATCTCACCTACTTTTTACTAAGGTTCAAAAAGTAAAGTGAAACCAAAACACGATCACATACCCGTTTAATTAACCCGAATAGAGCTGTAATTATCTTTTTCGAATTTTGGGATGAAACTTTCACGTTCTGTAGAGTTTGCGTCGTTAAATCCAAAAATTAAATTTGTATCCTTTTTCTTTGTCAGGATAATCGACAAACAATTCTTGGGCTGTGACCATATGTTCACGCTAGTACCGCTAGGGTACAGGTTTTTTAGGTGCAAAATTAAAATGTCTAGGAAAAACATGCGTTTTTAATTTATTGAAATTAAAAATTATTATGAAGCAAGTAAACATGTTTTTCATGTGAGTACATAAAATTTCAATTTCCAGGAGTGTGATAAGCTGCATTACATGATCTGTTCGATCGTACCGAATGCCTTGTCATCTTTACGCCGCGTCGCTTTGGCCCTGTCTGAATATGATTTAGGAAAAAATTGACAATGAGCAACTTTCAGTTTGTTTCTTTTTTTAGGTGATGGTATCGGTACGTTAGAAGTAGATGATTGTACTTTTCTCAAGCGACTAACAATTGGTCTCGATGCCATTTCTACAATTTGGTACTGCAATTTCCTCGGCTTTTCTAGCTTTAAGAGATTGTTTCTTCAGCGCTTCATCTATCGATTAATCTGACTCCGATGTCTCGATTTACTTGCATGTGATTGGTATCTTCAAAGGTAACTTTACCAACATGGTCGCCATTTCGCAGCACCAATTCACAATCAGTCTCAAATTGAGCTCTGCAAACGTTTTCGATTAAACCGCCTTCTTTTTCTCCAGTATCATCTTCGCCACTTACATTTCCGGTTGACGGTAAATGGTATGATATTTGTACCAAAAACTACATTTTCCTCTTCGTCGATCAAAAAAATCGGCTACATCTTCAAAAGTTATTTTCCTAAACAATAAGAATTGAAGTATAAAGTGTCAATTGCAAAATATTAAACTGAAAAACATTCTCTTTATGAAGAAAACAGTAAAAAACACGCACAGTAAATATATCACTAAACCTGTACCCTAGCGGTGCTGGCGTGACCGTATGTTAAGATAAATGCAGAAAATCACCGCAAAAAACGTTATTCATAACTAATAATAATTTGTTACAAAATTCATACACATGTTCCAAAAAAACTACGTCTTGATTTTCAAATTACAATCAAATTTTCTTAATAAATTTGTACGTGTGAAAATTTCGCAGCTAGTGCTAATAAATAACATTATTTTCCCCTAGAATACACCCTCAGAATACCTAATAATTTAACCAACTCCTAGTTTTTTCGCGTTTGACTTTAATTTTTCTCTTAATATCCAATTTAATTAGCTTAAGCCAAGGCGTGACCATTATCAAACTTAATGTTCGATTTCAAATTTTGTAGTCTCAATTTTTCGTTTGATTTTCTCTATAACATTAGGACTACAGAATCGAATAGTGTTGGCCCAGATGGGGTGCCAAGTATAATTTTGAAATTCTGTGCTAGTGGTTTGACTATTCCACTAACATTGTTATTTAATACTTCATTGAGATTTGGATATTTCCCTTTAGCTTGGAGGAGTTCATTCATTGACCCCCTCCAGAAGTCTGGCAGTCTAATTGACGTGTCAAACTATAGAGGGATAGCTAATTTGAGTGCCATTCCTAAGTTATTTGAGAAATTGGTTACTGAGGTGGTATCTCATAGGGTTTCTTCTATATTGAGCCCATACCAACATGGTTTCGTAAGGGCTTTTCTACTGTTACAAATTTAATTCAGTTTACTTCTCACGTTATTAATGAATTTGTTCAGGGTAATCAGACTGATGTCATCTATACGGATTTTAGTAAAGCATTTGATAAAGTGAACCATGAACTTTTGGTAGTATATAATTAGATCGCATTGGTTTTAGCTCTGACTTCTTGAAGTGGATATCTTCGTATCTTTCGAATCGCTCACAGATTGTTAAATTTGGAAATTCTTATTCCATCGGGAGTCCCTCAGGGTAGTCATCTAGGGCCTGTTTTATTCTTATTATTCATAAATGACCTTCCAGAGTCTATTATTAACTCTAAACTTCTAATGTATGCAGATGTTGTAAAAATATTTTTTTCTTATGATTGGCCAGAATTTTCTCATCCATTGCAGACTGACTTGGATAGTTTTGGACGCTGGTGTGACATAAATTGCATGGAACTCAATCTAAGGAATAGCAAATATAAGCGTTTCTTTAGATCGAACCCGAGATTTGTCAGGTATAATATTGGAGGAGCTGACTTAGAGGTAATTGATTCTTTCGTAGACCTTTGTATTCTAATGGATTCCAAACTGAATTTCAGCAATCATATTATTACTATGGTTAACAAAGCATATGGTGTTCTTGGTTTCATTAAGCGATGGGCTAAGGACTTCACTGATCCTTACGTGACGAAGCAACTATTTACATCGCTTGTCAGGCCTATTCTGGAATATGGCTCCGTAGTGTGGGATCCTCAGTATGGTATCTATATTGATAGAATTGAGTCAGTTCAGAAACAATTTTTGATTTTTTCATTAAGACACTTACATTGGAATAGTGATTTTGTTCTTCCCCCTTATACTAGTAGATTGAAGTTGATCGACTTGCCATCCTTAAAAAGCAGACGTGTTATGTTAAACACCGTGATGGTTTATAAGGTTATAAATGGTGATTTCTCTTCTGACAATATTAATTCTAGGATTAAGTTTAACGTGCCATTTAGACCTTCTAGATACTATCAGTTCCTTCATATTGATTTTCAGCGTACGAATTATGCTTCCGCAGAGCCCATTCGTAGAATGTGTATTGATTTCAATTCATTATGTCACATCATAGATTTCGGATTAGGAATCGATATAATAAAGTCCAGGATCTGCTTGGATGTTTAGTTTTGTTATGATTTGTTTACTTAAATACTTTTAGTTACTAACTTTAAGAATAACCATTATTTGCATGTGATACTAATATTTTGTTTAATAATATTTTTGTTGCTGTTGATATTTGATCTGTAGCCGGTGTCCACCCTCTACTGTTTGGCCGCCATGGTTCGGACTGTGGTGTGTACGTTGTCCCTACGTTCGTTATGGGGACGTGGCGCTCTCGGTCAGAAGGGGCGGGAGTGAGAGGAGTTGGGACCGTTCGAAAGAAAAATGTTCACAAAACCGCGTTTTTGCCTTATTAATTATCCTTTTTTTAAGAAAAACCGAATATTACGCTATGATATCTGATGTAATTGAAGTAATGCGTTGTTTTTTATTATTTGTAATCAGTTAATGATTATTTTTTCGCGGATTTTGAAGCTCATCTAATGGTGAATTAAGATTATAAAATAAAGTTTTATGTTTAAATAACGTACAATGGGCGTTTGATCTTTCACCAATGCGAATGTCGAATATTAATGAGAGTCACTGTAATTCAAAAAATCGATTTTGCGGAAAACTCCTTAAAAGTTTTCAATTGACTTCCACCTTGTAGAAAAATAGTGACACATTCGCTTCTCATGCTTTGACAGTTTTGAAGTATGTGACCGATATACCTTAACCTTACCTTACATACCTTCTATACAACGGAATATTTTACTTCAAAAATGCATCGAAAGGACGATTACAGTGAATCACAGTCAGACATAACTAAATATTTTCTACAGAGGTTGTTAGATTTAAACTCATTTTTTATTTTAATTAATATAGTTTTTATTTTATTTAATTATTTGTTTGTTTGTTTGTTTTTTTTTTAATTAATGCATTTCATTTATATTATATTTAGCAATGATAGTTATTATTTAGTTCATATTTTTCCTTTTAATATTAAATTACTAACTAAATCTTATGACATAAACATATATATATAATATTTCTTGTTGATACGATTACTTAAGTATTATTTACATTCTGAATTAACTTGAACTGAATATGTTTTTAAGTATGCGATACATGTAAAACAAAAAATATATTTAAAATAAAAGACCTGCTCAGGGCTCTGAATCAAATTACATGCTGTAAAAGGGATTTTCCAAATACAAATAAATAACCGACCAGATATATAACATTGTTTTATGTAACACAAGAGGAACCACAACCTGAACCGTCAGGGGATTTTTGCAATTTATTTTTTATCAAAGTATAATCACATCATAATTAAAGTTTTCTCATTTGCAAAAAATGAAAATACTCCCTCCCAACGACTTCTTTAATTTTGTCATTATAAAGTTATAAGAAGAACATTGTAGACATACTGATCAGTCCACACAAATGACAAATTCAAACAAAATATATTATCAAAAAACTGAATTACTTTGAATTGGTGCAATGAATACAAAAAGGGAAAGTGTTTGAAGACTTTCGCTTCCAATCATCCAATCGAATAAGAATTCGTCAGATTATTAGGTCGGATCAATTAAACGGTGCATTAGTCTCAAAAATAAAAAGCTTAATATTCAAAGGCGTTCTGAAATTAGCATTGAATTGAATCAGCTTTGCAGGTGTTGATAAAAAGTATCTCCTTGTTTTTTCAAGTCTCTGTAATACCTACATTAATGTAATTGCAGGGGCGACATGAGATTATTATTATGTCATTCCATCAAAGTACATTTTACCCATCTACATTACGATAAAAAATACGGTATTTATTAAAGAAATTCCAAAGTACGGATCAACTTTGTGTAGTCCATTGTAGATACCTTTGTAACTTTGGGAAGACCGGCCTGACTAAAAATAAACCATTGAGTTAGTCTGGAAGGAAATGTGTGTCATATTTCGAATATTTTTAAGTTGTTATTCTAAAATATACTGAAAGCCAAAAACATATTCAGTTATACAATTAAATAATGGGGGTTTTCGGCTCTTGTCGTTATCATTATTACTGTAATATTTAGGATTATTATCGAGTTTAAGCATTAGTTTATGAAAATTCTTGCAATGCTCTTTTTGCTTATAAAAAAGATTAAATATATATATTCTTCTTTTTTAACTTCTTTTGATTGTTACACATACATATCTACATATGACTATTAATTTTATTAATAATATAATAGGACTTTAAAAAAAAATATTTTTTATAACTGACTAATATTTAATTTCATTTACTTTATGTATATTTATATTAAGAAACTTTTTTTTTGTAATTTTGTGTTTTTTAATTAATTGTTTTGCATATTCAAGTAATAATCTTAAGCTTGTTTGCCTTATTTGATTTGATTTTGTTTGTTTGTGGGGGTTATTAGTATTTTCTTCTTTACTATGTATATTATACTCGTTCAATTTTATGTATATGATTTCATTTAATAATATTGTGTTAATTAATTTAATTCATTTGTTATTATTACTCAATATATAATATTATATATAATTTTTAGATACATTTTATATATTTAAGCAAGTAAACGTAATTGTTTTTATATAAAAGAGAGAAGAAGTTTACTATCAATATTGTTTCCTTAATTTTAAGTAACTACACATAAATTAAAGCACAAAACAAAAACAACAACAGTCATAAATGAAAGTTAAAAAATAAAAATAAATCTAAAAACAAAATAACGAAATTATTTTATAACTTCTTCTTCTTCTTTTGTAGTGTGTTTGAAAAATTAAATAAAATACAAAAAATAATAAGGAAGTTAAAAATCCAACAATTACTAACTAATATTAAGACGCACGCGTACACATATAACCACAAACGCATAATCGTACACATTTATAGCAAAAACATCTCTTACAATTGAATTTCGTACACAACATATGATTTTTAATGAATATATCCGACGAACAGCAGCTCGTACCACAATTGCAATTAAGATTCCAAATTACGGAGCAGATAGCCCGACTTAAAACAAACTTTATAGCCAATTGCATAAATATGGTTAACAACTTTTTAGGTATGTGTACATATATATACATTATTATCGCCGTACTCAAGAAGTGTCCTACAATTGATATTTTACGATGATTTTCAAAGTACTTGGATTCTTGTGTTAACCACTCTTGTGTTCTGGGGCGGGCGTTTTAATAACCTTGGGTTTTGCTGGGAATATAAAAAATATAAATATAGAATTTCCCATCCTTTTGGAACAAAGTGAACTTCTCACAATCAGTGAATGTTTGTTAGCAAGTCGACAGAAGTTTTTTTTACGCTAGAACCCGAACTGTTATGGGGATCATCGCAAGGTAGGTATAATTTTTGGGAGTTTATTGGAAATTTTTAGTGTGAAATGTGACCCGATTTATCGTAGGTTTTGAGAACATTTAAAAATGATAAAGTTGCTTTTGAATTAATGACAAATTATATTCAATACACTACTACAGAAGTAATTCTTAATTTAAAAACAAGTACATTAGTTTGGAATCTTGATTAAGGTGTGTGTAATTAGTCGAATAATCCGTGATTATTTAGGTAGAGTAATCAGAAATTATAATGATCATAAATGTATAAAATAATATACAAATACATTTATATACGGATAAAGATTAAATTATGCTCTGTCAAATACTTTTTATTCGAGAGTTCATATTGGCTACTTCAGAAATTTAGTTATGAATTGAACCCCAAATTTTTACAACTGGATTATAAAAACGCAGATTCGACCAACAGACTTTTAGTCGACCAACAGACTTACTTTTTATCGCGGACTCTATAAAAAGGAAAGAGAATCTCTTACAAGTCACAAGTTACTGAAAACTCAGTAATCAAAAGTTTGGGAAATTAAATCGTCCATTAAATTCAAGTTTATAATTCACGTCAACTTTAAGGCTTTGGCTTCCATTTTTAACGATTTTTTGTAGTGTACAAACTATTACATGCAAATGGGACAGTTGTGTAATTTACATTCGATCGAAAGTAGATTGTACTTCACACAGATCAATTAAAACGGAATAGTTTTAGATTGTATCATTCGTATTTGTAAATAATTATCTCAACGATACTGTTACTTCCAAATATGATTTAAACCTTTAGGCACCCCAACTATAAATGACATTGTTTTTAAATTTTTATTTAATAGGAATTTGTAGTTTTGGTTAATCATTTTTTTTGACTGCCTTATAAGGGATACCTAAACTAATGCTTTATTAATATTCGTTCAACTCTACTTATTAGTAAATTGTATTAAAATTGAAAAGTACATAATATAACATAGTACGTATGTAAAAGCTATGGTGTGAAATATCAGCAATATTGAGTGTATTAATTTGAAAAAGAAATTATTAACATGGTTAATAAGAACACATTTTGAACAACTCGAATTCTGTAAAAAGCCAACTGGTGTTCGCTAACTCAAATGCATTCTGGAAGTAATATAAATAAGCTCAAAAGTAAATTACATAGTAATTAAGGAAATATGTTTGATTGATTTTTTTTTCAGTTTTCACCTGTATTACATTTTTCATTAAATTGGTGTTGGAAACGGGAAGGAAATCCAGTTACAGATTAACATGTTTTACATCAGCATCATTACTGCAGTTGACTTTTGCATCCAATAATGATGACACTTCATAATTTATATTTTTGAATATGAGATATATAGCAGATAGAAGAAAATAAAATCAAAATTAAAAATGTCTCTTATTTTTAATGTAGCAAAACAGAGTCACAAATAATATACGCGTTGAGTTGGCTAAAAATTCTGACATGCAAAATTAAATTAAACCATTTCCTAAATGTTTTTTGCACATTTTCAAAAGTTGCACTATATTTTCCGCCAGTTGAAGTTCCATCACATAAATTGTGAGTAATTAATTTCCACTCGTTTTTGACATGTTAGATTTCACTCGATTTTGGAATTTCAAAGTTCTTTCTTGTATGGAACCAGCATGTCTTCAACTGACACGAAGAAGATTAAATAAGCCTTATTTTTAGGTAGAGTTATTTGTTGTAATTACTACTTAAGTAGAAATTGTCCCCGCAGTGAAATGCAGCAAATACCAGCATTTGACTCGTTTTTCTAAATTTGGAATTGATTTTGGAGTTTCGAACAAAACAAGGTAACAAACTGCCCAAAAGATTTTCTTATTTAACTGTTGTTCTATGTTATTTTATAGAACAATCTGGTTTAATTCCAGACAAAAATTTGTTTATTTCCCAATTATAGTAAAAATATATTTTCGTTTCAAATTTTCACTGTCTCCACAGAGCATTATTTTAAATTATATGAAAACATATTTATTCTTCTTTGCTGTCTTCTATAAACAAGAACACTGATCATCAACCGAGGAGTTCGTACAAATATGGACACATTAGCGGCCATCACTGCAATTCCAATTAGATATAGCTGTAATTAGTTAATAAAGTCCTGTTTCTGTATCTGCAGTCAACTGACAATGTGTACCAGTGTAATTCTTAAGAAAATACTGCATAGAATTAAAGCCTATATAATTTGTTTTTTATTAAAATACATTCTAATTCCTGGGTTCATTTAAATAATATACATTTGTAAAAATAGGTTCAAAATGTGATTTAAAATGGTATTGTTTGATGTTTTCTTGCATTACTTCACTGAATTCGGGTTTAATAACATTAAAATACAAAAAATAATTTGTTTATTAAATAAAATAAAGCATTAAAAGAAATGAAATACGAAACACATAAATACATTTTTATATCTAATTCTTGCTGTGTCATGCAGCTTCATATTTTGCATTCATCTGCTTAGTTTTAGTTCGGTTATTTCTTTCTGGGTTTTTGTATTTTAATTTTATTAATAATTCTTTTTTTGTTTGTATTTTAATCTAATATTAATTTAAATTATACATACGCTATTGTTGTTTTAGTATTTTTATGCTCGTTCATTATTTTGTTCCTGTGCTCTGCTGCCCGTGTTTCTTCTATCATCATCTCATACAAGTGGTCTGTTTGCCTAATTGTATAAAAAATTCGTAAGAAAAGTGTGTATGGTTCTTTAGTAAAACAATTTGCTTTTTTATTTTTTCGCTTGGTGTGGATTTGTTGTTCAAAGGGTCCATCATAACGAGTGTGAAAAGTGTGTGTGACGTATCCCAGCAAGCGGGGTATATTGAAAATTATGATGCAGCATGTTTATTGTCCATCGTAGACCTTTGTAACTTTACTATTTGCAATTTCTTCCCAAGCTGAAAAATATAAAAAATCACAATGATCAGTAGATGTCAAATCAATCTTAATCTTATAATGTTTTCTTTTCTGCCAAAAGGCTGAATTTGTTCTGCCTTCTCCTAAAATACTCTTTTTCATTTCAATAATCGCACTATTAAAATAAACCTTCGCAAACTGGACCAAGGAGTTGTCAAATTCTTAAGTAATGAAACCCACAGAAAAACAAAATTGAAGAAAGTTCTACAATTCCTATTCAGTGACCACAATAATGACTTCTCAGTATTTCGGGCCGTTGATCACGAATTTTATATTGGATAGTTTTCGAGATATTCGAATATACAGAAATTTTCAAATTTTGAAATAATCTAAAATATATCCGATTATATTTTAGACATCGGCCCAAAGTTGACTACTTATTGTATTTTTCAATTTTAAAGAAAATTTAAATTTTTAATTTTTTATGTTTTTTTTAACATATTTTTACGTATTTGTTCATAATGCGAAGAAAAATTTTAATTTTTTTTGTATTACAGATTTTCACGTTTTTCAGATTTTGAAAATTGAAAAAACGTAATATCTTTTTTTGACTTTGTCGAACTGTTTCTCACACATTTCAAGAGATTTTGCACTCAAATTTGTTTTATTAGAAATTGTGGTTTCTTAGCTTTATTATGACGACAAAACTATGTTTGTGCCAAATATAGTTTGGTTATAATGAATATCGGCCCAAAGTTGACTACAAAAAGTAGTCAACTTTGTTAATATCTCAAAATAATAATAATAATAATTTTGATTTTTTACAGAACTCAAAAATGTCTATTAGAAAAAAAGTTATTGAATTCTGGCCGATGGATTTTGATTCTGAACCTGATTCTGTCAGTCAGTCACAATTCACAATATTCACAATTTGGTAATGAGCGATGAAGCCCATTTCCTAAATGGGTATGTCAACAAGCAAAACAGCAGGATTTGGCATACGGAAAAGCCAAAAGCAGTTCGTCAGCGACAATCACACACACTTAAGTGTACTGTTTGGTGTGGTGTATCCTCCGAAAGGATAATTGGCCCATATTTTTTTGAAAATAAAAGTGGTGTCTCAATCCCTGTTATGAAAAATATGCTAAAAAGAGCACGTGTGTGCGAAGCAGAAAATGCTAATTGTAAAAAAATCCCCAATAATATACTGTATTTAAAAAAAATAAAAAATAAATAAAAATAAAAAAGTTATAAACCATTTAAACCATATAGCTCATTCTGCGCTACCCAGTATTATATATGTATATAGTTTTATATATATGGTCATTTCTCTGAACACTGTTGTATGTTTCGAAGGGGTGAATAACAAGGAAAATCTTGAAATTATTTTTACTTCTGTATATATTCGTTGTAAACAAATATATACAGAAGTAAAATTAATTTCAACCCATTGAAACGTACGACTGTCGCATATGTGACCAAGGAAATGCCCATATCTATCAAAAATAATGCGTCGATTGTCGAAAATGATGAAAAACCGCTGGTTTAGGATTTTATGACTAAATATTACAAAAACTTGCGATGCAAACCGAATTCGAAACTCAGAATTATGCTAAATAAAATGTTCACAACGATTCTTAGAAAAGCTTACCTGAACCAATGAAATCGATAATTATATCATTATGCTGTTGTGTACTAAACGCTGTTGCCATTGTGGGTGGTATAAATTGTATGGAAATGCGTCTTGGACGACTAGGACTACGACTGCGTGGTGTATTAACAAATGAATCGTCATCATCAGCATCGTCATATTCGGCCTGTTGATGTTGATAATCATTGCTGCCACCAATGCCATGTTGACTATAATTTCTATTGTTACTATTAAACGGTGCTGATGAAGATGATGAAAAGGAACTTGAATTTGAAGAAGTATTTGAATTTTTAAATTGTTGTGATTGGTGTTGTGTCTTTTGCTGTTGTTTGGCTGCTTCCCGAGCTGCAGCAATAATAGCGGTCTCGATATCATTACAAGTCTCTAATTGTTGTGGTGGAGGTGGATCCAAATTGTCCATGGATGTATGGACACTTGGACATTTTGTATTTGAGAGGAACGTATTCAATTTATTATCAACCTCCTTCGTGTGGGACATTTGTTTGTTTTGTCTTGACGTCGTGTTCTGGCTGCCACTACTACTGGATGATGTCTTGGCTTTATCTGTATAAATGCCACTGTCACTAGATTGATTGTTGCCTGCGTTTGTCATATGACCACTAACACCACCATTGTTCGCGTGATTACTGTTGACAAATGACGTATTTGGCGAGGATGCATCTATGCTAGAGTTCAGTAACATGTCCGGCGTTGAATTATTGACTATATCATTTTCACAGGATGCTCCTGAATCATTGAAATATGCTGCAACAGGCGATTTTAGAGTTCCGTCACTTGGATCATGCTGTTCATGAGCCTCAGACAAATCTTGATTATCGAGGGCATTATCTGTATCTGTTGTATTATTGCTGCTACTGCCGACGTCATCTTCGAAGAGTTTCAGCTCGTCTTCGTTAAAGTCTCCAAACGTAAACTGATTATCTGCAGCGCATCCACTTGAATTCCTGTCGTCGTTAAGTATGATAACAGCGGGGCGGGAATTTGTTTGTGTCGTAGCAGTGAGGGGCAATGAATTAGACGACTTCAATTGAGACCTTGTTAATTTCTTTGAAGTGGCTATTGTGCTAAGCTTTATTTGGCTTGAGGAGCCATCAACAATTTGTTGTTGTTGTTGCTGTTGTCGTTCCTTCTTAGATTTTTTCGAATTTGTAGTATCTATGGTATTTTGTGTAGTAATGGGTGGACTTCTTTCTTTGGATTTCCTATAATTATTGGTAGTGGTAGTGATTATGGTGGTGTTAGTGTTGGTTATGCTTGTGGTGGTCGCGCTGTTCCCGGCTTGAGTGGCTGTTTGTGTATTTGCATTAGTTGAGGTAGTTAAGGCTAAATTTTTGTTACAATTCACATTAGGTTCAATGCTGTTTGCTGCAATTTGTTGTTTAGCAGCTGCCGCAAAGTTAAATGATGACGTCTGATTGGCTGTCGAATAGTTCGTGGACACATTAGCAGAACTATGACGTTTAACGGTTTTTTCTAAGGCAGGATATTGCTGATCTAGGTTGTTATTATTCAGGGGTGCCATATAAGACGAAGACGTGTTGGTGATGGAAGTCATGGTATCATTTTCAACACTCTTAGATTTTTGCAATATTTGTGGATTCTGAGGAGGATGAAATTGTTCGGTAGGCGAGGATTTGATAGTCACATCCGCTTGAGAAGCAGGTGAAAGTTCACCGGAGAATCCTGCTACTTGGCTCTGTGTTGTTGTATTTGCCGAAGTGTTCGAAGCTGATACACTTTGAGAATATGATATAGTTGGACCTAATTCAGGGAAATCTTGCTTAATTTGCGATTTTTTAGCCTTTTGTGGTTTTATTGTGGTGGTACTTATTACATTTGGTTTATCTTCCATCATCATCATACACTCGCTTCCAACATTATTCACGATTTCTGCAGCATTTTTAGATTCAGTGGAAGATATTTCTACAACAACATTGTTCGTTACATTGTTTACAGCTGCGGCTGCGGCATCAGCAATCTCTTTGTTGGTTCTTGCAATATCTGCATAAGAAATTGGAGCTTGAGTAATGGTGTTTTTGTTGGACGCCAATGGTACACTACTTATTTTAGCACCCTTCATCTTTTGTTGAGAGTTTTCTTTAGCTGCATTGGCTTTAGTCGATTCAATAGGTAATGAATGAACCGAGTCGAGATCACTTGAATCAGATTTCTCTGAAGGTGGCACGGATGAAGTAGATTTACGTCTGGATTTATCGGTATTATTATATGTTTCTGTACTTTGCTGATATTGTTGTTGTGCTGAGTTAGAGTTTGCAACAACACCAACCGTATTGTTATTATATTGTTGTTGGTGCTGTTGATTCCCGCTAGAATTATTTCCATCATGTTGATAGTACTTATAACGTGGTATCGACTGGTGCTGTTGGTTCAGTGTTGACGACTTCTGAATAGTAAAATTGTGCGCACGATTGAATGTGACAGAAGTTTCTTCGGAATTACTAATGACCTTTGGTTTTTTTGGTTTTTTCTTTTTGGTGACCACGTGAAATTCGGCAGTTTCGGGACAGGCGGACTCCATGGGTACGATATCAATGATAGTTACAGCATTTGGAGGAGTATCGTACCTCTTACGCCTTTCAACCTTCTCTATTTTCTCGAGTTTTTCCATTTTATTCTCATTTTGTTGCACCATGCTATGGTTCGTTGCATTGTTGGTTAAATTTCTTTCATTGCGTTCTGCAGTTTTGTCTTTATCCCTTTCCTCTCTTGTCGCTAGCGAACTTCCCTTGTTGTTCTTGCGTTCCTTGGCAGGATTCGCCGATGACGTAGGGTTTGTCACAACAACCTTCTCATCGTTTTCAATTATGTTGTCGTTAGCATTTGCATTTTGTTGATCATCAAGATATTTGAGATCCTCATTACCCCAAGATCTTCGATCAGTTTTACGATTATTCGTATTGGTAGTTTTCCCCTCAAGGTTTCTGTTGATGTCTGCCGTGGAAGAGGAATTATTTTTATTCTGTTTGCCACCGCCAGCAGTACCACTTTTTTGACGCAATAGAACAGCATTACTTTCCGTGGTGGCTGCCGTACGTTTTAGTTCGTGCACTTCCATTTTAGCACCACTTCTTAATTCTTCCAGAGAATTGCTTTTCTTAAGTTTCTGATGCTTATCCTTGTCCTTTTTGCGTTCTTTCTTTTTGTCACCAGTTTTTGTAGCTCCTCCACCTTCCCCACTACTTTCAATGTATCTAACTAATTCTTCTACTGGGTCTTTGCCTCTATAACCGGCAACAGATTCTACATCTACGGTTTTTGTATTGCGCTCCTGCTGTGATTTCTTTTTAGCTTTTGCCTTCGCCTGCGAAGGCCCAGAGGCATAAGTAGTAATAGTAGCCGACGTTGAGACAGTAGTTGATGTTGGGTGTGGAGGAATTGTTACCGTGGCTGATGTCGAAACATTATTACCACATGAAGTTAATAATATACCAGGACTTGCTGCAGTCGGAGATACGCAATTTATTTGCATTGTTGCACCCGCAGATCCTCCAACTGTGCTTGAATTTGGATATAATTCACTAAGTGCATTACCATTTTCATCCAGTTGACGTTGTGTTAAGGTAGCAATATTATTTGTAGTTCCCCCCAAAACGGAAGAACCAGAGGCAGGTGAGGAAATTTTCGTGTAAATCTGTAATGGAATGAAATTATTAAATTAAGATATAAATAATTTTGTATAATTTGTACATACCGAGTTAGTTTTTGGTTTGCCAAGAATTTCAGGAGGTTTTTCGCCACCATCTCCGCCTAAAACGGACTTACAAGATTTATAATTTTCATCCAATGGTAAGAATTTAGCGTCCATTGTAGATGTATTTGGACTATTATTTGCGGAACCATTTCGTTCTAAAGTATTAAATCGTACGGTTTCGTCGACATAACAATGGGAAGATGTGGGAGCAAAGTACGAACCCTTTGTAGAGCCCATTAAATTTACCCTTGGTATCCGTTTGTCAATGCTAGCCAAGCGCTCGTAAAATGACTGACCCCCCTAGAGGCAAAATATGTAAGTTTATTTAAACAAATATATGTATAAATTATAGATATTTTACTTGTTTTGTAGAATCCTGTCCTTTACTTTGTAATATTTTCTGCTGCTGCTGAATGTCCATCATAGGTTCGCCCATGTCAATAATAAAATCGCCAACACTAGCAGCAAATGGGGCTGTATTAGCGGTCGATGTGTTTTCACCAGGTACAGAAGAAGAAGGTGAGTCTCCTCCCGTAGTATTTGTCGTGCCACTCTCCTTACTTTCTGGAGACGACCCAGTAGCGCCAACTTTGGCGGCGTTGCGCTTTTGTTCCTTTTTACTGGATTTGCCGGTAGAGGATGTCGATGATGTACCTTCCAGCTGCATGAATCCTAAGTCATTGCCGACACCACCACTACCAGTTAATTGATGCGTTACATTAACGTTACTGGGTAAACTTCCACCCTCACGTTGTCGTGACGATACAGATGAGGAGTATTTCTTTTGTCTTGAATTGTGGTTTTGTCGTCGTGTACGCTGGTTACCACCAATACCACCCCCAAACGTTTGATCACAATCCAATTGTGTCTCGTGTAGGCCAATTTCAAAGAGATCTTGCAAGGATCCACCCTGCTTATGATGATGATGTGAACGATTATGATTATGGCTATGGGAGTGATAATGCGAATTTTGATAATGGTGGTAACTGTTGGACGTTATAGAACTAGATAAATTACGCGATCCACGTGATGTTATTGCACGAAATGGATAGGATTGATCTTCATTTTCCGCCTTTTCAAGTAATTGCTGGAAAAAATATATGAAAATGTTAATAACAATGCTACACATACGATATATCATTTATATGCATGCATTGACATCTTAAAATACAGATCGAATTGAAATGTTTTGTATTTTTTAAATTTCCTAGAAGAGTTTTTAAGGCCAGTATTATACATTTCATTAGAATTTTTGACACCTTAAAAAAATAGATAATTTTGCGATGGATGCACGACATGATAACCAAATTAAGCACTATAATAGTAAAATATAATTAGAAATTAAAAGTATATAACACATTAATATGTAAATAATTATTACTACTATCTCAGGATGAAATTGTACTGTTATTTTCTTTGAAATTTATCATTTCGCATTTCTTATAGTCAGTGCTCGCGTTTACTAAATACATATAATGTATATGTGGTTTAATAAAATATGTACCACTCTACAACACTCACTTATTTTACGTTATATTATTAAATCTATAATATATTAATTCTTCTACATTATTTTCAACTATACTTACCAAGAATGTTTTACTTTTGTTTTCTTTATCTCTGGGGTTTTTGTAGGAATATGCTTCGTCTAACAATTCTTTGAGCTTACTATCGTCCCAATCTTTTAGACGACTTTCCTCCCATGATTCGGATAAAAAATCCTAAAAATGAATAATTATAATTAAGTATTAAAGTGTTGTTTTTATTCATATTAAAAAAGTTATATGAAAATTAAGGTTACCCAGTAATAAACTTCTCTGATGGCACAGAAAATAAAGAACTTTCAACGCACTTTTAAAATGATCAAAAACACGGTTTTTCTGCAATGTCGGGTTTTTGGGTTTTTTGAAATCACGGTTTTCTTTTTATAAAAAAACCGGTCGGACAGGGGTTTTTCGGGTTTTCTTGAAACAATAAAAAATGGGGAAATTATTCATTATAGGGTTATTCCACAAAATGTTGACCCATTGTGAATACTCGTTCTTGGACAATTCTGATGTCATAATCAGATTCACTGAAATCTTTCGCAAATGACTCCAAATATTCTTGCCAGAATTAGGATAATTTTGTTCCATTGCCAAAAATTCATTTGATTTCCATTTTTTTTAATAATATTTTATTTATTTTTAATAATATGTCAACCCATCATTACATATTATATCAGTTTAGAGCAGATGTGAAACACCGTAAAAACTAAAAATTTTGTCTTGCTGAAGTACGAAATCGTTTTGAAAAACAGTTATTATTTCTGGACAAATTACCCCATTCTGTGATTCTGATATATTGTAAGCTAAAATATATAAAAATAAGAAAATAAGTTTGACATTAAATTTAAAGATTTGGCGAAGATTTTTGGACTCTTTGAAATACAAGGACTTTTCACTAAACGCTCCTGAAAACACCTCTAAAAATAATCACATTTATCCTTATATGTATGGCTGGTCATAAGAAATGCATGCGGAATCTATGGCGAACATCGCCATTTTAGACTCACAGTATTGTTATGTTCGCATTTTTTAGTTAATTTGCGGTCCCTAATAAAAAAACGTTCTATGATGCTTGTGATGATATAAAAAAGTGGCATATTACAAACAAAAATACATCGAAACAGAAACTTTTTTGCAATATGAAAAACGACATAAAAAACCCGGGTTTCCCGGTTTTCCAAAAACCGCGATTTTAAAAAACCCGACGGACGGTCTCAGATGAAAAACCTGGTTGACCCGGTTTTCGGTGTCGGGTTTGATCACTCTACTGTTTATACACTCCACGAGAGTATTATGTATTTGTGCATTTGTTTGTAACACCCAAAAGGAAGCGAGATAGACCCATTGTTAATTATACTGATGTACTTAGTATCGATTTGGCAATGTCCGTCCGCCCGTCTGTCTGTCCATCTATTCTTGTAATCACGATACAGGTCGCAATTGTAGGTAGACCCAAATGAAACTTTGCACAACGAAGCTTTTGCGATTCAGATTTAGATACAGCCCCCATACGAGTTTCACTCCCGATTTGACTATTTTCTTCAAAATTGGCAAAACACTATATATTTCAACTAGAAACACCTGTGTTGAAATTTGTTAGATCGGTTCAGATTTATATATGGCTCCCATACAAATTTCGTTCCCAATTTGACTTTTTCCACTCTAGAAAACTCATTTTTTAACAGATCTTCAAATCTTCCAAAATATTTTATATTTCAACCAGAAACACCCATTGTGAAAATGGGACAGATTGGTTTAGATTTATATATAGCCCCATACAAATTTCCCTCCCGGCTTAACTTTTTCCGCACCAGAAACGACGTATTTTCATCGATTTTTTTCAAATTGAGCATAATACGTTATACTTGAACTGGAAGAACATTTTGTGTGAGTGGGTCACATCATTCCATGATTGGATATAGCCCCGATTTAAATATTCTTCTCGATTTAACAAATTGGGTTAGGTCATATTAGCCTATGATTAGGAAACATACAAAGATCCTTCCCGTTTTCACTTTCTCACCGAATTGTATTGTATTCGGATAGAAAGTGGAGTGTATCATGTAGTCGGCCCGCCCGACTTTATCCTTTCCTTACTTGTTTTTAATTATTATTATTTCTCAGTTCTAAAATGTGCATGGCTTGGGAAAACGCCTTTTTTGTCTTTTTAGGAAACAACAAAAGATAACAAAATACAATTATTTGCATTGGGAGATTGTATAGATTTTTAATTCACATAACATCATCTCTGTAAATGTGTAGCAAACAGTGATAAAAAACTCTGTAATCATTCAACCAATACTTTCAGTACTTTACTTCACCAGTATTTTATTTCTTCTACCAACATCAATTGGTAGACTAGACAAGTAGCTCAAAGAAAAAAAGAGATCGCAATTCAATTTTATACATACAGAAAGGGACCTACTGTTAAAAACTGTTAAGAACGGTAATGGTATTTTTAAATCTTTACGAGACAGCCTTAATACCATGAACGATAATTGGAAGTACTAAAAATATGGATTTGTATATTTTCAACACAATTGTAAATTCAAGGTAATTGGATGGGGGAAGTAGTTCATTATTCCGTGTTGGATGTTTGTGCGACTTGTTTTTTAGGTCTTATCATCGCCCATGTTCTTAATTTCAAGTCGATTTGAATCCGGCAAAATATACCCGAATTCATATTTGCACATTCGTGTTATCTGCTTCGAAATTAATTTTTTAGCTAAACCTATGTTCATTCAAAACATTATTCGTACCAATAGAACGAACTAGCCATAAAATTGCATGCAAGCATATATGAACGGAATAACACAGAATCGCATAATACAATGCGTTGAAGGGGTCTCCGAAACGATTTAGCGATCAAATGATTTAACCGCTGTATTGCAATCCTTTCGCGACCCACTCTAGTATAAATTAAATTGTATATGTATATATAAAGGAAATTTAAAAATGTTCATTACACAATTTTTCCCATCTGCAACTTACTTACCAAAACAACTATGAAAACTTTAATTTATTCTGTAAATCTGATTGTGTTTTGAATTTATGATGACGTCCAGCATCGAAAAGCCTTGTACTTTATTTATACTTATTATTGCAGCTTTTAACAAAATTCCAGTATTTTTCGAGTACCGTTACTCTATGGCGTTGCGTCTTTTGGAATACCTTTGCTACGTTTTTCTTGGAGTTCGCACTAATATCAAACTATGTATTATCCATTCGGTATTCAAAATATGATCTCATTTTCACAGAGTTTTTCTTTCTGTACAAATATTATATAATTGAATTAACTTAAATGCACAAGACTATTTTTCCATTAATTATCCAATATTTGGACAAAAACTGAACACGTCCATGTGTCCTTGTTAATCCGAATGAATTTAAAAGAATTTTGCGTTATCTTTGGTCTTTGTATGTATTATTCTGTACAATTATTAAAAATATTGACTACAAGCAGTTTGTATTGTTTTAAATTTGCACTCGTCTGTCCCAACAAAATGCGAGATTTAAACTAATGAGTAACTTTCAACAGGCAGGTCTTTACCTAACGGTATTCATATGCGGTTTTTGTGTTGTATTAATCATAAATAGATTTTCTCCAATTCTTCTGTTTCTTTTTTGCCATTCGTCATTTCAGTGTGTGAGTGAGAGGAATGCTTCTTTTAATTATGTATATTTCATGTACACTGTCTACTCACTTGGACAACAACAAAAACTATATCAAAAATTAACAACTTTGAAGAAAGAAGTGTGTTGAGAATGTAAACATCGCCATTAGAATTGTAATGGTGGACAAATATGATATGTCTAAACGATTTTAGGGAAATGATTTGTAATAGAAGATCCTTATGGAAAATATATGAGCCAAATTTAAACAAAAGCAATAAAACACTTATGACAATTGTGCCAACTGCGCCGAAAATTAGAATGTGAAATGCAATCGCTTTCTATGGTTTGAGGGAACATACATGACAAGCATGAAATGGTACCAGCACATTTACAGAGCGTACTATTTCTTGCCCATACTGTAACAAATATGCCGTACATCTCTTAAGTAATTATGTGATTGGAAATTGATCCAGTTAAGTTGTGATTCTAGAATAATAAATTCTAATAATGTCGGTCGAATTGAACCGCAATTTTACTGGTGGTAAAAGGACATCATTGTCTCGGATAAGGAGATCATTGTGGTTACGTAAAATTAACACCCACATCCAATATTATTTTTTAATTATATTCAATTACCGCTACATCAGTCACAAATCGTCAAGAATAAAATGATTATTATAAATGTATGATTGGAGTTTGATAGCACTATTTACACATACTCCACAAAAATAATACGAAAAAACTATCAACAGCTTTTTTGCAATGGACCAACATGTTTCTCGGATCAAGTCAATTGTAAGACAATAAATTGCGGACTTAAATTTAAAATATTCCGGTTCATTGTAAATTATCTTATTATCCACCACTTTTGTAGCCAAACATTCTGAGGAAGAATTATTATGTTTATTGTCTAACTTGAACGCAATTTATTAGTGCAAAAAAAAGAGAGAAAGTGAAGAGAGAAAATTGAAATGTTATGCAAAGAAGGCAGAAAGAAAATCTGACCAGTGATATATTGAATCGTTTTCTACAGAAACGAGAAGAAGAGAAAGGAGGTTAAAAAACAATGACTAACACAGCAAGCAAAAGCATTGAAGAAAATCGAAAGATTAACCAAATGCATTAAATGTGCTGGCAACTTTTAAAAATGCTCATTTTTATAAGATCAACAAAATTTTCATGATATAAGGTGAGTATGATGCAATCTTTCAATTCCATGAAAAATACCGACAAAATAAGAACTTTCCTGTATATTCCGAAGACACAGGATATACGAAATATATTACATAGCAACGCCTAAACTAGCATTTATTTCAATAAATATTTATATATAGGATTTTTAGAGTTTATCTAAAATCTCACTAGTTACGCGATACATTTTTCCACTTTCATATGACTGCACTTTTAAAAAAGGTAAATAAAACTATTGCAAGGTTGCATTTTTAGAAATTAAAGGAAAAATGCAGTATCATGTTAAAGTGCAGAAAAATGTTGAATTTTGCCAAAAATAATACACCTTGCACCGTGTGTATAATTAAAAAACATGGATCATACCCACTTTTTTTACTGTGAGTTTGGATACCATTTGTTGTTTTAAATATTACTTTGGACAACTGGCAATTTTTGCCTAGGCGATTTAACCGACTGAAATTTCTGAAACTTAAATAGTATAAAGCTGTTAGTAACATTTGCAATTAAATTGGAAAATCGTCACGCTTTAAATAAAACACATTATATTTCTGCTACTATAGCAAACGACTATCCACCGTTTAGTATTTTTAGATATTGGAAAATAATTTAAGGGGAAATTAGGCTAAAACACCTATATTTTCTGCAATTATAATGGCGACATTTTCGTTGTTGTTCCTATTATTCTCATCACGGTATGAGCCAATATTTGGCAGCAACTTCGGCGAAGCAAAATGAATTGTATTACTCACATGTTGTACAACCATATACATACATACATAAAGTCCTTTAACAATTGTGCATGAAAAAAACTTAACTAAGATAGAAATTAGAACTGAGATACTAGTTACGTCACCAATATCAATTTAAAGAAAATAATTCGATATTGTAGAAAGTATATTATCGACTTTGAAACTTAATTAAGATAAATATTGATATTCGATCTGTAGCCGGTATTCACCCTCTACAGCTTGGCTGCCATAGTTCGGACTGTTGGTGTGTACGTTGTCCCTATGTTGTTATGGGGACGAGGCCCTCTCGCTCGGCTGTGGTGGACCGTTCGTTGTTTACTATATCATGTCTTACATTACACTCTACCTTTATATGAGGATGACTGTGCAATAACCACGAACTCGCATAGCTTTCTTTTTCGAATTCTTGTTACTGTATATTAAGCTGGGTCGCCGTCCATACAAATGGAAAAAAAGTTCCAGTCACCCTACGAAAATAAAGTTTGGATTGTTTAATGACGATTTGCAAAATATTTCGTTCCTAGATCAAGCCATCTGTGAGCTAAACGCTAAAAATAACCGTAAAAATCACTTTTTTCCGGAGTAATTTTTTTGGTGTTACATTTTTTCTCTAAAAATATTTTTTCTGAAATTATCGGCCCTTGAAAGCACTTTAAATATAAATTTTGATTCTTGTCTTAGACTAACTTATCACATTTTTCCGGAGAAATTTTTTTTGGTGTTACATTTTTTTCTAAAAATATCTAACTTAGCCGAATTATTGGACGTTTATAGTAATTTTTTGTTGATTTTCACACTGACTACTGAAAACTTTTTCGTATTTGGTGGTTAAATTTTATAAAAAATGAATAACTGCAGTCAATACCTTTCGAATTGACGCCGCAGGTTGAACATTTTCGCTCTGAAAACTATCGCCTGCATTAAATTATTTCACAAAAATGGAGTCAGCGTAATTTTTCGTCCGATATTCATCATTTAGGCATCGTTTGAAAGATATTGATTTCTTCTGTTTATTTTTCATTACACCTCTTACAAAATGTTTCCAAGAAATATGAGGTTTTAGCTGTCACCTTCCAAATTAAAAAAACATGATTTTTAGAGGTGTTTTCAGGAGCGTTCAGCTCACAGATAGCTTGACCCAGTGACGAAATATTTTGTAGATCATCATTAAACAATCCAATGTTCAATTCTGGGGGGTTGACCGCTGTTATTTATTTTCGTGACCAGCCTACTGTGAGAGAGAAATTTTCAATTTTATTTTTGCCACATAAGGCCTCACCATTAGATCTTCCGTCCGTGAACATCACACCCCTTCCAATATTTAAAGTCCTTATCTTCAGACATTTTTATTAAATTTAATCATACTTTCTTATTTTTGTCAGTAATAAAAACATACATATATTCCCAGCTCTTCTACCATTGGTTCTTTGAAGAACACATGTGATTAATTTCGAACTAATCTTCTTTCCAACATAGTTATCCACAAATGCTGTAAGTTTTGGTCACTAATAGACCACAGCTTTAGAGTTCTTAAAACGTATTGAATTGTATATAAAATTTTAAAACGTGATATTTTTTGGGACTATCGAATAATCCGGTATTGATATGCAGGCTACAAACGACAACATATTTATGCAAAAGGTTTAAATGCGATTTGAAAAAAAAAATCAAATATGCATCATCGATCTCACAATAGAGAACTGATTTTTTTGATCTGCAAGGTTTTTTCCACGTGAATTTTTGTCTGGCATTGACAGCCGACATTTGGCTCTCCCTTTCCACCCACTAACATTAAAGGTTAACAGGTTTCAGGATGTTTGTTTGATTTCGTTGGTCGTCAAAGTCTCCTGACCTTACTGTATTTTTCCGTGTGTGTTTATTGCCAACAGGAGGTTTGCAAAACAAACCCAACAAATTAGGATGTTTTAACCCTCCGAGTACACACTTATTTTTGTAACACGGAGTACACACATGGTCAAAATTGGCAGAAGAGTTTGAGTTACGAAATAATAACAACAACGCCAAATTACTGAACTTTCCTTTTTATAAATCTATTAATGTCCGACCGAAGTCGTATTTTAAGGCCGAAGCCATATTTACAAACTTCGACGTTGCGCGTGTTCATTCTTCTCTATTCCCTTATTTCATATGATTTTTAAGATAATAGTGAGTACTACTAGATAGTTTTAAAATATAGCTTGTGTGGGCGGTACCACGCCCCTTTGACGGACCATATATCCGCCACATTGTAACTTTCCTTTTTCCCGTTTTTAATGTACGATAAATGAATTTCCCTAAGTTTTATAATTGCCACATAATAAAAAAAATCCATTTTATGTCTGTTTTTAGGTCTGTCAGTGTGGTGTCACTACTTAATGTAATGTAATTTTGTTTTAATAGCTATATATGTCCGTTATTGTGCTGTCCTTTACAGCTTCTTGTTGGAGACCTCTGTCGTTGATTCTAGGTGCAGAAATATGGCCACATGTTTGGGATGCGTGCATAGAGGCCCGTGGACCAGATGAGTAGATTTGGCATGGCAATTCACAGGCAGATATTCTGCCTATGAGGCATAGGGTCTATCTTATTCTGCTGGATCTAGGAGTCTTTCCTTGCCTGCCTTGGCGAAAGAGACAGCCATAGGATAGCTACTGCGATAACACACAAACAGATATTGCATGGGATCACATAGGGAAATAACTTTGGATTCCTCATACAGATGGTCCTGGTGGGCCATGAATATTCCTCGAAATAACTGTTTTATTCGCAAAAAATTTGATGAACTCATCTTCTACAATGCTACAAGAACGTGTATAACAAACAACCTAACTGAAATTCGCTTAACTTTAGCTTATATGACATGCATCAAAAATTAAATCTTTGTGTAAGAGAATAATATGGAGATAGACACTTTTGCATTAGTTATTTTGAACGGCTTTTGTATGTGTGGAATATAGAGGGCAGATATGTTCACAAGAAATGTTGGGATGGAAAAATAGTAGGAACTGTTCTAACATTTGAACCAATATGGGTTGTTTTTGTATATGTATTAGAGGTGGATCGATTAATCGACTTCGGTCTTCGGCCGAAAACCGGTAATCGGTCACTAATAGGCAAAAAAGGCCGAAGGAATATGAATAAATAAATATCGGTTCATTATAGTTTATTTTCCAATTTTATAATGATGTTTATACTTCGCATGCTTTTGAAATTAAAATGAGTACTAATTGATAGTTTTAAAATATATATT
This sequence comes from Polietes domitor, assembly GCA_947397865.1. Taxonomy (NCBI): domain Eukaryota; kingdom Metazoa; phylum Arthropoda; class Insecta; order Diptera; family Muscidae; genus Polietes; species Polietes domitor. The sequence continues at coordinate 161,485,628 of OX377620.1, read as the reverse complement.
ATGTGGGCAGTACCGCTATCCTTTGTCCTATCATAACCAAGTATAGCCAGGAACCATCCTCTGTCCACATCGGTCCACAGGTTTGGCGTCCTATACAGAACATACAGACACACATTGATTTATATATATATATATATGGATATTTTCTTTTTCCCTACAATCATTTGGGCGATATATCACCAAGGGGATATTGCGGATATATCTTCCATTTATCATTTTGAAGAAATTCATCAAAATTATTTTTTTTATATCTTCCTTTTTTCATCTTGGAGAAATATTGGTAATAATGAAAAAAAAATTGGTTGTCATACTTCAAATGAATGTTTGGCAAACAAACTTTTTATTTGAAATTCGTGCATATTTTATGTTTAAAAACTCGCGCGATAAAATACGGAAGGTAAGTAGAAGATTTCCTTCAAGAATAATGAATTCGATAGCAAGTTTTCAACTGATCTGATGGGAAGACAATCAGTAAGTTTATAAATGTTATATTTTATCATACATTAATTTTTTTGCTATTCGTATAGACAATGTTTTTTTAACGAATTGGAAGTGATGAAACTGACGTCTCTACTAGACACGCAAAGAAAATTTTTAATAGTACTGCTTGTATTTACACATTTTATTTGTTTTATTTTCAGGTAAATGTTTGGTTCTTTCGAAATGTCAATTTGAAATGTGCGAAAATGTCAATTTGATTAACCAGAGCCATACATGCGAAGGACCGAATTAACAAAGGAAATTAGGTGAAAACAGCAGTGGTAAAATTTATCATAGCTATTTGTAATAATTTCATCCATTTAAATTGCAACTTCCTTTACAATTGTTTTGTTTTATTGTCATTTACTTTCTTATTGCAGTTCTCTACTCACCTCTTCTTGTAATTATTAATTTAGCTTGAATTAAAATATGAAAATGTGAAAAATTGTTTTTTTGTCTTCTAGGTGGTTATCTGGTGATATCCCGTTTTTATCACCCAGGTGATATTTTGGCAATATCATTAGATTTCTTTTGGATGATAATCTGGCAATATCCCCGATTCATCATCCGGAAGTATTGTTTTCGTATTCTCTGGGGTATCGCCCTGTCCGCACAAACATCTCTAAGTGAGGTAACTTCCGCAATACGAATATGATTGTTGCCGCAATATTTTTCTTCTAAGCGATACGATTTCGAATCGTTTTCATATTACTTTGCTTGTTAGGTTATTGAAGTCACTTCAATTTACGTAGAGGTTACCTCGATTTATTTCGATTGAGTATTTAGTTTTATATACAACAATATTAGCAAATACAAATGTATTTTAAAAACAATAATAGATATTTAAAAAAGTAAGGAAAGGCTAAAGTAAGGCCCGACTATATAATACCCTCCACTTTCTACGCCATTACAATTCAATTCGGGGATGACATTGGCATGTGTTCTATATCACAATGTATGTTTCCAAATGAAATATAAGGTTTCCTGATCAACATCATTCTAGAGCATACAAAGTAGAATAGATATATAATACGTTGTTCCAAATTTGATCTTAATCGATTAAATTATATGGTCTCTGGAATAAAAAGTCAAATCGGGAGCGACATAAATAAATCTATCTAAACCGATTTGACCCATCTACACCAGAGATGTTTTAGTTAAAATATAAAGTATTGAACGAAATTTGAAAAACATATGAGTGAAATTTGTATGGGCGTTATTCTAAATCTGAACCGATTTGCTTCAAATAAACTAGTATAAAAATTCAAAACAAAATAGACCATAGGGTCTTAGAACGGGATAGCAGCAACTTTTGCTGTGTACTGTCTTCTAATCCAAATCCAAAATATATATACAAATTTTTAAGTACTATAATTTTGTTTTCTTTATGTATCGTTGACCTTTTTATGTATTTAATTTTCTTATCGATTTATTCAGCTTGAGGCCATGGAAAAAACTGGTGGTGTTGTTTTATTATTTATTTTTATTTAATTTTCCCAATATTTCGGTTGCCTTCGTCAACCATCATCAGGGGATAAACAATTAAAAATTAATAGGCGTCGTCCTGTTGACAATAATTTGTACACACAACAGGACGACGCCTATTAATTTTTAATTGAAGAAAATTAAGTACTATAATTTTTTAAAACGTTCAAAAGCTATACTCGATCTACCAAGGCAAACTAATTCCCACAAACATTCCTTTAATCAATGAGCTGTTGGGTATAAAATTGTATACCCACTGAAAAAGAATTACTGTTGAGACCATGTTAAATTTTCAAACCGATAAACCATAGTTTCTGTTGGAGCTTATATGCCATAAAATGATTAAGATTTTCCTTGATTTCATTCAAGGAGTTTACATGAAAAATACTATTTTCATAGCTGCGTGAAATCTATATTTACTCATTTTTATTCTGGAAAAATATTATTTGTTAGTTTCTTATACTTGTATTGATCCATCTCTTTGAGGTCGACTACTTATTGAAGATTATATTGACTCGACGTATATATTTTCACGAGCTTATCGAATATTTTGAAAAACATTCGGCTTCGGCCGAATTTTAGGATTTTGGCCGAAGTTCGGCTAAAAACACTTTCGGTCGAACTCTAATATGTATACCCTCACTGTACAGAGTAGGATTGAAGGAGTGACTTAAGTATGTTTGCACCAAATCCGTTTCACAACTTTTTAAGTAATATTTAATATTTAGTAATATTTTCCCCAAACTCAGTATAATTTCGGATATAGACGAAATTGTCACGCCTAGATGGGTACCAGAATGGGGGTAACTTCCATACGGACTCAGTTGTGCATTGATATTTGATAAAGTCGTTTGGTTACTTTGAACGTACAAAGCATGGAGGATGTTGTCGAGCTCTTTCTGGTACCAAACCAAACACAAATCACCCTAACCTATGTAAAATTAAAGCTAGGCGGAGGGTCGGAATACTTCGTATTTTATGAACAGTAAAAATACTATTGTTTTATAAATACGTGACCCGTGTACCACAAAGTTGTGGACAAAACATATGCAACAATTTACGTAGAGGTTACCTCGATTTATTTCGATTGAGTATTTAGTTTTATATACAACAATATTAGCAAATACAAATGTATTTTAAAAACAATAATAGATATTTAAAAAAGTAAGGAAAGGCTAAAGTAAGGCCCGACTATATAATACCCTCCACTTTCTACGCCATTACAATTCAATTCAACATATGCAACTAAGGGTGACTGACTTTAACAGGCTCTGTAAATATAAATCACAAAAATTATGTTTAAATAAATATTAATACAGCGTTAATTATAAATAATTATTATAAGAATGATCAGTTTTTTTGTTTAAATTTCTTTCTTATCGGAATTTTTTATTCATAAATATCAATAATTCTCAAAGAATAGTGAAGCGTTTTTAGACGGTATGTCAAAAAAAGAACTCTGAAAGCCTCAAAATGATAACACCGATTTAAGGTCATAGTATGGTATTTTAGAACGGTTTGAAAACGTTTTCAAAATAACCCTTAATGATTATATGACCACATTCTGCTAGAGAATTCATATCAGAATTTGTTTTGGAATCTAACACTTTAAAAAACAAAGGTATACATTTAAATGATTTAATAGTAGCATTTTTAATTATTTTTTTAAGGTTTTTATTTAAATGGCATACATTTAAAGTTTAAAATATTGGTGTTTTGTTGTGATATGTCTGCTCGAGCTTTCATTAACTGCTGTAAAAGGTGAAAAAGTGTAGACAACTCGCGTTTTTAAAGAAATTTCCTGTGAAGAACGACCTCTGCAGTCATTCAAAGAAAAACCAGAACATCACTTAACAAAAGATAACAGCCCTTTCCTAGATATTGTTATCTTTGATCTAGTCAAATTTGTAATTCTTGATGAAATACATATGTTATACCTCGGCATTAGCAAACATTTGCTTCATAAGCTGAGTTGTAAAATTTGAAGGTATTTCATTTCATTTATGAACGATTGTAAATTTTACAAAAGCGTTTTTATAAGCGTTCCCAAAGCGTTTTGAGAACGTTTTTTTGTATCGTCCGTAATTTCTGACTGTGTAGTTTATTATATTAATGTTGACAGTGAACAAACTTTCTCTGAATTATCCATTCTAGAGTCCACTGTAAAACGGAAACTTTTTAAAGTTTTAACAATAAGTCCGCTGTAGTTCGATGTAAATAGATTGTATTAAGTCTGATTTCGAAAGGTATTTCGAGCACACTAATATAATGCAATTTCTATGATCAGAACACGATTCCACTTTAAACCTAAACAACCTTAACTAAATAACTGCCTGTGAAAGACGCTTTTGATTAGCAAAATCTTTTAGAAAATAGACAATTTTTATTTTAAGCAAAGTGTTATAGGTGTTTCTACTCGTATGTTTGTAGATATAAGGTCATTATTCGTAATATATATGACTACTGCAATTCATTTTGTATTACCGAAGTTCTTGTCAAATATTCGTTCATACAAACTTTATTAAGAATAATAAAAATTACGAAACTTAATTTTGACATTGCTAATGCTGTTTTTGTTGATGACCTTAGAAAGCATATCAATATTGAGCAGAAATAGGTGATTCTATACACATACACACATACATACAAATTCACACATGCATTCGTTAATATAATATTTATAGTCAATGAAATAGAATACATATTATAAATGTCTGTACGAATTTATCGAAGTTTGAAAAACTCCAAATTCAGTAATTTAATATGTATTAAGAGAGAGAGAGATGTGAATGTCTACCTACCTTTGATTTATTTTCGTTAGATATATTATTTTCATCGGTTTTGCTAACAGCGGTTGCATTTACAACCGACTGAGAAGGTGATGAATCTTCAGTTGGTGCAGACAATGCAGCTGAATCTTGTTTGGGCAATGTTTCGCTAGCGGAAGAACTTTTTAGAGTCGTAGTGTGTATCTGACTGGAATTGTCGTTAACAGCTGCAGCAGCATTTGCAGCTGGACCTGTGGCGTTGGATATAACGCCTTGAAGAGATGAATTGGCAACCGACATTTGGTTCAGGCCCTTGACGGATGCGTTTGAAGATGGTGATGAATCCGATTGTATTTTCAGAATATCCTTGTGGCTGTTACTATTTTTAATGTTTTTGTTAGTCGTAGTCTCCTTTGAGGTGGGTACAGGTGTTGGTGTAGTTTTTGTTGATGTTGTAGTTGTAGTTATTTCACTTAATGTCGATCCGGCAATAGAAACAATTGGCGTATCAGGTATAATAGCCGCTGCTAACGAGGAGACGGCAACAGCGACAACAACAGCTGCGTTTGGGGGCGTAGCGGGCAAGTGGCTACTTGCATTGACTGCAGCTGTGATGGCGTTGACAGTCGCGTCAAAATGGGTCGATGAGGTGTATGATGCTGACAAAGACGTTGACGGTGCGGACAGAAATGATGATATTGATGTCGATGGAGGAGATGATACTTTTGTGGTGATGGAGTTGGTTGAAGAAGTGGTAGATAATGATGCACTAATTGTGGTCGACTTAATACTTTCATTGTTCATCTTTATGAACTGGAGACGACAGCGACAACAGCAACAACGAAGGTGTCAGCAGCAGCAGCGGCGTTGACGCAGACTGTTCGTGCGATAATATAACAAATGCCATTAAATTTAAATTGTTAACAATTTCAACAATTAGCAAACAAATCAGACTGCCAGCTAACCGACAATAGTCCTCTTTATCTCCGTTTTTGATCAACCGGCAAAAATGAGGATCTCATAGAAATGCAATAAGTCCTCCGTTCGCTTGCAACATGCGCTTCCAAATAATTGAAAATTTCTGCCCCAAACGACTTCGTACTTCGTTGTTGCACACACATCAATTTTTTTCTTTCTAAATTAGACCTTGTAATAAGAGTCACATTCGGCTTCGATTAAACTGAAAAAAGTTCCTTATGCTACGGATTTAAAGACAGTTAGCAGCAATGTTACGAAAACATTTTCATTTTTCTTTAATGATAAATTAAAGTTTTTAACTTCGTTGCGTTCAACACCTTTTTACTTTTTTATCTTTTCAGACGTCTTTTTTCTTTTCCATTCTTTTGTGGTTTTCTGTCTACACACTTTATTACATAGCTTTTTACATCACTTGCATAGCCAACTGGAAATATAAAGTTTTTTATACATTTATGCATATATGGTTTAATGGATCTTATACATTTTCTTTCGTTAAATCAAAAAATAATTTCAACAATATTTTGCAAAGAACTGGCAGAACTGGCAATGTTTTATTTTATTTTATTTTTTTCCTTTTGACGACTTGACAATTGTCTCCAAACACTACACTTTACTTTTCTCCACACTTTAGCACCCCTGTGCGCTAAAAAGGGACAGATAGTAGAACAAATGCATGTGTGTGCAAATTATTCCGTGAGAAAACATTTGAAATTTGGCCATGCATAGTTGTACTACAGCCGTAGTATACACAATATTCTCAATGTGATTTTTTGTTGTCACGAAGAAGACCAGAGTAACTATTTACTACTTGCAAGAATCATCAATACTTAAATGATGGCATTATACTCCCATTGAAAGGAAATTTGAAATTTGTAATATGTCGTCTTCGAACCTTAGGATAAAACATGTCCCATATCTCAAATACTATTTATTTGCAATTGTTTCCAGATCAGACATTTGAAATTGCATATGTTACAGAAAAATCTGTGCCTGTTGCAAGTCGCAACTCCTTTTGCACTTTCTTGTATCATATTACGATATCGTGTTACAACTAGTTCGAAAAATAGTAACACCATATATAAAAAACAAAAAACACTATTTCGCAATATTCAATTTTCTTCACACACGAACACTATACAAACAGCCTAAAATCAAAAGTCTTTCCGTCTATTTTTATCGATGGATATTAATCAAATATTTATTTTTATTAATACAACACTCAAACACTCATTCAATATCCAAGTAGGGGTCACATTATACACAATGATGTTGTCACACTCTCTCTAACATCCAAAACACGTCATTATTCGTTTTACGTTTTTTACATTAGGAAGAGGGGCTTACATTTGTTATAAACACAAGCATGAACAAATTATTTTCTTAAATTGAAGTAAATATTTGTGTACTAACAGTTTTTGGCAATGAAATTTTATTTCACATTTACATATCTATTTTTATTTACGATTCCAGTTGTTAGCTACTTTTCACTTTAATTTATGGATTTTTTTACCAATAACATCTGACATTTTTTCATTTTTCTTTTCTTCTTGCTTGCTTAATTTTCTTCTTCTTTTCTCAGTCAGAAACAGGGATGCAAAAGTTGGTAAGATGTATTTTTGGTACATTTTGAACCTTGTACCGTGGTACAACGGTGACAAATTTGGCACTATTCTTTCTATCTTAATTTTGAAGTTCGATTGGGCTTACTACACGCAAAGAAAAAAATGTGAGAAATCATACAAGAAAAGCGTACAATTTAGCTAAGTTTAGGTGAAAAAGAACTTTAAAAGTTCTTTGTCAACTCATACAGAACTCTTGGGTAATAATACAATACAACTTGTGTAAAATTATCTTGTATGCTTTGGATGTATTTCAAAATAAAGAAATAAATGTACAAATTGATAGAACATAAGTAATCCAACGCCAGGTTTCATTTATCTAATTTGGAATGTTTTTTAACTAAATTTAATATTAATAATATTAATATTTCCCACCCAAATAAAAACGATGATGACTTAATTTTTTAGCTTTTTGTTCTTCCATCTGGAAACAAAAAACTTTTATTTTAAATATTATATTCATATGATATTAAGGCTTTTTTTCTTTGATGCTTCTGTTGTTTTCGGTGGGGTTGCTGTTGTCGTTGCTGCTGGTGTGGGCATCGACGTACAGCTGAGGCTGATGATGCTGTTGTTGTAACTGCTGTCTGTTGCGATGAGTTAACAGCAAGGTTTGTGGTTTCTGTTGTATATCGTTCACAAACAACAGTATTTTGTTGATCAATATTGTTGTTGCTAAATACAAGTCCCGTGGTAATACGGTCACAAAATGACACTTTCTTAACTTTGAAGTCACTACTAAAGTCCGAAGTCCGAAATATGGAGCATATATATATATATATATCAAATTTGGACGTCCCAGCTCATTTCGTTTAGATGCTAGCGTGCTTTCAACAGACGGACGGACGGACATGGCTAGATCGTCTTAGAATTTTATAACGATCAAGAATATATATACTTTATAGGGTCGCAGGTATTTCAAGGTGTTACAAAAGAAATGACAAAGTTAGTATACCCCCTGGAGGTGGAGGGTATAAAAATCTGTGTTTGTAAGTTTGTTTGTTCTTTATAGCCACCTAAACCGATCTTCTTGAAATTATATATAATGACCCAATCTATACATGTATATATATAAAAGAGTTGCGTTACAGTCAGTGAGTAACATTGACCAGCCCACAGACCAAACGGCTGAAGCCAGGCTCATGAAATTTTCAGTGTAGTTCCCAAATATTACGTAGACGTCGACTAAGAAAGGGTTTTACGCAATTCGTACTTTTAGGGGATAAAATGGGACAATAAGGGATAAACATCAAACCTTCGTCCTGACTAAACGGCAGTAGCTATAAACATGAAATTCGGTGAGTTCCTTGCAATGATCATGCAGACGTCTACAAATAGGGATTTTTCGAAATTTGTACTTTTAAGGGGCGAGCGGGACAAAAAGGGGTACAAATGGTACCAACTAAAGTATTACAGCTAGAAACGTGAAATTTGGTATGTAAATTCCTCTGACCATATAGAAACGAAGTAAAAATGGATTTTTCGAAATTTGTACTTTTAAGGGAAGAGCGGGACAAAAAGGGATAAAAATGGTACCAACTAAAGTATTACAGCTAGAAACGTGAAATTTGGTATGTAAATTCCTCTGACCATATAGAAACGAAGTAAAATTGGATTTTTTTAAATTTGTACTTTTAAGGGAAAAGCGGGACAAAAAGGGATAAAAATGGTACCAACTAAAGTATTACAGCTAGAAACGTGAAATTTGGTATGTAAATTCCTCTTACCATATAGAAACGAAGTAAAATTGGATTTTCCGAAATTTTTACTTTTAAGGGAAGAGCGGGACAAAAATGGATAAAAATGGTACCAACTAAAGTATTACAGCTAGAAACGTGAAATTTGGTATGTAAATTCCTCTGACCATATAGAAACGAAGTAAAATTGGATTTTCCGAAATTTGTACTTTTAAGGGATGAGAGGGGCAAAAAGGGATAAAAATGGTACCAACTAAAGTATTACAGCTAGAAACGTGAAATTTGGTATGTAAATTCCTCTGACCATATAGAAACGAAGTAAAATTGAATTTTTCGAAATTTGTAATTTTAAGGGGCGAGCGGGACAAAAAGGGGCACAAATGGTACCAACTAAAGTTTTACAGCTAGAAACGTGAAATTTGGTATGTAAATTCCTCTGACCATATTGAAACGAAGTAAAATTGTATTTTTCGAAAGCTTTTAAGGGGCGTGCGGTACAGAAAGGGATAAAAATGGTACCAACTAAAGTATTACAGCAAGAATCGTGAAATTTGGTATGTAAATTCCTCTGACCATATAGAAACGAAGTACAATTGGATTTTTCGAAATTTGTACATTTAAGGGATGAGAGGGGCAAAAAGGGATAAAAATGGTACCAACTAAAGTATTACAGTTAGAAACGTGAAATTTGGTATGTAAATTCCTCTGACCATATAGAAGCGCAATAAAATTGGATTTTTCGAAATTTGTACTTTTAGGGGGTGCGCGACAAAAAAGGGATACAAATTGTACCAATTTAAGTATTGCAGCTATAGTCATCAAATTTGGTATGTAAATTCCTCTGACAACGTAGAAGTGCAAATCTAAATAAATTTTTCGAAATTTGTACTTATTATGGGTGTGCGGGACAAAAAGGGATACAAATTGTACCAACTAAGTTATTATAGTTAGAATCGTGAAATTCGGCGTGTACATTTCTCCGACCATGTAGGCGCGCAACATAAATGGATTTTTCGAAATTTGTACATTTAAGGGATGAGAGGGGCAAAAAGGCATAAAAATGGTACCAACTAAAGTATTACAGCTAGAATCGTGAAATTTGGTATGTAAATTCCTCTGACCACGTAGAAGCGCAGTATAATTGAATTGTTCGAAATTTGTACTTTTTAGGGAGTAGGCGGGACAAAATGGATTTTTTCGAAATTTTCTTATAGGGGGTGAGCAACAAGGGATAAAAGTAGTACCAACTAAAGTATAGGAGCTATAGTCGTGAAATGTGGTGTGTAAGTTCCTCTGACAACGAGTAGAGCAAATCTAAATTAACAAATAAGTGGTTTTTTCGCGTGCGAAGCAGCGTGTACTGCTAGTATTTATATAATGACCCGGTGGTGAAAATAGGCTATATAATTTTTTGATATTTTCTGTGTGCGCGGCACCTCCCACAGAAATTGGTTTTTATTCGTTTTGAATAAATCAGCATATTCAGAGTACTGTTGTAGCGAGAGTCTTGAATTTTTGTGAAAGTTTACTAATCGTTAGTCTGCAAAGTTGTCAAAAGATAGTTAAAACCTATTATCGAAAATATTCAGTTATATTACACCAAGAGTGCTGAAATTTTGTGTGGGTGTATCCAGCATCAACCTGCGTAGTTGTGCAAAAAATGGGCGGTATTGGTAAAGGGAGCGTGGCACCTCCCATACGAAGTTAAATCCTATTATCGAATACATTCAGTTCTATGGCATCGAGATTCTGAAATTATGTGTGAGTAGATTCGGTGTAAATGTTTTTGTACATTTGCTTCTAGCCTTGTCACACTGCATGCCAAATCTAGTTTAAATGACATAAGGTCGATTTACAAATGTCAGATGCCGTACAAATTTGACATTTGGAAATCGTCATTTAAACTAGATTTTGCATGCAGTGTGAAATGACTTCGGGAAATGGTTGTGTGCGTTAATTTAGTTGTAACCTGCTTATACAATAAACAAATGGGCGGGATTTGAAAGATGGGCAAATTTTGATTTGAATTTTGTAAAATTATACTTTTTCTTTGAAATAAAATGATATAGTTTAAATGACGATTTCCAAATGTCAAATTTGAGGTGCCACGCTCCCTTTGCCAATACCGCCCATTTTTTGCACAACTACGCACGTTGATGCTGGATACACCCACACTAAATTTCAGCACTCTTGGTGTAATATAACTGAATATTTTCTATAATAGGTTTTAACTATCTTTTGACAACTTTGCACACTAACGATTAGTACACTTTCACAAAAATTCAAGACTCTCGCTACAACAGTACTCTGAATATGCTGATTTATTAAAAACGAATAAAAACCAATTTCTGTGGGAGGTGCCACGCACACAGGAAATATCAACAAATTATATAGCCTATTTTCAACACCAGTACACGCTGCTTCGCACGCGAAAAAGCCACTTATTTGTTAATTTAGATTTGCTCTTCTCGTTTTCAGAGGAACTTACACACCACATTTCACGACTATAGCTCCAATACTTTAGTTGGTACTACTTTTATCCCTTGTTGCTCACCCCCTATAAGAAAATTTCGAAAAAAATCCATTTTGACCCGCCTACTCCCTAAAAAGTACAAATTCGAACAATTCAATTATACTGCGCTTCTACATGGTCAGAGGAATTTACATACCAAATTTCACGATTCTAGCTGTAATACTTTAGTTGGTACCATTTTTATCCCTTTTTGCCCCTCTCATCCCTTAAAAGTACAAATTTCGGAAAATCCAATTTTACTTCGTTTCTATATGGTCAGAGGAATTTACATACCAAATTTCACGTTTCTAGCTGTAATACTTTAGTTGGTACCATTTTTATCCCTTTTTGTCCCGCTCGCCCCTTAAAAGTACAAAGTTCAAAAAATCCAATTATACTTCGTTTCTATATGGTCAGAGGAATTTACATACCAATTTTCACGTTTCTAGCTGTAATACTTTAGTTGGTACCATTTTTATCCCTTTTTGTCCCGCTCTTCCCTTAAAAGTACAAATTTCAAAAAATCCAATTTTACTTCGTTTCTATATGGTCAGAGGAATTTACATACCAAATTTCACGTTTCTAGCTGTAATACTTTAGTTGGTACCATTTGTACCCCTTTTTGTCCCGCACGCCCCTTAAAAGTACAAATTTCGGAAAATCCAATTTTACTTCGTTTCTATATGGTCAGAGGAATTTACATACCAAATTTCACGTTTCTAGCTGTAATACTTTAGTTGGTACCATTTTTATCCCTTTTTGTCCCGCTCGCCCCTTAAAAGTACAAATTTCAAAAAATCCAATTATACTTCGTTTCTATATGGTCAGAGGAATTTACATACCAATTTTCACGTTTCTAGCTGTAATACTTTAGTTGGTACCATTTTTTATCCCTTTTTGTCCCGCTCTTCCCTTAAAAGTACAAATTTCAAAAAATCCAATTTTACTTCGTTTCTATATGGTCAGAGGAATTTACATACCAAATTTCACGTTTCTAGCTGTAATACTTTAGTTGGTACCATTTGTACCCCTTTTTGTCCCGCTCGCCCCTAAAAAAAATCGAAAAATCCCTATTTGTAGACGTCTACATGATCATTCCAGGAACTCACCGAATTTCATGTTTATAGCTACTGCCGTTTAGTCAGGACGAAGGTTTGATGTTTATCCCTTTTTGTCCCATTTTATCCCCTAAAAGTACGAATTGCGTAAAACCCTTTCTTAGTCGACGTCTACGTTATATTTGGGAACTACACTGAAAATTTCATGAGCCTGGCTTCAGCCGTTTGGTCTGTGGGCTGGTCAATGATAAGTCAGTCAGTCAGTAACGCAACTCTTTTATATATATACATATATAGATTGGGTCATTATATATAATTTCAAGAAGATCGGTTTAGGTGGCTATAAAGAACAAACAAACTTACAAACACAGATTTTTATACCCTCCACCTCCAGGATGGGGTATACTAACTTTGTCATTTCTTTTGTAACACCTTGAAATACCTGCGACCCTATAAAGTATATATATTCTTGATCGTTATAAAATTCTAAGACGATCTAGCCATGTCCGTCCGCCCGTCTGTTGAAAGCACGCTAGCATCTAAACGAAATGAGCTAGGACGTCCAAATTTGACATAAATGTGTCTTATAGTTGTAGGTCGGTTGGGATTTAAAGTGGGTAAAATCGGCCCACAGGAAAAAAATTCTCTCAGAAGGATTGGTACAAATGGTACCTATCAAACGACAACAGCTAGAGACTCGAAATTCGGTGTGGACATTCCTCTAATTGAGTAGATACATAATAGGCCTATTTGATTGGGCTTACTAGCTTAGAATTAAGAGACTTGATAAGGGGCAACAACTATCTATTGGTTTTTCTTAAATGAATCAACAAGAAAAATCTGGCAGCAACACTAAGAGAGTAGTAAGCTACTTTCTTGTTAAGCGACTAAATGCCATACCAAAATTAAACTAGTAAGCCAAATCGAAAAAACCTAATATACAAGAATTTTTTCTAAATTCGTACTTTTAAAAGGTAAAAGGCCTAGAGGGATAAAAATAGTACCAAGTAAACGGCTGCACCTAATGAAATTCTGTGTATACACTCCTCAGATTGCGTAGACACGTAAAATGAAGAAATTTTTTAAATTCGTACTTTTATGTGGGTGGGGGTTAAATGGAATAGGGGGATAAAAATGTTACCTTTCAAACAACAACTGCTAGAAACACGATATTCGGTGTCTAATTGAGTGGATACATAATATAAAAGTATTTTATTCCAATTCGTACTTTTAAGGGGTAAAATGGGAAAAGAAGGATAAAAATGGTACCAACCAAACCGCTGCACCTAGAATAATGAAATTCGGTTTATACATTCCTCTGATAGCGTTGACACGTAAAACAGAAGATTTTTCGAAATTCGTACGTTTATGGGGTAAAATTGAAAAGTTGATAAAAATTGTATCATCCGAATGCCGCAGCTAGAGTCATGAAATTCGGAGTAAACATTCCTCTGACTGCGTAGACACGAAAAATAAAAAGGGAATTTTCCAAATCCGTACTTTCAAGGGACACAATACAGAGGGATAAAAATGCTACCAACTAAACGGCTACAGCTAAAATTTGGTGTGTACATCCCTCTATTTGCGTAGACACGTAAAATAAGGAAAGTGGGTAAAATGGACAAAGGGAATAAAAATGGTACCAACCAAATAGCCGCAGCTATATTCATTGAATTCGGTGAATACATTCATCTGACTGTATCGATTCGCAAAGTAAAAAGAATTTTCCAGCCAGAACCAAATGAAACTTTGCACAACGAAGTTTTTCGGGACAGGGACGAACGCTATTTAATTTGAAGAAAATCGGTTTAGATTTAGATATAGCCCCCATACGAATTTCACTCACGATTTAACTCTTTCCACTCTAGATACTATATATTACAACAGATTCTCTTAAAAATTGGCTAAAACTCTTATATTTCTACAAGGAACACCTGTCAGATCGGTTCAGATTTACATATAGCTCCCATACTAATTTCACAACAGATTTCACTTTTTCCAGATCTTTTTAAAATCTTGCAAAATATCTTTTCCACCATGGGTGTGGAAATGGGTCAGATCGGTTCCGATTTACATATAGTTCTCATACAAATTTCGCTCCCGGATTGACTTTTCCGCTCCAGAAACCACGTATTTTCACCGAATTTCACGTTATACTTGTACTGGAAGAACTTATTGTTAACATACGATTTGACAAATTGGACCAGTACCCCTGTTCTGTAACTTTTCTGAGAACTTCTCGCATCGAGAAAGTTTGAAACAAAAAATGCAATTGTTTCTCGATATGTGAGTAAAAACTGTATCTGTAAATCAATGTGAAAAACGATAATGAATTATTGGAAGTTTCCAGTCACATGTCAAAAAAAGTAAACAAAGAAAAGAAGAAACTTCAAGTAAACAATCAAAAAATAAGAAATCTGTTTTAGTTTTTTCGTTTGATTTTTTTTTTTTGGTTTGTAATCAATATTTGATTTGAACTGGGATATTGTCCTGACTCAAGACCATTTTGCATCTATATTTAATAGAATGCAAATTTATTTACAAATGGCATGGTGACATTTATTACTTGGCTGCAGACCACCACGATCATGATTTCGACCATGTCAAAAGACTGAAAATACAAACGAAAAAACTAAAACAAATGAGCGTTGGCACGGCAAAAGTATTGCTGGGTAACTATACCTGCATATACACATACTTACATATGCAACTCAACGAGATGCTTGTAAGATGGCATGTGTACTTTATTACTTAGTGCAATTTTTTAAACGCAAATTCGGCAAGTGAGTTGTGCTTCTCTTCTCGTTCGTTTGTGAGAATCATCTCCTTATAGAGAACGGGTTTGATGTTGAAAAGTCGCTGCGAAGCCACTTGAAAAGACTTTTGACATGGTCGAAATCATGATCGTGGTAGTCTGCAGCCAAGCAATAAATATCACTATGCCATTTGTAAATAAATTTGCATTCTATTAAAAATAGATGCAAAATGGTCCTGAGCCAGGACAATATCCCAGTTCAAATCAAATAAGAAATCTATTAAAAAGTGTCAATAATTTATTTCTTGTGATATTTAATGTATACCGTATTGCTGATTGTAACATAGTGTGTGTGATCGAATTAAGCGAGAAGAAAGAAAAAATTTGGAAGTGCGCTTATTGCTCCGGAATATCAAATCAAAATTCTTTTTACAAAATAATAAATAAATAACGTTTATAGATTTTCTGTGTTGGTTTTTCTATTTTTGGGTTTGCAAATGTGTGAAATATTTTTTCTCGCAATGTTTTTAAATGTGAGTATATTTGACAGTTCGAAGTTGAAACTTCTCAAGGCGTATTTATAAAGGTTTATAAAGGTTTTTTTTTCATTCAAAAGTAACAGAAACTGTCAAATCCCATATATTTTGCTTTGACAGTATGGCTCACCATTCAAAATATTACACGTATTTTGTTGTTGCCGAATTTGTTGTTGTTCTAGTGCTATCACCTGTATAAATACGCCTTGAAACTTCTCGACTGAATATTTTACAGAAACAGTTTTTCTCACATTTTTCCAGTAATGTGAGAAAAAAAACATATGGTGACAGAAATTTCTCACGAATCAAAGTTACTGACACGGTTGCTTGCGAGAAACAATATTACAGACCATGGGTACAGTTTTACTCCTTTTTCCATTTTGACCCTAAAATACGAATTTGAAAAACTCGTACCTCTTATTTCCCGCATATACAAGTGCAAATACTGAATATCATGATTCTAGCTACAGCCGCTTGATTGGTGCCAAATTTGATCCCATTTAGATCCTGAAGACAAGCGTCTACGCAGTCAAAGATTGTACACAAAAAGGGGATAAAAATGGTACCAACCAAACAGCCGCAGCTAGATTCATTGAATTCGGTGTATACATTCAAAGATTGTACACACCGAATTTCATTATTATAGCTGCAGTCTTTTGCCCCATTTTCCGACAAATTTCGAAAAAAATACTTTTTGTTTCTCATCTTCACTGCCAGATGAATGATTTCAGAGATTAGAGAAAATTATCCCTTAATTTTCTCTATTTTACATCTCTAAGCAATTAGAGGGATGTAGACACCGAATTTCTTGATTCTAGATGTTGTCACTTTTTGTTGTTTTCTCGCTACAAGAGGAATGCACGCAACAAATTTCAAGTGCATACAAAGCAGAAATTCTCAAAATATTAGCTTAAATAATCTATATATTAGGGGGTATTTTTAGTCCTTGTTAGGGAATTTTTTTTCCTATGTGCCGAATTCGCCCACTTTCAATCCCAGCCGATCTGCAACCATAAGACACATTTAGGGGAAATTTGAACTTCCTAGCTCATTTCGTTTGGCGGATAGCGTGCTTTTAGCAGACAGGCGGACATGGCTACTCACTAAAAAAATTTAGTGTAATTTCGCAACTAGTTAATGTTATAGTATGAAAGAAAGAATATTTTATTATAATTTAAAAAAATACAATATTAAATAATACTTTAATATGTAATAAAACAAGTAAAAATGGCGTTAAGTTCGGCCGGGTCGAACTTTATATACCCTCCAGCATGGATTGCATTCCACAGAGGCTGTCGATTTTCGTAGAAGAGCATTCATATTAGAGGAAAATATAATTTTTTAAATATAGCCAAACAAATACAAATATTGAAAAAATAAATATAACATTTTTATTATTTCAAACGACGCTGACAAGGCAAGGCTACCAATACGTTTACACTATATATATCGAAATAATACTTCAAGTCAATTCAAAAAATAAATATTCCATAAATATTGGTAGATAGTGGGTGCTACAGTTGATTGTATTTCCATTCTATTTTAATTCCAAAAGTACAAATTTTGAAAATAATTTACCTCAAGTACATAGTGCAAGATAACCTAACTTCATGATTAAACCGATTTTTGCCTTAAAAGTAAAAAGTACGAATTTGGAAAAATCTTTTTATTTTGCGTGTCTATGCTGTCAGAAGAATGTTTACACCGAATTCCATGATTCTAGCTGCGGTCATTTGGTTGGTACCATTTTTATACCCTTTTTCCTATTTTACCCTCTTAAGAGTAAGACTTTCTGAAATCTCTTTATTTTATGTGGCTACGCAATTAGAGGGATGTACGCGCCGAATTGCATCATTCTAGCTGTAGCCGTTTAGTTGGTACTAATTTTATCCATTGAAAATGCGAATTTGAAAAAAATATTCTTCGTGTCTACGTAGTCAGGGGAATGTATACTCCGAATTTCATGACTCTAGCTGCGGTCATTTGGTTGGTACTATTTGTATCCCCTTTTTGCAGTTTAACCCCAAAAAATCGAAAATTCGTTTATTTTACGTGTCTACACAATCAGAGTAATGTATACACTGAATTTCATTATTCTAGATGCAGCCGTTTGGTTGGTACCATTTTTATTCCTATATTCCCATTTTACCCCTTAAAAGTACGAATTTGAAAAAATAATTTTATATTATGCGTCTACTCAATTAGAGCATTGTACACACCGAATTTCTAGCTGTTGTCGTTTGATATGTACTATTTTTATCCCTTTTTGCCCATTTCATCCCAAATAAAAATCACTTTATGGTGCACTTTTTGTTATAGGGGGAATGCGCATACTCAATATCAAGTAAGTACAAGAAAAATATTGAAAAAAATGCTTAAATACTCTAAAATATTAGGGGTTATTATTGGTATTTTTAATCCTTGTGAGGGAAAAATTTTTCCCTTTGGGCCGATTTCGCCCAGTTTCAATCCCAACCGATCTACGACTATGAGACGCATTTACGAAAATTTGTACGTCCTAGCTCCTTTCGTTTAGATGCTAGCGTGCTTTCAACAGACACGGACATGACTAGATCGTCTTAGAATTTTATGACGATCAAGAATATATGTACTATGTATATACTATATATATACATGGGGGTTGTGGGTTCGATTCCCACCAGAGGCTCTGGTCTGTCTATGCAATTACTAGCTACAATGATCTTAGTCACCCCGGCTCAATCCCTGGACCCAAAATTTGAATATAAATTTACTTTGTATTGTAATTCATGATAAATAACTAACTAAATGATGTATTTAAATACCCACCTAACAACTGGGAATAAGTACCTCGTTTAGTTAAATAACTAAAAACACGTTTTTTATCTGATTTAACATGTTTTGACAGTGATTTAAATCTTATAGCCTTGTCACTGCATGCGAAATGACATAAGGTCGATTTTCAAATGTCAAATTTGGGAACAAGACCATTTTCTTTTTTTCGTTTTTTTTTCTAGATTATTTTTGGGTCGACACACAAATTTACAATTTGTAAACAAATAGTTTTTTCAATCTTTTCCCTATGACTTCGCTTTCATATGAAAGCAAAACAAATAAATTAACCTAGTAGCTCGTATTGTGTAGTGCATTGTCGTTACCTTCATATACTAATATTAGGCCTGGTCGATTGGGCTTACTAGCTTACAATTGAGAAACTTGATAACGTGGCAAGGTTGTTATCCATTGGTTTTTTTAAATGGATTAACAAGAAAAATCTGGCAACACAACTAAGAGAGTGGTAAGCTACTTTCTTGTTAAGCGAGTAAATTCCATACAAAAATTAAGTTAGTAAGCCCAATCGAACAGGCCTAATAACATCAATTCTGTTGAAAACAAAAAACAATTACAAAAAAATACAAAATTTTTCATTTTAAATCAGAATAGAAAACACAGAAAAATCAAGGTAGATTATTTGCTGTAGTTTTATTTTATTTTGTATAGTCAAATAGTTTCAAATATCACCAAAACAAGCTAACAAGGCTATCACACTACATGTGAAATTTAGCTGAAATGACATAAGATCGACTTTCAAATGTCAATTTTGTATGGGATCTGACATTTGTAAATCGACCAATAAGGTAGAAATCTAGCCGAAATGATATAAGGTCGATTTACAAATGTCAGATACCATAAAATTTTTACATTTTACGCAAGCCATCGGGGCTCAAAGAAAAACGGAAATCCCCCATCGAGTGTTACCAGAGAAAAAATTGGCAGCATTGCATTGCAGTCAGCTGTTCCGAAATATCAAAACAAACATAAAGTTAACACTTGGAAAATAATTAATTTATTTCCATCATATTTATGAATAGAATGTTTGGAAACAATCAAAAATGTTTTTTTACATTGCATTACATTAAATTGTTTCCGGAAAATAAAATTAACTTCCCTAAGTACGTGAACTGCTGGCTTTAAAAGACAAGGGGATGAGGAAACGTGAGCGTGGTGGATTACAGTTGGAGGCAAAGGAGCAAATCTACATAATTGTAAGGCTGAGTGAAACTCCCATTTTGATTAAAATCTATTTTTTCTTCACTTAGGGTATTCACTCTTGGTAGCAAATGAGGGTTGTAGATCTTGCCAAGCTTGCAGATCTAGCAAAGTTTGCTACACTACAACAACAAAATACAAAGAAACGTTATTTGCTAGGGTTTTTGTCATTTGCAAGGCTAAAACTCATATCATATCTACCCTTGTAGCTCTTGCCAATTCTGAAAGTGTAGAACAACTGTTTGTTCTGTGTGGTTAATTTAGCTTATAAGCAAAAAACGATTTTTTATTCCATTTCGGCGTGTTTTTTACTCTAGAATTAACAACTTTGCCCGACATTGCGTCTTCTTCTTCTACAATTTGCAATCAACTGCGAGAAAAAGACGTTCACTCTTCCTACCATAATCGTAGTAAATTCTGCAAGGGTTGCAGAATATGCTACCAAGAGAGTATACCCTAACTATAAAAACCCAAATGCAAAATAATAAAACTCTTGCTTGCTTGCTTTTTTGAATTCGATGTCCTTAATACAATATTTAAATGCGCTTAAGAGCTAACATTAGTCATTCTTACATTATTACTAACATACTTAAAGTATTTTTCTAGTACTATATATTCTAACGTTTATATATTGTAGTTATACATACATGTCACTTATAATAAATCTATAATATATCAAAAAATTTCCCCCAAAATATAATAAAACGCCGTGCACCACCAACACCTAAGGCAAAAAGATGAGAAGTACATTTCTACACATAGAAAAAAAAACTGCTATTAACAACAGGCATTGTTTGCTGCCTATCAGCAGACACTTTTTCTGCTATTACAGCAATTTGTCTGCTATAACAGCAAATTATCTATTGTTTTGTTTTAGGAGCCACACAAAGTTTGTTGGCTGCTGAAAATTTTTTGCTGTTAATTAAAATTAAAAAAGATTAATGGTACCGGGTCTTATATTTTTATTAGTCCGAGACAAATGCTTATGAAATGCATATTTTTTTTCTAATAAGTATGTTTAATATATTCAACACTCACAGTGTGTTGTTGAATCCGTTAAATAGTTATTCGATTTCTCTAAATTCTTTCCGATGATACTCGATAGGTTAGAAAACATGGTAGATAGACTATGGTATGATAGACTATATCGAGCCATTACCGCCAAAATAATGTATCCCACAATATAATCAATTTTTGTTTTTTTATCGAAATCGATATTTCAACATCATTTGCATGATCTGTCAAAATTTCATGGCTGTAGATTAAACCGTTATGATTTTATAACAAAAACAATTTTAATGTAAATGCATATGGTGAGTTGTTTACATTTTCTTTGAACGCTTGTGTGGGAGAAGGGGAGAAAATAAAAAAAACACAATTTTTTGAGACTTTAATTAAAAATAAAGATTTGTATGGAAGCTTTAGAACAATATGTCGAAGGTATGCATTTTTTTGCAAAATATATTTGTTTTCAACTATTGGATATTTTTACAGCTCTCCCTGGTACCGTATAGCGATTCAGATGAATCTTTCGTTGATTTAAATGGTTTGGAAAGTTTAAAAGAAGTCGAGGAGGAAACGCGTGTTGGGAAAAGGGGCTACAGAAAGCAAAAGAGAATACCTAAAAGGCTGCAAAAAGTTAAGAAAAAAATTACGAGTGTTTTGCCCAACCCGTGCTTAAAGAAAAAATGTCCAAATTCGTGTCATGATAAAATTTCTGAAGATGAAAGAGTAAGAGTAAATGAACATTTTTGGGGAATAGGCAACAAAATTATGCAGAAAGATTGGCTGTCTTCTTGTGTTAAACAAGTCGATATTAAAAGGCGATATGGAGAAAGTGACAGAAAAAAGTGCAGCTTTAATTATTTTATCAATATTAATAATACCAGTTTTAAAGTTTGTCAAAATTTTTTATTGAAAACGTTGAACATTTCACAAACGGTTTTAATATCCGTAATAAAAAATACAAGTTCGTATAAAACTTGCCTTGAAAATATAAAAAAGCCAACTGCGCACAACAAATCTGACGAAGCAAGCATATCGCTAGTAAAATCCTTTATAGAACAATTACCAGCGGTTCCTTCACATTATTGCCGGAATAAAAGTACAAAATTATATCTACCTCAAGAATTTCGAAATATAAAAACTGTATATCAGCATTATGTAGAACATTTGAAAACTATTGATAAAGTAAATAGTCAGTTATCGTTAAGAGTATTCCGTAATATTTTTAGAAACAGTTTCAATTTAGGCTTTCATTTACCTAAAAAAGATAAATGTATCTTATGCGAGAATTGCAATAATTTAGACACAGAATCCAAAAAGCAATTGCATTCATCAGAAGAGTATCAAATGCATCTAAAGGACAAAGAGAAATGTAAGCAAATATTTTTGGAGGACCAAAAGCTATGCAAAGAGAATCCGTCTTATTTATGTACAAGTTTCGACTTGCAAAAGGTCTTAAATACTCCCTATGGACAAAGTGTTACTTTGTTCTATTCTAGAAAATATTCATTCTACAATGAAAGTTTTTATGAGAGTGGTACAAGAGATGGGTTTTGTTTTTTATGGGAGAAAAGGATGGTAAACGAGGGTGTAATGAAATTTGCACAACTGTTTTCCAATACCTTAAATTAGTCGATGAAAGAAAAACCCAGTCGGTGGTCCATCTTTATTGTGATAGCTGCTCAGGACAGAACAAAAACAGAGCTATGCTTGCGACATTAACCTATTTTGTCATGATGCCTGTTGATTCGATACATAGTACAATTGAATCGTTTATTCGGAATAGAACTATTTGGGCTCCAAGTGACTGGTACACCATAATATCAAATGCAAGAACCAACCCTAGAAAATATAATTGTATTGAATTAACTAACAGTGATTTTAAAGACTGGAAGACATTTTCACAGGCGATATTTCCAAATTCAGTGAAAATTCAATTTACAAAATTACGCTCTGTTACATTGGACAAAAATATTCCAAATATTACTCTTAAATATGGCTACTTTGATGAATCTGAAACCATAAATTATGATCTAAATTCAATTCCACGATCCACACGAAACTCCGAAATAGTTTCTAAGGGACCTACTCAATTATATGATGATATATTAAACATTTCTTCTGCTAAATATAAGGATATGAAAACGCTTTGCGATAGAAAAACTATACCCGTAAAATTCCAACACGAGTATTTAAATTTAAAATGGGACGGATCTGTTAAAGATTTGCTACCTGAAACCGACCAGGAAGATATTATTTAGCGTTCTTTATATATTTATCTATCGTTATTTAAGTTTACAAGATTTTAATATGAATAACATTACTTTGTAACACAAAACTTTAAATATATGAATTACATTAATTTATTTTTGTTTTATCCAATATACTACGAAATGTATACATTTATTTTTTTAAATGAAATTTAATTTAATTCCTTAAAAGTAAAAAAAATAAATAAAAAACGGGAAGTCACTTCCTTAAAATAAATTTTTGTGTAACCCACACACTTTTTTAATAATAGGTTGCCAGAAGGAAAGCAAAAAATGTATCCCACAAAAACAACCGTTATGATGCAAATATCCATTTAAAATGATTAATATTAAATGTATTACACAAAAAAATGTTTACATTATAAATTTTAAAACAATAGCTTTATTCAAACTGATTTTATTTAAAAAACCTTCCCCAGTAAAATTTCGAGTTTGTGGGATACATTTTTTCGGCGGTTATGGCTCGATATCTTCGAAATATCTGATAGTCCACAAAATATTTTACTCAGAGTTCTTTATAATTACAACATAATCTGAATTTATCGGTAACAATCGGTTTTAGCCGTCAGATAGTGTCACTAATTACGCTATACATATGTATATTTATTAGATATACTCACATTCTATAGTCTGAAACTGCAGCACTAATAATATGCTCGATGATATAAATAATATAAATGCATTAATTTATAAGAAAAATCAAATTAGCATACCCTTTGTAACTGTGTGTGTGGGAGAATAATAGACCTGGATTGGGATTAGAACATCTCATGAGCCCAATGCAAGAAAATGATTTTCCAACTCCATAAGAATTTCAAGGGAGAATATTCCATATGGAACCAGATTTAGGGATAGAAGAAGAAAACAATGTTTTTATGATTGACAAGATAATGTTGGATTTATTTTCTTGAATTTGATCTTACCAGTCTGGTAGTTGATGTTAAACAGGGATGAGGTTTTGTCGCAACAGACTGAAGTTCTCCTTATGACATTATTCACTTTTAGGGCGAAAAATTATGTTGCTGCAGTTGATTGTCTAAATACAAGTGTTATGACAATCAGCCTGCATATACATTGTTATAATTGGGAATTTGTAAACATTTATTAGGAGTTAGGGCATTGCAATTAAGTGAATTTTCTTAAAGCTATTTATTTATTATTGGAGGATATGCCACTGAATTTCGATCCAGAATCCAGCAGGCATCGTACTTTACGTATTCCCTTCGGACTATCAATCAGAACCACCACAGTAGGAAGCAATGTAGCCATGTTTTGTTTTAAAATTGCAGAAAGTGATGTGCTAGTAGGCTTTGACTTTGGCGACAAACTTCGTTTTCTTGCCTTGTTTTGAAGAGTTTTCCTTTCTGGATTTGTATTCTTAGATGTAGCACGTTTTCTTGATTTTCTGCTTGAGATTCCTTGATTGGATTAATATGCAGCAAGGTATGGTGATGCTCACGACAGTATTTGCATCCAGTTTTTGTAAAACAAGCTCCATCTGAATGTTCGTGCGCCAGACAGTCCTTGCAGTAGCCATAGGTTTGGACTATTTGAATACGTTTCGTGATGTTAATATTCAAAAATCGGTTGCATTTGCGTAGCGCGTGCGGTTGTCGGCATAAACGACAGATGTAAGCGTAGTTTTTGGATTTATTGTTGTTGGTACCATGGTTCGAGTTATGGGTGTTGCGAGAGTATCTTCGGTTCGGCATATTGTACTATAAAAACGTTAAAACTCGTTGTTAGAATATCGTTTATTAGTATGTGGATTGAGTTATTCGTAGTGCATTCATGGTGATGATTCGAAAGGAAGTATTATAGGCTTCGCTATTGGTCTAGTAATTACTCCTCTTTCTGTTACAATATCAGCCACTCGAACTCGGCTGTCAGGACCTGGATAGACTTTAACTATTCTACCTAAACGCCACGAATTTGGTGGTAAATTATCCTCTTTGATAACAACCATTGTGTTCTCTGTTATATTCTCCGTAGGACTTTTCCATTTATTACGTTTCTGTAGTTCCTTTAAGTATTCATTTTTCCATCGCATACAAAAATGTTGATGAATTACTTTTAATCGTTGCCAACGATTGACAACGGATCGATAGGGACCAATATAGGGGACCCTATCAGAAAATGACCAGGAGTAAGAGCAGATAGGTCGGAAGGATCCTGGGACATTGGAGATAATGGGCGAGAGTTTAGACATGCCTCAATTTTAGTAAGCAATGTTTGAAATGCCTCGAACGTATATTTGAAATTACTGGAAACTTTTCGGAGATGGGACTTAAAACTTTTAACGCCAGCTTCCCAGAGACCACCCATATGTGGTGCTCCAGGCGGATTAAAATGTCATGTCAAGTTTTGATGCGCGTAATTGGATGTAATGGCTTGATGGGAAGTTTGGATAAATTCCTTAGCCAGTACTTTGGATGCGCCCACGAAAGTGGTGTCATTATCGGAATGCAGGTGTAATGGGCATCCTCGCCTTGAGACGAATCTACTAAATGCGGCTAAAAACGTAGGAGTGGAGAGATCAGAAGTCGTTTCTAGATGGATAGCTTTAGTGGAGAAGCAAACAAACACACACACGTAACCCTTCGTAATGCGACAGCTTCGTCCGGTAAATTTTTAATATCGAACGGACCTGTAAAATCTAAGCCCGTATGTGTGAACGGTCGAGACATTTCGGATCGTTCCGGAGGTAAAGCGGACATTAATTGCTTCTGACATTTATGTTTGTATAAGACGCATGGCTTGTATTTATTTATTGTAACTTTTATAAGATTCTTCACCTTTGGGATGCAGTTCTTAGTGCGGATCAACCTGAGGACCAATTGATTTCCGCCATGTAGGGATATCTCACGAATCTCACTAACAAACGGGAATACTGACAATTATACGGAAGGAGAACTGGATGCCTCTCATCATATGTCAAGACAGGAGACGCTGTCAGTCTGCCACAAATACGCATAACTCCTTCAGCGTCGATAAATGGGTTAAGGCTCAATATAGCACTATTAGAGGCAACCTGTTTCTTGGCGGATAGGGCCATGTATTCATTCGGATAGTGTGCTTTTTGACTCATGGATGCAAGTCGTGTATGGACCTTTAATATTTCTGAGGTAGATATATCCATGGAATTTTTGTGAAAATTTGAGCGGAATTTCGGATGGGTGCTATACAAAAATCGATACACATATGCAATTACTCGAAGCGCTTTCGGGAATGAAGAAAATCTTTCAAGTATGTCATCGAAATTCATAAAATAAGAGAAATGTACTTTCACAGATTTTTTCTCAATGTCAATGTTTTCGTGGAGATTACTTTCCACAATTGGCCAATTCCTTGAATTGTCTTGGAGCCATTCGGGCCCATGCCACCATAGTCGATTCTCTATTAGTTCATCTGGAAAGACACCACGGCTGGCTAAATCAGCTGGGTTTAATTCAGATTTTACATGAAACCAGTTGGATGGATTTATCATTTGAGAGATTTTAGACACCCTATTGGCTACGAACGTAGTCCAGAAACAAGGGGGTTTGGCTAGCCATGAAAGCACAATAGTCGAATCCGTCCAGCAATATATGGAATATCTATCGATTTGTAATTGAGGAACTATGTGATCAATCATTTCCGCGAGCAGCGTAGCTCCGCATAACTCCAATCTTGGAATAGACAGAGTCTTTATGGGTGCAACTTTTGTTTTGCAACATACTAAATGGGTACTAATGGATTGGTTGCTTTTCACACGGATATAAAGAGCTGCAGCGTAAGCTTTCTCAGAGGCATCACTGAATCCATGGAACTCTATCTCACTATCTGTGGTGTAATCGAACCATCTAGGTATTTTAATGGAACTAATAGATGGATATGTGGATTGAAAAGACTTCCATTTCGACAAGGACTCTGATGAGATTGTGTCGTCCCAGTTTGTGCGTTCCACCCAGATTTGTTGCATTATCATTTTCGCTATAACTATACAAGGTGCAAGCCAACCTGCTGGATCGAACAATTTCGATATTTGGGAGAGGACTTCTCGTTTGGTGTACCCTGAAGGACTAGAAAGCGGTGTTTCTGAAAAGAAGAAGGAATCGTATAATGCATTCCAACGAATGCCCAATGTTTTAGCTGTGCTTCGGTCATCAAATTCAAGAAAATCATCGTATAAAAGTTGATCTGAAGGAAGATCA
Source organism: Polietes domitor (assembly GCA_947397865.1). Lineage (NCBI taxonomy): Eukaryota > Metazoa > Arthropoda > Insecta > Diptera > Muscidae > Polietes > Polietes domitor. The sequence continues at coordinate 161,458,243 of OX377620.1, read as the reverse complement.
GAAATAATTTCTTTCGAATTTGACGTCCACTTCCGTATGGAGAAGCCGGCGGAATTTAATGCGTCTATCAACTGATTTCTTGACTCAATCGCAATTGGTATGGAATGAGCACCAGCTAAGGTATCATCGACATACATCGAGTTACGAAGTATTTCACTAGCTAGGGGATACACAGTTTGAACATCGTCTGCTAATTGTAAAATTGTGCGAATTGCCAAAAAAAAGCGCACAATTTATGCCAAATGTGACCGTCCTTAACTCATAATCCTGGACATCCTCATTCTCATTTCCTCGGAAAAGAATGCGTTGGAACGAAGCGTGATTGGGATCTATTAAAATTTGCCTATACATTTTCGTTATGTCACCATTGAAGACATATCGAAAGAATCTCCATTTGAGGATAAGTACTATAAGTTCCTGTTGAAGGACAGGACCAGTATATAGAATGTCATTTAAGCTTAAACCATTAGATGTAGGGGATGATGCATTAAATACCACACGCACTTTAGTTGTGGTACTCTCTGGTTTTACCACTGCGTGATGTGGTAAATAGTAGTGTCGCGGGGAGTTTGTAACTCCTATGGATTCGACTTTTGACATATGCTGAAGAGATATATATTCCCTAAGTACATCATCGTACTCAGTTTTGAATTCAGGAGTACGAAGGAGGCGAGATTCATTCCTGAAGAATTGTGCCATGGCACTATTCCGAGATCTACCAATGTTGATTTTCTCAGGAAAGCCCTGTTTAAAAGGGAGAGACACCTCATATCTCCCATCCTTGTTCCTTTTAGTTGTGCTGACATACAAATCCTCGCAAAATTGGTCGGATGGGGACAGAAATTTCTTCCGAGGAAGCTCCTCCACCTCCCAAAAACGTGAAATCTGCTTATCCAAACTGATTTCACATAAATTTGAAGCAATTGTGTTACAAGACGAAGTGGCACTGATGGGAGTCGACCCTGTAAGGATCCACCCGAACACAGTTTCCTGTGCCATCAGTGACCCGCAAATGCCTCTTTTTATCCCTGATAACATAATAGACGGTAGTAAATCTCCACCTAGTAGTAAATCAATTTTGGCACGTAAAAATGAGGATCTGGCAATGCGATTTCAGGAAAATCACCAAATAATGAGGGATCTACTGCCCGTGACGGCAGGTTGCCAGATAAATGGGGAACTACTAACGCCGACGTGGGCAATTCAATACCGGAGGCCATAATAGATTTAAGTGTAAAAGAACACTCCTTTTGGACGGCAGCCGAAATCGTATTATTCAATACTGAGATTTTAGCAGAGGTGCGCCTGAAAGGAAGTTGGAGTGCATGAAACATTCGTTCGGATATAAAAGTGCCCTCAGAACCTGAATCCAATAAAGCGCGTGCAATGTATTTCAAACCACCGTGACATATGTTGACAAGAGCAGTGCCTAGTAAAATGCCTCTACTACTACTAGAACATGTCTGGATAACCCCGTTCCCAGAACTTGTGGACTGTATCGTAGATGAACTAGAATTGACTGGAAATGGGGAAGAAATGGGAAGGAATGTCATTTATGTTAGGTTGGCTTGGAATGACAGGCTTCGGAGGATCTGCATTTCGATGGAGCAGAGTGTTGTGGGGCTTTTTACAAACAGAGCACGAAACTCCACTAGAACATCTTTTTACGGTATGAACTTTCGAAAAACATTTAAGACAAAGATTGTTCTTCTTTAGCTCATTATATCTCTGGAGGTCACTGGTTCAAATCCGGTTCGAAGGACCAAATGTAACTGTGTGTGTGGGAGAATAATAGACCTGGATTGGGATTAGAACATCTCATGAGCCCAATGCAAGAAAATGATTTTCCAACTCCATAAGAATTTCAAGGGAGAATATTCCATATGGAACCAGATTTGGGGATAGAAGAAGAAAACAAAGTTTTTATGATTGACAAGATAATGTTTGATTTATTTTCTTGAATTTGATCTTACCAGTCTGGTAGTTGATGTTAAACAGGGATGAGGTTTTATCGCAACAGACGGAAGTTCTCCTTGTGACATTATTCACTTTTAGGGCGAAAAATTATGTTGCTGCAGTTGATTGTCTAAATACAAGTGTTATGACAATCAGCCTGCATATACATTGTGATAATTAAGAATTTGTAAACATTTATTAGGAGTTAGGGCATTGCAATTAAGTGAATTTTCTTAAAGCTATTTTGGCGTAAACACCCTTAATAGGCCTGTTCGATTGGGCTTACTAGCTTAATTTTTGTATGGGATTTACTCGCTTAACAAGAAAGTAGCTTACTACTCCCTTAAAGTTGTTGCCAGATTTTTCTTGTTGATTCATTTAAGAAAAACCAATGGGTGGAAACGTTGCCAACTTATGAAGTATTTTAATTGTAAGCTAGTAAGCCCAATCGAAAAGGCCTAATGTAATAAATAAAAAGATATGAAGTCGTTTTAAAGGATGTTCTGATGTTTGGAGCAAAATAACTATACGGCGTTTGAGAATAGTTTTTTTGGTTTTTAGACTGCAATTTTTTGCGTGAGGTGGGCAAATAATTTTGAAAATTATCCAAAACTTACGAAAACTCATGTCGAAATTCATATTCACTCAATAGTGATATCAAAAAACTAATTACGGAATTAAAAAGAGCATGTTTGGGACATAAATTAACTCCATTCGCCCAAAAATGGTCTTGAGCCAAGACAATATCCCAGTTCAAATCAAATAAAAAAATATTTTTTCACATTGTCGCCAACTACGATATAAATATATGTATCAAAAGAAATTTTCAAAAAATATTTTGTGTTGACTTTATTGGACTTAGCCTCGATAACCATCATTTTGACTTACACTGGATAATTAGTCAAACATTTTTAACACAAAATTATTTTTTCAAAATTTGTTTTCACACACACATTGATATTGCTTTTGGCGACAATTTTAAAAAATATTTTTTAGTGAAATTTTAACATTTTATTTAGATTTTTGTTATCGCAGCTTAGATATCCAGTCTTAAAGAAAAACAGCCATAAAATTTTAATTTAATTTAATTTGTATATAATTTGTTTTATGTTCTCCAGGAGCCGAAACGTGAAAATGCATTGGCACATAGAATTGGTACTCAAAATATGTTGGAAATGACCCCTCATGCCGGCCGTAAGCCATGTAATTCGCTGTCTGATCGACAATAAGCAAGCAATTTCAGTTTCCATAAAAAATTGATGAGATAGCATTACTTATTTGTACAAATAACTTTACAGGTTCAGAAAGATCCAGTTCTTCAGAGAGTTATCAAACCGAACAAATTTTACGTGAACAACAACTGACTACAGACTGTTCAAACGAAAATCTTAATAAAATTAATAAAGATAAGAATAGAAGATAATCGTCCAGATCCAAAATATATTGAATAGACAGCCATACCTTGCAATAACTATACCTTTTAGTTTTGACGGCGACAGCAAAAAAAGGCGAAATACTACGAAAACGAAAGCTTCCTATGGATTTATAATTTAAGTACTTGTATGTGTTGTGTTAGACAAATGGTTGTAAATATTTATTTTACTACAGCAAACACTTTTGCCTATTGTGAACCGAAAGACCGCGAATAAAATACGAAAAATATCAAAATTTCATTGAAAAAATTACATGTTTCCAGTTTCACAGCTGGAACTAAAATATTTGTGGGTCGGTAAGTATAAAGTTATAAGGATATTCGGTCAACGCCACAGCGACTTCAGCAAATATTCCACATTTTGCAGAGCAATCTGTAAACACTATAGCAAGACGTTGTTAATCAATTTTCTAGATAAGAGGTATACGAAGTTATAGTGCACATACAATATGTAATACATACAGCGGATAATAAAAATTAGTAAAAATTGTACTGTGTGAACAAATCTGGACAAACCGTATTAAAGCAGAGCTTGTTCAATTCAAAACGGTGCCTAAAGGCATTACTTGACACTCCCTTGAGAGCAACCACCTAAATGCAGTCAATTTTTATTTTTTAAAGGTGACGTTAACAACAAAATGAAGGTATCCGTCTGCAAGTTTACCACCAACTAGAAGTTTTTTTATTTAACAGAATAAGTAGGTATATACAACTTAATTAATGTCAAATAATTATAATTTATGCTAAAATAAAAACTAATCGAAAATAAAATTTGGATATGTGTTTATTTGTAAATAAAGGGGTTAGGCTGCGTAATTCGCTAAAAAACAATATATTTGTTGCTTTTGTCAAATAATATGCTTATAATTAATAGCAGAAACATGCTGGTGAAACAGCTAGAATTGTCTGCTGTAACAGCAGGAAAAAAGACTGCTAAAAACAGTAAACATCCTCCTGCTATTAGAGCAGCAAGTCTGTTAGAAGCGATTTTTTTGTTTTTGCCGCCTTTGTAAAAAAAACATAAAAATTGCACCATATTGATTATTGGAAGTTCAGCATCTACACAACTCAAACTTGTATGATTACTGTCAACTCTATATAAAAAAGATTTACAAAGTTGAATTCGGGTTTTTTGACAGGTTTTTTCTGCGTGTACACACAAATTTGGCATTTGAAAGTCGACCTTGTAGCCTTGTCACACTGCTCAAATGACATACGGTCAATTGTCAAATGTAAAATTTGTATGGTATCTAACATTTGTAAAGCGACTTTATGTCATTTCAACTAGATTTCGCATGCAGTGTGACAAGGCTATAAGGTCGATTTCCTAATGTCAAATTTGTATGGTATCTGATATTTGTAAATCGACCTTATGTCATTTCAGTTAGATTTCGCATGTAGTGTGAAAATGCTATAATATAATTTTTAAATTTTTATTTTTGTATGATAAGTGTAAATGCGGGAAAAGACTTTCAATCCGAGTACTGGAGGGATCAAGCGATGTCTCTCACCGAAAATCGTCTTACACAATCGCGTAATACAAATAGTTTCAGAAAATTAAGTTAAATTCGCACAAGTTTTTTCTGCGTGTACGCTGTTTTTGTATGATTTCTCAGTTTTTTTCTGCGGTGCAAAATAAATCGAGACGGTGCTGATGAAATTCCGTTTACGTCTCCGCCGACAAGACTGAATTATAGTGTCGGCTCCGTTTTCTGTTTGCTTGTGAAATTGATAATAAACATATATAATAAACAAGAGTAAATTACATGATTTAGTGAGAAATGGAATACGTCGACTTTAACGCCAAAGGCTCCCCAAATAAAAATGGAGACGATAAGCAAGTACAAATTGAAATACGAAAGAATACTATTCTGTGTTGCGAATGTGGAGTTCACATTGAACCAAACGCGTACAATATGTGCGCTAGTTGTTTACGTGAACATATTGATATCACAGCAAACATTTCAAAGCAAGTGGAACTACAGTACTGCAGGAGCTGCGAGAGATATCTACAACCTCCAGGTGAATGGATAAATGCCAGATGGGAGTCTCGTGAATTGCTCGGGTTATGTTTAAAGAAGTTGAGAGGTTTGAAAAATCTTAATTTGATTGACGCATGTTTTGTGTGGACAGAACGGCATTCGAAGCGCATTAAAATAAAGTTGATTGTGGAAGGCAGTGAAGTAGATCATGCATCATTACGTCAAGGTGTAATTGTCGATTATGCCGTACAAAATCAAATGTGTCACGAATGTCATCGAGTTGAGGCTAAAGATTACTGGCGTTGTGTTGTACAGGTCAGACAACATGCTGAAAATAAGAAAACATATTTATATTTGGAACAGTTGATACTTAAGCATAAGGCACATGAACATACGCTGGCAATTAAACCCATTCATGGTGGTTTAGATTTTTATTTTGCATCCGAAAATCATGCTCGTAAAATGGTAAATTTCGTAGAAAGTATGGTACCCGTGAAGGTGAGCTCATCTAGGCGTCTAATATCGCACGATAAAAACAGTAATATCCATCATTACAAATACACATGGTCAGTAGAAATTGCTCCTCTGTCGAAAGATAGCTTGGTTTGTCTATCACCTAAACTACGACACCAATTGGGGAGTGTAACTCCTTTATGTTTGGTGCATAGAGTTACACATGGCATGCATTTAATTGATCCCGTAACAGGCCAGTTATCAGAGTTAAGTGGTCTTAACTATTTCCGATCTCCCTTCGAGGCCATTTGCAATCCTAAGCAATTGGTCGAATTTATAGTAATGGATATTGAACCACTAGAGCAAAAGGAACGCAAAAGCTGTAAAGCCGGTAAAGGCCAACTATCCCAACGTCACTTAATATGTGATGTTTGGTTGGTGCGAGCTTCGCAACTGGGAACTAATGAAAATGTGATACATGCACGATCTCATTTAGGACATGTCCTCTGTGTGGGTGATACTGTTATGGGCTACAGCTTAAGAGAGACTAATATCAATGCGACGGAGTTTGAAAAACTGAAAATTGAACAAATTCCTGATATTATATTGGTGCGTAAATCTCATGATCGGCAAGCGTGTAATAAAAAACGTATGTGGAAGCTGAAGCACTTGTCATATGGTCCCATTGATGACAGACTGGTCAAAGACAAACTTGATTTTATTGAAGATTTAGAGGAAGATCCTGAGTTTCGTAAGAACATTAACATTTATCGTGACCACACGAAAATACATGATGAGGAGCAAGTTCTTGATACTGGGGAAGACATAACCAACGAATTGGCAGAAATGTTGGATGAAGTTGTCAACTTGGAATCGAATAAGGACTCTGAAAAATTAAAAAAAAATAGTTGACAATCAGTTTTTTGCTGTAATGTATACTTGTGCAATAATGAATAAACATGTAGTTGTGGAAATGTTTATTTTTGTATTTTACTAAAGTTTTTATTTCGAGCTAAATGTACCTGTGGGCTTATATCTAGTTTACCACAAGAGCTCCAATTTGTCCAAAAATCATACCATGCGCACAACTTTTTATTCTTATCAAAATAAAAAAATTGGCGGCAGCCCATATTTCACGAGTCATGGTCCCTGAAAATTCGTAGATATATTCCTCGAATCTTCCATGGGTTTCGTCGGATCGGGTCAATATGGGTATCATTAAAAAGCTTATCACAATATCTTTAAAACAATTTATATATGATTTTTTGATCCGATAACCCATTGCGAGCCAAATTGAATATTTACGATTTTTTAGTCGTTCTTTCTACAAAAGAGCGTATTAAAAAACAAAGTGGTGCAAATGAAAAAAATAGAAAAAAAAATCGCTACGCCAGGTTTTGGACACACCCCAGAAGAGAAAATCTAAAACACCGGCCGAAGGCTGGCTACGCAAAAAATTTTAGTCTGCGTAGCCGCGCAGAAAAACCTTTATCTGTGTAGTCGGTTTTGGACATATCCCAGAGGAGAAAATCCTTATTCCCGGCCGAAGGCCGGCTACGTAAAAAACTCGTGTTTCTGTCTGAGTGTTTACACATAAACTACTTTTAGGAGGTAAAATACATCCTCATGTGTAATCACCCCTATAGAAAACATTTAATTGACTCGCAATGGGTTATCGGATCATAAACATATATATCGTTTCAAAGGAATTGCGATAAGCTTTCTAATGATACCCATATTGATCCGATCCGATGAAAATTCTGGAAGATATCGAATAATATATATCAGAAATTTCGGGGCCCCGTAACTCGGAAAATATGGGTCGCCGCCATTTTTTTATTTTATTTTTTCTCTTCTAAAATATGTCCTCTACCACATAAAAAATTGTTTTTTATTTGAACATCTTTTCCTAAAGTAGATGTGTTCCAAAAAACACAACACTCGGATTTAACTTTGGCTTACTTTATTTCTGAGTTTTTGAAAATTTCAAAAAAATTATAGAATCGAACAGATCATCAAAATATAGATGCGATCCTCTGACGAAATCGTAGGGTTTTGTTTACACTTTGCGACTTTTCACCCGATCTGTAATTTTTACAGATCTCGTAATGTAAAGGCTGCTTTATCATTCAGTTAGGGCAGGGGATACCGTACGGAACTGGGTTTTAAAAATCCCGCGATTCTGTTATTTTCTAGTAAAAGTATATAAATTTTAATATGAATATAAATAAATCACACATTTTTATAACATTTTTAACTACTGGCGATAGAAGAATAACATGTCATGGCTAGACTGCGTTTTTGTTCATTCTATTTCACTCAAAGTACATTCTAATTCACTCAATTTTGTACTCTCTTTCGCTTATAATACTGAAAATTGAAAGAAACCGAATGAAGTAAAAGTTACTTCCAATGATTTTTATGATTATAAGTCAAATACCACACTTTAGTTGATTTAATTCGCTTTTATTTTCCATTTATTGCAGTTTTTAGAAAAAAGGGAAATTTTCTCTCCAAAATGACATTCAGTGCCATCTAAATAATTGTCTTCGTACTACGCATTTCTCTGAGAGTTTTGTTTAATCTATAAATTTCCATTATCTTTGTGATTTATGGATTTAAATGGATTAAATGCAGAGATACAAGACGACAAGCCGCCGCCGCAGCATGTTTGCGCACGAGCCGCGCCGCCGCCGATTTCATCGGCTCAAATCGACTTCAATCACGCCGCCGATTTCATCGACTCATATCGACTTCAACCACGGAATTTGGTATCCCAATATATGATGACGGCTATATAACATTGAATGATTGTATTTTGATTTCAAAGTCACATTTATATAAGTCAATTCCAGTACGTGTGGTCATGTGTTCCTATAAATAACAATGAACAACAGCTCCTCTATTGTGCTTCTTTAGTGTGTCAAAGTAGGTAGAGTATTATTTTCTTTGGAAGGATTATGATATTCAAGCCTCACATGAAAAGCTGTAATTACAAAAATATTTATTAAATTCATCCATATTATAAATTTTGGGAATGGATTCCCACTCTCAAAAAATTATTGCATGGGATAACAATTAGGGTGTCCAATCGCGATTAATCGAATAATTTTTGTCAAATATTTGTTCGAGTAAAAAAAATCATGATTTTCAAATAACGAATAATTCGAATAAATTGTCCCAAATAATCGATTAATCGATATTATAAGTTTTGCCGACATCATTTAAAAATAGCAAAAACTGGCCAATAGCTTCGGAATTATTTAAAATTTAAAGAATAGTAATTTCATAGAATAGTAAATTCATAGAAAAATTGAGGTTAACACCGCGATAATAAAGTCAGTTCTGTTATAAATCATATGATCCATATTCGAAAAATATCAATGGATAACTTCTGATATTGTGCTCATTTAAGTGAAGGTTCTTTATTTTGATAAGATATTAAGATTTTGTCAACTTCTAATGAATTTCGAATTTGATATTACAATTTTTAAATAAAATCAGATACGTAATAAACGTTCAATATATAGTGGAACTACCCGTAAACTGGCGTGTCTTGTCTATATAACTCTTATTAATAATATTTTATTTAAGTGGACAATTGTTCGATTAATCGAATAACTCTCGAATTCATCATTCGATTAAATGGAATTTTTTTCCTTTCAAATAAATGATAAATCGAATAACTCGGACTTTTATAATAATTGGATACCCTAATAACAATATTAAATTATTGGAACATTGGCTAATATTAACGAATATTGAACTACTTGGCAAAAAATTAAAGAAAATTGTTCCTTCCGTTTTCCCAAAATTGTCAAATAAATAGGGTTAATCGAATGACAGAACGAGCCGGCAAATCAGCCGAAAGCCGCCGCTGCCGACCCATTTTGAACAGCGCCGTCGCCGCGATAATTATGGTTCGGCTTGTAACTCTGATTAAATGGATTGCATTTTCCGTTAATCCATTTACGAAAAACCAATATGTAGCAGCGTTGCCAACTTATCAAGTATCTTAATTGTAAGCTAGTAAGCACAATCGAACAGGCCTTATGTACAGATTGATATCATAAATGTCAACATAAATGTCTCAACCAGCTGATAAAATATTACCAGATTTATCAATTTGTTTATTTTTCGGTCTATTTTTTATTATTACTATTTATTTTATCATCGGAAATAATATAAAACAAATCTTATTGTGATACCTGCTACTGTATTTAGTTTTTTAAGCGAAGTCAGCATATTGCTTTTTTACAGAACCTGAGGTCGACATTTTACTGATACTTCAAAAACAATGGGCATCACTGTTTTCTGTCATTCGTAGTTCACTACTATTTACGTTGCACGTGTTTTGTTTTGCTTCCAAATATTTTTAAACAATCTAAAATCTGATTACATTTCGAAATAAATAATAAGTATCGATCACAATAGTACGTGGAACACAATATGGAGTACGTTGACTTTTCTGGCGGCACCAATGCCGCAGTCACGTCTACTGACGCTCAAACCGCCATGGTATTGTGTTGTGAATGTGGTGTGGCTATACAACCGAATCCTTCCAATATGTGCGTCACTTGTCTACGCAATCATGTAGATATCACCGAGAGTATACCCAAACAAGCGGTCTTGCATTTCTGTCGCAATTGTGAACGATATTTGCAACCGCCTGGGGAATGGATTCAAGCGGCTCTGGAATCCAGGGAATTGCTGGCGTTGTGCTTGAAGAAACTAAAAGGACTTAAAGATGTAAAACTTGTTGATGCTGGTTTTGTGTGGACCGAAGCTCATTCCAAACGTATTAAATTGAAATTGACAGTACATGGCGAAGTTTCTGGTGGAACAGTATTACAGCAGGTTTTCATCGTGGAATTTACTGTCCAAAATCAAATGTGCGATGATTGTCATCGCACCGAAGCCAAAGACTTTTGGCGGTGCATGGTGCAGGTTCGCCAGCGTGCAGAAAATAAGAAAACATTCTATTACTTGGAACAGTTAATCTTGAAACATAAAGCACACGAAAATACATTGGGAATAAAGCCATTGCATGGCGGTTTAGATTTCTATTACGCTAGTGAGAATCATGCCCGTAAAATGGTGGACTTCCTGCAAACAATGGTGCCGGTTAAAATTACTTCATCCAAACGCCTTATTTCGCACGACATACATAGCAACAGTTTTAACTATAAATATACTTGGTCAGTGGAAATTGCTCCGATATCTAAAGATAGTGCTGTGTGCCTGCCAAAGAAGCTGCGCCAACAGTTGGGCAATCTCTCTCCCGTCAGTTTAATACACAAAGTAGCCAGCGGAATACATTTGATCGACCCTTTGACCGCACAAATCGCTGAAATATCCGGCCAAGTGTTTTTCCGTTCGCCATTCGAAGCTATTTGCAATCCAAAACAACTGGTAGAGTATGTAGTGATGGACGTAGAAATTATCATGGACAAAGATCGCAAATATTACCCTGGGCAAGGACAATTGTCTTTCCGACATGTACTTTGCGACATTTGGGTAGTTCGCACATCTGAGCTGGGTATAAATGATAATCCCATCCATACACGTAGCCACTTAGGTCATCTTCTAAAAGTTGGCGATTCCGTTTTGGGTTATAACTTAGGTGAAGCCAATGTCAACAATGCTGAATTCGACAAACTTAATGCGGAACAAATTCCGGATGTTGTCTTGGTTCGAAAATGTTACACAGATCGCAATACGCGCAGTAGTCAACGTTTGTGGAAATTACGACATTTGGCTGATGAGGCGACAGATGAACGTAGCAAGCACGACTATCATGAATTCTTGGAAGATTTAGAAGAAGACCCAGAATATCGGAAACAGGTTAACATTTACCGTGATTCGAAAAAGCAAGTTCCTGTCGACGGTGGTGACACATTGGGTTTTAACGACAATGTACCACGCATTACGTTAGCCGAAATGTTGGAAGATTTGACATTGGAATGCGCTGATGATGAAATGGGAGATAGTGAAGAAAATGCAACAGAACCTCAGTTGTAAATGAATTGAAATATGTATATCTATTTTTACAGAAAATAGTTTTACAACAAATATTTTATATTGTAAAGATTATTCCGAAAATAATAGAAAAATATAAATTTAAAAACCCAATGAAACCGTTATTCCTTATTGTATCAGGCATATAAGGCAACTTTAAGTAAAAAGATAGCAGAAAACCCGTTTTTTACCCGTAACTCAAGATTTTTTATCTAAAAAAAAAACAACAAAATGGGTTTCTTTCTTTAAGCTAGATAAGCTAAACTGTGATAACAAAAACGTAAATAAAAGGTTAAATTTTCACCCAATGGAAAACAATTTCTTGTCAACAACAACATAACTTTTTTTGTCTTAGCCGTGATAACTATCCAGCATAAGTGGAATTTATGGTTATCGGGGCTAAGTCGAAAATTGTGAACATGAAATTATTTTTTTTGCAATTTTTTAATGCAAATACTTGTATTGTAGTTAACGATTTTTATCTTGTGTTAAAAATTAACTATTTATAAAAATTCCCCCATCGAGTATTAGCAGAGTAAAACTTGGCAGTATTGCATTGCAATCAGTTGTTCCGAAATGTCAAAACAAACACAAAAGTTAGCATTTGGAAAATAATAATTATTTATTTGTATCACATTTTATTAATAGAAAGTTTGGACATTTCGCAATTGTATATGTTTCCGAAAAATATTTTGTTATTAAATAAAATGAACTTTCTTAAGTACGTGAACTCCTTGCTTTAAAAGACAAGTGGATTAGGAAACGTGAGCGTGTTGAATTAAAACAAGTAAGGAAAGGATAAAGTCGGGCGGGGCCGACTATATGATACACTCCACTTTCCAATTAAAACAATGAAATTCGTATGGGGGCTATATCTAAATCTGAACCGATCTAACACATTTTTACCGCAGGTGTTTCTAGTTGAAATATAAGATGTTTTGCCAATTTTGAAGAAAATCTGTTGTAATATGTGGTTTCTAGAGCGGAAAAAGTCAAATCGGGAGCGAAATTTGTATGGGAACTATATATAAATCTGAACCGATCTGACCTATTTTCACCATAGGTGTTCCTAGTTTAAATATAAGATGTTTTTCCAATTTTGAAGAAAATCTGTTGTTATATGTGGTATCTAGAGTGAAAAGAGTCAAATCGGGAGTGAAATTCGTATGAGGGCTATATCTAAATCTGAACCGATTTTCTTCAAATTAAATAGCGTTCGTTCTCATCCCGAAAAACTTCGTTGTGCAAAGTTTCATTTGGTTCTGTCTACAATTGCGACCTGTATCGTGATTACAAGAATAGATGGACAGACAGACAGACGGACGGACATTGCTAAATCGATTCAAAAAGTGATTCTAAGTCGATCGGTATAATTAACAATGGGTCTATCTCTCTTCCTTTTGGGTGTTACAAACATATGCACAAAGACATAATACTCTCGTGAAGTGTATAAAAATGTATGATGTTGGCGATGTTTGGGCATCTATGGAATGATGGAATATTGTTTTTTTTTTCAACTATATTGTTACAGGGGGCCTCAAAACCAGCTAAAATAGAAAGCAAAAATAAATTTGGCTGCACCATAATATGGCTGTTTTTCTTTAAGACTGGATAACTAAGTTGCGATAACAGAAATCTAAATAAAATGTTAATATTTCACTTTAAAATAAAAATTTCTTTTTTAAAATTGTGGCCAAAAGCAATATCAATGTGTATGTGAAAACAAATTGTGAAATAATAATTTTGTGTTAAAATTTTTGGACTTAGTCTGGATAATTATCCAGTGTAAGTCAAAATTATGGTTATCGAGGTTAAGTCCAAAAAAGTTAACCAAAAATATTTATTATAAGGTCTTTTCAAAATTTAATAATTTTAAATTGTATTTTAATTTATTATTAAACGGCCTGTCAATAGAATTTGACAATAAAAATGGCAAAAATAAACAGGGTGTATTTAAGTTGTTTGTGTGGTCAATCGACACTACCTCTATTATTGTGCCCTTTGAGTTCGACGAATTCGCTGGTGTTATATCTTCTATGTTTTTTACATATGCTTTCAGTTGTTTGTCAAAAGAAATGTTAAATTTTTTAAAGCAGTCCAGAAAAATTGTTAACGCAAAGGTAAATACCACAACTAAACTATTTCACAAAACTAATCAGTCGCTTCGATTGTGCAAATTATTCAATTAGCAGCCGATATGTATTGTACTGGGCAATGAATCCTGTGATTTGGACTCGGCCGTTTGTGCCATTACCTTGGCTTACTTCTATCAGAAGATGCCAAACTGGATGCCAAAAACTTCAGGACCATGTAATTTCCTACCAATACTTAATATTCTAAAGAGAGACTATCCCTTAAAAACGGAAGTAAAATATATTTTTACTAAATATTCGATAACGGAGGATCTGTTGACCTTTAGGGATGAACTATCGGACGAATTTCTAAAATCTAATCAGTGTGTGCTTGTTGATCATCATGTCAGTCCTTGGTCCGCAAAAGCCATAGCCATTTATGATCACAGGCCTAAGGATGCTACAGCAATAATTCCTGAAAACTGTGAAGTACATTTAAACCTAGTTGGCTCTTGTGCCACTCTTATTGCTGAATTGTTTATTAATCACCAAATGTTGGGAGAACTAGAAAAGGAACACTTACATCTTTTGCGGAGTGCAATTGTTTTAGATACGGTGAATTTCTCTAAAGATGCGGCCAGATTTACGCCCGATGATGATGCAGCTTGTACAGCGCTTGAAGAAGCACTAAAATCATTACCGTTTCTACCGAGTAGAGAAGAATTATTTGGTTGCTTAGTCGAAGCAAGATCTGATGTAAGATCTCTGACAGCTGCACAGCTTTTGAGGAAAGATCTCAAAATGCTTACATCCAATAAGGATCCAAATCTGAAAATTGCAATTCCCGGCTTTCCTTTGCCTGTGGAACAATTCATTTTAAAACCAAATGCTGAACATGACATTCGAAAATTTGCCGAAGAGCACAATTGTGTCGTCATCTTGTTAATGGGCATGTTCGTTAAGCCAGACGAAAGTGTACATCGAGATTTGGGTTTGATTGGCAGTAATAGCCTATTACTGTCGGCGATAAAAGACAGACTTGAAACTTTGGAAGAACCTAATTTATCTATTGAGTCTTTCAAAGATTGTACATTTATGAATGGATTCTTCTACAAGCAGGGTAATATTAGGGCTACAAGAAAACATATTCTACCTGTGGTCAAAGACACTTTAGACAAAGTTATGTAAATAAATAAAATATCATAATTTTAAAAATAATTTTTACCATTGTTTACTTAATTAAGCCTTGGTTGGATATCGACTTTAAATGCAGCTTTCTGGATTTCAACTGACCATTTAAGTGGTAGATCTCAATTTGTGGCAGTCAATGATGTTAGATCGGGTGTACTCTCACTCCATTCTGGAGTTCCTCAGGGAACTTGGGTCCGCTTTTATTTACTTTATATATTAATGACCTTCATGTCTTCACAAATTCAAGAATCTGTAGAACGTTCTTATTTGCTGATGATGTTTTCTTATTATTTAATGGTAACCGAGCATTTCCTGAAATGTTTGACAGTTCTACATATACATTCTACAATTAACCATTAATAAGTCGAAGACTAAGTCTATTATGTTTGAACCAACAAATCGTTTTTTCCTTGACTTAAATGTGTTCATGGCTGAAGATGAGATTGAAATCGTTAGTCAACAGGTGCTTGGGTGTGATTCTTAATAGATATGGCAGGTTTGGGGATGCTTACGAAGACTTTATTGTACTAACATTTTTCTACCTTTCCGTATTAAGAGAATGCTATCCCATGCACTGTTAATGTCCCAATTTCTTTATGGTCTTGAGGTTGTATCTGGAACTATCAATACGATGATAGCTCGTTTTGTTTATAATATATATCGCAGGACCATAGTTCAGGAATTTCGTTAAATTCCGGAATTGTTAAGAGTGGAAGGCCACCTGCTATTTGTAGAACGTTTGTTTTCTCCCGATCCACTAGAAATCCTCAAGTCTTTATACATAGAGTTACTCGGTCCACATTTCAGAGGTTATATATAGTTATAGATAGCAGCAGAACAAAAATAAATTTGGCAACAACAAAATACAAGTAATTTTTGGAATGGTGAGCCAAAGCAAAATGTATGGGATTTGACAGTTTCGGTTACTATTGAATGAAAAAAAATTCAGTCAGCTGGGCTCCTGCTATCACCTTTATAAATACGCCTTGCCTGATATAAAGAGTGATTTTTTTGAGGTTAGGATTTTCATGCATTAGTATTTGACAGATCACGTGGGATTTCAGACATGGTGTCAAGGAGAAAGATGCTCAGTATGCTTTGACATTTCATCATGAATCGTCTTACAAACGAACAACGCTTGCAAATTATTGAATTTTATTATCAAAATGCGTGCTCTGTTAAGAAAGTTCATTGCGCGCTTCCATTTTATGGTCAGTTTAATCGACCCACTGAAGCGGCTATTCGGGCTATTGTGACTAAATTTCGCACCAAATTTACATTGTTGGACATTAAACCACCAACACGCTTACGTAGAGTGCGAACTGAAGAAAATATCGCAGCTGTATCGGCCAGTGTTAATGATGACCACCAATTTTCGATTCGTCGCCGTTCGCACCAATTGGGTCTCTGTTACTCAAAAACGTGGAAATGCCAAAATTGGACTAAGCGGATGGACCACCTAAGACGCAGCCGCGGTCAACATTTAAATGAAATTATCTTCAAAAAGTAAATGTCATGGACCAATCTAACGTTTCAAATAAAGAACCGATGAGATTTTGCAAATTTTATGCGTTTTTTTTAAAAAAAAAGTTATCAAGCTCTTAAAAAATCACCCTTTAAATACACCTTGGTCCCAGGTCCCACCTTGTGAAAAATATACATAAACAATAACAATTTTAACTTTCAAAAAAAGTTAACAATTTTATTAATATTATTAAAACTTTACAAAAAGTTATTTACTTCTTCTTGATCTAAGCAGAGGCCACTTATTTACTCGGCATCTTCATCTTCATCATCGTTAGAATTGATTCTGAAGTAGCGGAGTTCATAAGAATCCTTCTCGTTGGCGACGACACGGATCCAATCACGCAAACTGTTCTTCTTCAAGTATTTCTTGGTCAAATACTTCAAATAGGCCTTGGAGAAGTGAACATCCGAGTTGACGTACAACTTCATTTTGACGCGTTCAAAGGTGACATTGTTGCCCAAGTTGTTAACCTTATCGTTAACCTTCATGCGGCTCTTAACGTATTTTTCCTAAAGAAAATATAATCAAAATATCGAAAAATAAGTCATATCCTATTCAGAAATGTTCAAAATTCGTCTTTGTTTATGTTGTTACATTATCTCTTTCATTGTTAAGCTATCAAATCAGGCAAATAATTTAAAAACCAAATATTGAAAGAGTTTTAAATTTATTATGCCACAGAGTACACTGTCATCAGAGCGAGGGTGATCACTCTCTGACAACAAATCAGTCGTGGCCTATTTAAATCTTGGTAATAACTTCAAGCAGAGACGGATTTTTCATATTAATTCGAATAAAATCATTAATGCAAATAAGATCGAAACCGAAAATTAAAAAAAAATTACCTGTTGTCTTTACATCTTTCATTTCTTGTTGTTAGTTTACGTTCGTTCGATCGTTACATCATCCAATGGACAATTTATAAATACACATATTTGTGTGTGTATATGGAGAACAAATGGAGACATGCTTTGCTTTTCATGATTGGAGAATCCCGCAGCGCCCAACTTGGAAATACGCTTTGGCAGGGCGCACTACATGTCTTGGCTCAAGCACTTGCGGTTGCAAGTGAACTCGACCCAGGGCCCACCACTTGGCGGTTCACACAGCACGACTTGACGTAGTTCACAGACGGTTGCACCCCTGGCCAGACCCAGTTCTGGCAGTCAAGGGCTACCCCGTTGTGCTACATCCAGAGCCCCTCTTCGTGAGCGATATTTGGACGTTATTGAAATCAAGGAATAATAGTTCGTAAAGAACGGGAGAGGGTAGACCTTTCTTCAAGGTCAACTGTAAGCAAAGTTTCAAAAGGCCGTAAAAGCCATATTCGTTTCTTTATGACTATTATAAAGCTTTTATAATGCAATTATAGCTTGATACAAAATGTTTACGCCAGTTAGCGATCTAAGATGGCACACTTGACTAAATCTTGGTGTCGGATTACTTACGAAGTCAACAACATCCAAAATGTTATCTTCAGCGATGTTGGTGCAGTCGATGCCATAACGCAAAGACACCTTCTTCTTCTTGAGGCCCTTGCCGCGCAAGACAGTTTTCTTGCCAACCTTACCGGTAGCGGTGGCAGCGGCAGCAGTCACAGACTTCTTAGGCTTAGCAGCAGCTGGCTTGGCAACAACAGCCTTTTGTGGTTTTTCAGCTACAGGCTTATCAGTCTTGGCGGGTTCGGCCTTCTTAGCTGGAGCAGCAGCAGGTTTAGCAGCTGGAGCCTTGGCGTCTTTCTTGGGAGCTTCCTTTGCGGGAGCAGCGGCTTTAGCGTCCTTCTTGGCGGGGGCTGCAGCCTTGGCGTCTTTCTTGACCGGTGCAGCTTTGGTGGCGGCAGCCTTAACTTCCTTTGCGGCTTCAGGAGCCTTCTTTACATTTTTAGCAGCAGCGGCAGCAGGCTTGGCAGCTTCAGCTTTTGGCTTCTCAACTTTGCCCTTAGCGGCAGCTGGGGCAGCCTTTGCAGGTTCGGCCTTTTTGGCGGCAGCGGGCTTGTCACCCTTGTTGGTCTTAGCCTATATGAAACGAAGAAAATTTTACGATGAAACACATTCACAGCTATAACCTTAATTTTATTTGAATAACAAATCCATTATTTTTAAAGCGATCCGATGTTACTTCTTGATAAAATACTATCAACCATATTTACTACTCATATAAATATCCGTTAATAATTTTATTTTATAAGGAATATCACTAAAACGTAAAATATATTAAAAAAATACGGAAGACTCACAGTTGGTGCCATGTTTAACCACGGGAGAAACGGAGTAAAAGAACTGGAAAGTGTGTTGTCAAATTTGATAATAACTTTCAGTTGGTACCCGTGCTTTTCGATCTGCCAACTAAACAAAAGCGCACCGCGCAACCGTGCGCGAATTCTTTCTAGAATACGCGACGTAGAAGCAAAACATCAACATGACGTGTCGAAAGTCGCACAGAAAAAAAGATTGTGCGATATAACAGAATATAAGTTTGTAATTCATTTTGATGTTATCCCTGTTCGATTTTTCTTACTAACTTAAAATTAAGAGACTTGATAAGGTGGCAACATTTTTATCCATTGGTTTTATTTAAATAAATCAGAGATAAAAATCTGGCACCAACTTACTTGGACTAAAAGAGTAGTAAGCTACTCTCTAGTTAAGCGAGTAAATTCCATACAAATATTAAGCTAGTAAACCCAACCGAACAGGTCTTTTATCATGTTCAAGTGTTCAATAAGGGTGTTTGTGTTTGGCACAAACAACAATAAAATGAACAGCTGAGCATACTGACATATTTATCTGTGAACAATTAAACCGTTGAATGAGAAAACCAAAATGTTTAATAATAGCCTTGTCACACTGCATGAAATCAATTTGATTTCTTATTAAATCGAGTTGCTGAAATCGTCCGATTTAGTTTGTCAAACGATTGTTTGTAAACAAAGTAAAGTATGTTTGTAAAGTAAATATCGTAACGTGTATACAAATATCACAATTATCTACGCACAATTTTCTACTCATCAGAAATAATTTATAGAATAAATGTGAACCATGCTTTTTAAAAAATCTAATGCTTTTCATTAGCATTTGTCTCGGACAAATAAAAATATAAAACCCGGCGCCAAAAATCTTTTTTAATTTTAATTAACAGCAGCCAGCAAACTTTTAAGCAGTGCGGCTGCTGAAGCAAAACTGCAGATAATTTGGTGTTATAGCAGACAAATTGCTGTAATAGCAGAAAAAGTTCCTGCTGATGTCCAGCAAACAATGTCTGTTGTTAATAGCATTCTTTTTTTTTTTCTAAGTGTAGCTGGAATCAAGAAATTTGCACCTGGAGGAAGTCGACCCTGAAGAAATGAATGAATAATGAAGCATAACAATTTACTTAAAACAGTGCTCATAAGTATGAAATCGTAAGTAAATATCGTAATGTGTATACAAATATCACAATTTTCTACGCACTTCTATTGTATTTTGTGGGAGGTATACAAGATTCGACCCGGACGAACTTAATGTATTTTTACCCGTTTTATGATGGTTTTTGACTCAACAACTATGAGATAGGTTTTTTCTTTTCTCTTTTTCTCGCACTTTTGTAATTCCCGGAAAGCCGGGAAATATTTTATCATTTCCCGGCGAATATAAAATTATAAGAATATATGAATCTGTAGCAATTATTTATGTCAAAATAAGATGCACATGTGCATAAGGCCTGTTCGATTGGGCTTACTAATTCGACTTTGTAAATCTTTTTATATAGAGTTGACAGAAGTCATACAAGTAAATGCTAAATTTCCCTCGTACGTGTGTAAATTACAGATGTACTTCTTTTGTATAAATAACTAAGTTTACTTGGTGGGTGTTCAGTCCCAATTTAGAAATTTGTAGCTTTAATCAAGTTTCTTTGTTAAAATTAATTAGTTAGTTGGATAACGATGTAAGTGTGAATACGTAAGTTACAATTTCATGAATTTTGTAGCAGATACTTCCCAAAATATACAACTGTGCATATGACAAAAAATGTTTATTTTAAATATTAGGCCTGTTCAAGAAAGTGGCTTACTACCAAAGATAATGGAAATTTATAGATCAAACAAAACTCTCGGAGAAATGCGTAGTACGAAGACAATTATTTAGATGGCACTGAATGTCATTTTGGAGAGAAAATTTCCCTTTTTTCTAAAAACTGCAATAAATAGAAAATAAAAATAAAATAATGTATTTCCATTATCTTTGTTACTACCAAAGATAATGGAAATACATAGATAAAATAGTTGTAGTTGCAGCCATGACCATTAGGTGGCGAATGTGTAAAAAGTACATTCTATTTCACTCAAAGTACATTCTAATTCACTCAATTTTGTACTCTCTTTCGCTTATAATACTGAAAATTGAAAGAAAACGGATGAAGTAAAAGTTACTTCCAATGATTTTTATGATTATAAGTCAAATACCACACTTCAGTTTATTTAATTTGCTTTTATTTTCTATTTATTGCAGTTTTTAGAAAAAAAGGGAAATTTTCTCTCCAAAATGACATTCAGTGCCATCTAAATAATTGTCTTCGTACTACGCATTTCTCTGAGAGTTTTGTTTAATATATAAATTTCCATTCTCTTTGATGCTGATGTTGTAGCTGCTGTCTGTTGCGATGAGTTGGAACATATCTAGTTTAGCAAAAGAGGCCAAAAAAATTTTTTTTAAGTGGTAGAGAACATATTTTAGATAAAAAAAATAAAATAAAAAATTGACGGAGACCCATATTTTCCGAGTAACGGGACCCCGAAATTTTGGAGATATATTCCTCGATATCTTTCATGTTTTTCATCGGATCGGGTCAATATGGGTATCATTATAAAGCTTATCGCAATATCTTTGCGATGAGGATGTATTCTACATCCTCATGTGTAAAGTAGTTTATGTGTAAACACGCAGACAGAAACACGAAGTTTTTTTGCGTAGGATTTTCCCCCAGAGGAGAAATGTCCAAAACCGGCTACGCAGACTAAAGATTTTTTAGATAGCCGGCCTTCGGCCGGGGTTTACGATTTTCTCCTCTTTGGCGTATGTCCAAAACCGGCTACGCAGACTAAAGTTTTTTTAGTTAGCCGGTCTTCGGCCGGGGTTTACGATTTTCTCCTCTTTGGCGTATGTCCAAAACCGGCTACGCAGACTAAAGTTTTTTTAGTTAGCCGGCCTTCGGCCGGGGTTAAAGATTTTCTCCTCTGGGGTATGTCCAAAACCGGCTACGCAGACTAAAGTTTTTTTTTATGTAGCCGGCCTTCGGCCGGGGTTTCAGATTTTCTCCTCTGGGGTATGTCCAAAACCGAGTACGCAGACTAAAGTTTTTTTAGGTAGCCGGGCTTCGGCCGGGGTTAAAGATTTTTTCCTCTGGGGTATGTCCAAAACCGGCTACGCAGACTAAAGTTTTCTTGCGTAGCGATTTTTTTAATTAATTTTTCACTTTTTTCATTTGCACCACTTTGTTTTCTAATATCTCCGGTTTTTAAAGGGTTAGCTAACCCTAAAAGGGCTCATATTTTTGCGCATGATCCTGTCTGCATGTGTGTGATGTAAAATACCTATCGCCATATCTGTAATATTTCCAGATAATAAGCTCTTTTGTAGAAAGTTCGACTAAAAAATCGTAAATATTGCATTTGGCACGCAATGGGTTATCGGATCGAAAAAACATATATATATATCGTTTTAAAGGTGTTGCGATAAGCTTTCTAATGATACCCATATTGACCCGATCCGATGGAAGATATCGAGGAATATATCTACGAACTTTCAGGGTCCATAACTCGGGAAGTATGGGCCGCCGCCAATTTTTTTTTTATTTTGATAAGAATAAAATGTTGTACGCTTGGTATGATTTTTGGACAAATTGGAGCTCTTGTGGTAAACTAGATATAAGCCTCGTCGAAATTCACTTTGACAAATTTTAGAAACCTTTGCTCATATACGTATTTTTGCAACTGTGCGCTACAAACTAATTAATTTCAACTAAGAAACTTGTGTAAATGCTACAAATTTCTAAATTGGGAAAAAGAACATGGTTGAATATGTTAAGGTACATAAGCACTGAACACCTACCAAGTAAACTTAGTTATTTATACAAAAAAATTTATACATGTGTAATTTACACATGTACGAGGGAAATTTAGCATTTACTTGTATGACTTCTGTCAACTCCATATAAAAAAGATTTACAAAGTTGAATTCGGTATTTGTACACAAGTTTTTTCTGCGTGTATATTTCACTTAAGAAACTTAGGTAAATTGCACGCTTTTCTTGTATGATTTCTCACTTTTTTCTTTGCGTGTACCCATAAGAAATATACGTGAAAACATGTGCCGCCGGTGTTTGATTTTGTTTAGACTCAAACATGTGCGAGCGCCGTTTTCACATGTAACAAGTAAGGAAAGGCTAAAGTCGGACGGAGCCGACTATATGATACACTCCACTTGCTATCCTATTATAATTCAATTTTGAATTTTGTAAAAAAGTGAAATCGCGAAGGATTTTTGTATCCTCTAAGTGTATGTGTTTGACAAAAAATTTAAATCGGAAAGGACATCTGCATGGGGGTATATTGAAACATGGAACGATGTGACCCGCATTCACTATGCATGTTTATAGATGAAATATAATATATAAAGTTTGGCCAAAACCGGTTAAACATTTGGGAGCAAGATTTGTATATATATAAAAAAATTATATCTAAATCTGATCCGATCTTACCCATGTTGTGCCAAATTTAAAGAAAATCGAGTGAAATATGTGTTTTCTAGAGCGATAAAGTAAAATCGGGAGCGACGTTTGTATGGGGGCTATATCTAAATCTGAACCGATCTAACCCGCTTTCGCCAAATGTATTTCTAGATAGATTTTAAGGTGTTAAGCCAAATTTGAAGAAAATCGGGTACTGTATGTGCTTTATAGAACGGAAAAGTGAAATCGGGAGCGACATTTGTATAGGGGCTATATCAAAATCTGAACCGATCTGACCGATTTTCACCATAGCTACTTCTACTTTAATTATAGGGTACTGTTTCCTCTCAATGCCAGCATCCAGAAGAAGAATAACAAAAAAAAATTTAATTTAATTTTATTCCACATAAATGATTAATTTAAGGCCCAATTAGGCCTTTCTTATTTTTCTGATATTAAATTTAAATATTAAATTATTATTAAATTTATTGAAAATAATTTTATATTTTGTATAAATTGTCATTACTCAAATAGTATGTTCAACACGCTATGGTTAACTACAATTTCTCTAGTATGTTTTTGTTCCTCCGCACATTTCAAATGATTAAATTTTTTAAATTAAAATACAAAAAATCATGAAAATAGAAAATGTGTCAATTCTAGCAGCTCTCTCTTGATTGGTTTCGCCGCTAGCGATTTATTGTTTCGCCGCCGACAGCGTGTAGCATTGTGTTTGGCCTCTAATCTGTCAACAGACGAAGAAGAAGATAAGTTCTGGTTTACCATCAGCTGTCCTTACACGTGCATTTGTTTACGTGATTTTGATTAAATTTAAACAAAAATAATTCTCATAAAAATGGGTGGTGCACATAAAAAGAAATTACGTGCCGAAAAAGCCAAAGTAAAACTAAAAGGGGCCAAATTGCCGAAAGGACTAAATATAACAAAAACTGAATTCAAAGTACGTAAGATAACTATTCGGGAACAACTAAAGGAAACACAATATACAGACGGAATAAGGCAAATCAATTTAAAAGATTGTCTATCGAAACTGAAACATCACAGCTCAAATTTTCGTGTTGAAGCCTTAAGAAATCTTCGAGATGCTGTTGCCATAAATCATTTGGGACTACTGGGTTGCATGAGTGAACTTATCCAGGGTATAGCTGCAATTTGTCTGGATCAGGAACGCGATGCAAGAAGAGAATCATTTAAGACTTTTAGTTCGCTCTTAAGTTACTTGCCTGTAGATGCAGTTGCTCCATTTTTTCATATTGTATCTTCGTACTTGCGCTGTGCTATGACGCACATACAGCCTAACATACAGGAGGATTCATTGCTCTTGTTAGATGTATTGCTGCAACATGTTCCCAATTTGGTGGCTACTCACAGTGCTAAAATCCTTCAGAATTTCCTGGAAATGATTTCTCGTGTAAGAGCAGAGGGCGATAAAGCTGGAAGGGTTCTTACTGTAAATATGGGACAAAGGCAAACGACAATTAAATGGCGCTCTAAAGTCTTGCTGCGTTTGCAGCAAATGTTGCAAACATTGGCCGAATACAAAACAAAGCAAAAAGAAGAGGCTACGTCGTCTAACAAAAATATCGATACAATTGTGTCCTACAGCACAAAAACTGGTCAGCATTATAGTGTTAAGCGCCTTTTTGCGGCTAATCAATCCTGCGATTTGTCGTCTATATTCAATCGGTCTGTAGGTAGTTCAGCTTCATCGAATGATGACACAGCTGTAGATGAGTACGAACAATTGCGTTCCTATGTTGATCATTTGATGCCTTTGCTACTTGAATCATGGTTGGAGGTTCGACCTCAACAAATGTCGACGACAGGTGGTGTGGAGACATTACTAACTCCAGATGCTGCCCTAACATTGAAAATCGTCTTGGAAATTGTTGAGAACCTATGGTCGCTTATTGAAATCTATGAAGAACAAGTCAATAATAATGATTTAAGCTTATGGTTTAAGGAACAATATGCTGATGTGTTTGCAGCAAACTTTCTTCAAAGTTCCTATCCATATCAGCAGATTGAATTTGGGGAAGGTAAGTCTGACCATGGTTGTTTTAATTATTTTGATATTAATTATAGTTTCTCTCCTAGAAAAAGTTAAATCTAAAAAGAAGTCAAAAACACCCTCCACTGGCTTATCACCTTTTTGTCTTCAACAGAATATAACTATTGGTTTTCTGATGTGCCGTTTCTATGCAGATGCTTTAGACGCAGAGTCAACAAGATTTAATTCTGTCCTCGACTATCTGAGCACAATTATCAATTCCATTACCAATAAGGGATCACAAGACTACTTGCGATCTTTGGTAGCGGCCTTGCGTGCGCTGCTCTTAGAAAGTGGTGTAACACTGGCTCATTTACACAAAGAGGCTATTACCAAACTATTACGAAGCTGCATTCGGGCATTTCTGGAAAATAAATTTGGCGAAGTTGGCATTTCATCAAAGATTTTAATTATACTGTGCGAAATTGTACAAAACAATGAATTGTGTGAAGTATACGGTTCTGACGAGTTCGGTGACTTTCTGCAGTTTTTACCCAATTTACTGTTGAAACAAACAGTCACAGAGCCTTGTTTGCTGGCCATGAGCAAATTGGGCAAACAACAAAATACCGTATTCTTAGGTGCGCTGAGGAAAGTCTTACTGAAAGTGGTGGAACATTTGCAAGCTATTCAAGTGACTGGGTCACATAACGTCCTTGAAGGGAAAAAACATATAATGAATTTGTTTTATTGGTTAAATCCGCAGGAGAGTGTTGAAAAAATGGAATTGGAACAAATATTGAAGACAGCCGAGTCCAGTATAACAGATAAACGTGTTTCGGGATACTGTCAATATATATTAACAACTGTTTAACTTGTGTTTTATTTATTAGTATGAATAAACTAAGGATAAAAAGAAAATTTAATAAATCCAACTTATGTTTTTCTTTTGACAGGTTTAGGCTTGAATCGGTCCAAGACACTGGGCTTATTCTCCAAAGGTATAAAGCCATCACATTCTTCCATTTTATGTGTTGAGATAATTTTTTGTTTGGCTTCACGTACATCCTCAATGAATTCCTGTAAAAGATAATTAAAAGCTTTTTTACTAACAGAAATGACTAGAATTAAAATTTCCCAATTGACTTTCCACAAAAAAAATCAATGATATTTGAGGAAATTTCTTCAAACGACTTATAGAATTCTTGAATGTATTCATTACTTACCTTTCTCTTCTGATCTTTAACAATTTGTTTGTTACGTGCTGCCTTAGCACTCCCACCTTTGCCTTTCATTTTACGTCTAGAATTCAGGTGGATTTCCGGTGGTTTGACAAAGAATATTGAACGTTTAGCATCAATTTTCTCTTGCAAAGTAGGTTCATCAACTGTAGCAATTTCATTTGGATCCAATGTAATAAGTTCAGGTGGTATTTTCTCCAACAGCGAGTGGACCTCATGTTCACGGCGCTGCGATCGTGTCTGCATAGGATTATCTTCGAGTGCATCATAGTTCGGTTCACCAGAGCCGGGGACGAGAAGTGATTGGAAGCCATTCGCTGTAGAAACCCCTAATATGTCCTCATAAGGACAGAAGCGCATGCCATGCACAAACGAACCACAATGTTTTCTTAAATAGGGGCGCCTTGCACTTTCTCCCATAATAAGATTGTGGTAAAGCTCGCAGTAATTACCTTGGCATATTGCCAGAACTCCTTTTTGTGAGACATCAACTTGATTGGCGGGTAAACGTACCTGATATTCCGCCAAGGGACCACTTAATGATCGTATATCCCATACTTTTACTTTACGATCTAGCCCAGCTGTTATTAAATGCTGTCCCTTATGATCTACAGTGAGGGCCGACATGGGCGTGGAATGACAAAGTAATTTGACCAACGGTTCTCGGACTTTCGGCGACCACATTGAAACTACACCTTTGCCACCTCCAATACATAGTACACCATTGCCTGGATTTTGTCGCATTATGCGAATATCTCCCAATTTTGTGCCATAATTCCCAACTAATTCGCCTATCGAGACGTCTAGCCAAGAGACGTAACCATCTTTGTTACCCGTCGCCAACAGAAAATGATATGGTAGGAATTCCATCCGATTTACACGGTGCAGTCTTTTAACACAATGCAATTCTGTTCCCTGATTGTCGTAAATATACACATTGTCTTTCTGGGCACAGGCAAACATTGTATGTACATGCAAGAAACTAACTTCAGCCACTTCTTCCATGACATTCATTTCACAATGTAACTTCTTGGTAACCCAATCAAAGGCAGTAACGTGTCCTTTTCGACCTCCCAGCAATAAGTGTCGACCGTTCTTAGAATACCGCATGTTATAGGGACCAAAATCTAAATTTAATTTGAATAACTTTGCAGCGGACTGGATGTCAACATTTTCCGCTATTTCTTCCTGTCTGTACTCAGCCGTAACTTCACCTTCATCGGCTTCAATGAAACCTTGTTGTTCTGTCAACAAAAGCTCAGTTCTTGCAGCTTGTTCATTGGCATATTCCAAATATACTTCTTTGCGCTGTTGCTTGGCTTTAAAGTGTTTCGTTTTAATACCACTTTCTTCGACATTTTCTCCGCGGTTATATTTATCTAAAATATGTTTAGGAATATATGGTCTTTTATCCTCGTAGTTATGCTGAGGCTTTCTACGCTTTAAATGTGGCTTCAGTGGTTTTTGTACATTTTGTTGTACTTTTATAATTTCACCTTTGAATTGTTGTTGATTTTTTGGTTTATATTTTATCTTTTGTACCTCATTCTCTTGCACGACCTCTTGGAAATAACGTTTCGTGTGGTTTTTTTTCTTTATGGATATTTCTTCATCAGCCATTTTTAGTTACTTTTATAAAAATTATATTAAAAATAAAATGTGTCCAAAAAAATAATCGAAAACGTGCTCGTGTTTACATTTGCTTGTTCTTCTTCTTCGACAGTACATTTGTGAAGCACTGAACAGCTGTTTATATGTAGTAGAAAATCTATTACAATTTTGTAAAAGATTGTGAATAAAATCGGTGAAGTTCAGATATATTTTTGCTGCGTTCAGATATAGGCCTTATGGAAATATGTCAATAATGAGACCCTCCTGTTCGATTGGCCTTATTAGCTTAATTATTTTCATCACCACTTCCTAGACGTTGTTAAAAATATCCGCTTTGTCTCTTTATTGTAGACTTTTTTGGTCAAACAAAAAAATGTTTGTTAACGATTTGTTGCCATAAAAGTGAAATAAACGCAATAAAAAATAAAAATGTGTTTGTGCATTGTTTTTATGAAGCTTTACTGTATAAATTATATTAACTAGAACAAAAAGAAAAAACATTTGTTCACAAAATATATATTTATGTGTGGAGTTATGTCGAAAATTTCTTTTATGTTGTTAGCATCATAGCGGCACTTGCTGATAGTTTTCGTGTGAGAACTTGAGAAACTGTTGTTTATTATAAGAATTCCTCAAGCATTGTTAAAAACTGGTTGTGAATTCATAATATTAGGCCTGTTTGATTGGACTTACTAGCTTAATTTCTGTATGAGATTTACTAGCTTAACAAGAATTTAGCTTACTACTCTCTTAGTTGTGATGCCAGATTTTGGCAAATATATTGTTTTTGTTTTCACAAAATGAATTATTCACCACATACGCAACAGATTTGCAAAAACCATGTGGATGTAATGCCCTATGATGTGATAGTTGCGACTATTATAAATAGATGTAGAATCAAAAATATTAACCAAAAACAGAATTGGTGCTCGGAATGTAGAACCACGTCAATTCGAAAAAATTAATTCGTAATGTTTCCGCTTCACACATGTACGTCTGCTCACGCAAAGTGGCTATAAAGCATTTGTACAAATTTGGCAAAAGTCAAAAACTTTTGACTCGGACCCACAAATTCAAATATTTGGTAGGTTTGAAGACCCCTTAATACGTTTTACACATTCTGCAGTTGCCATACAAATACAAAACTTTGTGCAAAGCGGCTTTTTTGCTTAAACATTTTGTGTGTCTAAAATGACCTTAAGGGTTAAAATATCAGAAAACAAAGTCCAAAAAGTGAATGTTGTTATCATATTGTTAACATGGTTTTATCCAATTCATACAAATTGTAATAGATTTGTTCACAAATCCGCGAAAAAATGTTTGAAACTTCAACGTTGCCAACCATGAAAGATATACATGACATTTCAGTTGCCAACTTCTAAAGTTTGACGCATTTTTGACATTTCAGTTGCCAACTTGTTTGGTGGTAATAAGAAGAAATTTTTCTAATCTTCCTCAAACGTGGTTCGTGTGTGGTTTGATAAAAGGTAAGTTTTTTGCCGTGATAATGGGAGAAGTAATCAAATTAAAGAGCAAAATCATAATGAAATAAGCGTAATTTGAGCGAATGTGTATAAATTAAATCGGAAACAAGTGATAAATTGTAAAAATTATGTTAAAAACGTTGAGAAAACATGAATTTCCAAAGTTTTCAAACAGACGAACGGCGGTGTACAAGACAAAAAAGAAAATAAAAAAAGAAGAAAAGGGATACCGCTACACCAAAATATCGTGAATACGACCAAACAATACGAGTAAACGGTACAAATATATAATGGTTGCAAAGGAATTTATACAACAAAGTGTAAACGGCAATAAACGACGTATCGAAGAGGAATGAAAATCAATTTTTTGACAAATATAATATGTCGTCGTCGGTCGGTGAAATAATATAACAAAAGACACATACGAAGAAGAAAATAAGAAAAATTTCCCTTTTGGAAACAAGAAAAAGAAAAGTAATGAAAAAAGTGCTAATTTAAATTCTCGCAGAATTTATACAAAAAAATATTGAAAGAAGTGCAATAGAAAAATCAATTGAAAATATTTATTTTATTTTTATTTTCAATTTTGTTCAATTCACAAAAGTAAATTGTAAATTCTGTAAAATATTTCCCCAATGTGAGTTGTGTTTCTTTTAAGAAATAGTGATTCGACGATTTTCCGTTTGCTCTTTAATTAACTGACTGGCTGCTGGCTGACTACCATAGTCAGACCCCATCACATTTTATTTTTTTTCGTTTGGTATTTTCCTTTTAGTTTTGTGTTGTTTTTCTTTTAGCTATTTGTGAATGACTTGTTTTACTAAATTTCTTTCCGGTTTTTACAGAAAAATGAGCAGCTCTGAAGAGGTATCTTGGGTTACTTGGTTTTGCGGTCTACGCGGTAATGAATTTTTTTGTGAGGTAAGTTATGTTGAATCTACTGTGCGTGAGTGCTGTGTGTTGTCTTTATTCAATATTTCCGCGATGTCCAAATTGGTGCATTAAAAGTAATTGTGTGATGAATTGTCATTTGTTATCTAATCATCGGTATGCTTTACATTGTTTATAGTTAATTTGGTCACAATCCACCCTCCCGCCATGAGGACGATGAAAAGGTATGCGATTTGAGTGGGCTTATGCATTCTGCACTCATGGTGCATGCAGTCAGCAACCAAAAGCAGCAACCTTAAATAAGAATTATTCAATTGAATGGTTGGAGGATTATTATGCGCCTTTCTCAAGCCAGTGACACACCTTATTGTTCGCTTGGTTTTAATTAGATTTCTGTTTGTTAATCTTTATAAAGTTGTTGGCATTTAATTTAAAAATTGGTATTTTACAAAAGATAAAATCACAGATCTCTTTTTCTACTCCCCCAGTAAAAACCTGGAGAGTTTTCAGTTATAATATTTTTAAATGTTCATATTGAGTATTTTTGCCCTATTGTGGAGGGGAAATCACATATTTGTACAATAACTGAAACAATCTTTTAATGATTTTACTTCACGAACATTCACCACCATTTTGGGACCAAATTTCCCGCAACAGTAATTTTACTGAAATGCCTTAAAAGGCCACTCCCGATCTTTTAAAAAATAACAGCTGAATCTGATGGTATATATGTACTATACAACATGATCGAACGTAGCGTTATTTTTTTTTTTTTTGATAAAGGTAAATTAAAATTTGTGAATTCTAGGTATATTGTGGATTTTTGGTAGTCTACAAAAGTTACTTTATCGTTTGGTTTTAAGTATATCCTCCATATTTAAAACGTGTTTTGATAAATTGCGGTTTCGATTAAAAGACCTGTTGGTTCATAATTGTTTCTCAGTTTATCTTGCAAACTTCTAGCACAAATGTAAGGATGAGTCAATTCATAAACAGTTTGTCAAATGGTTTACAGATTTTAATTTGTTAGTGCAGTTTTTTAATGTTTTTGCTCTTCGCCCTGTTTTATCTTCCGGTTTAGTTTTGCCAGCTTGCGTTCTTGTGCCCCAGAGATTTTCTTTCTTTTTATAGTGAGTCGAGTAATACTATCGCTCACCTTATCGACCATTTCCTTTACATCCATACTTTTTAAGGTATGATGTTATGTTAATTTTCTATCCAGTACTTTTTTAAAAATTAAAAATGTATGTTCAGATATTTTTTTTTTGGAATAATTGTGCTCAAATAAGCTCAGAAAAAGATTCGGAAAGGCATTTACTAATTTAGCTCGAGAGCCAGATAATAAACGATGAGGAGTGTCTTGCGTCCTTTACACACAAAACAATTTTTTTCACATTCACAAGTACATATGTTGAAGCTAGATAGTCGCACCTTATCCAAAAAATATAACACAATTAGATCTGGGCCCAGAAATCAGTATTATTTAGTTTAGAATAAGAAGAATTCGCACACAAAATTTTACGTGTTTTTATTTTTTCGGACTTCTTGCACAAAACTGGAAATAATATCTAAACTAAACGTCATAATTTGGTACTTATACAAAAGTGTTACTAAGTCTGTTGTTGCAAGTACCATAAGATTATTTTTTTGTAAGAATTATCAATTATTGAGTGAATTCTAGATTTAGGAAGAGTGCCCTGAGGAACTCTTGCTGTTTAAAACAAGTAATTTTTGTCATTAGGAGAGTCGGAACCTTTATGATCCTGTCTTGGAAGGTTGCGTCCACGTTAAGCAGTCCGATGGGTTTTTATTTAAGCATTTAGGACTGGGACGTTAAATATGAATATTAGTCAAAAATCATAAAATAATAATTTGAAATATTCTAGAAGTTTTATTCTTTGAAGAATACTTTTTCCGATATTGATGTTTGCAGTAATTTAATTGTATTGTATATGAATCTGGAATCTGGCGAACTTGTAGTAGTAACATTGGGAAATTGGTAATTGACCGATCACTTGGCTAACAAATGAAGCGAAATAAAATTAATTAATTCTTAAGACAAAGCAGAGCGTTTAATATTGGGCGTGTTTATTTAACATGCTGTTCTAAATTAAAATAATTTTTTATTATTTTGTCTTGCATTTTATTATATGGACATTTCTTGAGAAAGATTAAAAAATTAACATATAAATCTAGGGCACATATTTGCTGATTTTTTATCAAATAATAAGTCAATATTCCAAAATATGGTTTCGCTAAAATAATGGTAGCATACAAAAACTGTTCGTTAATTTAGGACTTTTATGACATTAGTTTCGTGAAAATTGTTCACTATGAATAACATGCCTATTTCCACCACACTTTCGTACTACCAGATCGGAAGTACTTCGTGTAACTGAAATTGTTTTTGTGTGCGTCCGGAATGTATAAATTTTATTACTGTCGATGCAAAAGAGAAGTATTGTGGGTTGTTCTGCTTGATGTTCAGTTGATTTCATCCTTGATGTTCTTTTTTACAAGCTGCTGAACCTTTTCGCGCCCATAATGACAAGAAGATAATTTTAATTAAGTAACACAGACCAACACTAAATTTGGATGTTCGTGAACTGAAAACTTCAGATCTGGTTTTAGTTTTCACACAAATTTTCAGGACTCTCGCTCTTATAGGTATTTGATTTAGGAGGTTGCGTGTCCACCATTTCAATCCAACTTAAGTCTTATAATAGTTTCTAAAAGCTAAAAAAATCATTTACGGGATAGGTTTTAAAAAAGCAATTATTTTCGCGATAATCTAAAAATAACAAAACATCCGTAACGTCAGTAAAAGTTTCCTGAATACAACGTACAGTTTAAAGTACTATTAATTATCTTGTCTGTTTCTTGTTTAGAATAAGGCAACTATTGAAATACCTGAGAAATTGTCTACTTTTGTCGGTTATTAAAAATTTTAAACTATAACGTAACAAACGGGATTACAACAATTTAAGCGGAATTTACAAGAACAAAAATTTATATTTCAAGGGTCTATTAATTCAGGAAAAAAATAATAAAAATGTGCAATATAAATAACATGATTTTAAGTGTTGTTTTCAGTAGCGTTTAGCTTACAGACGTCTTGACCTAGGGATGAAATAATCAAAACTTAATTTCCGTGGCTTGATTGGAAATTATTTTTTATTTGTAAGGACCTCTACCCAACCTACTGTATAATACACTTGAAGAGTATTCGAAAAGTGAATCCCAACGCCTCTCACTCCCGCCCTGCCGACCGAGGGGTCTCGTCCTCATAACGTAGGGACAACGTACAAACCACAGTCCGAACTGTGGCGGACAAACAGTAGAGGGTGGATACCGGCTAAAAATTAAATATCAATAGTCGGCAACAAATTAACAAAAACATTATTCTTATACTATATACAATAAATGTTAATCCTAAAATTTGCCAACTAGAAATAATTTTTGACATTATTGTATCGATTCCGACACCGGAATCTATGATGTGGTACAATGAATTAAGATCAATACACATTCTACGAATGGGCTGGACAGAAGCATAATTCGTACCCTGAAAATCAATGTTAGTGTCTAGTTGGTCTGACCTTAATCTTGATTGTAATCAAGTTTCGAATCCATCAGAATACCAAGATCTACAAAATAATCAACTGTCTCTAATTCATCCCCAATAAGATTATATCTGCTTGAATTTCCGTAGATTAAGTTTCAAGCAATTGAAGTCACACCAATATCCAAAATTATCTTAGTCGTCGTGTATATAATGAGAATATTCTGGCCATTTATAAGAAAAACTACTTTCACATCATCAGCGTACACCAAAGAGTTTATAATAAACCCCGGGAGGCTATTTATAAATAATAAAAATAGTATGAAATGAAATGGATGAAACCTGAATTGGACTAGAATAAGAATTTCCGAATTTTATAATCTGTGAACGATTCTTCAGATAAGAAGATATCCATTTCATAAACTACAGCTAAAACTAATATAAGGAAAAAGATATAGAATAGTGAAGATAATGAATTTTAAGGCTTTATGACAGTGCGAAAAAGAATGATTATAGTAAGGTGCATTGTGCATTGCAAAGACTGCTTATTCTCTCGTCATTCGCAGCCAAGCCCTGCCGAAGATTATAAGCCGCTACATTATTAATTTAATAATTATAGTAGTACTAAATGGGTATAATAAATGACATTTGATTAGCATAATATTGCTAGACATGCATAAACATTCATTGACATGGAAACATTGATATTATTCTTATTGCGTGTTGAAGGTAAATGAGTAAATAATGATAACGTAAGACACTAACAAAACATAGGCCAACATTTTCTTAAGTATCCAAACTTAATGAAAACTACCAGCAGACAAAATCGTCAACTTATATTGCCTCTTATTATTGTCGACGTAAATCGTAATATGCACTCCATGGCTTTCGTTTAAGTCAAGGATCTCCCTGAATCTCTGAATTGCTTATCTTTCTTATAATGATTTTTTTGTATATTTTTATTTTAAAGTTTATTTACATTATGTTAAAAATAACTTTTTGTTAAAATAACTTTCTGTTAACAAAAGTATTTTATTTCGTACTAACAAAACGGAGTATGCAGTTATTTAGGAAATTTGTATTTAAATAATGGATTTGTGCAAAATCCAAATATAAAGGTTTTCTTTTCCCGATGTCAACATTGTTGCCATTTGCCGATATTGTTGTTGTAGTATCTTCCGAAGGTACTACATTGCAAACGAATTTCTTTGAACTGAGTGCGACATGTCCTTGTTGTTCCAAGCGTTTAGGTTCCTCCATATAAACACGTTTACAGCGTATTACAGCTAATATACGACTAATTAACCTTAATCAATCAAAACCGTATTCTGTAACGGATGTGATGGTGTTGCTGTCATCTTGACTTTTAGCTGGGTTTTCTGCTGCTATTTGCTGCTTCTTGACTGGCCCATTTCTTTCTTCCAATAAAGAAATGAGGAATATAGCCGACATAGCGAGTTCTTTCAGGACTGTCGATTCACATGTATATCCCATTCTGTTCTCCAGTTATTTTGTTCTTCATCTTGCATAAGTAGTCATATTCTAAACCACATTTAATCGTCGCTGTTGTTGTTGCATGCTATGTTGGGTTGTCGTTTGCTATGGATCTGCATTAACGGTTTTCAGGTTCAGTAAATTCGCGACCTCCTCTGGTTACGTCCAAAGAGATCTGGGAACAAGCTGAGTAGGATATTGATAGTAAGCAACCACATAAACATGGATGAGTTATTAATGTTAAATTCATTTTTAATAAAGCAGAATTATGTGTAGATACGGTTTATACGGTTTATATGCTGAATTGTGGTGGCTATAGTAAATTGCCAGTAGCCTCAGACATTTACGGATGATATTAATCTCTAGTTTCGTAGTAGTCCGCTTCGGATATTGGAATATAATGTTAATTTGGTACTACTTCTATATGCTTTGGAAGGATTGAAAGAATATTATATATGACAGTTCGTTTTGTATTTGGTTCACGTCACTATGATTATATTTCAGTTAGTATTGGACAATTATTAGTGTTCCTTTTTATTTATCGTGTTTTTGGCTATTTTATATACTGTGTATATATTTTTGAATTGCATAACAATTAGTTCTAAAATATTCAAGTTTATTTATTTTTAAAACAGCGTGGTCAAGATATATTTACGAAATGTTCCCGAACTTTTTCATTGCATTTTATATTTTTAATTTATTTACGTATATATTTTATAACTATTATGTAATTTACTTAATGTTTTTTCTTTCTTTAGGAAAAATTACAGTTTTTGCATTAGTTTGTATAAGGGTATTTATAATTTGGGAAACATCCAAATCGCCCCGCGATTTTGAAATATTTGTTTGTTCTATTTCGTAACCGTCGTGCCTATCCTGCATAATGTTGCTTGTTTAATATATCCCATGAATCATCGACAGACTAAATTGAACTTAAATTTTTTGTTATTGTTCAGAGCACAATCACTTTCTTGACAAAGTTCATTATTTAGAGCAAAAAGGCATAAACGGAAGGTTAATTCAATTAAACTACACAACACAATAGTAGCCGTTGTTTTAGGTACGGTTTTTAAGAAACGTTTTCACTTTATTCGCACCAAGTAATATATATATATAATGATCGTTTACGCTAAACTAATACGGAAGCATGCAGTTTAAAGTATTTTAAACATAAACTCTTCTCTTTCATTTGATACCCTCAACGCCATTGCATGACACGCAAAAGTACGAAACTAAATTATTAAAACATCTATATAGTTTGGAAATCAAGTGTCCACGAAATAATATACTGAGTATGCAGTTTTGCTATTAGTAACCTATTGTTTCCGTTCTTTATAGCCTCGTTCTTAGGGGGGAAATCGTGTCGCACGGTGTTATTGTAACAGTTTATGTGCAGTTTTCCTCCCAAAGTCCATAATGTCAGATTTTTTTTTCAAAAAATAGCTTTGCATAAAACTAGAATGTGTTTACGAAATTCAAATTATCTTATATTTCTATTTTTACTTCACATTTAACCCATTCAGGACCAACAGTATGAACAAATTTGCAGCCTCAATGGGCTAAGAAGTTCTAAAAATTGCAATTGGCGATCAATACCTTCTCAACGAGCCCCTTAAAACACAAATCGAACTAAAAATGTGGAAGTTATTATGAATTTAAAAAATTGCACTAAAATCGTAAAAATCTGCCCTTTATGGAAGTTTTTGATATGGTTTAATAAAAAAACCTAATTTATAGAGGTTATTTTGAACGCGTCCAACTCATGAACGGACAATGATAAAAGCGAGAACTCATAGAACAAACTAAGAATTAAATTAATTTACATAAAAATATGAAATTTGGATATGTATATATATTTTTCGGAAAATTTCTACCTTGAAGTATCAACATTTTGAAAGTAACTTTTTTTCAAAGTTTTTGTTCTACTTCCAAAGCCAAAATTATTTAGAATGCCCAAAAGTGTCTTCTTTTATTTGGAATCAATGTCGCGTTCTTAGGGCTACGTCATTTTTAACGCGGACATGGAAAACTGCTCAGTGTTTTATAGACATTTTCATAACCCAAAATTTGTGTTGCGCTATGTTTTGGTTGACATTTTTAATCGTAGTAGAGAAATTAAAAAAATAACCAATTTTTAACCCATTAAGACCCAAATGAAATTGTTGGTCAAAAATCTGGCTTTAAACAGGTGTCCTTATATAAGTACAAAGGGCGAAAATGGGTTTATATCATTTTCTAGCTATTGACATTGATGCCACAAGACTTCAATGACAATACCGTCATTTTATTATTTTTTACGCGGTGATAAAAATGCCTTTCAAAAAGTGTTTTTTTTTATTTTGAGACCTTCCAGATTGTCCCCATTATCATACATTTATCGAGTATATACAAATTATTCGTTAATGGCGAAAAAAGTGTTCCATAGATTTGTTTAAGTAAATGCATAGTAATAATTTCATCAATGACGAACTCGCATATTCTGTGTATAATTAAATTATTTTAATGTATTAATAACATTATTCCTTTTCGTCTCTATTTTGCAGGTTGATGAAGATTATATACAGGATAAATTCAATTTAACTGGCTTAAATGAACAAGTACCAAATTATAGGCAAGCTCTTGATATGATTCTTGATTTAGAGCCTGGTAAGTTCACATAGAAAACATAAAATGCATATTGAAATATTTTTTAATCTTCATATTGTCACTGCAGAAGATGAGCTTGAAGATAATCCTCTACAATCGGATATGACCGAACAGGCGGCAGAGATGTTATATGGCTTGATACATGCACGTTATATCTTAACAAATCGTGGTATAGCGCAAATGATTGAAAAATATCAAACGGGTGACTTTGGCCATTGTCCACGTGTTTATTGTGAAAGTCAACCAATGCTACCATTGGGTGAGTGTTTTCCTCAAAGTTCTCACTGTAAAATAAAATTAATAATAATAACAAAAACATACGGCTTTTGCCTACAGGTTTATCGGATATTCCAGGTGAGGCAATGGTTAAAGTATATTGCCCTAAATGTATTGATGTCTATACACCAAAATCATCGCGTCACCATCATACGGATGGTGCTTATTTTGGTACTGGTTTTCCACACATGTTATTTATGGTGCATCCAGAATATCGTCCTAAAAGGCCTACTAATCAATTTGTTCCAAGGTATGTTCCATCCATCCATCATGTCATGTGTTTATGTACACAACACAGTGAAGAATTTTATATTATTTCTTGTTTTTATGCTCTTTTTTAGACTTTATGGCTTCAAAATTCATAGCTTAGCTTATCAAATACAGCTGCAGGCAGCAGCCAACTTTAAAATGCCACTACGAGCGGTAAATTTAAAATGAAATTTATTTTAAATGTAACAAAACAATTATTAAACTCATATATCGTTTCCTTTTTCCTTTCCTCCCACTTATGTTTATTTAATTTTAAATGTTTTTTTAAACAAAAAACACACCAAACAATTTTCCTCTGTTTTATTAAATTGTTCACCAAACTCTAAACTCTGCATTTACAAAAACAACAAAAATTATTTACAAATTCATAAATTTATGAAAAATTTAATTCAAATAAAAAGAACAAATAGAGAAAAGAATTCTAATTGAGAACAAAGTAAACAATATTTGAAATTAAGAGGATTCTTTCGTATCAAAGAATACTCCCCCCAAAAATAAAAGATCATAGAACTGCAAAGAAACAAAACATCATCTTTTTTACCAATCAATCAAACAACAGCATTGTTAGTTATATTTAATTACGAGATGAGGAGATTTATACATATATTATTTAGCATACAAACCAACCAATCATTCTCCACACCACCCTCTGACTTATTACCATCATTACAAAGAACAAGAACAGAAAACGGAAAACAGAAAATGGAAAGAAAACTAGACGATCTTAATAAACAACAAACAAAAACATTTATACAAGCAACGAATTTTCATTTAAACCAGGAAAAATATTGTAAAAAAACATCAATTAAATTCCAAACAGACACTACAGCACCACTAGCTTTGGTTTTATGCGTATTTCATTCATTATTGTTTCCAAACCAATCCACCTACCTACATACCTTCTACCCCCATTCTGTGCATTTTCTATGTGAATATGGGGTTCAATGCTTGGTCGCGTGTAAAACACTGTGTCATTAAAGAACTATCCTATTTCATCTTCATCATAATCAACCTACAATAAACAAAAGCCAAGGAATTCGACATTTGCCAAATCTTCATCATCAGAATCGGAACTCCTGCAGCATCACTACCTGTAACTGTAAACTAACCAAGCTACCAACCAAGCAACCTGCTAATCATACTCGTATTGTGTTTTAGAACTTTCATTATACATTCTTATCTATTGCTCACTTTCAATAGTAGTTTGTCTATCTGTTGTATTTAATAACTTACAAAAAACGCACAATATATAAGCTTGCGTATACTCGTATACTACCTAAATATATGTACCGTATGTAACCAACCTATCAGACATCCAAGCAGCAAACAAAACCATAATGAATGATGCACAAATATAATTGAAGAGTATCCAAAAATGTATAACCAATAACCAACCAACAACCACTGTTCACTATTTTAATAATTTTTTAAAATAATTTTTCATTTCACATTTATTTCATAAACATTTTCGTTCTTTGTCAATTATTAGTGTATTTTCTTTTTATCAGAACAATTTTGTTTGTTTTATATTTGATTTTTCACATAAACAATTTTTTTAGTATGAGCGATTATGATAATAAACAAAAGGAAAATAAATTAATATTAAAACAAGGAAAACAAAAAAATTATAATAAAATTAATCATACATACTTAGATTTATAAATGTTTAATTAATTTAATTATATGAAAAGAAAACAAGAATAGAGTAATGTGCTTATTTACGAAATATATAATTTGAAACAAATTAAAAACAAACCGACTTCTCTTCCATAGAATTTTAATTTCCTATCCCTTCTTCCCCGTATATCATTACACAAAGGTCATATAGCTATTGGCAGCTATCGTATTCAAATAATTTTAAACTGTACAAAATATTGTAGTGTAAACTGGGGTCGGTCTGTCTGATCGTTGTACGAATTTTTTGTATCCAAACATATTTCCGTGATCACAGTTAGAAATGGATGTCGGAATCCTATTGCCGGTTTGTTAAATAATTCGCATTTTAGTTCATAGTATAAACTATTGTTCGTATTAAAAATAGCGATAAATTAAGGAAAAAACTTAGTTAACGTCCTAAGCACTTTTAAGAGGAATGTAATAAAATGCATGGTAATATTAATACAAAAAACGGAGTGTGAAAATCTATTAACTCTTATTTTCGTTAATTTGCGTTACCCAAATATAATAAAGACTTTTTTACAAATCGAGATTTTTGGTTATTTTAACAAAACACAACTTCGGTCAAAATAAACAAAAATATAGATTTGTAAATAAGGTTAGTTGAGTCTTTTTTTATATTTGGGTAAGGATATAAGGAACAAAAAAATATACGAAAAATTAATTATACATACAAGAAAAATGGTGGTATAATGTATAAGTTTTGAACATTTTTGGGAATAATACAGACATTCACTGAGGGCAATTTAGAAATTTGGACACTACGAATCACTGATTATTTTCGCGTTTTTAAAATTGAGATATGGCTTCAAAATGGAAGTCAGAACAGATGATCATGCAAGTTTTTATCAAAATATACTTTTGTATATTGTAAAAAAGGTATAAGTTTGGACTATTTTCAAGTAGTATTTTCAATCATAATCAATCACACTATAGCCGACCAAAAAATCTGAGGTTAATCTCATATTTACCGTTGTGATTTCAAGGATTTAAGAGTTGCTTGGCTATCCGCGTGATGATCTTAGATACAATAGATTTTTTTCTAGGATTGACTTGGTAGATTTGACATACATCGCAGAGGAGGCTTCTATTTTTATATCAGGCCTAGACGCGTGACACATGCAGAATCGCTAAGATGGTCTTACTAAAAAGGACGAGTTCTCTCGATAAATTTCGGGCTTTTTCGGAAATACAATCATGCGCTGCATTCAGTACGCAGTTTGTTCTTAAATACATTTCATTACAATTGCGCAAATGTCATATAGTCGAATATGTGACATTTCATGCATAAAAACACTGCAGACGTGCATGTCATAAAAAACGTGAATGTCAGCAGCACTGAATGTCAGTGTGTATTTTTCTTTTGTCTTTTGATGTTTTAAAGTAATGAATGTATGAAAAGAAGCAAATGGAAAAATTATTAATCTCATCCTGACCGGAAATGGAGCCCAAATTCATTTCTCCAAAGATTATTTAATTCAAAAATTAAACGTTTTCCATCCTGTTTTTTGCGTTCATAAATAAAAAAGGAAGCAAAGCAGCAAAAGAGCACAGGCGTGCATTTCCGAAAAAGGCCTTCAACTGCATACGTTGACTTCAGTATTGACCGAGCACTACGTAATAGGTACATATGTCAAGAGGTTGGGCATCGAGTCAAATTACTTTTGTAGGAGCTGTGGGTGAGGTGAACCCACCTCTGTTTCTGTCCTGCTAAGGCTTCTCAAAATGTTCTCTATCCATTGAAAAATTGATATTATTTTCCAGAGCAATTTTACTTTGTTGGAGGCGTCTTCTACGTCTAGTAAATTAGTTTTATTATTAGTTTCCACCTCAATATACTTTCAAGTTGTATGATCAGAAATCCTTGTATGCAAACTCTCTTATTTTTTCTTTTACTTAAAACTTTACTTGAAAACTAAAATGAAGAAGAGGATGCGTCTTTCGGCCATTTTCAATCTTTCTCAATTTCGACAACAAAGGTAGTCAGATCGTGGCGCCTCGATTATCTTACTTTAGCCCAAAAAACTATTAACTTGTCCTGGACGGCTTTTTAATATAACTACAACTTGATTGATTCTTGTGCACATGAAGTAAAAGGTATCAGATCAATAGATTGTATCAACATTTTGTTCCTTTGAGTGAAACGGTTTCATAACTTAGGTGTCACCAATTCCGCTTCCGCCGAAAATTAGGCGGAACCATTTTGCCAGAAAATAGTTAGAGAAAGTGTATTCACTTGAATCTGTTTGAAGGAAATTGGAATTGCCTGCTTTAAATAAATACTAAGCTTATAAAGTTGGAAGTGTTTTCTATTCATTTTGCATTATTGGTTTTTGTGGTACATTAATTTACCACAAAAATAAATAGATTAAATGTCTATTCGCTACCTTATTTTTCGGCGTTTTACATACAACAGGTGATTTATAGTCTTTCGAAGAGCAGAGTTGAAGTATTCAACGAATCAAGCCTGGATAACAAGCTGCGATAACAAAAATGTAAATAAAATTTTATTTTTGGCTCAAAATAAAAAATATTTTTTTTTTCACATTGTCGCCAACTACAATATAAATATATGTATCAAAACAAATTTTCAAAAAAATATTTTGTGTTGACTTTTTTGGACTTAGCCTTGATAACCATAATTTTGAATTACACTGGCTAAGTCCAAAATTTTTAACACGAACTTATTTTTTCAAAATTTGTTTTTACACACACATTTTAAAAA
Source organism: Polietes domitor (assembly GCA_947397865.1). Taxonomy (NCBI): domain Eukaryota; kingdom Metazoa; phylum Arthropoda; class Insecta; order Diptera; family Muscidae; genus Polietes; species Polietes domitor. The sequence continues at coordinate 161,415,018 of OX377620.1, read as the reverse complement.
AGAAAGAAATTTTAATTTTTTATTTGAGTTTTTGTTTTCTCATTGAACTCGTCAAAACAACGAACGAAGGTTGATTTGCGTTTCTATATAACGAATTCCAATTTTTGAGTAAAACTCAAAAGCTTTCATTTGCTTTTCTGTATTTTTGGGTTTCCCGAACACGAAACCAATCGTCACAAATGTCAAATCTGGACGATTAGAAAAACCCATTCGTGTACGTTGAGAAATGAAAACAAATGGTTGAAATGTATGTTTTTTAAATAGAAAATTTATTTTCTTTTTAAATAATCAGTCAACATTCGTTAGCACGTTTATTGCGATGGGAATAATGAAAATACAATACTGACACACAGATAGAAAATAATTCTCACATATACACATAAAATAACACTATCTTTTATCCTGCACCCAGCATAACGTTGGAAAAGGGTAACTGGAACAAATATAGTATTTTAGCACAATTATGTCCACAAAAGGTATTTACACAAACTGTTTTGAAATAATTGTTTTCTAAACAAATAATTTTTTCTGTCAGTTATTAGGGTTGCCTCCTTTTACACATAAAATTATGTTTGTATATGAATAAAATTATCAAAAAATTACAAAAAATCTTGATGACAATATTGTTGATTCAGAAATGAACGAAAGCTTTTATAATTTCAAATCATACGACGAAAACTTTTAAACGTGTTGTAAAAACCCAATTTATGAGTCGTTCGTCAGGGTAAGGGAAGACCGCCGAAATAACATATCTAATGTTAAATATAATTGTTCCTTTGTCATTTTCATATGTTTTTCAGTTTGATAGGTTTATCGGTCTCTTTTTCGAAGATTCGATCGAAATGCCGTGACAGATTTCGTGAAATGAAAACGGAAGTGAAACCACATTCGTTGTGGAAGCTGGCTAATGGCTGTTTGTTAACGTATCTTCGCACATTTCTATCACAGCGTGTTTTTTTATCTCTCGAAATTGTGCCGTGATTGTTTCGTAGTCTAAATCAAGAATCATATAGGAATTCTCTACGTCTTATGTACATACATATATATTGATTCCAAAAAAATACATATTCGAACCAGAGCTGTTAAATTTCGATTACGATTAGTAATCAATTACATTACTTTTTAAAAAGAATCGTAATGATTATATAATCCACTATTCAACAATTTCTGATTACTAATTGATTACGATTACAAATAATCAAAAAATAATCAGGATTACTTGCGATTACTGAAAAATAATCAAATAATAATCAAATCAAAACTGACATATATTGAAAAGTCAAAAGTTTTGACAAACAGACTACTATGATTCTCATACCGATTTCGCGAGAATCAAAAGTATTCACAAAAAATCAAAAGTAATCAAAAGTAATCTAAAATAGTCAAAAGTAATCAAAAGTAATCTTTTAAAGTAGTCGAACTCATTTATGATTACTTTTGATTACTTTTGATTATTTTTCAGTAATCGCAAGTAATCCTGATTATTTTTTGATTACTTGTAATCGTAATCAATTACTAATCGTATAAAACTGAATGTAATCGTATTGTAATCATTACTTCTACTTTAAAAAAAAGTAATCTAATTACTAATGATTACGATTACTAATCATTACTTAACAGTTCTGATTCGAACAGATAAATCCGATATCCGGTTTAATTTATAAATTCGATAATATAATAATAGAAAGGGATATCTCACAACAAAATTGAATTTATTCTTTATTAGCCTTCTATTCTTCAAAAATTCATATTTAAATTATTAGGTAACTAACGTTAATGTTCGCTTGCCTTCCAAGGAAACGAAAATCTTGAGAATGAAAAGAGGATCGTTTTTTGATGCGAAAGTGAGTGACTGGCTATTGCTCGCTTAGATTTTCTTTCGACATCGCAGACAGTAATTCTTTTGTGTTTTGGGTGGTTATTTAAATACCTCAATTGGTTAAATGTCTGAAAACACATGTTTTTTCATTGATTTTACATATGATGTCAGTGATTTAATTTTAGCTTAAAGATAAATAACATCCCACAAAACTGGGTATAAGCCATCGATATGTAGATGTAATATTTAAGTAATGTGAATTTCAAATCGGAAATCAGTCGGTCCTTTCCTTAGTTAAGGTAAAGCAATTACACAAATTTAGAATAAACTTAAAGCATAAGAAGCAGACACACACGTTTTCTCGTCCTTAGCACTGCTTTTTCATTTGAAATGTGGCATCATACGTATGTTTTCCGTTCCGTGTAGTAGTGGACATGTGCATCCTACATTCACTGCACATTTATGTACGTGTGTACGTTCGTGGTAAAGTTCATGATCGCCCTGTAGTCCTAGTAAGTGTTTGATGTTATAAATACGATTATATATATAAATGTCAGTATGTTTAGTTTATAAGCAACAATACAATAACGAAATATCAGAGCTTTACTATCGTGAAATGTTATGGGCAAATAAAAACAAATGAAGGATATCACAATTACACATAAATACATACATAATTTCTGAGATTTGAAATTAATTTTACAATTTTTTAAATATCTGCTCAATATAGTTAAACAAAATAATTATAATTTTTTAATAAATTTTCGATAAGTTGAGACTACTTATCAATCTTTTGCCAACGACACTCACCGCTACATTTCAATCCAACAAAAATTGATAAGTATTGTTTATTTACGATTTTTTGTATAAATTGAATAGCGCAGGAGAAGTAGATGTAATCAGCAATTATCAAAACATTAAATTCCGTACAAGTCGCAAGGAAGAAAGTAAAGTGTAGATCGAAAGGGCAAATCTCTCATTTACCACTTTAGTTTATGAAAATGAACTGCTCCCAATCTTATCTCCTTCCAAATGAATTCATAAGGCTTGGGAGAATTTTCCACTCTTGGTAGGTCTACGCTATTTTCTAATAGCAAAGAACTGCCAACTAAATGAAACGTTGACAGTTGTTTGCTTTTCTTTTTCATTAAATAAAACTTGTAGAAAATGCTCCAAAATCTTTTGTAATAAAATACATATAGGAAAATAATTTTTAATTTATAAAACCCGGTTGAAAAAGTGGCTTTTTCGGATCAAAAATGGAACTTGATTTGTTTAATGAATATCCCCAAGCTATATTGGCTATATATTACATAACCACGAAAAATCATGTCTTTGGTCAAATAAAATGTAGTGTAATAAAGCATGATCAACACGACGTTCAACGTTAACTATCGTTAACAATTAAAATCGGGACAAAAATGAGTAATTTCATTTAAATGTTATTAAAATTGCAAATCATTTTGCACCTATTAGACATAGATTGAACATTTTAACACCGCTGGATGAGGAATGAGGCATACCTTTCATTAAAAAAAATGTATTTTTAAGAAATACGTGATTTTTTGAAGTCACGCGTCCAACCGACTTTGACTTTACCAAAACTTGACGACACAAAATACAATCAAAATAAAGGAAAATTAATTTACTACTGATTTGTAAGGTTAAAAGGAACAAGAAAAGCAATTTATAATACTAAAAATTAAGAAACATCTGAAAACATACACACAGCTAACTGGACAAATCACAAGAAGTAGGATTTTGCCAAGAACGGGTCTTCCAATTGTTGTAATGTTATTATTTAGCGTTTAGAAAGAATATAACTTGTTAAGTACATCAGTAGTTATTTATTACTCATTGAGGGCACGTCAATATGGTGCCTTTGCGTAGCCATACTTCAGCTCAAATTCAGTTGAGTCAAGACAAAAAAGCATTAAACGAGTAACAAGAGAGCTCGGATAACTTAAAATGGCAATCATTTATTTAATAGTGTCCTCAAAACGAAAGGTTTATTGGTGCAAAATATTTTGCGTATTTATGACTTCGTGTTCCCGATATGAGAATAAATAATAAATTGACTATAAGAAATTATTCACCCATTCAGAATCTACAGGTGTCATCGTCTTATTTTTTATTTACAAATGCCAAAGCAAATTATGTTTGACCATTTCGTTGAATGGTCTTCTTACACTTGGAGGTTTTTCATCCTCCGAGGAAAGATTTTGCTTCGAAGTGCTGCTACCTATTAAGTTAACTTTGGTTTCTCCAAGATTATGACAACAACACTTCGTATTATTTTTTCTCCTACTCGCCCCTTTCGTAGGTCTGAGACCAACTTTAGTTTTTTGGTAGTCTACAATGAACCGTAAAGACACAATAAAAAATAAGTGTCCCAAAATAAGACATATTTTCGCCAAGAACCAATTTAAATCAGAATTTTATTAAATATATTTATTTTCATTCAGTTCCTATTCAGTTCTTGAATTTTCGCCATGACACATCTTTTCTTTTTTATTGTCTTTGGTTCTCACTAACAATGTCTGCCATTCGCGATTAAAAGTCGATTTGATTCTAAACAGATTCGGTCTACATGATTTGAAAAAAGGAAAGAAAATTCAAAAATAATTTTAGTGATGGTTTCTGAATTTTCATTTCATTGCAGGTTCGATTTGTTTAGTCTAATCTACTTTCCAAAACTCTCAACAAATCTTGTTTTGCATTTGCAATGTTAAATTTCTCCAAAATGGCACATGCTGGAAGAGAGACAGACAGGGCATAAGTAACACTGGTTTCAATCAAACACCGCAATAAAGCCTTGGCCTTGTATATCAAAATATGTATGTATGAATGTATGTATGTATGCCGCGAAGGATTTCATGATAGTAAGGCTCAAATGTATTATATATTCTTCTAAATAGTTTCTTCCATCTTTTTTAATCATTCAATTTTTGCTATTTTCTTTACAATACACTGAATACTTTATATGTGTACTCTACATTCGACATTCACATCATCCATGCATTTTCAACATATTGTACCAACACATTCATGCATACCACCATAACATCAAACATACACATACATCCGCTTCCATCTACCCATACAACTATATTTCCAGGACTACATTGCACTATGTCAGGAAATACTTAGCCGACCATGTCCCGAAGACGAGGAGGAAGAGGAGAATGACAAGAAGGAAGAATAATTCATTGTTTTGTACATCTGAATACAATTATTATTGGCAAACATGATAAAAAATATCCCTATTTTGTCTGATCATTTTGTCGAATTTGAAAATAGTAGTTAAAATTTAAAGAAAAAATTTAAAAATAATTATAGATCAAATTTCTTTAAAACAAATTTGTTGTGTGCACTTTCATTTATAAATAGTCGAAAACCTCCAACCCTTATAATAAGCACAGTTATTTCACAATCATTAAAAATAATTCATGCACATACAAATATAATTTTATTAACAATCCTGATATTAACTTTTGTTTCAAATAATTCCATGGCCAGCTGAAATGCCCAGTAGACATCGCTCTGCATAACAAATTAAATAGATGAGCTTGATGAGTTGATTTGTAACATGATTGGGACACTTTCAGGCAATATGGAATTATTTGAATATTATATTAATATTTTACACACCATTTCAAAAGATATTTTCGGAATCTTAGGGCTGTTTAAGACCGGTTAACTAAGCAGCGATAACAAAAACTTAAGTCAGAATATGTTAATTTTTTTTTGCTTAGCTAGGATAATTACAATTATCCAGGCGTAGAATATTTTCTCCATTCACACCCCCCAAATCCTATACTAAAAGTTTAAGAATCACAACGCATCCTATGCCTATTCATCATAACAATGTGCAAAAGGGTGAAATATCTTCCCCCTTTAAAATGACAACCATACTCTAAATGCCGATACATCTATTTCCTTTCTGACTCCCTCTATCAGAGGTTAAATCCAACTTAAAGATAAATATTCCCCCAAAAAACTGGCGAATAGTATTTTGATTTAAATATTTCGAAAATCGTATTTCATTATATTTTTTTTGATAAGTTGTAATAGACAGTAAAATGTGGTTGCAATTCCTTTCTGAAAATTACTTCAAAGTCATGTCATAGACGATTCGGACAGAAAATTCGTATTCCAAAACACTGTGCAACAAGAAAATTATTTCTGTTCCATAAATTCAGCACCAAAAAAGTTTTATTAAAATTCCAATTTTGGAAGAAACTTTTACTGTTTGTACCATAATTTTGGGAGTATAATTCCGACCTCGGTCGGTTTTACGTTGAAGTAATGGTAATTAAGAAGGCTACAAATGTTTTTTAAATAACTTTTTATGTCCTCCGCCGGAATATAAAATCTTTGAACATTTTTTCTACCATCCAAAAGAAGGAGAAAAAGAACCATCTTTCGCCCTTCAGTCCATCTATTCTTGTAATAGAATACAGGTAACAATAATTGTTCGATCCTAATTAAACTTGGCAAAAAAGCCTTTGCGGGCCAAGGACGGACGCTATAGAATTTGAAGTAAATCTGTTCAGATTTAGATATAGCCTCCATTCAAATTTCACTTCCGATTTGACTTTCATCGAAACCACATATTTGTACCGATGTTGGAAATATTACTTTATAACAAGGATGGCCATAATGATAGATGCCATAGTTTTGAATGTTTTTTCACGAGTTATGTCCAATTTAACAGAGAAATAAACATAACATAAATAACATTTGTATCTATTGATTTTATTTAAATGAATCAGAGATAAAAATCTGGCACCACCTTACTCGGTAACTAAGAGAGTAGTAAGCTACTTTCTTGCTAAGCGAGTAAATTCCATACAAAAAATAAGCTAGTAAGACCAATCGAACAGGCCTAATATTTTTTCCTGAAATACTTGACCGACTTTAATGTACTATGCCTTGTTTTGAAGTAAATCCAATTACTTTTAAAATATTGAGGTGTATATTAATTATTTTATAGATTTAAAAATATTATATATTTCTCCAAAAAAGAAATTTTTTCATCGTTAGAATGATAGCTCCAGCAAAAAAAGATTTTTTCTAAAAAATCTGATTCTGATTCGCCACATTTATAACCATCATAATTAGCTTTAATTTAACGTGATCGGACTTTTACAACCATAATTAAAGTCCATAACATACATACCTTGAAAAAATGGAATTTCAATAAAATTAAAAAAACTTTTGATAATAAAATGCGTTATCGAATTTATATTTCCAAAATACATCGGACACTGAAATGGCTTTAATGACCAAATAAATAGTTTGAAAATTTCGAAGGATAATGTTCGGGTTTACCGCGAACGATGTTCCTATTCAATTTAAAACTTTCAACTTATTCGATTTCATTTTTATGTCATTTAAATCGAGTTAAGTTGTATTTAGCCGTCAGTGAGTACAGGCTATACAACTAAATACATTCGACATTGGATATTTTACCAGTCTTAATTCATACTCTCTAAATTTCCCATACAAATCGAACAACTTAAAAGTAGATGTGGCGAAAATTTCAAGATTTCATATCGTTTCGCTGAAAAATAAGTTCCTTATAACCTTGTCACACTGCATGCGAAATTTGGCTGAATTGACATAAGGTCGATTTTCAAATGTCAATTTTGTATGAGATCTGAAATTTGTAAATCGACTTTAGACCTGTTCGATTGGGTGTACTAGTTTAAAATTAAGAGACTTGATAAGGTGGCAACATTTTTATCCATTGGTTTTATTTAAATAGATCAGAGATAAAAATCTGGCACCACCTTACTCGGTAACTATGAGAGTAGTAAGCTACTTTATTGTTAAGCGAGTAAATTCCATACAAATATTAAGCTAGTAAGCCCAATCGAACAGGCTTATTATTATGTCAGTTCAGCTAGACTTCGTCTGCTGTGTGACAATGCTATTCGATTTATTAAATGATTTAATAGTTTGTCCGAAGTTTTCACAGAACTGGAATCGAACTCCAAGTTGTAGATACGCTAAGAATTTTAATTATTAATTACACTATGCGCTGATAAAGTTTTTTTTCTGAAAATACAATATGAAATGGTTTGTGCTTTATTATTTACATGTATGTATTGTAGATATTTATGTATATTGATGTGTATATTACTAATGTAGGTTTCCTTTTATTAAACATATTTACGTCCATGTTATTGATGTTTTTATAACAATACTTATCTTTTTATTTTCTTCCACTTTCTTTTTTCTTTGATTTTTTCTTTTCTTTAAAAATGTGTATTGTGCAATTAAAACTACCTACTACCATATAATTCCGACATCGCCAAACTACAAACTTCTTATGTGTCTCCTAATACCCCATCGTTGCTTCTACTGTTTGGTATTTTTTGGAAATTTTGAAAATGATCTTGTTCGAATATGTTGATTTTGATTTTGGATTCCTTCGAATGTTTGATCAAACCGAATACTTACTACTTATCATACATTCGGTATTAAAAATGCTTTAATTTTTTGTTAATTTTTTTCAATTTATTATTAACAACAACAACAACTCTGTAGCGGGGTGGTGGCCAAGAGAAGGACGATGAGGCTGAAAATACAATTGATACTATTCCAAATCGAGTTTAGGCGAAGGGAGCTCCACTGCTGATGTTCTGTTTTTGATCACATCTTCTTTTTGTTAAAATAAAAAATGCCACAATTCAATCGTTCGCTGCGTATATATACATACATACATACACATGCACACCAACATATTGTTATGTTAAAAATTAAAAAAAATAGTAATTACTATTCCTTTATGTGTGTATATGTATATGTATGTGCTCTTAAGAAAAAACAACAACTACCTAATAAACCGCAGCGATATCAAGAGCAACAACAACATAGCAAATCTCGATCATCGATAAATTCTGGTTCTGACAGCGGATACGGATGTGTTACATGCGTTCAGTCCATAGAATATTTACATACATTCATGCATAAACATAAACACTATACATATACTATATATACAGTATCAAACAGAACAAAGGTAAACACAATTTTAAATTAAATAAAAATATATATATATATTTATGTTTGGAAATATACAAATGAATGTGAAAGTCTTATAACTTATATTTTTGACTACTATTGATGTTGGAACTTCCTAACGGTGCTGCAACATTTTTCTTCCAACTACACTTAATAATCTGTTTTTCTTTAGGCTGGTATAATATTTTTTACTCAAAATAAAAAAAAATATTTTGCCAACTACATTACAGATTAAAACAAATTTGCGCAAAAATAATTTGATGCTAAGTATTTTGACATTTTTGGACTTATATATTCCAAATGTACTCTGTATTCTCTAAAATTACCGTGATTTCTATAATTTTCAGTCTTTCCATACATCGTTTATTTATAATTATACGTATACGTTAATAAAACATATTGTTGTATCGGTTGACAATATTTACATTTGAACGTAACATTTTTGCTGTTCCAATCACTTTTGTTCCTCGTTAACTTTAACTCAGATATTTTACATTTTATGGTATATACGGATTGATGTGGTAGACAAAATCTGACAGCACCAATTTCAATAGCAAAATGAGTTAGTTAATATTCTCTTCTTAGGGCCGGTAACAATAATTAAAATAAGTTGTTACTAACTGACGGTTGCAGCTGTAACATCTCACACATACCGACAGCTATAACATTTGCTTAGTACTAACTAGAGTTTATTTGGGTTATTGTTAGCGGCCCTTAAGAGAGTTAATTTCATACAAATATTAAGCAACTAATAGCCTTTTCAGACTGTATGCGAAATATAGCGATTTTAGCTCAAGGTCGATTTATGGGATCAGACAATCAAACCCACGTATTTTCGAAATACTTCAAAAATAGGCTCTCAATCTACACCTGAATGACATTGGGTTTTGAGATATACTAGATTACAAAAAGTTGATGGATGTAAATAAAACTATTATTATCCAACACCACTCATTTTCCGAATAGCATTTTCAGTCTGCAGGCGAAATCAATCGATATCGGCTTGAAATGGCATAAAGTCCATTTTAAAATGTCAAATTTTATGGTATCTGACATTTGTAAATCGACCTTGAGCTAAAATTGTTTGATTTCGCACGCAGTTTGAAAAGGCTACTAGCCAAACTTACTTTTCGAATTACTTTTATATGGGGATGTCATTGGGTGAAAGGACTTACTCGCAGCCATACCAAGAAGCTAAAGAATAATTACTTAAGCTAGATCCATATCGCCTTCGATTTTAATTATTGCCGCTCTATTATAATTTTGCATGCAAAAATATATATCTGCGGCTGTCCCAAACATTATATTAGATAAATACTTTTACCAAACTAAAATACGTTCATGTAAATCATATACATTGTCACGTAACTACACTCAAAGGAACTTGTTAGTAAAAGGAAGCAGAAAGTCTGCTGAAAAAGAGAAAGCAGATTGTATCTGCTGAAATAGCAAACAGCTGTTTGCTATTTTTAGTAACGAAGAAAAAACGCTATCTTGAAACTTTAACTTTCTTTCTTATTTTTATATTTTAATTAACAGCAGCAATTTTTAACAGACTAGTGTGAATGCTGATTGCAGAAAAACTGTTGCAATAGCAGAAAAGTGTTGCTGTGCAGACTTTTTTCTCTAAGTGTAGCTTACAATTATGAAATTTGATAAAGTGACAACATTTTTGTCCAATGGTTTTTCTAAAATTCGTTAACCATATTCGTTAACTAATCGAATAGTAAGTGACTATGTGGTTTAGTTAGTAAGTTCCAAATAAATATTAAGCTAGTAAGCCCAATCGAACAGGCCCAGTGTTTTGAACATGTTTTTCATTAATACACATAGCCATGTGTTTCACGTAATATGTTGATCCTTAAAAATCTTCGAATTTGCCATGTTTAACTTGGTTAGAGATGATCTCATAGAGAACTGGACATTACATGCTCCATATTGAATTGTCTAGGTTTAGTATTCAAGAGTGGTATAGAATATCATATAGTCGGATCTTCCCGACATTAGCCTAAACTTGGACCGATTTCAAACCTCGTAACAATTTCAAAAAATAATTTATGAATAGGATTTTTCAAATCTACAAACTACAACCAAAAGACAAAAATAAAAAATGCTAAATAGTAATAATAGGGCTGTTTTTCTTTAAGCCGGGATAACAAAAACGTTAATAAAAATTTCATTTTTTTCTCAAAATAAAAAAATATTTTTTCACATTGTCGCCAACTACAATAGAAATATATGTATCAAAAGAAATTTTCAAAAAAATATTTTGTGTTGACTTTATTGGACTTAGCCTCGATATAACCATAATTTTGACTTACACTGGATAATTATCCAGGCTAAGTCCAAAATTTGTTTTCAGACAGCAATAAAAAAAAAGATTTTTTTTTTATTTTTAGTGAAATTTTAACATTTTATTTAGATTTTTGTTATCGCAGCTTAGTTATCCAGTCTTAAAGAAAAACAGCCATAATATTCTTTTCGAGCTAACCAGATTAATATTAAATTTATCGCAATTCAGTATTTGTGGAAAAATACTTAGCTTTCTACGGACATTAGTAACACGTAAAAATTTAATTGAAATGTTCAGCCTGTCTTTTTTAAGATTCTATACAAAACAATTATTACATTTTGTTGGTTTTAACATGTTTGATACTGTATAAACATACTTACATACATTTTAAACATAGTACATACATTTTTGTACATACACGAAATGGATGCCTTTAAGTCCTCATTCATCAACAGCATCATCATCATTTGGTCGATCATCTCACAGGCAGCGCTCATCAATTCGTAAATGTAATTAAAATAAATACATACATACAATAAATATTTTAATAGTAGTGACAATTATGGTGATACAAACTGTGTACTCGTATCGCATACTCTACAGTTTTTTAATTTAACTAATTAAACGAAAAGAATAAAAATAAATCAAATTTTTAATAAATGAAACATAACGAGAAATGATTCTAAGTTAATGAAACACATATTTAATATTTTTATTTAATTTTTCAAACTATATCTATTCAATGTAATTTTTAATAAGCTGAAAACGATGTAAACTATAAAGATAATAAAGTAAACAATAATATCTGTTTCTTTGTATTTTTCTTCACTTTATACATAGATATATTAATTTTCTGGTAACATACAGAAAGTGAGTTTTCGTCGGGAATTTGTGTTTGCCATGCATCAATATTTTCTTAAGTTTCCAATTTTAATAAATAAAGGAAAACAAATAAGGAAAGATATATGAACTGAAAAGAATCTAAGAGATTTTCTTAAGTTTCCAATTTTAATAAATAAAGGAAAACAAGTAAGGAAAGATATATGAACTGAAAAGAATCTAAGAGATTTGAGAGAAATGAAGTCAACTCACGAGGTAAGTCCCACCTTATATTTCGTCTCGAAATAATGAACTTTAATGGATCATGATTAAGATTAACATTTTATTAAAGTAAAAAAGCTACTCATATCTCATGATTGAAACCAGACTTTGAAGTAAAATAGATACAAGTGGACTCTAAGTTATAGCAAAATTAAAAATGATTGTGCATTTTTAGATACAATTTTATGATAAGAAGAGTTTACAAAATTAAATTTTAAGATTATAATATGATTATGTATAGTAAATAGATCAAGTATATAATCAAATACCAACACAATTTTCGTTTACTTACTTGAAATACTCCGACATGAAGCGATCGTTGCATCTTGGATGAATTGGTAATTGTTAAGTTTTAAGTAATTGTACGATGATTTTAAATATAATATTAATATCTATGTTCGTACGGTAGGCCAACAAAAAAACTTATATGCGACTGGAACTAATTTTATTTAAAAGGCTACATTTCTTTGCTCCGTAAAAACAATGTTGTATGTCCATTAGGGTCTTCGGAATGAAATTGTAAAGATATCAATATATTTTGTTAATTTCTTATCTGGGTAACTTGAATTATGTTTAAATGGTCATCTTATTAAACTTTGTGTCCTAGTCGGTGAAAAAATCATACATTTGACTCCACTAGAGGCATCCTTGGACCAGTAAGAGCGCTGGGAACAAATTTTATAAAAAACTAACGAGAGGAGATAGGGGGTATGTGTGTTCGAAAAAAATGTTGGGGCGTCGGTCTTACATTTAACCCCTCTGGGTACTCCGAGGCAGCTTTGGGGCTTTTTTGTATTTTTACCCCTTTTCCCTCATCTTTGACCCCGATAAGCGCCCTCTTACACTCACCCCTCTCCACTACCCTCATTTTTTGGCTCATGAATTTTTTTCCGAACGTCACAAAAGAAGTGGTTCTAGCGTATCCTAATTGAACTCCTAAAATTCCCTTACCACCCCTAATGCGCGTCTAAGTCACCAGAGAGCTTCGAGATTCTAGTTGTCACACTTTTGTTTTTGTATACCTTTTTCTGTAATTTACCCCTTAAAATTACAAATTTTAATAAAAATCCATTTGTGTCGCACGTTTATAAAGTTAGAGCAATACACAAAATTTCATGATTCCACATTCGTTGGTAGGTAACATTTTTATCCCTTCCCCCTAAAAGCAAAAAAAAACATAAAAATGTATTTATTTTGTCTGTTATAGGTGCCACACTTTTTATTGTTATCCTTTTTTACCCCTTAAAGTACAAATATCAATAAAATCCATTTGTGTTGCACATGTACATAGTTAGAGGAATACAACAAATTCCATGATTCCAGATTCGACAGGTATCCCTTTTTCTCCCTCTTACCCATAAAAAGTTGAAAAATGCTTTTATTAGCACACACTTTTTATTGTTATCTCTTTTTGCCCCACTTATCCCTTAAAAGTACCATTTTCGATCAAAATCCACTTGTGTTGCGGGTTTATATAGTCAGAGGAATGTATACACCAAATGTATATCCCTTTTACTCCATTTAAAAGTTCTTATTTCGAAAAATTTACGGTTTTACGCATTTTAAGAGATGTATACACCGAATTTCATGATTCCAACATTTTCAAAAGTAACTTTTTTTCTTCGAACGGTCCCAACGCCTCTCACTCCCGTCCCTTCCGACCGAGAGGGCCACGTCCCCATAACGTAGGGACAACGTACACACCACAGTCCGAACCATGGCGGCTAAGCAGTAGAGGGTAGACACCGGCTACAGATCAAATATCAACAGCCGGTGTAACAAAAATATTATTAAACAAAATATTAGTATCACATGCAAATAATGGTTATTCTTAAAGTTAGTAACTAAAAATATTAAAGTAAACATATCATAACAAACTAAAAATCCAAGCAGGAAAAAATCGTGGACTTTATTATATCGATTCCTAACCCGAAATCTATGATGTGACACAATGAATTGAAATCAATACACATTCTACGAATGGGCTCTGTGGAAGCATAATTCGTTCGCTGAAAATCAATATGAAGGAAATGATAGTATCTAGAAGGTCTAAATGGCACGTTAAACTTAATCCTAGAAATAATATAGTCAGCTGAGAAATCATCATTTATAACCTTTCTGAACTGACTCAATTCTATCAATATAGATACCATAGGCCTGACAAGCGATGTAAATAGCTGCTTCGTCACGTAAGGATCAGACAACTCCTTAGCCCATCGCTTAATGAAATAATATGATTGTTGAAATTCAGTTTGGAATCCATTAGAATACCAAGGTCTACGAAAGAATCAACTACCCTTAACTCAGCTCCTCTAATATTATACCTGACAAATCTCGGGTTCGATCTAAAGAAACGCATATGTTTGCATTTCCTTAGATTCAGTTCCATGCAATTTATGTCACTCCAGCGTCCAAAACTATCCAAGTCATTCTACAATGGATGAGAAAATTCTGGCCAATCATAAGAAAAAACAAGTAAGGAAAGGCTAAAGTCGGGCCGGGCCGACTATATGATACACTCCACTTTCTATCCGAACACAATTCAATTCGGTAAAAAAGTGAAAACGGGAAGGCTTTTTGTATTTTTCCTAATCATAGGCTAATATGACCTGACCCAATTTGTCAAATCGAGAGGAATATTTGTATCGGGGCTATATCCAAACATGGAATGAAGTGACTAACTTTCACAAAAATTTTTTTCAGTTCAAGTAAACGTGTTATGCTCATTTTGAAGAAATTCGGTGAAAATACGTGGTTTCTGGGGTGGAAAAAGTCACCATGGGTGTTTCTAGTTGAAATATAACATATTTTGCAAGATTTGAAGAAGATCTGTTAAAATATGTGGTTTATTGAGTCGAAAAAGTGAAATCAGGACTGCAATTTGTGAGGGAGCTATATACAAATCTGAACCGATCTGACCTATATTTACCATGGGTGTTTCTTGTGGAAGTATAAGATATTTTGCCAAATTTGAAGAAGATCTGTAAAAATATGTGGTTTCTAGACCAGAAAAAGTCAAATCGAGAGCGAAATTTGAATTGGAGCTATATACAAATCTGAACCGATCTGACCAATTTTCAACATAGCTGTTCCTAGTTTAAATATAAGGTGTTTTGCCAAATCTGAAGACAAGCTGATACAATATGTGGTTTCTAGAGCGGAAATAATCAAATGGGGAGCGAAATTTGTATGGGAGCTATATATAAATTTGAACCGATCTAACACATATTTACCACAGGTGTTTCTAGTTCAAATATAAGATGTTTTGACAATTTTGAAGAAAATCTGTTAAAATATGTGGTATCTATAGTGAAAAGAGTCAAATCGGGAGTGAAATTCTTATGGGGGCTATATCTAATCCTGAACCGATTTTCTTCAAATAGCGTTTCTTCAATAGCGTTCGTCCTTATCCCGTAAAACTTCGTTGTGCAAAGTTTCATTTGGTTCTGTCTACAATTGCGACCTGTATCGTGATTACAAGAATAGATGGACAGACAGACAGACGGACAGACGGACATTGCTAAATCGATTCAAAAAGTGATTCTAAGTCGATCGGTATAATTAACAATGGGTCTATCTCCCTTCCTTTTGGGTGTTACAAACAAATGCACAAAGACATAATACTCTCGTGGAGTGTATAAACAGCACTAATATGGAATTCTTCATTTGTGTCGATATCTCAGAAACTACCTGCGATCCCACTCTGAAAAATAAAAATAAACAGGATAAGAAATAAATTTCTATATATTTCGGCATGAAAAGAAAATTTCTATATTACTGAAAAGTCCTCTCTGATATTTTCCGAGTATTTAAAACACATACATATTTACTGAGAAAAAATCAAAAAAATTTTCAAAAAAATAAATTTCAATATTTTTTTCTACAAAAAAATGACTGGTTAGTAAACCCCATTTTACCAAAATATGAAAATTTTCATCGTGCAGTTTTCAATATATAAAAAATCGACTAAAGTAATAGGTCTGTTCGCTTGGGGTTACTAGCTTACAGTTAGGAGAGGTCACGGAGGTCAAAAAACGGAATAACAAATTTCACCCATATAAACGTTAATATAAAGAGACTTTAATCCAGTTTGTGAAGAAAATAGTCACATATGGACATCCCCCACGTGGCCCGGACGCGACATAATAAAAATTAAAAATTTCAATTTTTGGTACACCTTTTTTGGGAGATGCCCATATTTAAACAAACTGACACAATTCACAGACTTTTGATTTTTTATGAATGAGGACGAAAGTCAATACCGTTTTCCGTCACGTCCGAAAGTCTGATTATTTTTAATATTTTAGTAATTACGTTTTGATAAAATACAAAAAAAGAAAAAATAATTATAATTACTATAATTTTCTTCCAATTCATCACGCCGTACGGCTGTAAATACCAATAAATAGATTGCTTATAAAATTATAAATGGACTTGTCAAAAGATTGGTGCAAACGTGTTACTACAATCAGAAGTTATATACTTCATAACAGAACAGAAGTTTCAATAAGACACAACTTCTATCCTTTTCCCAAGAAGGTGGTACTTAGAAAATATATTCCCGGCGCACAGTGGTTCAGTATCAAATTTCATCGACCAAAATTCAATAATTTTTGATCTAGTAAACATTTTTGAACATTTCTGTAAAATATTCTCTTTTTACAATTAAGTGTGTTGTTGGAGTGAATTGGCATTGATAAAAAAGTGTGCATTTGTTTGATTTGTTTTTTAAATAAATATGTTTATATTTATGAGTTCTTAACAAAATTTAAACTAGGTAAGGACCCAAGGAAAGGTATATTTAAGGAATTAGCCCAAAGTTGATTACTTTTATTATTTTTCAATTTGAAAGAAAATAAAATATATATTTTATGGTTTTTATGTTTCTTCATAATGAGAAGAATTTTTTTCTTATTACAGCCATTTCCGATAAAAATTGTAGCTTCTTTTTTGATTTATCGAACTGTTTCTCATACATTTTAAGAGATTTTTCACTCTAATTTATTTTGTTAGAGATTATGGTTTCTTAGCTTTATGGCGCCAATATTGTGTTTGTCGTGTTATAATATTACAAATATTATTATGTACAAATATTATTATTTAGAAGGGTTGACTCCAGCTTTGTTTGTGTTATTCCAATGTCCCCTATTTCAAGTTTTCCGGACTATCTGACAGAACTTGCCACATGTTGTTGCGTACAGCAATGAAGCCGAAATTTTCAAAAAAATCTCTTTCGGATAGCACCAGTTGCCGGTCAATGTTGTGATGTTTTGACTTCCACCTTAGTTTCAAACCACTGTTTTTCCGTGGTTTCATTTTTAATTTTCGATATGGCTTCAAAACCTCTATGTTTTTAACCAAATCTCTTCATTTACACGATCTAAGAATAATTGGACATATGAAAATAAGTTTCGAAGTCAAAGACCAATTTTAAAAACACGAATTCACGAAAAAAGCAGTGCTTTGAAGTCACCGTGCATAACGCGACACAAGTCGTTTTGAAAATCTGTGTGGGGGAGGACGATTTTCTTTCTTATCTTAATGTTGATATTGACTCTGGCGCATTTCTGCATTGTAGAATTTTTCTTTCGATACATGTTGTATTGCTGGATGTGTCTGCGCCCTATGTATGTTGTTGTCTTTTCCAACAGCGGACAGTCCACGATTGTTTTCAGGCGTTTGTCGGAAATTGGATTTTGATGGTATTGATGAGAAATACTTTGGTTGGACTTTTATCAGGCAGAGATTTAGCATTTGTTTGTTTCAAGTTGTTGGCTCTTTTTCCCCTTCGAAATAAACTGTCCCAAGTGAAAATCAAACCCGTGTCATGTAGTCAAACCCAATTGAAGTCATATGGCGTATTTTTTTTTTTTCAAAATATAAAAGTTAAATGTTACGTGAGAGAAGAACAAATAAATCAGAAAGAGTAATCAAATTAATCCCAAATTAACCAATTTCCATAAAAGAAATTCAAATTGCCTGTAGTCAGAGTTTGTAAATAATACACAGAAATGTTATTTTATATTACTTTTTTATTAATTTTTTGTTGTATCTTTTTTTTCAAAAGTTTTAAGTAATTTCATAGTTTGGAAAAGAGAAATAAATAAATCGAAAACTCTTCTTAAAAATCGAAGAGTTTTCATTTAATGCGCATTTGTAGCTTATTACAAAAGATTTTCTTTAAATTATGATTTTAATTAATTAATTTTGTAACAGAATGAATGAGTGTAGAAGTAAGATAACTAATAATTTAAAATAACACTATTAAAAAATATTGATGCTAATGAAGAACGATTTCTCAAATCAAAAACAAAATTAAAAACAGTATAATAACAAAAAATAAAACTCTTTTTACAATTAAGTGAATCGTTCCTAAACAATAGGGTGAAGACTGTGTGTGTGTTGTTGTTGGGGGGATTTGGCATTGATTTAAAGAAAAAAGGCGTGTCTTTGTTTGATTTGTTTTGTAATAAATATGTTTATGGTGTATTTTTCTGTATTCTCTTTTTGTATTAACACAATTTTGTTTTCGGTTTATTAAATGTGTATCAGTCTGCTTGTTTGTTTCTTTTTAACTAAACTGCGAACTACAACTAAACTAGAACTAGAACCTATATCGCTGAGTGAACGATTTACAGTTCGTCCTTCAAGTCGTCGCTGTCTTCACCGTCTGTGGGAGGAACACCACCAGTGCCTTGATACAATTTAGCAATAATAGGTTGTACAATGGCTTCCAAGTCCTTCTTTTGTTTCTTGTATTCTTCGGGATCGGCATCAGCATTTGTTTCCAACCATTTGATGGATTCATCGATGGCAGCTTCCATTTTGACTTTCTCGTCTTCACTCAATTTGGCACCGAGTTTTTCCTTGTCTCCAATTTGGTTCTTAAGGCTGTAGGCATAAGATTCCAATTCGTTGCGGGTCTCAACCTTCTCTTTGAGTTTTTTGTCTTCATCGGCGAATTTCTCAGCATCGTGGATCATACGTTCAATGTCTTCGGGGGTGAGACGGTTTTGGTCGTTGGTGATGACAATCTTTTCCTTGTTACCGGTGCCCTTATCTTCAGCACTTACTTGGAGGATACCGTTGGCATCGATTTCGAAACTGACTTCGATTTGAGGAATACCACGAGGTGCTGGAGGAATACCAGTGAGATCGAATTTGCCCAACAAATGGTTATCCTTGGTCATGGGACGTTCACCTTCATATACTTGAATGGTGACGGTGTGTTGGTTGTCGGAGGCAGTGGAGAAGATTTGAGATTTCTTGGTAGGAATGACAGTGTTGCGAGGAATCAATTTGGTCATGACACCACCGACGGTTTCAATACCCATAGTCAATGGGTTGACATCGAGCAGGACAATAGCATCGGTATCTTGTTCACCAGAGAGAACACCAGCTTGAACGGCGGCACCATAGGCAACGGCTTCATCAGGATTGATACCACGAGATGGTTCCTTACCACCGAAGAAATCTTTAACTAATTGTTGTACCTTAGGAATACGAGTGGAGCCACCAACCAAGACAATTTCATGGACATCCTTCTTGTTCATATCAGCATCTTCCAATACCTTTTGGACGGGTTTCAGGGTGGAACGGAACAAATCCATGTTCAATTCTTCGAATTTGGCACGAGTCAAAGTTTCAGAGAAGTCATCACCTTCGAAGAACGATTCAATTTCAATACGGACTTGATGGGCGCTAGACAAAGCACGCTTGGCCTTTTCAACTTCACGACGCAATTTCTGAACAGCACGGTTGTCCTTGCGGATATCCTTGCCCTTCTTCTTCTTGTACAACTTAATGAAGTGATCCATGACACGTTGATCGAAATCTTCACCACCCAAGTGAGTGTCGCCGTTAGTAGAGACTACTTCAAAGACACCGTTATCAATGGTCAACAAGGATACATCGAAGGTACCACCGCCCAAATCGAATACCAAAACGTTCTTTTCACCTTCCTTCTTGTCCAAACCGTAAGCAATAGCAGCGGCAGTAGGTTCATTGATGATACGCATAACATTCAAACCGGCAATGACGCCAGCATCCTTGGTGGCTTGACGTTGGGCATCGTTGAAGTAAGCAGGGACAGTGACAACAGCGTGAGTAACCTTCTTGCCCAAGTAGGCTTCAGCGGTTTCTTTCATTTTCAACAAGACCATAGCGGAAATTTCTTCGGGGGCGAATACCTTCTTGCCTTGGGATGTATCAACGCTAATGTGAGGCTTGGAGTTCTTTTCGAGCACCTTGAAGGGGAAGTATTTGATGTCATGTTGCACATTTGTATCGGTCCATTCACGACCAATCAAACGTTTGGCATCGAATACAGTGTTCTCAGGATTGGTTGTCAACTGATTCTTGGCGGCATCACCAATCAGACGCTCACCATCGGCAGTGAAGGCAACGTACGAGGGAGTGATACGGTTACCTTGATCGTTGGCAATAATTTCAACACGGCCATTCTTGTAAACACCAACACTGTTTAGCGAAGAAAAATAGAAAGGAAAAACGAAATATGATTAGAATTGATACGGTTGGTTTAAATGCAGCGAGTGATGGATGGGCGGGAATTTGGCTTCACGGCAAATCATATTAAGATATTTTGTGGTTAGAAATGCATGCTTGTTTTTGTCACTGATAATGTTATTAAGGGATAAAGTGAATGCTTCTGTCTTAGCAGATTCAAATGAAGCCAAATCTGTTCTTTAAATGAAAAAAAAACTTACCATGAGTAGGTTGTACCCAAATCGATACCAATTACTGTGCCGATATCCTTGTCCTTTTCCTTCTTCTCGTCACCAAGTGCGAGGCCAACAAAGGCCACTACGGCCAATAATGCGAATAATCTCATTTTGAGTTTTTTCTGTTCACTTACAATGTGCAATATATACTATCTGTAAAGAAACAATAAAGTTGAAAGAAAATTAATAAAAATATTTTAAAAGGAAAAACAGCCGGTTATTAAGTCACGACAATTTGTACCGAAGAAAATTGCCAGCGTCACCAAAAGCATTCTTGGGTAACAAGGCATAAACGTGTGCGAGTTTCTAAGAATCTATCTCTTTATGAACTTTCTTTCGTTTACTTCTGTGACTATACAACCAAATGACCCATTTTCATTAGCACAAAAAAAAGAAAACAAGTTTCTATAGAGCTGGTCTTTTACATTTAGTTCAAACCACACTTTTTCACTTTGTGGTAAATTTGAACCTTTAAAATTATTCCAATATCCCACCTTAAGACACGTCCACTCTTGGCAACTGCAACTAAAATAATAAAATAACCCCAACACTCCACCAAATGAAGTGACTTTGACATTGGTTGCATGTGTATGAGTGAGATTGTGCCAGCGACTGAGAGGTTTACACGTATGATATTTGCTCAATATAACAAAAACAACACAACACACCAAACACACAACAAAAACCAAACCCTAGAGAATGACGTTCATTCGCCGCCGTCTTTCTTTTTAGTAAAGCAACAATGAATGATCTTATCACCACAGTTTGGTGAAATAATTGAGTGGAAGAGAAAGCTTTAGTTAAATATATAGGGAGGATTAACGTTAAACAGTTTTGTATACGTGTACATTTGCCATACGCAGAAACTAGTTGGAGGAAATTGAAAAATAGAGAGAGAAAACCTACTCAAATTTATATGAAGCCGGCATAAAGAGAAATCCAAATTAGTCAAAATTCTTCTTCTCCAACTGTTATGGAGTGGCCAGACGGTATTAAACCAAGGTTTATGAACTTCATGTTATTAGGATTTTAAAGGCCTAAATTGGAACATAGTTATACTGCTGCTTTACAGCTAGGCCAATTTTGGCGCTAAACATGTAGAGCTCCGCCGAATGACCTATTTCTTCAAGTGAGCTGTTGTTGTTGGTGGAGAAAACAAAATTATTTATTCAAGTGTTGCCCACAGATCATGTACCAACAACTGACGTGTGTTTTACTCATATCTTGGGGCAGTGAGTTTACCTTTCTTCAAAAAAGTTTCTTTTTTTTGTAATTCCAAATATGTCTTAAAACCAACAAATTTGTACATATGTATGTTGTACACACGTATGTATGTATGGATGAACATGTATATTCGAATGAATGAATTGAGTGTGTTGCTATCTGCTGTCGTTGGCCGTGGTGTTGTGTCACTTTTGTATAATCACTTTCAACAAGTGACGTGTTCAATTCGTATAGGAATATTATGTTTTAGTAAAATAAAATGAGCGTAATCAAACATCGAGTTCGTTGTGTTGGCGTTTCTCAATTCTACGCTCTTCTGTTTTATTCCAAAGACATAAATAATCACTCAGGTGTTTAGAGGTTCTGTTACTTGACATACTATTTATAATATTTTATATTTTTATTATCTGGCATTATTTTACAGCTGATAATTGGGGTCGTTATCTGTTATTAGACAATGTCACACAGGTACTGAGCTCTTCTATAGAATAGAGAGAAAGATCAATTTAGATGATACAAACTGTGCAATTTAAATATTTGTTGCTAACGAAGGTTTCAAAGCCGAAACCTTTCTAAAATTAATTGAAATGCATTTTTACCAGCGAACAAATAATATGCTATTAGCATATTTAGCAATAGCCTTTGCGTTGTGATTTGTTGGCTAAACGAGGAAGATTTTTTTTAAAAAGTGATTGGTTAAACTTATATTTTTCGATTTAGTTTCTCAGACCAGTAGTTTAAAAAAGCACGGTTCTCATCTGACAAACAAAAACGTATCTCTAAAACAAAAAGCACTCACAATGTAATGTGATTGTGATTTCTTACAGCGAAGCAGAATAAATTAATTCTGGATTCATATTTTTTTTGATCTAGCTCTAATATTACATGGGAATGCAGAGAAATTGAAGCAGACCAAAAACGGTTATATGTGTGTTTAATTCCCTCTTATATCATTTGCTGCCTTATGTTTGTTTATTCATTTTCAGTATAAGCTCTATTATACTCTCATATAATCACCATATATGATTCATATTCAGACTCTAGGAATGTTTTTCATTTACATATTTATGCAATTTTTCAAGTTCAAATTGCAAAAAAATGCAAAACCTAGCTTGAAATGCCATAATTAATTTGATCACGAGTGGTGACCTTATACACCTAAACTTTCTTAACAATTACCTTGAGAAATATCTAAACTTTACCTTAAATTGTTTTGATTGGCATTAAAATACAGAAAATGAATCACCCGTCTTTATACAACAAAATTAAAACTAATCGAAAATTAATTTCGGAATTGTGGAAAATACTGTTCAAACAAAAAATCAATTTTATGTTATATTTATATATAATTCTCGGATATGGTAACAAAATCGGGAAATATATATCTTTAGACATGGTGGTATCAAGATATCTACTGAAGCTTGTATGGGAATTGAAAAAATCGTAAGAGCAGCTTTTGTTAAAGTAGTCAAAAAAGATCGATTCTTGTGATCATCAGAGGTATATTCTGTGTATTTTCATTTGTAAATACAAACATTTCTTCCATAACTGGCCTTATATGTATTTTTATGAAATATTCAAAATGTTACAACCGTTTTCAGAAGATTTCAGAAGCAACAACGGCAGAAGTAGCTTAATTTTTTTCATTGCGTCGTGATCTCGGATATATTATTTAGTTCGATTTCCTTAAAAGGGAAATCTCGACCTACCTGTTAACGAAAGCATTGAATTGAAACATCCAAGGCTTTAAACACCTGCTTAGATTGCAGTCCACACATGTCAGAATACAACACACTTTATTATTCACAGCTTTAGATTGAGGAAATGTATTTAACACACACGTGGTTAAATAATAATCGTTTATCCATAAAGATATAAAATTGAATTGGTCACCCAGGTGGGTATTAGTAAGGCGAAGGTTAAGCATGTTTGTTGTTTTAAACATGCTCCACATGTATTACATTCAAGAGTGTAAACATATTTAAAATATGTTTCTGATAGAGAACGGTAAACAAAAGCTGCAGTTAATTTGAGTTTGAATTTTGAGACATATATCCATGATTATGCTATTGTCTATCAAATTAAACGTAGTTGATGTCCAGTTGGGCCTTATTAAATTTGCCAAGTAAATACATACTTAATGTGAAGCAGTAAGTATTTATGCTGGTATATTCTAAACAAATGTCGATAATTGCCCTTAAAAAACGATTTTTTACAAAGCTCAGCAGACCGTAAAAAAAGAAGTCTGTGTGTTCTTCTAATGCCCTATGGGGATGTTATCAGGCTATTCTAGCAATCAATCTATCAGGAACTGGTTTATGAACGTGTGCATGAGATGTCCGTCATTAATTTCTGATAAGATAATATATATTGGTACATACATATTTATATGATGGAAACATTTCATCCGTAAGATAACAATATTGTACAAACTAAAAAACATCAAATTTGATGAAGGGGTGTTTTTTTTACATTGCACTATTATCTTGAAGGAACACATCATTGGCATTGATAAGAAAGGTCTGGATTTTTAGCATGCGATTATTGTAGTAATAACACAACAAATACGCTCAAAGCTCAAAATATTTATGTGCATGCATGTAAACGTACATATTCAGAAATGAGCTTGCTTGCTTTACTGAATTCGATGTCCTTAATACAATATTTAAATGCGCTTAAGAGTATTCAGAAATGAGAAAATACAAAGACGCATCACACGAAAATGAAAGTAAGTACCCATTACTTTTTATTCAGCAACACTAGCAACGTACACCCAACAGCATAAAGATATACGACGACGACGAAGAAAGTACACAGCCCCTTTTACACATATGTATGTAGTATATTCTATGTATCTTCAGGAATTAAATAAAGTATGCTAACGTTAAAAAATCCAATATTTTGTATAAACACGCTTAGTACTATTTTTGGAATATTTGCAAAAGGGGTCCCTTTTGCAAACTTCTAACTGATATACGAAAATTTTACTGTACACGCTACATGGTATAACAGTTTTCCCATCGAGAGGGAAATTCTTCAAGAAACTGGGGTTTTTTATTTCGGAAGCCGACATGCAAAATTTTCTGGAATATTCTACGATTTTCTACTCTATATATGATTTTAGCATATGTATAACGTATCCGCAGTTATCAGTAGATGATTTTCTTTCTATTAGCGAAATATTTTGCCGAGACTTGCTGTCTTTTTTTCACTGTCTGCCATTTTCTTCGGATATAAATTTTTCTTTTATTTCAGAGAAAACTATACTTACTTTGATAATAACAATTTCTAGTAGTGTAATTAATTTAATTCAGCGTTTTTATATACAAATTATACAACTAATCACTTTGATTTTTATTTTTTTGCTTGCGTTTTTTGCTTTAAAATGCACAGAATAATTTCTCTATCCTCTTTGCTTGCTCTGTGTTTTGTAAATGAATGCTATGCTGACTTAGGGTTGCCGGCTAATTTAAAGCACATTAAACTGACGTGTACTTTTGTGATTCTCAGTTATCTTCGAATAATCCCTCGAATTTACTCTCTCATTGCATGAGAGTGACGTGTAATATTCATATTTGGGGAGCATTGGGGTTATTTCATAAAAGTCATTGAATGCAGGTAAGTAAGTGTCAGTTTTGTTGTTTTCTGATTGGTCCACGTTGTCTTATTGGCGCTCTCTCACGTATTGTTTTGTGCTCAATTTTTGTTGTGTTTCTCTCTGATTTGTCCGATTTTCCGGAACGTGCCAGATTGTTGTTGGTATAGATAATGCCAAGTTTGTCGAGTACTGAATGGCGATACGTTATAAACATTTGAAATCAGCTTCGTTGTAACGTAAACATATGATGTAATCTGATAGGAAATTGCATAAAAGTGCGTTTACACTTTACAAGATTTTTCGTAAAACTGGTGGTCAATTCTGATTTTGGTAAAACTTTTCAGAAAAAAGATCTAATAGCCTTGTCACACAGCACGTGAAATCTAACTGATATGACATAAGGTCGATTTACAAATGTCAGATCCCATACAATTTTGACATTTGAAAATCGACCTTATGTCATTTCTGCTAGATTTCGCATTCAGTGTGACAAGGATATAACACTACATGCAGATATCCACTCAAAATCCACTTTGACCGAACTTTATCTATCAAACTGCAAACAGCGCGATATGAGATATATTGTACAACTGAATTCCAATTATGATGAAAACTTTTCGATTGAAAATAAGTTTTATCTATAACTTACGGCTTAGATCTTCCATATTATACAATATTTTTTATCTGAAAAACCTTCATAGAAGAAGAATGGTATCTGTTATTTATAGCCTTGTCACACTGCATGCGAAATCTAGTTTTTTTGCTCAAAACAAAAAATTATTTTTAGACAAAAAAGGCAAAGGACTTTGGTCGAATAAATAATAAGGTAAGTGTGTGTAAGCCATGAAAAATGGTAAAAATTTCCAATTGCTTGGTATAGTTTTTTCGTTTGTATTTTTTGGCAATTATTTTTATTGTGGCAATTAGTAGATCATAAATATGACGTAAATCAAATACAAAACGAACCGGGTCCATACAATTAGAAGTAATATATTTAAGTATTGACACACCGAGGCGTCTTCCTATTAGTAATATTTTTCGAAACAATTGGAACAAATCTATTTTTTTACTATTTTTCGAGTTTTAGTGTGGCGAACACCCCATAGCAAAAATAGATTTATAACTCGATATACATACATATATAAATGAGATAACCAGAAGAACTTTTTAATATTTTTACGTATCTTAGGAGACGCTATGTGAAAAAATATTCATTGTGATTCAAAATGCTTACGTTCAGTAGCTTATTTGTTATTGTCCAATATATTTAACATTTAAAAGTCTATATCTTCTGAACGATAAGCTTGCTACAAAAATAAGTATTTTTCCCACCTTCAGAGGACCAATATTACCTTATCTACCTTATATCTATATCTTCTGAACGATAAGCTTGCTACAAAAATAAGTATTTTTCCCACCTTCAGAGGAACGATATTACCTTATATACAACAGCGCTATTTAAATGTATACATTTTGTTCTGTTCCATTCGTTCCACGTCAACCTTAACGGATTTTAATTAACAATATTTTAACAATTTTGAAATAAATGTCACCATGCCATTTGTAAATA
This sequence comes from Polietes domitor, assembly GCA_947397865.1. Lineage (NCBI taxonomy): Eukaryota > Metazoa > Arthropoda > Insecta > Diptera > Muscidae > Polietes > Polietes domitor. The sequence continues at coordinate 161,387,640 of OX377620.1, read as the reverse complement.
AATTTGCATTCTATTAAATATAGAAGCAAAATGGTCTTGAGCCAGGACAATATCCCAGTTCAAATCAAATATTGATTACAGACCAAAAAAAAAATGCAAACGAAAAAACTAAAACAAATGAGCGTTGGCACGGCAGAAGTATTGCTGGGTAACTATACCTGCATATACACATACTTACATATGCAACTCAATGAGATGCTTGTAAGATGGCATGTGTGCTTTATTACTTGGTGCGATTTTTTAAACGCAAATTCGGCAAGTGAGTTGTGATTCTCGTTCGTTTGTGAGAATCATCTCCTTATAGAGGCCGGGTTTGATGTTGAAAAGTCGCTGCGAAGCCACCTGAATGAAACCTTTAGACAGGGTGGAAATCATGATAGTGGTAGTCTGCAGCCAAGTAATAAATGTCACCATGCCATTTGTAAATAAATTTGCATTCTATTAAATATAGAAGCAAAATGGTCTTGAGCCAGGACAATATCCCAGTTCAAATCAAATATTGATTACAGACCAAAAAAAAAAAAAAAAAATGCAAACGAAAAAACTAAAACAAATGAGCGTTGGCACGGCAGAAGTATTGCTGGGTAACTATACCTGCATATACACATACTTACATATGCAACTCAATGAGATGCTTGTAAGATGGCATGTGTGCTTTATTACTTGGTGCGATTTTTTAAACGCAAATTCGGCAAGTGAGTTGTGATTCTCGTTCGTTTGTGAGAATCATCTCCTTATAGAGGCCGGGTTTGATGTTGAAAAGTCGCTGCGAAGCCACCTGAATGAAACCTTTAGACAGGGTGGAAATCATGATAGTGGTAGTCTGCAGCCAAGTAATAAATGTCACCATGCCATTTGTAAATAAATTTGCATTCTATTAAATATAGAAGCAAAATGGTCTTGAGCCAGGACAATATCCCAGTTCAAATCAAATATTGATTACAGACCAAAAAAAAAAATGCAAACGAAAAAACTAAATTTTGAAAATTAAAAAAATGATATCTTTTTTTCTACTATTTCTCATACAAAAAATTTTTTTTGTTAAAATCAAGTTAATATTTTACTAGACCAAGGGTCATTTTCTCATAGTCCAATTAACCCTCAAAGACCCAAATCTGTAAAACAAGTACAAAATGTTTGCATATGTTTTCTATGGTAATTCGCTTCGCTTCATTCTTGTGAAACTTACTGCAACGAAAATAAGCTTAAAACACATCTAACCCGCCATGGATAAAGTTGTAAAATTCTATGAACCCGGCCGTGTTTTCGCCAAGGACTCCATTCGTTTGGTGAAACGTTGCACCAAACCCGATCGCAAAGAGTTCCAAAAGATCGCCATTGGTTTCTGCATTATGGGCTTCATTGGATTCTTCGTAAACTGATCCATATTCCCATCAACAACATCATTGTCGGCTCATAAATGGCAAGAAATGGATCTACTCTTTTATACCTTCAAAGGCTGCATCAACTTTTTGTTTGTATTCCCGAAACATTGGTAGAGCTGTCCGTTTCTTTTGATTATTATGTACTACGTTTTTCATAAGTTTTTCACATCCTCAAACAATTTAATTTCTTCCGTTTTTTCGATTTGTGTTTCTGATATATATCTTTATTAATTTCTTTCATAGACTAAGAGATACGAATTTTCATACCGGAAGCAAAGTAGATGAGGTTATCCTATGAAATTTGTCTTATTTTCCATTTTTTAATATCATGATTTCCATCGGATTATTTTCGAACAAGAATATTTTGTTTAATTTATAATAGAAAAAGAAAATAAAAAATTATGGCCCAGAAAATTTAAAAAACCATCCAGAATCCATTATCTCTTTTCGCTGTGAATAAGTGCCTCAGGGTTTTATACTTATAAAACACACATTTTTAACTTTTCTCACATTCTATAAAAACATAATAATAATATAATGCCATACCTTTCAAGGAAAAAAATATCCACTATACTTGAATAACTATAAACCGGTTTAATATGTCTTTGAAAATATAACTTCGCGACAACGAAGTTTTTATGTTCACTTTTTTTGACCTCAATCACTAAATTTTGTTGTAGAATTTAAACGAAAACTTGTAGATCATTGAAATATTCGAGAGAAATGTTATTAGGTGTGTGCCAGAGAGCACCTAATCAACTTTTAATCAAAACAAACTTTACGACTTTAGTGATAAGTGCCTTGAGGCACTCTTTGGTATTAGAGGGTTAACTAACCGGGTCATTAGTTTTCCGAAGCGTTAAGTGCCGGTTAAATTGTTCTCAGATAAATGTGTAAGTATGGCAACACCATTGAGAATTATAAACTGAAATGAGAATGCATTGGCAATGCTGTGCTGTTTGTGTAGATGTGTAAAAAACTGAAGTACATCGGAAATTATACAAAAAAAACAACGATGAAAATATGCTTCACAGGAGGTGAAGTACTTACGTACTAGGTTGATGAGGAGCCCAAGTGTATGCTAGGAAATAAATAGTCCGAAACAAAAACAAAAATTGTAGTTCGATACAAATTGATAGACATCATTTATCATTACAGCAAAGCACCACCATCTGTTCGACTTTTTCAATTCGATAAACTCCTAACCGGGGGACGAGTGCCGGTTAGCGTTTAACGATCGTAATACCTCTAACCAGATATTGAGAAAATGAAATTGTGGCAACCGGGAGTATATCGTTACGATAAATTCTAACCTGACTATGAGAAAATGGCCCAAATGTTTTAGATTTTTGGCCGATAGAAATCTGATTCTGAAGTTTAAATGGATGTATAAATTCGAAGAAACACCAAATAAAAACATGCATCCCAAAAGTATGTATCAGAAAGTTTAATATTTTTACTTTGTATACCATGGACCACCTTGCTAACAGGGCTGTTTTCTGATAATACAAATGTTAATAACTTAAATACATATTTAAAATTGACAATTTATTCGAGAATTATGTGCAATTTGATGTAAGTTGTTGAATCTGTTTCCTGCGGCGTTAGTGTGTTTGATTACAAAATGGAAGGCCGTGGTTTCGAATACCATTAGAAGAGGAATGAAAAGATTTTTATTTTTTTTATAACTGTTTGATACAATTAAAATCGCGAGAAACGATTTTCACAACACTGACGCGAAAAGATACCAGAGTTTGAAAATAACCTCATAAATGATCATAATATTTTTTATGTTGATGTACTGATCGCCATGAGTTGTGGGCTTAATTATCAGTATGTATACGGCACATATACATACATTTATACATACTAGGAACGTTATTTTTTCTTTGCAATTTTCTGATTCTGGATTTTTTTACAGGTTATATTCACAAACATCGTCATTTGATCCATGTCAAATTAAATTTTCATGTCTGATAGCAATCTCTTCATTTTATGTACTTAGGGCAACCTGGATTTCCATCGGTCCGCCCTTTTGTCTATTCTTCCGCCTTTCCTTCTGATCTTCCTTATGCTATTACTTATATCTTTCCTTCTGTCCGTCCACTCTTTTGTCCTTTCTTCTATCTTTCGTTCCTTCGATCATACCTCCTGTCTTACCATCTTTCTTCATTATTCTTTTATGAATACCATTTTTGTCAAATAGTTTTTCGAAAGTTGTAGAGATAGAAATGTAGTGAATGCTACGTAATGTTTTCTTTTTATGCATACCATTTTAAAATTTAAAATTGTGTGTGTATGTAAGCGAGTATTTTTTATACCCTACACCACTTCGTGGAATGGGGTATTAAAAGCCAGCCTAATGTTTGTAACACTAACAAATAAACGAGATAGACCCAACTTTAAGTATACCGATCGGTTTGGAATCACCATATGATTCGATTTAACGATGTCTGTCTATACGTCTGCTGTCCATCTAAAGCTGGTTCGGACATTACAGGTCGCTATTGTTGTCCGATTGCCATGAAATTTGGCTGAAATATTTTTTTTAGCGCTTGCTTGCTCTGCTCAAATATGCACATTTTACGTTGGATCTTGATCAAATTTCTCACATCACGTTATATTTCAATTAGAAACACCTACTATAAAAGTCAACTATATGGATCCGTTTTGGCGTAGGCTGCACTTTTTACTATTACCGCTCTAGAACCCACATTTTACATCATATCTTGTGGATCATGTTCTATTTCAACTAAGAAAACCTACTTTGACAATGATGTATATGGGTTCACTTTTCAATGTAACGCCCTTACAAATGGGCCTCCATTTTTACTATTGCCGCTCTAGAACCCACATTTTACTTCAGAAGTTGATCAAATTTTGCAGATCATGTTATATTTCAACTAGAAATACCTACAGCTCATATTATGGTAAAACCTCCAAGTGTTTTATAGACCCCCTACAAATTTCCGTTCGATTGATCCTATACCACTGTACAATCTGCATTTGTCATCGGATCTTGATCAAATTTTCTAGTTCATGTTATGTTCAATCTCGGAATACCTTCCATAAAATTGGGTAATATGGGTCCATGGTTTCAAATAGCCTTCGTACAACTGTCTCCCTAATTTTCATTATAAGCGCCATAAAACCTTTATATTAAATCGCATCTTTATCGATTTTTTCAGATCATGAATTATTTCACATAGGAACACCTACTGTTAAAGTGGGCCATGTACACCCAATAAAATAGACCATAGGTACGATTTTACACTTATTTTCCACTTCGCGTCATATTTCAGTTAGAAAGACTTACAGTAAATGCGGAGCATTACGCAAAGACATAGTAGTCGCTCTTATGTTCCGATTTGTTTACAAAGTTCAAGTTATTGCAGCCAATATTGTTGAAAATGATCCATATCGTTACCAAAATATAAAAAAGACTCAACTAACATTTTTTGCAAATCGAGATTTTTGGTTATTTTAACAAAACACAACAACTTCGGTCATAATAAACAAAAATATCGATTTGCAAAAAAATTTAAGTTGAGTCTTTTTTATATTTTGGTAACGATATATTTGTTCCCTAGACACAGCTAAAATGAGAAGGGATCACACCGATTCTGGAGTAACATAATGCAATGAAATGTTCATCTATTTTTCATATGAGTTAAATTTGACTAAAGATGCATTTATAGTAAGTATACTGTATAATTTACATAGACTACATAATATCGCCCCCATAAAACAGAACCAGGTACACAGGGAGTGGTGTAGGGTATTATATAGTCGACACCGCCTGGCTTTAGCATCTCCTAAATTATTTTTTATTTTGTTGTGGTTCAATGACCACAATTTAAGTTTCCTTTTTTGTGAAATTTACCAGTCCTTTTGCTTCCTTCAATCAATAGCCTGCATAGATAACATTTGGTCATTCATTTCCAGAGTTAACATTATCTCTCCAATATATCGATATGTGTCTGATTTTGACAAATATTTATATTTCTTCAACAACAACAAAATATTTTATTCATCGCAAACAGAAGAGAGATACGAAAATGAAAATGATATAGATTATATTAGATAGATAACTTATCTACATTTTAGTAAATTTACAAGGTATAAAAAATTAACGCTTTTAGAGGAATAACATGAGTAACTAATTTGTCAAGGTAAATATAATTATTTGATGAAGACTTAACCAACTGGCTCGTGATCAAACTCGATCTCGAATCCGGACCCTTCATCATCAAGTTGTTCAATATATGCGTCCGCTTTTAGCTGTCGCTGTCGCAGTAAAGTACTCGTATGTGGTAAGTTAAGCAGAAGAACACCTCTCATAAAATTGTAGCATCGGCCTGAGATGGAATATACTTTTTGAGCGAGCAAAACTTCCTTTACGGTGTATTTTTTACGTTTGGCACAGACCATACGTGCAAACGTAATACTGTTTTCACTTGCATTCTCGCCAACCTTTATCTGTCTTTTGCTCATTTCCAAAATGCGACAATTTAAGGCATCAATTTCTTTTCTCAAACTTTGCTCTAAGATGACTAACTCTTCAATTCTCTTCGTTTTAGTTTTCAACAGGTGTTCACTGATCTTATTTTGTGATATTAAGTGTTGAATTTCTTGACATTGATCTTCTTCATTCCTCTTCATTGTTTCAAGGGACAGCTGTAATTCTTTACGTTCCTCTTCTTCGCCCTTATGACATCTACAATAACAGGTCATTGTTATGTCAAGTTGAGGATTTTTAGGCTTAGCAGAAACACCGTGAGCATATGTTCGTTTTGGCGGTGATTCGAATGCAACTTTTACAGGTTCGAAGCCGGCGTTTCTAGCAGCAACAATTTCACTTATTTTTGCCGATTCGGCCACCCTAGTATCTCTATTTTTGTCGAGTTTTGCTTTCTTTGCAGAGTATGATTTCTTTTCATAACATCGCTTTGGTGGTTCTACCAGGGTTAAATAAATGGTCTCAAATCCTGTGCTATCTTTCTCGGGCTCTACTTCTATAATTCCTCCAATTGATTTCGATGTACGCGGTTTTTCTGTTGCTGCTGGTTTCTCTGTAATAAAACATTTCATTTCAATTATGAAATATGTATATATAAAAAGAAACATTAAATTTTGCAGAAATTTAGAAATTTAAAATTTTATATTATACTTTTTAATCAAAATGCATAACGTATTCCGTGTTTCCAAATAAAAGTTGGTTACGTGTGTTCATATGAACGTTACTAAAATACGCACGAAAATTGAAAGTTGAAATAACATAAAATGGAACTCAAAAAGTGTAAAAACTACTATTTCAAGATATAAAAACTAAAATAAATACATAAATATTTTAATATACATACAGTGGATAAAAAAGTCGTACCAGAGGTAGAGATAGTGTTTTCATTTCAATATTTTGATTGTCAAATTTATAGCTGCATGTTCATGTGAAGAGGGGGGGGTGTTGTTGGTTCCACTCCCAGAGAGGTTTCGAATAAATATTTTTACAATCTATCTAGACTTTTATAGCTATAAAATTAAGAATTTGTAAATACTTTTTAAATAATTTGTCTGAACTGTACTTTTAAACCTATATTTTTTGTAAGATTAGTTGAAAACCATCAAAATCCTACGCACGGCCCTGATTATATGAATGTTCATTGACAATCAAAATGCTAAAGTACACAGGATTGTATCTGAATTTTAATTGTTGTTGGGCAATTGCTTCTACCTCTATTGTGCCATGAGTCGTACATTAGTTTACATTTTCTTCGTTCGTGAATATCTGTTTATATTAATATGGTACAAACACTGAACAAAAAGCAAAAGCTCATACACCGCTCATTTTCATGGTGGATATTAAGTTTATCATAAAAAAAACCTTTAATATATTCAAAATTCTGTGAGTGCAGGTCCTTAGTCTGCCTGTAAATTTCATTGTTATAATGAAACGAGTGTTGAATGCAGAAAACCTGCATTTTATTAACTGTACGAATTTCGCTTTCGTGCTTAATATACTTTAAAGCCTTATATTTTTTAAAAACTTACTCAAGATGAAATTCTAACAAATTTTCAGATAATTCAAGCGCCCCGGTAGTCGAGTGGGATTCGATTCCCAACAGAGGCTCTGGTCTGTCGCTGCAGTAACTAGCTACAATGGTATTAGAATACAAATTTATTTTGCATTGTAATTCATAATAAATCAATTTTCAGATAAGCTAATGTTTATATATTTATTCTAAATTACTTGGTGTTCGACTTTCACATTTACCCACTGTAAACACATAAATAACAAGCAAGTTCATATTTGTTTCGATCATATTACTCACCTGGAAATGCATTTATCTTTAATCTTTTCACACCAATATAGTTTGGATCAAAATGGCGTTCGCATAACCTGTGGTTGACGGAAATATCGTCTGGATCTAATCTCAACACTTCACACCATTTCCGTATATCGTCCTCATCGGCAGGAAACGAAAATAACTGTTTGTATCCTTTACAATTGAGGATGCATTTGCGTGGCATTTTACGAAGCTTGTTTTTATTGATAGATTTTAATTTGTATTTGGACTCAATTAATTCTTTGTATATGGATTGTTATGTAGTATTACATCAAGATCTGAGATCCAAATATCGAATCTGAAATGGAGTTATCTATTATAATTTTCAGTCATCAGCACAATCCGTAAAGTGGTGGTGACATGAAAATTTTTCACAGAACCAGAATTGGTCCTCAGAGTCCGCTATTGTTGTGGAGAAACATGATTTTGAATTAGAAAATCTTCCCGTTTTGATTTTATAGAAGATAAAATTCTAGAAGATAAATATTTTGGCAAATTTTGTTATAGCACTGTTCAGCTAGGAACTTAAAAGTAGATCATATCCGTCCAAGTTTTGATACAAATGTCCCGGCCGCTTAGTCTTTTTATGATTCTGGTTCAATGCATTACAACCGATCCTGGTCAAACTTCCACATCAGGATAACCAGGGAATAACTATGTACATTGAAAGTAGACCACACTGGACAATGTTTAGACATAGCTTCCAGATTTGACTTCTTAACATTCGAAAAGTCGCATATTACAGATTATAGTAAGTTTGTGGCTAACAATTGTGATAACTAATATTTCACTCAAACTAAAATTGTCGCTAACAGCAATAGCAATGTGTGTATGAAAACAAATTTTGAAAAAATAGTTTTGTTAAAAATTTTGGACTTAGCCTGGATAAGTATCTACACCATTTCAAAGTGTAATTTAGAAAAGACCAATTGTATTTCAGAAATTCCAATGGAAATTCAGAATTCACCAATTAATATTCAGAAATTCCTATGGAAATTCATCAATTCACCAATTGATATTGAAAAATTCCATTTCAAATTCAGAACTACCTTTTGAAATTCAAAACTTCGACTCCGGCCAACCATTTCTTGCTATTTTTATTTACATTTATAACGACCCTAACACACAATAATAGAGTATATCCCTTTTCAGATGATATGGTTTGAATGACGGATTTCTTGCAAATGAATTTTTTTAACAATTTTGTTTTAGTTTTTCTTTTAGCGCCATCTAGAATTTTGGCAGGAAAAAGGAACATACATGTCAAATTGTAAATTTCCAAAAATGTATGGTGTCACGCTGTTTCAAGCTAACTACTTTTAATTGCACCCAGTAGAAATTATATTTTAGCCGTTAATCCAATCTCACTACTGATCCGTTCCACGGTGGACAGCCCAGCCCGTCCAAGTCCTACCACCAGAAGTGCAAGTCAAACAATTAATTCAAATCATGTGTTGATTTGGTTGGCTATGAATTTAAATACATTTTGTGTCCCTAAATATGTAGACACGACCAAAAGACATTTTACTTATTCTTTCTCTGACCGATTTTCTAGATGGCGCAAAACAATACTCAATATTGCCACAGAATTCAACGTTCTTATAATTCCATGTCTATGAGAAAGTATGTTCAAAGTTTTAAGCAAAACTTTTTGATGAACCTTTTATATTTGTTTACAGGGAATAACTTTTTCTCTTAGCTCTTGCAGCACAACACAACACAACTGAGTTTGACGTTTTCCTTTATGATATAAAAAATAAAGAATGTGAAAAATGTAATGTTTCTATTAGTGTTGGAAAAATATCGAGTAACCGACTACTGAATGCTCCAAACTTATTATATGTGAGACTACTCGATTCTCAAATGCAGTATCGGTTTTTGCAGAGAAAAGCGGATCAAATCCGCTTTTATGTTAAAAATATAATTTTAAGCAAAAAAAATTTCTGCGAGACGCATATTTTTCAAATTTAAGTTTCAGGCCTATAACTCGGGAAATATGGGCGGCAGTAAAAAATATTTTTATTTGCATGAATTCGTGCAGTAAATAACGAATATATCACTAAATCATTAAATAACGAATATACAAAAAAAGTAAATATGCTTCCAAAGTTTCGGGAACAGTAACTTGGGAACTATCATTCTTTCGAATGATAATATTTTGCAATAGATCATTGATAAAGTTGGCTGCAATAATGCGGAAGTTATGAAAAAGGATCTGGGAATGATTACAATAGGCCTGTTCGTGTGGGCTTACTAGTATATTTTTTTTATGGAATTACTCGCTTAGCAAGAAAGTAGCTTGCCTGATGCCACCTCCTCAAGTCACTTGATTGTAAGCTAGTAAGCCCAATCGAACTGCATTTCACACTGCATGCGAAATCTAGTTGGATTGGCATAAGGTCGATTTAAAAATGTCAGATCCCATAACAATTTTACATTTGTAAATCGACCTTATTTCATTTGAAGTTCATTTCGTATGCAGTCTGACAGGGCTATAAGCAAAATATGATGCCACCTTTCAAGTTTCTTAATCGTAAGCCTAATCGAACAGGCCTTCTGTTTCCTCCGAGGAACTTGACCGAATACTAAATGTATTCGCATTTCAGTTTTTCAGAAAGCTTTTTCCAGTCTTCCTTCATATCGAACTTTCGGAGGCCTTTCTGGAGGGATTTAGCCACTTCTGTCTCATCCTCCAAAAGTTCTACCAATGTTGCAATTTGATTTTGGATAGTAATTTTATTTCTGAAAATATTCCTAAATATATTTCTTAGGATAAATATACTTACGTTTTTGAATTTTTCATTTGAATAAGATTTTTTAACCTGTCACGAGGAATAAACTGATCGACTGTATTTACAACATTTGACAGTCGAATTTGAGTTATACAGGAATGTGATACAAATAGTTTCGTTTTAAATCGATACGTTTTTATATTTTAAAACGTAGATATATTTTAGAGCTGTTTTTCTTTTAGCTGCGATAGAATTTTGTATGGAGAATTTTAGCCATCGCGGCTAAATTAAGACTGGATAAATATCCAGTGTTAATTTCCCAGCTAAGTCGTGTCAGCGTTACCGGACTTTATTTTGCCCAATCCGAGATATTATGGTGCAGCCAAATTTATATTTGCTTTCTGTTTTAGCTGTTTTTGATGTCCCCTGTAACAATTATAGTGGTAAAAAACAATATTCTATCATTCCACGTGAATGTCATACAAATAAGAAGATAAAGTAAACATTGAAAATACGAAAAAAATAAATTAAATTATATACAATTGATATTTTTTAAATAACTAAAATTTTAATGAAATAAGTGAAGAAATTGAATAAATAAATTATAAAATAGATGCACAAACATCGCCAACATCAAACAAGATTCAGAGAATGATAGAATGAATTATGAATGGAAAGTAATATTTTAGCCAAGAAATTCAATTTAATTAAAAACCATCGAAATGACTCCGCCTTGAAAGCTGAGGGTTAGTTAGAAGTAGAGAATATAGATTTTAATCATGTGAATTTTCTCCTTTGCCTCCAAGTGTGATTCACCACGCTCACGTTTCCTATTCCCCCTGTCTTTTAAAGCCAGCAGTTCACGTATTTAGGGAAGCTCATTTTATTTAATAAGAAAATATTTTCCGGAAACGTACACGCAGAAAAAAAAACTTGTGTAAAAATACCGAATTCAACTTTGTAAATCTTTTTTTATATAGAGTTGACAGAAGTCATACAAGTAAATGCTAAATTTCCCTCGTACATGTGTAAATTACACACGTGCTTCTTTTGTATAAATAACTAAGTTTACTTGGTAGGTGTTCAGTGCTTATGTACCTTAAAATATGCAACCATGTTCTTTTCCCCAAATTAGATATTTGTAGCATTTACACAAGTTTCTTAGCTGAAATTAATTAGTTAGTTGGATAATAATGTAAGTTGCCAATTTCATGAATTTTGTAGCACATAATTGCAAAATTACGGTTTCTATACATTTTTCAAAGTGAATTTTCTAATGAAGTCATCATCGTTTTTATTTGGGTGGGAAATAGAAAATCAATAAAAATATTTAGGTCTTTCATATTATTAAATTTAGTTAAAAAATATTCCAAATTAGATAAATGAAACATGACGTTGGATTACTTATACTCTATCAATTTGTACATTTATTTCGTTATTTTTTAAGTATTGATAAATGCAAATTTTTTAAGAGAACAAAGTGATTTGAAATACTGCCAAACATACAAGGTAATTTTACACAAGTTTTATTGTATAACTAGCAGTAGTTGTTTTTGGGACCAAATTACCCAAGTGTTCTGTATGACTTGCCAAAGAATTTTTAAAGTTGTATTTTACCTAAGAAACTTAGGTAAATTGTACGCTTTTCTTGTATGATTTCTCACATTTTTTTCTTTGCGTGTATACAATTGCGAAATGCCAAAAAATATTTTTGATTGTTTCCAAACATTTTATTAATAAAATGTGATGGAAATAAATAAATTATTTTCCAAATGCTAACTTTTGTGTTTGTTTTGATATTTCGGAACAGCTGACTGCAATGCAATGCTGCCAAGTTTTACTTTGGTAGTACTGGATGGGGAATTTGCGTATCGAGGCTAAAAGAAAAACACTCTTATTATATCAAAAAGGATGTTTTTCTTTTAGCTGCGATACGCAGCTGCTCCGAAATATCATAACAATTATCTAATTTCTTCATTTATTTCATTTAAATTTTATTTATTTAAGAAATATAAATTGAATATATTTTAACCAAACCAATGTGTAGCACCGTTGCCACCTTATCAAGTCTCTTTATCGTAAGCTAGTAAGTCCAATCAAACAGGCCTAATGTTTCTCCGTCTTCTTATTTTTTGTGGCATTCACGTGGAATGAATGAATATTGTTCTTTTCACTATATTTGTTACAGGGGCATCGAAAACAGTTAAAATAGAAAGCAAAAATAAATTTAGCTCTGATTGGGCAAAAAAGTCCGGTAACGCTGACACGACTTAGCTGGAAAACGAACACTGGATAATTATCCAGTCTTAACTTAGCCGCGATGTATACAATTCTGCATACAAATTGCTTCGCATCTGAAATCAATCGATTTCAGCACACATGTAATTTACACATGTATGAGGATAATTTAGCATTTACTTATGCGACTTATGTCAATTAAAAAAAATTGGTCTTTTACCACAAGTTTTTTTTTCTTACAGAGTTGTATTTTATTGTCGTATTTGACCGTCATAGTTGAAACCTATAATTTCGGTATCGTATCAGTATTTTGACATTTTTTATATGAGCATTTCCTTGGTCACATATGTATGTGACAGTCGTACGTTTCAAACAAGAAACTTAAAATTATTTTTACTTCTGTATATATTTGTGTGCGACGTATGAAGCTATATAATTACTAATAAGAATAAAATAATTGAACTGTACTGTCATAATATATTAGTTACTACGTAACAAAAATAGATGTATTTTTTACAAAGTTTTTTTTTTACAGTGGGAATTGCGTCGGACTTTTTGATGATTTCGAATATTTTTAGTTTATTTTACAATTTGGCGAGTTAATAAAACTTTTTTACAACATATATATATATTTTTTCAGCAATTTTGTATAGTTTATGGTGAGATAAGAGCAATGGAAAGAAACATTTAAATCAAACACATTTAAACAACATTTAAAATTAAAATTATCGATGGAATCAGAGGCGGAATTGACAATACATGTACTGAATAAAAAATATTCGATATGACGATCATCAATCTCTGGGCTGATTTCGAAGTTTTTGCAGACATATCGCAAAAAGATGAAATCCTAAGTATTGTAAAGCAACCGTAAAGTACGAAAGAGGGTTGTTTTTTGCTCAAGGAATTGGGTCAACTTAGAATATTGATGTAATTATGAATCGATTCATGTATCGTGACATACTAAAAAAAGTGATATTATCATATAACGACGAAGAGGCCACTTCAATGGACGTTTCTAAAGTTTCTAAAAACTGGTTACTGGGAAATAAGATTGAAGTTCTTGGTTGGCCTGCTCAATCCTTCGATTTCAATCCTATTTGGAATCAATGGGAGGTTATTAATACGAATATCAAACAAAAAATTTCAAATTAGTTTTAAAAAGTAAAAATGGTATGGGAAGGAATTCCATAATAAATCATAAATACTTCAAAATTCTAAATGCCTAATATATGTACTTATGTCACCTAGAATTATAGATTCTACCAAGTATTGATTTTAAGTTTTGTCCATCTTATTTGCTGGTTCTAAATATTTTTTTAGGTTACAGAAATGCAAAAGAAATGCTAAATTACTTTGTTTAACTTCATTTCATTTGCTCGTCAGAAAAAAAAGACAACTGAAAACGTTGATTAAAGAAATTTAGAAACTCGAAATAGCCAAAAATGCGAATTGAAAAACTTGCGATTGTCAGAACATGTCCGAATGTTAAGGGAAGGTGATGTTAATCCAGTTATACACCTCTATCCTTCACTAGAGGCACTCTATCCTCCACTAAAACACACAATATGAAAAAGAATTAGACTTACATGTTACAAACAGGATAGTCAGTATAGCATTAATAGGATAGTAAAAATATGTGAAGGTAACAATTGAATTGTACATATCTTCACCAGAAATGGAAAAGGGTCTGTCATAACTTTTGATAATTTTACAGAAGAAACAAAATACTTAATAATATTGTGGTTACAACAGCGATTTTTCTGGATACTTTCAAACACGCTTTCCATCGTTGCGCCGAAAAAATTGGGACTACAAAGTAAAAAATATTTGTTTTTTAAACAAATTTGAATGAATGATAAATTTGGGTGGGGATGTGTATTTTGGTGTAATTCACTATTGTCAATTTATCTGTTCGGACCTTTTGCATTTCTGGTGACGATATATTTCTGCTTTTTATACACACCACGAGAGTATTATGTCTTTGTGCATTTGTTTGTAACACCCAAAAGGAAACGAGATAGACCCATTGTTAATTATACAGATCGACTTAGAATCACTTTTTGAGTCGATTTATCAATGTCCGTCCGTCTGTCCATCTATTTTTGTAATCACGATACAGGTCGCAATTGCAGACATAACTAAATGAAACTTTGCACAATGAAGTTTTTCGGGACAAGGACGAACGCTATTTAATTTGAAGAAAATCGGTTCAGATTTAGATATAGCCCACATACGAATTTCACTCCCGATTTGACTTTTTCCGCTCTAGAAACCACATATTGTGCCAGATTGTCATCAGATTTGGTAAAACATCTTATATTTCCACTAGAAACACCCCACTAGATATAGCCCCCCATATAAATGTCGCTCCCGATTTGACTTTTTCCGATTTAAATGCCAGATATTTTACTCGATTTTCTTTAAATTTGGCACAACATCTTATAATCTCACTAGAAACACCTATGCTGAAATTGGGTAAGATCGGTTCAGATTTAGATATAGCCCCCATACAAATGACGCTCCCGATTTGACATTTTCCGCTCTAGAAACCACATATTGTACTCGATTTTCTTTAAATTTGGCACGACATCTTATAATCCAACTAGAAACACCTATGCTGAAATTGGGTAAGATAGGTTCAGATTTATATATAGCCCCCTATATAAATGTCGCTCCCGATTTGACTTTTTCCGCTTTAAATGCCTGATATTGTACTCGATTTTCTTTAAATTTGGCACAACATCTTATAATCTAACTAGAAACACCTATGAAGAAATTGGGTAAGATCGGTTCAGATGTAGATATAGATTTTCTTTAAATTTGGCACAACATCTTATAATCTAACGATAGGGTCCGCCAAATAATATTTTTTTTTGAAAATGCTATAAAAAAACTACTGAATATTTTCTCAATTTTTTATTTGAAAGTATAGTACATTCAAATGGCTGCCTCGGGCACCCCACAAATAATAGTTCAACGGTTGAATAGTTGGAAAAAAAATGGTAAATGGCGGACCCCATACCAATGTCTCCTATGATTTACTTTTTCCGCTCTAGAAACCACATATTTCAACAAATAACTTTTTTTTTGAAAATGCTATAAAAAAACTACTGAATATTTTCTCAAATTTTTTATTTTATTTGAAAGTACAATCCTTCCGGTTAATAATGGAAAATAATTTCATTCAAATGGCTGCTGAGGGCACCCCACAAATAATAGTCCAACGGTTGAACAGTTGGAAAAAAACGTTAGATGGCGGACCCTATAGAAACACCTGTGGCTAAAGCGGGCTAGATCGGTTCAGATTTAGATATAGCCCCCATACAAATGTCGCTCCCGATTTGACTTTTGCGCTATAGAAACCACATGAAACCACCCGATTTTCTTTAAAATTAGCACAACATCTTATAGTCCAACTAATCAAAACTATGGTGAAAGTGGGTAAGATCGGTTCAGATTTAAATATAGCCCGAATACAAATGTTGCTCCCAAAAGTTTAACCGATTTTGGCCAAACTATACACTTTATATTTCACCTATTTCGATCCAGGTTTCAATATATCCTCCGATTTAAGATTTTTTGTCAAACACATACATTTACAGAATACAAAAATCCTTCCCGTTTTCACTTTTTCACCGAATTGAATTGTATTCGGATAGAAAGCGGAGTGTATCATAGAGTCGGCCCCGCCCGACTTTAGCCTTTCCTTACTTGTTTTTTTTTTATAACTTACCTGGTCTGAAGTGAAACCTGAATAAGTACACGTACATATCTATGTAGGCATGTTCTTTTAATTAATGTCATCATAATATACATATTTATCGGTAGCATCTTACTACATTTTATTTTTGTTTCCATTTTTTCACAATGGCAATAAGATCTGAAACTATATTTGGTATCTTTTCTTGTTGTTTTTTTCTGGGGGTAATTCTCCCATTAAATCACGCGGATATAACATGCTCAACGTCATCAATATGGATACATATATGTTTGTGTAATTTTGTTCAAGTTATTTATGTATATGTGGAGTCATTAACCATTAATATCAACAATTAAAGTTCTTGTTTTTACTTTGCTTATTACTACACAATATATAAATCATTGTTTTCAGGTGACTTATTAAAAGAATTGAATAACAAAAGAAAATTTGGAGTCTTGAGAAATCGTTAAAGTGCAGCACAAAAATATTGTATTGTTTGTTTGTTTATACGTAGGTATAGTAAGTGTATGTTTGGTGTGTAATAATATCGGTTAGTAGTATTGTGTTAGAGTTTTAAGTAATCGTATTTTTATCAGTGGAGTTTGATTTTGTTATTCTTTTTTAAGGAGTATTTATATGACACATAAAGGGGCGATATATTAAATTTGGTAGTTATAGATTTAAAGATTTAGATTTATATAAATTTCAAAAAGTGTTGTTGTTTTTCTTGTTGCCATATAATAATAGTTTTTAAAAGGGTATGATGCAGTTTTCTGTTTCAACATTTTGCTTCTGCTTCTCTATTTCTCTATTAGTGTATACAATTTTGGAAGGATATACAAAAAAATTGGGATCGTGTTTGTTTTAGAAAATTACAAAAACGATGTATACAAAAAAGCAACTAAAATTGCATATCAAAACATTCGTTATGTTCACTTATTCTTAATTGAAACTGTTCTAATCTTTTATAATAAACAAGTCCTCATAGCATATTTTTTAATTTCTTTTGGTCCAAGCAACAAAAAACAAAGAATCCTAATATTAGACTTCTTACATATTATACGAAAGAAAAAATAATTTAATAAAATGTAACAAAGATTTCCCCGTTTGTTCTGTCTCTACAACGGATTGCGGAGAGATAACTTTACTCATGCCTTACGCCACATATGGATAGGAAAGTACTGAAATTGTTTAAACTGCATGCTGGTAGAACAGTAAAAGCAATATTGGCCGTCTTCTGGCATTTATCGCGAAATTCGTTTAAAGTTGCCAGCAATAAATCGATAGATGGCGTTGCTGTTACTTGATAGAACACTTTCAGGTGTATGGCTGGCACTGCTATTGTTGTGCTGGAGGTGCTGGTGGTCATAGCCTGATTTTGGTTTAAGGAGTCATTATTTGTTATTACAGTAGTAGCGGTAAGATTTTCGGTGCTCTTCACTAGAGGATAATCCTTAAGTAGACGGTTGACTACATAGGTTAGGATCTCATCTATGTTTTCAGCTGTAAGGTTTTGTGCCACGCGACAATGATTTGTTAAAATATCATCGGACAATTGCGTTAATTGGGTTGTAGATGATGCCATGCCTGGAATATATAGAAAATATGTAAACAATGAAAATATTATAATATTAGGTTAGCCCTTATCTGATTTGAATAAAATTTGATTTTCTCACTCCAAGTGGAATTGTTTATAAATGTTTGTACAGACTTCTTTGAATTTGGAGATGTGAATTGACCCGATCAAATAAATATCAGAAAGAAAATCTACTTTCGTTCTGTAGTAGCGGGCGACTAATTACAACATTTTGCCATCGGAGTGCCTTTTGTTGAATTTTAATTACAGGCCCAATATATAGTTTGGGACAACAAATATTATAGTAGAATAGTCCGCGACAATATCTAACCAAATAATGCCTAAAGTTTATTTAAGTAGCGAATAAAATGCAAAAATTTTCCGAAAATGTGCTTAAATACTCAAAATATGAATAATCATTTCCCATTGGAACCTTTTCGACCATTTACCATCAGAACCAGCAAAGAATTGAGATTTCAAGGTGTTACAAATGGAATGAGTAAAGAATAATAAATAAATAACAATAAATATAAAAAGGTCAAAAACATACAAAGTACACCCACGTTCGTTAAGTCAGAGTGGGAATAAAATGGTTCTTATTATTCTGTCAACTCCAAGTTGAAGTAGTAACCCCCATTTTCACCTACTCTGGTTAGAAATAACTTGATTAACTTAATTATAAATCTCGGCTACTCAACACAAACAAGATTTGCAAACAGAAGCCCTCACATTCCCTTCTTTATTGAATGCAGATCTGGATTTGTAGAAAAGTGGATGCTAAGCTGTTGCGTATGTGGACGACGCACAGTGCTTCAGAATAAAAATCCATCGGATAAAATTCAAAAAAAAAAAATCATCCTCAAATCCAAAATTTTAGTTGCAGTGTCGTACAAGCATACGCAATTGGAATATTGGATAAATATAAATCCAAATTGTATTAGATCAAAAAGACAAGAATTTCTGATTTTTCGTAGAAGATGATGAAATGCACTTACCTGTTGATACATAACAGACAATAGCAGCACAATTATTCTCATAATTCCAACGTCTCCTTATTGATATCGTGTAATCACTAATTGAGCAACCAGTCTCTTCATCTGCAAAAAAGAGCCAAACCAAATAATGTTTAATGAAAAACATTGACAAAAGTAGACATTTTTTTCTCTTACATTCGAAACGATCGTTATGTGTATGAGCCCAAACTTGCCACTCGACCAAAGCTTCTCGAGGCAATGCAGGTATCACAATATAATCCATAATCGCATTTGTTGTACGCCTCTCCCACTGTCGTCGTGCTTCGGCTATAAAGGCCGGATGTGTAACAAAACATATGCCGTGCACCACATCACGTAATTGACCCTGGGCATTCATAGCCTTGGCGATACGTGATATATGGCGCAGGGTTAATTTACATTGAGGACGTATGCCACCGTCAATGATTGTCATACTACCAGGTACTAAAGCAATTTGACCAGAAATATAAGTAATCTCGCCAATCTAAAACGAAAACGAAAACAAGAACAAAATACAAACATCAGACAAACAGACATCAGAGGTGGCAGAGTGGGATGCTATACTTTTGTTGATTGACTGTATGGTCCAATGTTGGCTGGTGCCCAATGTGATATACTTTGCACGTGCATCGTGTGGCGTTTGCAAAGTACATCGTTTGTACAGCTGCTGGAGCTGCTGTTCATTTCATCCGAACCTTCGGATTCCTGAATGGACAGAGTAGCCCTTCGGCGTTGAGGCGATTTAAAGGCTATCGCTTCCACTATGACATGACATTCCTCGGGCAATGGACATTCAACACACACACGGGTTGGTGGATTTTGGAAATTTACAGCCTGGCCGTATATTCGATTCAGCGTTGGATACTCATTAATTGAACGCACATAGAGTGTAATGTAACAGTAATTAGTCATTTCATAATTATTTTCAGCGGCCAAGGAACGTAGAGTGTCTATGGCATTTTGCATACCCTCTTCTAGCGTGGGAGCGCAACCTGAAATGAAAGTAAAGATTTAAGAGATAGCAACAAAAAGATTGCGATCGAAAGTTACCCATACCTTGTATACCGGCTACCCACATCCAGCCTTTCTGGTTGATGGATACCATTGGTCGATTATTTAGTGGACGGAATTCTTTTTCATATTTGAGTGGGCTGGGTGGCTGAGTTCCTAAGCAACCGCCGCCACCAGCCAGTGATGACATCCCACCACCTAAACCTGAACAACCCACTCCACCCGTAGTCGTTAGAGCCATCGATGATATAGCCAACGATAAACTACCACAAACTGCTGCCGTACTACTGCCCAATGGACGTGGCGGGCCAAAGCTGCCGGCCTGCAATGAAGCAGCGCACAGAGCAGCCGACGAGGAGAGCAATGTAGATGGCGTCTGCTCATCAACACTTGCGCTCTTCGTCACTATCGGTATGGGTGAGGATGAGGTGGCAAGATGTCGACCAAATGAATTGCTCCGCGATATCAATTCATTCTGGCTGAGAGATTCGCGCATGCGGGTCTCCTTTTCGATTAGTTCCAGTTCAGTTTCACTGAGATCGGGATCACTGAGGTCACTGTATGTGGATTCATTGAGGTCACTTATGTAGTCCAGAGACTTTTTCACAAATACATCACAGCTCTGTTGCGGTTCTTTGGATTGTAGCGATAATTTAGTGAAATTTATATAGCCAACAGGGCATATAGGATCAGCAGAACTGATAACAGTTTGGATGTCTTCACTGTGAAGCGAGAAGACAAGACATTCAAATGAAATCCATCACAGAGCAACAAAAGAAAAACTTACACAACTATACGTTGCTTGAAGAGGGGACAATCCAAAGTGAAGGACTCATATTCTCCACCCTCGCCGCAGACATTCAAACCGTATTTATCACGCATTTTTATCAAATGTGGTTGTATCTCTCTAAGAGATTTCCCTAAATGGCGATCAGGAACTAAACCTAAAGTGGCGACCTGTAAGGATATCAACGGGATATTAATTGAGATGTATTTTTTGTGGTAGTAAATCCAATTCATTACTTTAATTAAAATCGCATGCACTTGGCAATCTATCATTTCCTGCAGCAGTTCAGTCTGATCTCTCCTCCATAGATAGGCCAATGACACCAAATTTAAACGGCTGCAAACGTTTTCAACTCTGACTCGTTGATAATCCGAGAGTATGGCGCCAACAGCCACTGCTTCAGCTTGTAATTCTTCCTGTAAAGATGAACAAGAAAAAGAGCAGAAAATGTATAAGTACGATGTTTATATAAACAAAGGTGGTTTGATGAATAAACATGATACAATGAAATCTATGAAAAAATACGATGTCCTATTGAAAAAAATTTGACGATGAGCAGGGCGATTATTAAGTTTCACAGACAGTTTCATTCGAGTTTTTCATAGCAAATTTATTGTTGAGAAAATTGCATCTCTTTAAAACCGACTGTTCTAAGAATTGAGTCGATTTCAACTCTATTTCTATGTTAATAACCTCATCCTACAGAGTAGAGGGTATATATCATTTGGCACAGATACCAAGTGTAACACATTGAAGGAGTAACCCTATGTATGGTTAGGCAATTGAATAGAAAACAGTCTGAACAAAAAAACTTCAAAAGAGTTTTGAAAATAAGTTATTTTTTGGGAACTACTATAGCTCAGAGTTCGACTTTTATTTGTGTATTTAAAAGCAATAATTCTGTTATAATGAAGTATTCAATCTATATATCGAGGGCTTATATTCATAAGTGGCTATGAACAAAAACACAACTTTTCAGGAGAGCGAAAAAACTGATTCTCTACTTTTTATTTTAAGAGTAATTATGAATCATTCTTCTAAAGTTTAATCTAAAGAGGATTACTAAATGATACGATTAAAAAATTTCTGAAATTTCCTGTTATTCGCGATTTTATGGTTCATAGCCACTTTTGCATTTTCGCGGCAAATATGGCTAAAATGATTTTCACACATGACATTTTTGATTTTCTCGCGATCTAGCCTCCGGATCCGACTGAATTTTTGTTAGTATATTAAGAACCAACCGTTTGTAACATATATGTAGCTAGTCGCGAAATTCGCTGCAATTGTTGAAAAATCCAAAATTCACGGCTTCAATTGTTTATATTTAAACTTTCTCTATTCATGATTCAGAATCCTTTCTGATACAAATATTCCGAATGAAGTCAGCAATCATATGCTATAAAAATATTTTGGTAAAAAGTTACGCAGGTTTTTCTAAAGATACTTTTCACAATTTTTGACTTTACAGACACTATTTTAGCCTGATAACATGGAAACCAAAATGGTGGACCGATTCGCTAGAAAATTTTACTGTATCTAACTTCTGGACAGGGGATGGTACCTCCCACACAAACAATGTATTAAAACTATCCAAAATTACTTATTTTATCTTCCAAAGCATACGAAGTAGGGGAATAGGGAAGAATGAACGCCGGATACAAAATACTAGTATATTATAAAAACCTTCTTAACATACATAGTTCGTACGACTCATTTTAATCAAGAAAAAGTACTTGTTCAATTGTATATTATCTATATTTATAAAAGAGAATGCCGTCCGTGTGAACACGCAAAACTTTATAACGGATCGTCTGATTTTCACGATTTTGGGCTTGATGAATTCGTGTTGGCCCAAGGAAGGACATAGGATGTAAAATTGGTACATAAATATTACTGACCACGAGAATGATAAATATGATGCCGAAATTTTGATTTTCATTTTATGTGTGTGGCAATTTTTTTTTTGAGCCAGAAGGCTGCAAATTGGAACGTATATATTACTAACCACAAGAAAGTTAAATATGATGCTGGAGTTTGAATTTTCGTTTGGTGGGTAGTTGGGGCGTGGCAAAAGTGTCTTTTAGCTAGAAGGCTGAAAATTGGAACGTATATATTACTGACCACGATAATATCAATATGAATTTTAATTTTACCATTTGTGTTTTTGCCTGGCGAAGCGGGCGGGGTTCAGCTAGTATTGTATAATTGTATAAAAGTATTTTTCCCAAATTCGTACTTTTAAGGGGTAAAATGGGAATAAAGAGATAAAAAACACTAAATTCGTACTTTCAAGGGATACAGTGGGAACATAGGGATAAAAATGGTACCAACTAAACGGTTACAGCTAGAATGATGAAATTCGGTTTGTACATCACTCAAATTCCGTAGACACGTAAAATAAATAGATTTTAGAAAGTCGTACTCTTAAGGAGGTAAAATGGATAAAAATGATACCAACTAAACGGCAACAGCTAGAATGATGAAATTCGGTGTGTACAATCCTCTAATTTCGTAGACAAGTAAAATAAAGAGATTTTAGAAAGACGTACTCTTAAGGATAAAAATGGGGAAAAAGGTATAAAAATGGTACCAACCAATTGTCCGCAGCTTGAATCATGGAATTCGGTGTATACATTCCTCTGACTGCTTAGATACGCAAAATAAAATGATTTTTTCAAATTCGTACTTTTTTACTTTTACGACAAAAAATGGTTGAATCATGAAGTTAGGTTATCTTGCCCTGTGTGCGTCAGATAATGGATTTTCCAAATTTTTACTGTTGGAATTCAAATAGGATGGAAATACAACCAAATATCAACCACTATCTACCAATATTTATGGCATTTAAGCTTTTTTTTGAAGATTTCTGACGTATTACTTTTTAAATTGACTTGAAATATTATTTCGATATATATATATATAGTATAAACGTATTGTTAGCCTTGCCTTATAAGTGTGGTTTAAAATAATAAAAATATTATATTTATTTATAAAATTATTTATTATTTTTTCAATATTTTTATTTGTTTTGGTTTGGCTATATTTAGAAAATTGACATTTTCCTGTAATGTCACTGCACTTCTACGAAAATCGACAGCCTCTGTGGTATGCAATCCATGGTGGAGGGTATATAAAGTTCGGCCCGCCGTCTTTACATGTTTTTTATTAATTTATCAAAAAAAAAAAACTTAAAACAAATGAGCGTTGGCACGGCAGAAGTATTGCTGGGTAACTATACCTGCATATACACATACTTACATATGCAACTCAATGAGATGCTTCTAAGATGGCAAGTGTACTTTATTACTTGGTGCGATTTTTTAAACGCAAATTCGGCAAGTGAGTTGTGCTTCTCGTTCGTTTGTGAGAATCATCTCCTTATAGAGGCCAGGTTTGATGTTGAAAAGTCGCTGCGAAGCCACCTGATTGAAACATTTAGACAGGGTGGAAATCATGATAGTGGTAGTCTGCAGCCAAGTAATAAATGTCACCATGCCATTTGTAAATAAATTTGCATTCTATTAAATATAGATGCAAAATGGTCTTGAGCCAGGGCAATATCCCAGTTCAAATTAAAATTTACTAAATATTAAGCAGTTGGGAAGCTATCTGTGTTGTTTCTATTATTTCTGTTATGTTTGTTTCATAAAGTTGATTTTTTTTTAAATAAAGCCCATTAAATCTGCTGCATTTTCAGAGTGTTTCATTTCTAAACATCAAGACCAAAATTAAAAACAATTAACTGTTCGTAATACGCAATTGTCATACATTACAAAAAAGGTAAAAGTACTCATGAAAACCTTTCAAACAAATCGGTTAATCCGATTGCGAAATACAATAATTTAAATATACACTATACACAATATACACTTTTTTGAGGAAATTGCAATGTCTATAACACTGCAAACAAAATTTTAAGTTTTTTTTACCTAAGACACGTGTACAATCTTTTTTAAAGAATAATATTTTATATATATATTTTCGGGAAAAATCGGAGCGATGTGGATTTTGTTTGGTCCGTTTGCCATGGAATGACTCATATATTGTGTGTTAACCATTTCTATTTTTTTCGAAATCAATC
Organism: Polietes domitor; assembly: GCA_947397865.1. Lineage (NCBI taxonomy): Eukaryota > Metazoa > Arthropoda > Insecta > Diptera > Muscidae > Polietes > Polietes domitor. The sequence goes on along the minus strand of OX377620.1, from coordinate 161,362,767 downwards.
AAGCATGTACCAAATTTCTACAATATTCCTTCTAGTTTTGGCCACTCGTTGTATGTAACCGTGACACTGTAGCGATGTGTTAAATACGGAGCCGCCGATGAAAAGATTAGAGTTGTCTATAAAAATTTATTTTCAAAATGAAAAAGGTGAATAAAACATGAATCCAACTTTGCAGTCCGTTTGAACATCATTGGTCGCTTTCTGGAGAAATACCCGACTAATACCGCTAGTTCTGTTTTTTGAATACGAGGACAGTTCAATAAGTAGTCGACATCGCACATCGAGGGTATAGCTTATTTACCATCATATTTTCATGGAACGAAATAAATCGATTCACGAAAATGAAATGAATCGATTGAACAATGTTAATTATTTACTTATTTCCAAAGTCAATTCTCTTTAGGCCATTGCCGAAGAAAATCATTCAGTTTGTAAAACTTTTCAATCTACCATCGTATTTATTTTGTTTACAATTTGTATTTATTCATTTAATTCGTTTAATACGTTGCATTCTTACGGCAAGTATTTATTATCTGACGCCGCCTATTTTTGTGCACAAATTTGATAAGAAATCTCAAATATATGTACATTGTATACATACATATGTATGTATGTATGTGCTTGTTTTCAAGTAGGTTGTTGTCATATATATGTATATTTCGTTTTAAATATTTGAATCTGTAAAAAACATGCGACGTTGTAATATTACTAAAGTCAAGTGTATTCCCCAAAGGCGAACAGCCTTGATTTGTTTTAAACAGATAGGATTGTTGTAAGTATTCAATTAAAAGTTTATTGGAAATTTTTGATAAATAATATATCACAAATACCAGGTAATACCAGGTGTGTTCATAGCGTGTATTAACTTTTCGGGCGGAATTATCGCAAGCGGCCAAATAGAAATTTGACAGGATAAGGGAATTATTGAAATAAAATTAAATATTGTTAACGTAGTAAACGAATCCTTGCCAAAAATTGGCAATATGTTTACATAGCAATTGTTTACTTGAGGCTATATATGGGGCATTCCACGACAAATCGCACAGTTAAAAAATATGTTTTTGATTTCCTCAATTTTTTTTATATTTTTTAGTACCAATTACCTCCAGGTATATTTTGAGGTTTTCTTGATTATTCGTTAAAAAGATATGAACTTCTTTTTCAGTCTTTTGCTCATAACTTCTTCAATAACGGTCCGAATTGGATATTCTTTTTGTAATATTTTTGTTTTTTTTAGTGCTTTTCAGAAAAAATATTAAAAAAAATATTCACAACGTTTTTGTTTACAAATTTTTATACCCTCCACCTCCAGGATGGGGGTATACTAACTTTGTCATTCCGTTTGTAACACCTTGAAATATCGACCTGAGACCCTATAAAGTATATATATTCTTGATCGTCATAAAATTCTAAGACGATCTAGCCATGTCCGTCCGTCCGTCTGTTCGTCTGTCCGTCTGTTGAAAGCACGCTAGCATCTAAAGGAAAGGAGCTAGAACGTTCAAATTTTCCATAAATGCGTTTTATAGTCGTAGATCGGTTGGGATTGAAATGGGGCGAAATCGGCCCAAAGGGAAACATTTTTCCCTCACAAGGACTAAAAATACCCATAATGATGTTTTTTGAATATGTCTGTTTATATTTGCTTGATATTTGGTATGCGCATTCCCCTTATAGCAAAAACGTGCACCATAAAGTGATTCTTATTTGAAGGGGGTGAAATGGGACAAAAAAGGGATAAAAATGGTACATATTAAACGACAACAGCTAGAAACACGAAATTCGGTGTGTACATTCCTCTAATTGAGTAGATACATAATATAAAAGTATTTTTCCAAATTCGTACTTTTAAGGGGTAAAATAGGAATAGAGGGATAAAAATGGTACCAACAAAAACGGCTGTACCTAGAATAATGAAATTCGGTGTATACATTCCTCTGATTGCATAGATAAGTATAATACACGGATTTTTCAAAATTCGTACTTTTTGGGGTTAAAATGAAAAAAAAGATATTTAAAAAATTTTATCGTTAACGAAAAGTAATATCTCGTTTTTTTGTTTATTAATACTCAAAGTATACCAGGAGTTTTTTTAAATGGGTACTAATAAATATTAAACAAATGGAGGAAAAAAATATTTTTTTTTTTGAACTGTCCGATTTGTCGTGGAATATGAATATTTAAAAAACAATGTACACATTTTTTACGTCTTTTCAAACAGCATAATAAAATAATATAAAGATTTCAAACTATTTTATAACAAAAAATTTCGCAGCCTTAAAGGTGTGGGCATCTAAAAGACAGTGAAAGTTACCTGTCACGGCTTTCGTTTTATTAGCGACGGACATTAATTTATGATAGAATCTTCGGTTAGTCAAACTTAAATATTTATATTTATTTAAACTGAGAAAAATTCTAGTAAATCATGAACATTTTTACTTAAACGGTGGAATATTTTACTTGATATATGGACAAAGTGAACTTAAACTTCAATATAGATTCAGATTTCATTGATTCCTATAAACTTAAACATTAGAATATAACATTTGTCGACAGTCCATATTACACATAAAGCAGACGATATGCGTCTGAAACTATAAGTGAAATGGAGTTAATTGGCGTTTTTAATTTTTATATTTCCTCATCCTGTTGCACCTTAAAAGGACTATAAAGTTACAAAGGATACAATTTTCCAAAAATTATTTTAGATATCTTTTGCTATAGGTGTAAATGCCGCATAATAAAAGAGAATAGGTGCTAAAAATACTTGAAATTTTAAGCTTCCATCTACTTTAGTTTAGCATTCATAACCATTTCAAGATTTCCCTCTTAAAAAGTAAAATATGAATAAACTAAGGAGTAAATTTAAAAATGGTTGTTAATGCTAATACAGATAAAAGCAAGACATTTAAAGTATTTTTAACAGATATTCTCCTCTTTAATTTGACACTAATACCGTTATCATTATTATTTTTATTTTTTTTTTTGAAAAAATTGTATCCTTTTGAACTTTGAAGTTCTCTGAAAGGGCAACAGGATGAGGAAAAAAACTGTCAATTTCTCAATGTCAGACTAACTCAATTTGAACCATGGAAAGATACACAATCGAGCAACGCGCTAAAGTTATTCAGGCTTATTATGAAAATTGGCGTTCAAATCAAAATGCATATCGTGCACTTCGTGATTTTTTCGGTCAATTTGATAGATGAGGCACATTTTCACTTCAGTGGATTCGTCAATAAGCAGAATTGTCGCATTTGGGCGAATGATAATCCCAGAATGATTGTCGAAAAACTAATGCACCCACAAAGAGTGACTGTTTGGTGCGGTTTATGGGCTGGCGGCATCATCGGGCCGTATTTTTTCCAAAATGAGGCCGGTCAGACAGTTACTGTGAATGGTCTTCGCTATCGTGAGATTTTTTTTTTTAATTTATTTATATTACAACTGAGTTAGACTCATTTAGTAATTTTACATTAGTAATAAGTTAATGTTTAACACTAATAATTTAACATTAGCAATAAAATTTGTTGAGATATAATACATTAATTACACTCTTATATAAAATATTTGTATCTAATTAGTTTGCTAAGTCGATTGGAATAGTTCTCAGCAGTCTTCTTGGTGCATCATAATTGCGGACGATATCTCTCAAATCTTGATTTACATGTTCCTGTAATTTATTGGCATGTTTCCTAGCGTTGATTGATATTTCGTCCACGATTGTGTTCACTCTTAGATCTCTGTGTAAATCACTATTTCTAATGTACCACGGAGCATTCACAATGGTGCGTAAAATCATATTTTGCGTCTTTTGTAATTTTTCCACTTCTTTTTTAGCTGCACAGCCCCAGAGCTGGATGCCATAAGTCCATATTGGCTTTATAGTTTGGTTATAAAGAAGCAATTTGTTTTTAATAGATACCCTACTGTCCACTAGAACCAGTAAATCTGACTGAATTTTAGCTTAATTTCCTTATTTTTTATCTTGATATGTTCTTTCCATTTGAGTTTAGTATCAAGGTTCATTCCCAAGTATTTCGCATTGTTAGAATATGGTATTTGTGTTTCATTTATCAGCAGTGGTGAATGTGATGTACGCTTATTAGTAAATGTAATGTGGATGGACTTGTTTTCATTTATTTGCATTCTCCATTTGTTGATCCAGTTAATTATTGCGTTTAATGTTTGTTGAAGATGGCTAGTAGCTTCTGTTTCTGTTTTTGCAGTAGTAAGGATGGCCGTGTCATCTGCAAAGGTGGCAATTGTTGCATTGGTAAAAATCGGAATATCTCTCGTATATAGCAGATATAATATAGGGCCAAGAACACTGCCTTGCGGAACACCTGCGTTTATTGGTTTTAGGCTAGAATAGTCATTATCAAGCTTTACACGAAAATTGCGGTGGCTTAGGTATGAATATAGAATTTCATAGAATTGTTTAGGGAGATCGTTATATAGCTTGTATAGCAAGCCTTGGTGCCAAACTTTATCAAACGCCTGACCAATATCAAGAAAGACAGCTGAACATACTTCTTTGTTTTCAAATGCTTTTCCGGCAACATCGACGATCCTGTGAACTTGTTGAATTGTGGAATGCTGACTTCTGAATCCAAATTGGTGACTAGGAATCAGTTGTCTTCTTTCTATTATTGGCTATCGTGAGATGATAACGAACTTTTTATGGCTCGAATTGGAAGATATGGATGTGGACGATATGTGTTTTAAACAGGACGGCGCCACTTGCCACACAGCTAACGAAACAATGGCTCTTTTGCGCGACAAATTCAAAGACCGTGTTATCTCACGCGGTGACACCGTTGGACTTCTTTCTTTGGGGTTATTTGAAAGAAAAGGTGTACGTCGATAAGCCATCAACAATTCAAGAGCTAAAGGATGAGATAATTCGTCATATTAACGGCATAGAATCTAAATCATGCCTCAGCGTCATCGAAAATTTGGACCATCGTATGGAGGTGTGCCGCCGAGGTTGCGGCGGCCATTTGGCCGATACCAATATTATCATGATAAAAAGAAATGACAATAATTTCCTAAATAATTTGTGTTTTATTCAAAATCAACATCGGCCTTTAAAATTTAACCACCCTTTATAAATCTGAACCGATCTGACCTAATTTTAAGACAATCTGATCAAATATTTGGTTTCTAGAGCGGAAAAAGTCAAATTGGGAGCGAAATTTGTATGGGAGCTATATATAAATTTGAACCGATCTAAAACATTTTCATCACAGGTGTTTCTAGTTGAAATATACGATGTTTTGCCAATATTGAAAAAAATATGTTAAAATGTGGTATCTAGAGTGAAAGGAGTCAAATCGGGAGTGAAATTCTTATGGGGGTTATATCTAAATCTGAACCGATTTTCTTCAAATTAAATAGCGTTCGTCCTTATCCCGAAAAACCTCGTTGTGCAAGTTTCATTTGGTGCTGGCTACAATTGCGACCTGCACTTTGATTATAGATGGACGGACAGACGGGCGTGGCTAAATCGATTCAAAAAGTGATTCTAAGTCGGTCGGTATAATTAACAATGGGTCTGTCTCACTTCCTTTTGGGTGATACAAACAAATGTACAAAAACATAATACTCTCGTGGAGTGTATAAATACTGTTTGCAATACTTAAAAGCTAGAAAGTTATTTATTATCTCCTGTTATAAAACAAGAGCCTATCATCCTCAAAGATAGAATACTGACCGGCGGTGTGTAGTTGTCCGTCGTTAGTCTCTGCAGTCTATTGTCATACAGAAGACTGTCGTTAACCAGTCCGATTTCTAGAAAGAAAGCCTTTTCTCATCAATCCCATCAATCATTGGTTGATATGTATCATGCGGATGTCTACCGGGCTGAGAGCCCAGGCAGGACACCAGAATTCTCTTTTCCCAGATTCGAAGTCTTTCCATTTGGTGGGAAGAAATCCCATACCAAACTGGAGAGGCGTAATGATCTGTGTGTAGATCAATAGTTTATTTCTAACATCTAGAACACCCGTACATCATAAAACGTGCAGATAGCTCCAGAAAACAGTTTTCATATGGTGAATGTGCCTTTTAGAATTCAAATTTACCTTACTTCCATATAATAATATTCCAACTATTTAAGAAGTAAGTCTCGGCAAATGAACGAGAATTGCTTCTTAGATTACTACTAAAGTATTCTATAAACACATTGAAGTGATTTTTTATAAATTCAATAATACTTGAATGTATGAAGTATTTGACATAAGTCTAAGTAAACCTAACCTAATTTTAGATAAAAAACATTTTTAATTAAAATATTCTAAAAGGAATTATTACGGATATACACTCTTGATATCAAATGGGGTTTGTAGATCTTGAAAAGGTTGTGAGCCTAGCATAGTTTGCAACTCATAATTTTCTTTCGTAAAACGTAGTCACGTTCTTTTCTACTAGATTCAAAGAAATGTTTTAAAGTAAATTTACTACCCAATTTTTAGTAAAAACTAACTAACTATTCAGACGTTGAATTAAGGATACTATTCTCATACTTAGTTAATTTTCATACATTAAAGAAATATTTAACTAAACTGGAGTAAATTTGTTGAACTAATTTCTGGAGTATAGATTTAAATCCGATAATTTTCTGAGTATTCTTTCCTGTTTTTGGGTTCACTTTACCCTGAGTGCAGATATACAAACATGTCAGTCAATGGTGGCGATAATAGCAATTGATTGTATAACCTTTTCAATAAGCAACATCGTAGCAAGTTTTATGGCCACCCCCGCACCAGTGATTTGTGGGTTACTACAATAAAAATATATAAATTCTAGCAAAAAAGTGTGCTATTTACTGATAAAAAGAGGAAATTTGCCAAGACGCCGCAAAGTGCGACAAAACTGGCAAAAAACAGAGATAAATCGCTAACACGTGAACACAGATAAGAAACACCGCTTCTCTTCACACGCGGATAATGAAGATAAAACTCTGCAGTATTGTTCCCTACACTGAACTGAAAGTGAACAACATTTATTTTTGGCAAAATAAGAAAGTTGTTTGAAAATAATATTTGTTGGTAGCAGCACATTTGTTATCACAAATAATAAATAATTCGGTTCGGTTTGGTTGACTTGGCTTCTTAATTAACATTTGATTGCAAATAACCACAATGACGAACTTCAAGTAGCAAATAATATTAAATGCTTAAGTAAATATTTGCAAAATAAATTGAAAATGAAAACGAAGAATTTCTGTTTTATTTAATTTAGCTCTTGCGGCGCCACGAAACGTATCCATATTTAGTATTTGCCCAGCCAACATTAATATGCGATTATTTAATGGCGAGGAGTGGGAGATATAAATAATAAAAACTACGGCCACTGATTACGTTCACGCCATTGTGTAAATTATGCCTTATTGAAATGAAAGTAAGACCGACATGTTTTTTTGGTTTACAGAACATGCTTTGAACATGATGCTAGTAATATTAGGCCTGTTCGAATGGGCTCACTCAACAAGAAAGTAGTTTCATACTCTCTTAGTTGTTCTGCCAGATCTTTCTTCATGATCCATTTAAGTACAACAATGTTGCCACCTTATCTAGTCTCTTAATTGTATGCTATTAAGCCCAATTATTCAAGTAAATTTTTATTCAGTCTGAGGAATATTTTACTGAAATTTTGTCAAACCAAGTTCATAAATTTTTCCTCAGACTAACTAAACATTTACTTATCCCGGCGAAAACTTTTCTCTAGCCAAGTTGTGAGGGATATTTTTTTTGATATAAGGAAAAAAGAATTTAAATAAGTTAAATTGAATAAAAAACAAGTAAAAACGGCGTTAAGTTCGGCCGGGCCGAACTTTATATACCCTCCACCATGGATTGCATTCCACAGAGGTTGTCGGCTTTCGTAGAAGTGCAGTAATATTGCAGGAAAATATAAATTTTTTAATATAGCCAAACCAAAACAAATACAAATATTGAAAAATTAATTTTATAAATAAATATAATATTTTAATTATTTCAAGCCACGCTTATAAGGTAATGCTACCAATAACTGAATTCAAAAAATAAATATTCTTATATTTATATTTTCAAAAATATTTTCAAAGCTATAAATACTGGTAGATAGTGGGTGCAACAGTTGGTTGTATTTCCATTCTATTTGAATTCCAAAAGTACAAATTTTGAAAATCCATTATCAGACGTACATAGTGCATGATTCATGATTCAATCAATTTTTGCCGTAAAAGAAAAAGTACGAATTTGGAAAAAAACTTTTTATTTTGCGTGTCTATGCAGTCAGAGGAATGTATACACCGCGCCCATTTGGTTGGTACCATTTTTACCCCCTTGATGTTTCTACGCAATTTGAATTTTATCATTCTAGCTGTAGTCGTTTAGTTGGTACTATTTTTATCTCTCTGTACCATTGTATCCCTTGAAAGTACTAATTTCGAAAAATTCGTCTATTTTCCGTGTCTACGCAGTCAGAGGAATGTATACTCCGAATTTCATGACTCTAGCTGCGGTCATTTGATTGGTACTATTTTTATCCCCTTTTTTCATTTTAACCCCAAAAAGTACGAATTTCGAAAAATCAGTTTATTTTCCGTGTCTACACACTCAGAGGAATGTATACTTCGAATTTCATGACGCTAGCTGCGGTCATTTGGTTGGTACTATTTTTATCCCCTTTTTCTATTTTGGCCCCAAAAAGTACGAATTTTGAAAAATCCGTGTATTTTACTTATCTATGCAAACAGAGGAATGTATACACCGAATTTCATTATTCTAGGTACAGCCGTTTGGTTGGTACCATTTTTATCCCTCTATTCCTATTTTACCCCTTAAAAGTACGAATTTGGAAAAAGTACTTTTATATTATGTATCTACTCAATTAGAGGAATGTACACACCGTGTTTCTAGCTGTTGTCGTTTAATATGTACCATTTTATCCCTTTTTTGCCCCATTTCACCCCCTACAAATAAGAATCACTTTATGGTGCACGTTTTTCTATAAGGGGAATGCGCATACCAAATATCAAGCAAATATAAACAGACATATTCAAAAAACATGCTTAAATACGCTAAAATATTAGGGATTATTATGGGTATTTTTAGTCCTTGTGAGGGAAAAATTTTTCCCTTTGGGCCGATTTCGCCCTTATTTCAATCCCAACCGATCTACGACTATAAGACGCATTTATGGAAAATTTGAACGTTCTAGCTCCTTTCGTTTAGATGCTAGCGTGCTTTCAACAGACGGACGGACGGACATGGCTAGATCGTCTTAGAATTTTATGACGATCAAGAATATATATACTTTATAGGGTCTCAGGTCGATATTTCAAGGTGTTACAAACGGAATGACAAAGTTAGTATACCCCCAACCTGGAGGTGGAGGGTATAATAAGGAAACTACTTCAAATAAACTATTTTGTTTGCAACCTGAAAAAATTCTGTTACTTCAAGATTGCTAAAAGAAGGCTTCACAGTGACTGTTTAGAATAATATTAGAAGTATTTAATAAATAAGCTTAGCCAAGTATTTTGTACGGTTTTTTTTTCGCGAGCGGAAAATAACCACATCTACCAGTGTCAATCAGTCAGTGTTACCATTGTGCGACTAAAGTTGTAATTCACATTATTAATAGAAATTTTGTAGAAAAATCGCTGTGATGCCTCCTGAAGATGGTCGTTTCGCGGCGAAAATCTTAAAGCCAAGTAATAAATGTCAACATACCATTTTTGTAAATAAATTTGCGTTCTATACACTTGAACCAGATACGTCTGAAACTATGGGTGAAATGGAGTTAGTTGGAGTTGGTTTTTATTTCCTCATCATGTAGTCCTAAAAAGGACTACAGAGTTACAAATGATATAAAGGATTAAAGAAGAGAATATGTGCTAAAAATACCTCAAATTACTAGCTTCTATCTGTATTAGTTTAGCATTAAAAACATTTCATGTTTTCCATCTGTAAAAGTAAAAAATGAGTAAACTAAATAATATAGTTGTTAATACTAAACCAATGTAGAAAGCAGCATGATATTTGAAGTATTTCTAACAGATACTCTCCTCTTTGATTTGAGACTAATACCGTTATTATAATAAGTACTTAAAATAATTTTTGAAAAATTATATCTTTTGAAACTTTGTAGTCATGTGAAGGGGGCAACATGATGAGGAAATGAAAAACTAAAAACGTCAATTAACTTCATTTTTTCTATAGTTTTATATGTATGTATATCATCCGGTTCAAGAAAGTATATAATTTTAAAATAAATTCGACTTATATCATGTTTTCATAAAGATCAGCAATTTCTTAAAAAATCTTACAAATGGTACAACTTTTACAACCTATTCCAATCCCATGATCATTAATGAAAAATAAACTATACAATAGATTGCAATTAAAAATAGATGATCGGATTCCATGTAATGAACTTTTACAAAAATACAGAAACTAATTTAAAAAATTACATATTATACAAAGAGATGGTTAGTCATTTTTTAATGTTTTAGTCTATTTTTGTTTCGTTTGATTTTGCTTTGTTTATATAAAACCCTTGAAGAAAAATGTTGTACATTTTTGTGAAAATCTGACTTTTTTCCGACTTTTGAAAAACGACTTTTTGTACAACTTTTTCAAAATTACCGGCGGTAACCCTGTTTCCAATGTCAATAATTTTGTCTCAATATTAGTTTGAGGATATTCCTTTTATGGCAAACTTCTAAAGATTCAAGGAAAAGTTGATTTTTAATATGATATTGTTCTACGTCAATTTTCCACAGTTTTTAATTTCACTTTTTGTATCTCAAAAACGCGAATTGTTAGGACAATTTTGATGTCATATTCGGCACTATTCAGGGCACTGAAGTCTTTCGAAATTGATTCCAGACTTTCGTGTTTAGCAATTGACTTGCCCTGTGGAATATTTTGGTCCATTTTGGCCGATTTTTTTTTTAATATTTTTAATGACACTCGCCGGTGTGAATATCTCAAAAACTACAACTTTGCCTTACTGAAATAGAAAATCACTTTGAAACAGAATTATAATTTCTGAACCAATTATCATCCCACTCTGAAATTTTGATATTTTGTAGAGAAGAAAATATGGTAATACAAAAAATTAGAAAATTAAAGATATGTTTTTCAGAATACAAATTTTCTTTTATATTCATAAGGAGGAGACAACAGTGACGCATTTACTATAGCGCCAGTGTATGATAACATCTGGCAAGGCTGTATTTCATTTTCAGTACTGGCAGCAGTATTGGCGCTGTACTGCTTACATTATTTGCGCTCATATGTAAAACTATTTTAAAAGCTTGTTGAACTAATGTCACATTTTTATGTGTATTATTTTCAGACTATGGATATTAACAATCTTATTCATATATCAGATGATGGTTTTTAAATATGCAGTCCCCAATATCACAGTTTCTGCATTCGACTACAAATATACAAATCAGAAATCGCCGACATTTACCTAATTCAAAGAAATCTGCATATATTTCACAGCGATATAATATCATCAAATAACATTTCCTTAATATTTAAACTAAATAAAAAATTAAAATATTCAGTGGGAAAAGTGATAGTAGGGTCGTCTGAATGGACAGTTACATTTTCTTTTATAAATATAAATGGACACAACATTACTGTTACTAATCCAGATATTATATAAATAAGAAGGGAATTTAGTATTGGCAAAAAAAGGTTGTAATTTTATCGTGCCCAATTGAGTACATTCCTCTCGTTGAAAGCTACAAAAATAAATAACATTTTAACGGGTCAAATGGAACGAAAAAGGGATAAGAATAGTACCATGATACGATAGCAGCTATAAACATGAAATTTGAAATCCACATCCTTCTAATTGCGAAGATACGTAAAATAGATGGATTTTCAAAACTCGTACTTTTAAGGGATACAATTGGAAAAGATGGATAAATACCAGGTACAAGTTGAAATCATGAATACTTTGAGGCGTAAGATGGGATGAAAGGAGATCAAAGTGGTACCAACCAGAAGGCTGCAGCTAGAATAGTGAAATTCGGTGTATACATTCCACTGATTGCGTAGACGACAAAAATAAATATATCGTTTGATATTCGAACATTTAGGATCAAAATGGGATAAAAACAAGTAAAAAGTATATACCCTCCACCATGGATTGCATTCCACAGAGGTGTTTTCGTAGAAGTGCAATAATATTACAGGCAAATATAATTTTTTTAATATAGCCAAACCAAAACAAATACAAATATTGAAAAAATAATTTTATAAATAAATATAAAATATTTATTATTTCAAACCACGCTTATAAGGCAAGGCTACCAATACGTAAAATATTGAAAAAATAATTTTATAAATAAATATAAAATATTTATTATTTCAAACTACGCTTATAAGGCAAGGCTACCAATACGTCAAATATTGAAAAAATAATTTTATAAATAAATATAAAATATTTATTATTTCAAACCACGCTTATAAGGCAAGGCTACCAATACGTCAATTCAAAAAATAAATATTCTTATAAAGGGTGTTTTTTATTGGGGTATAGAACTTTAAGTTGGCATCACTTTTTTAACTGGCGACCATTTTGTCAGCTGTCAAGTGATTAATATTTAGTTTGGTTTGCCATTTCATCATGAACAGGTTGACAAAAGAACAACGCTTGCAAATCGTGCAAATTTATTTCGAAAGTAATGGTTCAGTTCGCGAAGTTCACCATTTTATGGTCGACATAATCGTCCATCAGAGCAATTAATTCGGTTAACCATGGATCATTTTCGCACTATGTTTACTCTATGTGATAATACGCATCCGCAGAGACGTCGAACAGTGCGCACCGAAGAAACAATTGCCGCTGTAGAGCAAAGTGTTGAAGAGGACCCGAATGAATCGATTCGCCACCGTGCACAGCAATTGGAGCTGCACAGCAATTGGAGAAAGTGGTTGAAAATTTGACCTGTAGGATTGGCTATATTCGAGCCAGCCGTGGCGGCCACATGCGCGAAATCATATTTAAACATTAATGGCATAAAATTATCCTTCCAATAAAGCCAAATTGATGGACATTAAAACGATTTTCTTGTGTTTTATTTCAATTCGAAGTTCTATACCTCAATAAAAAACACCCTATATTTATATTTTCAAAAACCTTAAATACCATAAATATTGGTAGATAGTGGGTGCTACAGTTGGTTGTATTTCCATTCTATTTTAATTCCAAAACTACAAATTTTGAAAATTCATTATCAGACGTACATAGAGCAAAATAACATAACTTCATGATTCAACCAATTTTTGCCGTAAAAAAAAGTACGAATTTGGAAAAAAACTTTTAATTTTACGAGTCTATACAGTCAGAGGAATGTATACACCGAATTCCATGATTCCATTTGGTTGGTACAATTTTTACCCCCTTGTCTACGCAGTTAAAGGAATGTATACTCCGAATTTCATGAATCTAGCTGCGATAATTTGATTGGTACTATTTTTATCCCCTTTTTTCATTTTAACCCCAAAAAGTATTTTAAGTGTCTACGCAATCAGATGAATGTATACACCGAATTTCATTATTCTAGGTGTAGCCGTTTGGTTGGTACAATTTTTATCCCTCCGTACCCATTGTATACCTTGAAAGTACGAATTTGGAAAAACCCTTTAATTTTTCATGTCTACGTAGCCAAAGGGATGTATACTCCGAATTTCATGCCTCTAGCTGCGGTCATTTGGTTAGTACTATTTTTATCCCCTTTTTCTATGTTGACCCCAAAAAGTACAAATTTCGAAAAATCTGTTTATTTTCCGTGTTTACACAGTCAGAGGAATGTATACTCCGAATTTCATGACTCTAGCTTCGGTCATTTGATTGGTACTATTTTTATCCCCTTTTTTGACCCCAAAATGTACAAATTTTGAAAATCCGTGTATTTTACTTGTCTATGCAATCAGAGGAACGTATACACCGAATTTCATTATTCTAGGTACAGCAGTTTGGTTGGTACCATTTTTATCCCTCTAGTCCCATTTTACCCCTTAAAAGTACGAATTTGGAAAAAATACTTTTATATTATGTATCTACTCAATTAGAGGAATGTACACACCGAATTTCGTGTTTCTAGCTGTTATCGTTCAATATGTACCATTTTTATCCCTTTTACAAATAAGAATCACTTTATGGTGCACGTTTTTGCTACAAGTGGAATGCGCATACCAAAAATCAAGCCAATATAAACAGACATATTCAAAAACATGCTTAACTACGCTAAAATATTAGGGATTATTATGGGTATTTTTAGTCCTTGTGAGGGAAAAATTTTTCCCTTTGGGCCGATTTCGCCCCGTTTCAATCCCAACCGATCTACGACTATAAGACGCATTTATGGAAAATTTGAACGTTCTAGCTCCTTTTGTTTAGATGCTAGCGTGCTTTCAACAGACGGACGGACATGGCTAGATCGTCTTAGAATTTTATGACGATCAAGAATATATATACTTTATAGGGTCTCAGGTCGATATTTCAAGGTGTTACAAACGGAATGACAAAGTTAGCATACCCATATCCTGGAGGTGGAGGGTATACAAATGGGATTTGTACCAATCAAGCGACTGTAGCTGGAATCATGAAATTCAGTGTTCGTCTGACTGCGTAGACACGCAAAAAGGTTTTTCCAAATTCGTACTTTTAGGTCTAAATGATTAAAGGAATAAAAATGGTAGCTAGGAAATGGCTGTAGCTAGAATCTTGACGCGAAACATAATGGATCTTCAGTATTTGTACTTTTCGTATCAAAATGGTACAGACATTATGACTGTGCAACCTTCGGCCCTGAGGGAATGAATGAATAATGAAGCTTCACAATTTATTTAAAACAGTGCACATAAGTATGTAAATATAGTAATAAATAAATATAGTAATGTGCAAAAAATATCACAAATTTCCTAGAATGGTACCACACTTCTATGTAAAGTCGATAGCCTGTAATCAGCCGTAATACTGAGGATTGCATTCCGTGGTTATGGGTATATTAGATTCGACCCGGCCGAACTTAACGCCGTAACGGAGAGCATGTCATGATATTTCTCTAATTAAAAATCATTTGGCACGATAGGGGATAATCTTATCGGGTATTAACCATACAATTAATTAAGTGGTTTGTGGCTTTGCTAATTAAAAATTTTATTCACGGACATCAATAATACAACTCTTTGAGATATATGTATACTATTTTTTTTTATAAATTTCTATAAATTTCACAATATATATCTATCAAATACACAACACGTTTTATACATTTTAAATCCATCAACAAGAAAGTAAACAATGAGATGAGTTTGATTGCAATCAAATTGTAATCAGCTGATCGCGTGACACAGCCTTGTTTATTGTGCCATTAATATGGCGTTGCAGACGGAATTAATGTAGCAACATCCTGTTGAGACGTTTTTAAAGCGGTTGCGTGCAAAATATTAGAGCGTTTGATGAGTCTTTTATCTTAAGTCATGTTCGGATATGCTGGCAAAATCAATATATTTGGGATTTTGCCAAGAAATCTAGTAAAATTTGTAAGATTCACGAATTTTTACTAAACTTGAGCAGCAATTTTGTAGTATAAATTCAAATTGTAATTAAAAAAGCACAAATTTAAATTCAAGCTCTATTCATTTGAAAATCGCACGATTTCATTTGATATTCAAAGCACGTAAATTAACTTCAATTGATCATTGCTAGAATCACAATTGCAACAGTTGTTGTGACAGATACAATTTGTCATAATTGAAACTAAATTTATGATCAACCGTTGAACTGTACAAATAAAACTTATCGCACTGCCCTCGTAGTACTGAGCTAATATTTGAGCCTTGGAAATTTCCATTTGTTGCGACCTTAGCTGGCGTCTGAAAACACATTGCCTGTTTAGCAGCAGGCTGGCTTGTTATAACGCTCACTAGTAAATGTACTTGGAAAACAAGTTTAAGTTTCAATGATTTTTGGCAAAGAACCGTTCGCAATAGATTTGCACGTCGTTGTGCTTGTTAACATGGCCAACCAGCCAGCCAGCCAGCCCCATGAGATTGGCCAATTAGATAATTTCACTTCATTATATTTTTGGCGTTGCAAATATTTTGGGTTAGTTCTGACTGTGTTTCCGCTGTTGCCGCCACTGGTCGGTTGGGAAATTAAAACAACATTTCAGTCGGTGTTTTGCGAGACGAATTGGCTGCGATATGTAAGAAATAAACAAAAAATGAGGTTAAAGGTCAAGGCAAAAGACGGCAGAATAATTATCACGAATATAATGCCTGTTAATTAAAGGACAGGAATAATGAATATGAATTACGAATTGCGGGAGGAGAATGCCTACACGAGTTTTCCTAATGCAAATTTATGACGAAAGCTCAGGGTGTAGAGGTGGCGTAAGTTATTTACACTTCAATATCAATTAAGGTGTCCCGACAAATTAAAGGAAAAAATCGAAGACAGTAAAAAGTCTTCTTTGAGAACAGCTAATATGTTGAATGAGAAAACAAGTAAGGAAAGGCTAAAGTCGGGCGGGCCGACTATATAATACCCAACACCACGGATGGACTTTCTATCTCATTACAATTCAATTCGGTAAAAAAGTGAAATCGGGAAGGATACATCCTGTAAATTTATGTGTTTGGCAAAAAATGTTAAATCGGAAAGGACATTTGTATGGGGGTATATTGAACCCTGGAACGATGTGTCCCGCTTTCACCATATATGTTTATTGGTGAAATATAATATGTAAAGTTTGACCAAAATAGGTTAAACATTCGGGATCAACATTTGTATGAGGGCTATATCTAAATCTGAACCGATCTTACCCACTTTCACCATAGGTTTTTTAGTTGGATTATTAGATGTTGTGCCAATTTTAAAGAAAAACGGGTACAATATGTGGATTTTAGAGGGGAAAAAGTCAAATCGGGAGCGACATTTGTATGTGGGCTATATCTAAATCTGAACCGATCATACCCACTTTCAGCATAGTGGGTATGATCGGTTCATTTATAAAATGTTGTGCCAAATTTAAAGAAAATCGGGTACAAGATGTGGTTTCTATAGCGGAAAAAATGAAATAGGGAGCGACATTTGTATGGGGGCTATATCTAAATCTGAACCGATCTTACCCACTTTCAGAATAGGTGTTTCTAATTCGATTATAAAATGTTGTGCCAAATTTAAAGAAAATCGGGTACAATATGTGGTTTCTAAAGCGGAAAAAGTGAAATCGGGAGCGACATTTGTATGGGGGCTATATCTAAATCTGAACCGATCTTACCCACTTTCAGCATAGGTGTTTCTAATTCGATTATAAAATGTTGTGCCAAATTTAAAGAAAATCGGGTACAATATGTGGTTTCTAAAGCGGAAAAAGTGAAATCGGGAGCGACATTTGTATGGGGGCTATATCTAAATCTGAACCGATCTAACCCGCTTTCTCCACAGGTATTTCTAGTTTGATTATAAGGTGTTAAGCCAAATTTGAAGAAAATCGGGTACTATATGTGCTTTATAGGGCGGAAAAAGTCAAATCGGGAGCGACATTTGTATGGGGGCTATATATAAATCTGAACCGATTTTTTCCAAATTCAATACCGATGATCCTTAGCCAGAAAAAATAACTTCTGCCAAGTTTCATGACAATCGGACAACAAGTGCGACCTGTAGAGTGCGAACAAGCTTAGATGGACAGCAGACGGACAGTCAGACATCGTTAAATCGACTCAGCTGGTGATTCTAAGCTGATCGGTATACTTAAAGGTGGTTCTAGCTCGATTATTTCTTGGTGTTACAAACATTTGGCGCAAAACTAACTTATAATACCCTAGTCCACGAAGTGGTGTAGGGTATACAAATTATTCTTAAATTTGTTGGGTAAATGTGCTTAATTTCACCTTCTACGATTGCAGCGTTGAGGGAACTCATCAGTCTCCGCATGACTGATGAGTTCCCTTAATGTTTATTTTACTGCAAGGGATACGCAGCTATTGTTTTACAGGATTACGATAAGCTGGTTAATGAAAATACATGTCCGTCAGTCTGTTTAGAGCACACTACCATTTAAACGAAGGGAGCTATATTTTCTAAGAAATAATAAATGTCTTATAGATATAGGTCGGGTGGGATTGCAAATAAGCGAAATTTGTACAGAGGGAAACAAAATCACTAACAAGGACTTCAGTCCTCAGTACCCCCTGATATTTAGAGTTTTTAAGTAATTTTTTGAAGATTTTTTTTGTGTCTCTCATTTATTTGATATTTGGTACGTACACAGTAAAAAATTTTTGGATCAACACATGGAATTCATTTAATTTTCATCGTTTCTTTTATTATATCCTACACCACTTCGTGGACTAGGGTATTATAAGTTAGTTTCACGCCAAATGTTTGTAACACCAAGAAATAATTGAGCTAGACCCACCTTTAAGTATACGGATAGGCTTAAAATCACCAGCTGAATCGATTTACCGATGTCTGTCTGTCCGTCTGCTGTCCATCTAAGCTTGTTCGCGCTCTACAGGTCGCAATTGTTGTCCGATTGTCATGAAACTTGGCAGAAGTTATTTTTTCTCGCCAATGACCATCGGTATTGAATTTGGAGGAAATCGGTTCAGATTTATATATAGCTCCCATACAAATTTCGCCCCCGATTTGACTTTTACCGCTTTAGAAACCACATATTGTATCAGATTGTCTTCAGATTTGGCAAAACATCTTATACTTAAACTAGGAACATCTATGGTGAAAATTGGTCAAATCGGTTCAGATTTAGATATAGCCCCCATACAAATGTCGCTCCCGATTTGACTTTTTCCGCTCTAGAAACCACATATTGTGCTTGATTTTCTTTAAATTTGGCACAACATCCTATAATCCAACTAGAAACACCTATGCAGAAAATGGGTAAGATCGGTTCAGATTTAGACATATCCCCCATACAAATGACGCTCCCGATTTGACTTTTTCTGCTCTAGAAACCACATATTGTACTCGATTTTCTTTAAATTTGGCACAACATCTTATAATCTTACTAGAAACACCTATGCTGAAATTGGCTAAGATCGGTTCAGATTTAGATATAGCCCCCATATAAATGTCGCTTCCGATTTGACTTTTTCCGCTTTAAATGCTACATATTGTACTCGATTTTCTCTAAATTGGGCACAACTTCTTATAATCCAACTAGAAACACCTATGCAGAAATTGGGTAAGATCGGTTCAGATTTAGCCCCCAAACAAACGACGCCCCCGATTTGACTTTTGCGCTATAGAAACCACATATTGTACCCGACTTTCTTTAAAATTGGCACAACATCTTATCCAACTAAACAAAACTACGGTGAAAGTGGGTAAAAGCGGTTCAGATTTAAATATAGCCCAAATACAAATGTTGCTCCCGAAAGTTTAGCTGATTTTGGCCAAACTATACATTTTATATTTCACCTATTTCGTTCCTGGTTTCAATATATCCTCACACAAAAAAAAACCTTCCCGTTGTCACTTTTTCACCGAATTGAATTGTATTCGGATAGAAAGTGGAGTGTATCATAGAATCGGCCCCGCCCGACTTTAGCCTTTCCTTACTTATTTTTCCATTGCATTTGTGTTTAACAACTTTTTTAATTGAATCAATTTTTAAGTTGAACTTTATCTTATGGTAGAAGCTATTGTCTTCTTACCCAAAGTGAATAATTGGACATTAAAGATAAAATACCAATTAATATAAAATAATATTTTATTTTTTTTTGAAAAATGGAAATATTTGCTTTATTTGAAGGAAGAAAAATTAGAGCATAATTTTATTAGCATGTGTTAACTTCAAAATACTGTAAAATTTTAGTTTCTTATCACATTTAAAAGTTTTTTTATTTATGCTTCTGTAAGTGTGAGCAATGAAAATATAAATAATCTTTAAAAAAATATACAACGGTGTATGTGTAAAATAATTTTTAGTATAATATTTTTGTGAGTATTGTAACACTAAGTTAACATTTCCGTGGACTAGAACTAGATTATTCCATGATATTCCAGGGGTTTGTCATATTTACGAAGTACAGCCATCACTAACCTATTAAAATAATAATAAATAATTCTGCTTCTAGCTGCTGTCGCAATACTACATTTATTAAAAATTCAAGATGAGATCTAAAATAGCGTGACGTGAAATATTCGATTGTTTGTGAATTGAAAGTGGAGTTTTAGTCTTAGTCCGTTTTCCTTTGAAATAGGAAAACCTTAAAAATTTATGCTTTTCCGACACTAAAACAAAGTGATATAACACAGTTGAAACTAAATCACAGAACTTGACTATTTGTTTAAATATTAATTACATTATTTTTATTATTCATTTAATTACCCAGCAAAAAAACTGAAGTATTTTTCCCGCTTTTAAGGAAGTTCTTTTAAACAACTTCCAACAAATCGATAATATGTTAACAACCCAACCCGTAACATTTTACGAATAGCATTTTCACAAGTGAATGAAAGCGAATTTTTAGTATGGGGTCACAGAGGTAAGGTGTCCGTTTTGCACCCAGAAGGTCTCAGTTTTTGTATTACTTTTATAAATAAACAATGTTTAGCTTTGTATAATTTTAACAATTTAAATATTTTTGCTTAGAAAATACAAATTTATTGCTCTATTAATGTACTTCAAATATTTAATTTTTTATTAATTATTAATATTACATAATGTCAGTAAAATTAAATATTTTGTTAAGTTTCCTATTGTCAGTTCTAACGAACAAAATAGTTTGCTTTAGTTATTCACCAATCACAACAGAGGATAGCAGAGATGGTGAGAGTGGCATAGTAGCAACCAGAAGGTTCCCGGTATCGGCGGATTTTTTAAAGCTGAAATGGAAACTAGTGAAAAAGTGGTTCCCTTGTAACACTTAACGTCGAGAAAATAATGAAATGAAATATGACCATATTTGACCATTATCAGCCCAAAAAGAACAAAGAAATTGGCTCAATTAAATTATATAATTGAATATCTTAAAATATTTCAATTGAAGTATGAATTTCTTTAAAACTTTCAATCATTATTTTTAATTAATAGAATATTTGTTTATTTGGAAATATTGCGCCAATATATAAAGATTTTTTTGATTGATTACAACGTACGACAGATGCTATACGTCCGAAACCATAAGCCTCCTGTTGCCTCTTAAAATACTTCAAAGTTTCTAAGTATAAAATTTTTTCAAAAAATTATTTTGAATACTTGCAATACAATATAGATGTAAGAGTCAAATAAAATAAAGAGGAGAATATCTGTTAAAAATACTTCGATTTTTTACTTTTTAAGAGGGGAAAACTAAAAAGGTTCTAAATGGTAAGCTAATACAGATAGAACTTGAATTATTTTTAACAGATATTCATACTTTAAGGGGATGAAGTAGTACAAAAACAAGTAAGCAACGGCAGTCGGCTAAACCGACTTATATATACCCTCACTCTCAGATACCATAAGCATGAAAGTTATAAGAACCTAAATTTTGAAGGTTCGTGGCACATGGTCCATGGTAAAGAGTGATTTTTTTGAGGTTAGGATTTTCATGCATTAGTATTTGACAGATCACGTGGGATTTCAGACATGGTGTCAAAGAGAAAGATGCTCAGTATGCTTTGACATTTCATCATGAATCGTCTTACAAACGAACAACGCTTGCAAATTATTGAATTTTATTATCAAAATGCGTGCTCTGTTAAGAAAGTTCATTGCGCGCTTCCATTTTATGGTCAGTTTAATCGACCCACTGAAGCGGCTATTCGGGCTATTGTGACTAAATTTCGCACCAAATTTACATTGTTGGACATTAAACCACCAACACGCTTACGTAGAGTGCGAACTGAAGAAAATATCGCAGCTGTATCGGCCAGTGTTAATGATGACCACCAATTTTCGATTCGTCGCCGTTCGCACCAATTGGGTCTCTGTTACTCAAAAACGTGGAAATGCCAAAATTGGACTAAGCGGATGGACCACCTAAGACGCAGCCGCGGTCAACATTTAAATGAAATTATCTTCAAAAAGTAAATGTCATGGACCAATCTAACGTTTCAAATAAAGAACCGATGAGATTTTGCAAATTTTATGCGTTTTTTTATAAAAAAAATTTATCAAGCTCTTAAAAAATCACCCTTTATATAAACCAGTTGAAAAACATAATCAAATATCAAGTCATAGTCGACGCCATGCATGGAAGTTATAAAAAATTTAAATCTACGTAGGATAGGGAGAATTGTGTGGCAGGTACAAGAAGAGGTGTGACTAAGCATATATATATTGTTTAGGTTTAGGTGGTTATAAAAACATTTCAAATATCAAATCGCAAATTCCAATTGGTTTTATTTTACCCATATGTCAATATGCCAATTTGTGTGGGAGTACCATCTTCGAACTTGAACTAATTTTGGGAAAAATTTTACCATGCGCAAAGTTTGAATTGATTCCTACTTCCTCTCGAGAGTTTTCGTGTACACAAGCCAGCCAGACGGACGTAAGGACTTTGTTCAAACAGCTTAAAAAGTCATGAAACGGATTTGGTCCAAACATACTTAGGGTCTTATGTCACTCCTTCAACGCGTTACACTTTTTATCTTGCCCAAATGAGCGAGGGTATGCTAATACTAATCACATGACAACAGCTAGAAACATGATATTTGATGTGTGCATTCCTCTAGTAAAAGGGACATTCCACGTAAAATAAAAGAGATACAAATGGCACCAACCAAACGGCTGTAGGTGAAATATCAAGATATTCGGTGTTATACAATACACTGCTCGTGTAGACGCGCAACATAAAAGAATTATTGGAAATTGTGCCTTCAGGAGGAAGACGGAGAACTGTGATAAAGTTGCAAACAAGACGATCCAGCTAAAATAATGCAATTTCGGTGCGTACTTCGCTCGAACTATGTAGGCGCGAAAATGGAAAAGATTGGCAAATGGGCTGCAGGAAGAATCAAAAAAATTCATTGAGAAAATTCCTAGATGCGCAGCATTAATGCATTTCTTTAATTTATGTACTTTTATGGGGAAACAGGACGAAAGGGTATAAAACAAACGGATGCAGCTAAAATAATGCAAATTCGGTATAAACGTCGCTTTGGCTCAAATCTTTCGATATTCGTCGTAATTTTAGGGCACAAATGTTTGATTAGTGATCAATTTGATTGATTTTTAATTTAATACATTCAAATTCCAGCTACATATTTTAAAACCAAGTTTTTTCTTCTTACGAAGGAAATTTTTGTTTGTTAATGGAAAGGGGGGAGAACAACACTCAACTACACACACTTTGGCCATATACGTATTTCATATCCTGTGTGAGGATAACTCATCAGTGGCGCTTATGCATAGAGTGCTAGCGTTACCATGCTGTTGTCGACTGTACATATATTTACATTTTTGAAAAATTACAAAGCGTTTTTGTGAACTACCTCCTAAGACCTTTTGACATTATCATTTGAGTTTTCAACGCAAATTTTCCTAATAAGCTAATTTTTATTTTTTTTTCTGGACACCTTAATATCCCATTATATGACGAGTTGTCATGCACAGTGTTGTGTGTCGAGAGTAGAAAAGAAAAACAAGCGAGAGATTAGTAGTGTTTTGAATTAATTCGATATTAACAAGTTGTCACGCCATGGCTAAAAAAGAAAACTCACATTAAGACCAATGATGCTATGTTGACACTGGGATTAGTGAGAACAATTTAAGTCGTATGATAATTGGGAACACGCGCAATTGAAAACAAACAAGAAAAGCCTAAAGGATGAGATAATATATGAAAGCAACACAAAAATAAACATATTTATATATTTTTCTTTGAAAATGTATATTAAATTCGATTGCATATACATTCTAGTAATATCGATCATTCCATATCAAACCGAAAATTGTTCACAGCACCATCTCTGATCTCTTTAAATCTTGGTAGCATTATTCAAACTCTATCAACAATTTGAGATGCAGAGGAGGACCAAATTGTAAAACAAGAAGGTGGGACCATTGAAAACGGGTTGGCAGAATTCGAAGAATGTATGCTAAAGGTAAATTATATTATAGTATCAATATCGCCCATCTCCAAACATACAGTGGTGGTCACGAATTTAGCACAGTCACCACATGTAACTTTATAAAGCAAATATTTCAACTTCAACTTTGTTTTTTAACCGGTTGTTTTTGTTCGGTTCTTATGTTGCATTTTAGTTTTATGCAATCTAAATTACAAATAATACGAAAAGTGATTGGACAGTAATTTAGCACAAATTTAAAAAACTTTAATCAAATCGGAAAAAAACTGAACTAACCAATACATTTTATTATAAACTTAATATTTGGTTGGATAATCGCTATTTTGAGTAATAGCTGTACATCTTCTGGATGCCTCTCCACTAGAGGCATAAAAGACTCCATTGGAGTAGCATATCAGGAATTTTGTGTTTAATTCAAGAAATCGGGCAAATTTTTGGGTTTTATTGCTATAATATGTTGTTAAAGTCCATTCCATAGATTCTCAATAGGATTGAGATCTGTTGACTGTGCTGCACCATTTTTAAAAGTCTATATTGTTCAGCCTCAAACAGCTCTTCACTGGCGTTAAGTGTGTTTTGGTCGGTTGTTGTGTATAAAACGCCACTTAATTGGCATGTCTTTATCTGAATATGTTATCATAGTATCACCAAATAGATTTTTGTAAATATTCTGATTCATTAGTTCATCGATTTTGTGTATCGGACAAACGCCGTGTCCAGAAAACGCAGTATACATCATTAGATTTTCACCAACAAGCTTTAACGTCTCAGATTTGTACTTTGGGTTGTGCTGCATGTTTGGAGGGCACACTTCGTATTGTTTCCTATTAGATCCGCACCGACAAATGTTCGATTCGCCAATCCAGGCGATATTTTCCCAAAAATCTTGGATTTTTCTAAATGATCCTGAGCAGATTAAATTTGACACTGTAAGCCATATTTTGATACGTCTGGCTTATGTTGAACAATGCAACCAAGTAAATTTTTTCCATTGGTTCTTCTTCTTATGGTTCATGAGGAAATGCTAATGTCAATTTTTGCCGAAAAATCTCTCTGAATCACAGCTGAGCTTTTAAATGGATCTGCTACGCAGGTTCTATAAATTAAAAAATCCGATTTGTTGCTTGTTTTTCTCGGCGGAGGACATTTTGCAATATTTTTGAAGCTCCCATAAGTGCCAATATTGCTTAGTATATTGCACACAATCTGTCTGGATCAATTTATAATGTTTGCAATATCCCCAGCGGTACTTCCACTGTCGTTCAATTGCATAATAACCTGACGCTGCGCCTCAATGCACTATTTTCCTTTAGCAATATCTAATTATAATTTTTGTTAAATAATAACTTCCATTTGAGTAAAAATTACCCAAGCATACCAATTAATTAATTTAAACGCAAAAATAAATAGAAAATAACAACTTTTATCAAATGTGCTAAATTTGAGTCCAGCCCAGATTACGAATTACTTGCAAAAACATGAGAGTGCGAAGAAAAGGCACAAACGAATTTGAAAAAAAATATTGGGCTTACTGATCACACCATAAGCAACACTAAAAAAACAAATATTTTGCGCAGAGTTCATTATCCGAACAAATTATTTGCTATTATAAACAACACATGTGAAGTGTGCTAAACTCGTGACCACCACTGTAAGTTTGGACCAAATATTAATATTTATTAGGCTGGGTCGCCGTCCATACAAATGGAAAAACAAATTCCAGTCACTCCACAAAAATAAAGTTTGGATTGTTTAATGATGATTTGCAAAATATTTCGTTCCTAGATCAAGCCATCTGTGAGCTAAACTCTCCCGAAAATAACTCTAAAAATCATGTTTTTTTTTCATGATGAACATCGGATGGAAATTGACGCCGTAGCGCTAATTTTTGTAAAAAGAGTTTGAACATTTTCGCTCTGAAAATTCATCTTCTGCATTAAATTATTTCACAAAAAGGAGTCAGAGACGTAATTTTTCGTCCGTCATTCATCATTTGGGCATCATTCGAAAGGTATTAATTCCTCCTTTTTATTTTTCATCTTTAGCTGTCGCCTTGAAAACTCGCAAACAAATCAATATAAACGCCCAATAATTCTACCAATGAGTTATTCTAAGACAAGAATACAAATTTTTATTTATTTTATGGTCTATTAATTCAGAAAAAAATGTTGGCAAAAATGCAACATAAAAAATTTACACGAGAAAAACATGATTTTTAGAGGTGTTTTCAGGAGCGTTTAGCTCACAGATGGCTTGATCCAGGGACGAAATATTTTGTCAGCAATCATTAAACAATCCAATCATCATTTCTGGGGGCTGACCGCTGCAATTTATTTCCGTGACCCATCCTAATATTTATGGGCACGACCAACACAACTTGAAAATCCATGAAACGAATTAACCGATATTGCTTTAAATCAATCAATCAAAATATGTCCCAAGTTGTTTTGTCATATGAATTCTTAAACAAATTTTGAAGAGGTTTCCCCACTTTTCCACTCCAAAGCACAACCCCAATTTAACGACATATCCCCCATTTTTCTCTGTGCACCCAAGTCTACTTTAAATGACTTATTAACCTGACTGTAGATAAAGAGCTAGGCGTCACCACTGGTAGATCTTTTTAGATAAACATTGTAATGGAAAACATGCACACGACAATAACCACTACAAGCATTTCTGTACTCAAGACTGCCCCCTCTAGGCTCATTATATGTATATACACATCATAAAAGCCTCGTAATATTTGCTGGCTTGCCGCTAAATGTTGGGTATGAATAAATATTTCCATTTTATTTATCTCTCATCTTTTCACATTTTTAAGTTGCGTAAACGGAAAGTATTCATCATTCGTTCCTTTCCCCTGCTCACAGAGATGCAAATGTAGCAATTAACATTAGCTCGAGATGGCATCGTACAAGTAGAAGTACAATCTCTTCGGTATTGGGTGCCACATTGGGGTTGGACATCAACCACAACTTCATAATGTTAGTCCATTCTAGATGTTAATTGTACAAGCATTTTACTCCACCGAGAGTTTTCCTAACCTGAAGGAAATCTAACAAGAATTTGCTTCGCTGAAAGAGTCTTGGGCCTCAGGCTGGACACTGCAGCAGTCACATATATATTTGTTACATATTGTATGAATGTTCATCTTAATTATACCAAATATAGTATAAAAACATCAGCAGCACAACTAACAATGCCTGGCAATACAATTCTTTCATGAAGGCCTTCTTGTACGTTGGTTTCCCGAGCTCCGGTAACAGCCATAGCTTGATAAGCTTCGTGATGTTGATAGAAGTATGGTCGAATGACGCATCCAGCCCAAAATCTATACCAACTATTGATGTACTTGTTATTCGACAATCACATGTAAGTTCTTTGAAATCCGAATGCGACAATTTTGACAATTAACCAAGCTATCAAAATGAAAATGAATCTCATCACTGAAATCTGACCCAAAGTGGAAAATTTGATCCACAATGTAGCAATCCAATCCCACCAACTTAATAGATTTAAGTTAAATCGGAGAAAAATGAAAAAAAAAAATACTTTGGGCCTTCAAATGGTCTATGCAATATGGGTGATTCCATTGGAACGGGTGTGACACTTTTGCTTAAATATCTCCCTATTGAAAACGTCAGGTAAATCGGAATATTATTACAATTATAAATATGTATTGGCGTTTTAAATATTGGAGATATACAACAAACTAGAGCGTCACGGGTGACCCTAGCTTTGAAGAAAATCTTGAGGTTTTACTTATTTTCTTGAATTCTATAATATTCTTCCTTTACATGCCTTTATTCGTTTTTTTGATTCAAAAGATTAGTTCATACACTTTTTTCTAAAGTAAGCGTTACCGACATCTCTTTATGAATATAGGAAATATGGGAAATTAAAATATAACGGGCGTGACATTTTGACGGAAAACCTGTTACGACACCAATTTATATCTGGAAAAGGAAATGATCACACCTATTGTTGGCATTATATTTTTAATATATATTAAAAAAACAAGTAAAACCGGTGTTAAGTTCGGCCGGGCCGAACTTTATATACCCTCCACCATGGATTGCATTCCACAGAGGTTGTCGGTTTTCGTAGAAGTGCAGTAATATTACAGGAAAATATAATTTTTTTTAATATAGGAAACCAATACAAATAATATTTTAATTATTTCAAACCATTGTTTATTTAAAATCAAAAAATAAATATTCTTATAATAATATTTTCAAAAAGTTAAATACCACAAATACACCGAATTCAATAATTCCAGCTGCGACCATTTGGTTGGTACCATTTTTACCCCCTTGACGTTTCTTCGCAATTAGAATTTCATCATTCTAGCTGTAGGCGTTTAGTTGATACTATTTTTATCCCTCTGTAACATTGTATCCCTTGAAAGTACGAATTTCGAAAAATCCGTTTATTTTCCGTGCCTACGCAGTTAGAGGAATGTATACTCCGAATTTCATGACTCCAGCTGCGGTCATTTGATTGGTACTATTTTTATCCCCTTTTTTCATTTTAACCCCAAAAAGTACGAATTTTGAAAAATCCGTGTATTTTACTTGTCTATGCAATCAGAATTTCATATACACCGAATTTCATTATTCTAGGTACACCCCGTTAGGTTGGTACCATTTTTATCTCTCTATTCCCATTTCACCCCTTAAAAGTACGAATTTGAAAAAAATACTTTTATATTATATATCTACTCAATTAGAGGAATGTACACGCCGAATTTCGTGTTTCTAGCTGTTGTCGTTTAATATGTACCATTTTTATCCCTTTTTTGCCCCATTTCACCCCCTAAAACAAAAATCACTTTATAGTGCACGTTTTTGCTATAAGGGGAATGCGCATAACAAATATCAAGAAAATATAAACAGACATATTAAAAAAACATGCTTAAATGCGCTAAAAAAATTAGGGATTGTTATGGGTATTTTTAGTCCTTGTGAGGGAACAATTTTTCCCTTTGGGCCGATTTCGCCCCGTTTCAATCCCAACTGATCTAGGACTATAAGACGCATTTATGGAAAATTTGGACGTCCTAGCTCCTTTCGTTTAGAAGCTAGCGTGCTTTCAACAGACGGACATGGCTAGATCGTCTTAGAATTTTATGACGATCAAGAATATATATACTTTATAGGGTCTCAGGTCGATATTTCAAGGTGTTACAAACGGAATGACAAAGTTAGTATACCCCCATCCTGGAGGTGGAGGGTATAAAGAGTATTATGAGAAGTATATTTATATTTTTATACCCTGCACCACAGGGTATGTGTATTTGTTTGTAAGACCCAAAAGAAAGCAAGATAGACCCGATCGACATAGAACCACTTTTTGAATCGAATTAGCAATGTCCACCTGTCTGTCAGTCCATCTATTCTTGTAATCACAATACAAGTCGCAATAATTGTCCGATTCTAACGAAACTTGACACAAACGTTGCACGTCGAGGACGGACGCTATTTAATTTGAAGCAAATCGGTTCAGATTTAGATATAGCCCCCATATAAATGTTGCTCCCGATTTGACTTTTCCTGCTCTAAAAACCACATAATTCAAGCGATTTTGAAAATGGTTCAAATCAGTTCAGATTTAGATATAGCCATCATAAAAATTTCGCTCCCTATTTGACATTTTCCGCTCTAGAAACCATAAAATTGAACAGATTTTCTTTAAATTTGGCGTAACACCTTATATTTCAACTAAAAATATTTCTGATGAAAATGGATCAAATCGGCTCAGATTTATATAAAGCTTCCATACAAATGTCGCTCCCGATTTGACTTTTTTGCTTCAGAATTGAATACTAGTGGAGTAGAAAGTGTAGGGTATCATATAGTCGGCCCGACCGACTTTAGCCTTTCCTTACTTGTTTTAAGTTAAAAATTGATTTTGAAATTTTGTCGAAGAAAAGGTCACTTTTCGTGGAATCATCATGTAAGTGTTTTAATAGGTCTCTACCAATGTTATTCGAGTAAATTAGACATACATTTTTTTAACTAAATGAATTAAAATACAAAGTAAAGTATTCTTGTTGTGGGTCTATCGAAAAGGTCGGTGAAAAGGCCAGTTTTCGTAGCGGAAAGCCATCACCGCGCTTAAAATTTAATTTGCTGTCTACTCGTCTACCGGTCCGCTCATAAATTATGCATATTGGGGTAAAAATAAAAATAAACAGATTTTGCAGTTGTTCAATCTTTTCAGATTACCGGGCACCGTTTATGTCCATTGTTACCAACTTTCAGATTCAAGCTGGAGAACACTTTAGCTAGGTCCATGTGCAAGTTCATTCAAATCGTTTCTCATCTTACGACGGAATTTTTTCCTTGGTAAGGGGAAGTTGGAGAACCACATTCAACTATGCGTGCTTTGCTTTGACTTTCAATGTGCAAGACATACAATTTTGTTCTTTTACTGTTATTACCGCCCCAACATTGGCGAATGTAGATTTTGATTTTTTGACTTGTCGGACATTTATAAGTTATCTTAAATTTCATTCGACAATCAGCCGAAATGTCCTAGACATTTACACGACTATTCAGAACAATGTCTACATTTTTCTTAGCTCAATATTCATATTCCCGAAATTTTACACGTCATTTAACTACCGATTACTTTGACTTTGAAAGGTAGAATAGGATTCATTTTTATTTTCAGGTTTATGTTTGACATTTACGAAATGGGACGCTATACGCTCGAACAGAATTGAAATATTAAAAACTTACTTCCAAAGTAGTGAGTCTTTAATGCAAACTGTAAGAAATTTACATGGAAATTTTTCGAGAAGAGAACAGCCTTCAGTTCAGCCTTCATGAAGCTCATTTTCGTATCGGTGGCTATGTCAATAAGCAAAATGGCCGCGTATGGGTTTCAGAGAACCCACACGTGACTATTGAGAAGCCAATGTGGATGCACACAACGAGTCACTGTTTGGTGTGGATTTTGGGCTGTACTGAAAAATTGGGTTGATCGGCCAGACGTGGTAGTCATATAAATGATATTGTGTTCAATCTTTTCAATAAAATCAGAAATTTGAAAAGATAATTTGTGTAGCCTATTCTAATTTAATGTTTTAAATGGTTATTTTCAGAGATGTCTGAGCATTTTCGTCTAAATGGTCGAATGGTCAAAAAACTTATCAGAATTCCCTATCGAATTCTGAAATCTCTCCTATGAATTCCCGCGGACAAGTTGTTCCGAATTCTTGACAACCACCCACACCACAGCTTTCGGTAAGATGTCTGACCAACATTGGAATCGCCCACTTTTTCAACTTTCTGTTCGAATTCGGAAGAAATTGTTCACTGGGTGTGTTTATACCCTACACCACAGGGTATAATGTCTTTGTGCATTTGTTTGTAACACCCAAAAGGATACGAGATAGACCCATCGTTTATTATACTGATCGACTTAGAATCATTTTTTGAGTCGATTTAGCGATGTCCGTCTATTTAATTTGAAGCAAATCGGTTCAGATTTAGATATAGCTCCCATACAAATTTTGCTTCCGATTTTACGCTCTAGGAACCACATATTTCAACAGATTTTCTTCCAATTTGGCAAGACGTCGTATATTTCAACTAGAAACAGCTGTGGTATAAATAGGATAGATCGGTTCAGATTTATATATAGCTCCCATACAAATGTCTCCTCCGATTTGACTCTTTCCGCTCTAGAAACCACAAACTTTCACAGATTTTCTTCAAACTTATATTTCAGCTAAGAACAGCTCTGGAAAAAATAGGATAGATCGGTTCAGATTTATATATAGCTCCCATAGAAATGTCTCCTCCGATTTACTCTTTCCGCTCTAGAAATCACAAACTTTCACAGATTTTCTTCAAATTTGGCAAAACAACTTATATTTCAACTAAGAACAGCTCTGGTAAAAATAGGATAGTACAGTATTATATATAGTACAGATTTATATATAGCTCCCATGCAAATGTCTCTTCCGATTTGACTCTTTCCGCTATAGAAACCACAAACTATGACAGATTTTTTTCAAATTTGGCAAAACAACTTATATTTCAACTAAAAACAGCTCTGGTGAAAATGGGTCAGATGAGTTCAGATATATACATATATAGCTCCAATACAAATTTCGCTACTGAATTGATTATTTCCGCTCCAGAAATAGCATATTTGAACAGATTTTTTTCTAATTCGGCACATCAGCCAATGTTTCAAATAGAAACATCTATAGCGAAAATGGGTCACATCGGTTCATATTATATATAGCTCCCGATTTGATTCTTACCGCTCTAGAAACCACATATTTAACATTCCATAAAATTTGGGAAAGCGTCTAATATTTCAACTAGAAAACCTTTGCTAAACATGGGTCAGATCGGTTCAGATTTGTATATAGCTCCCATTCAAAGTTTGTGTTCAAATTTTCTTACAAATACAGATAGAAGTATGGAATTTGTAGTATATTCTCCTCTTATAGCTGCATCGTATATCACCCGGTTCAAATGTAATGACCTTTTTATATCCTACACCATAGGGTATAATGACTAAGTGTAGGGTATCATATAGTCGGCCACGCCCGACTTTAACCTTCCTTACTTACTTTTGTTGATGTTCGTCTCCCGAATGATGCCATCTCTTTACGAGACACCCAGTGTGTGCATATTTGTCGTAGGTGTTAGAAGCACGGGGAGAATGTCGTGGCTGGGAAGGCATCAGCACAAATGGTTTTGTTTGTTCAACAAAATGATTAAAAAAATGTGGGAAATTTCTAAAGATCGCTATGAATGAACATTAAGAAAGGCCCAACAAGAACAGCCACAACAGCGTTGCAAATAATAACAAATGTGTTCTGCAATGAATGTACATAGAATGAATGAATGTATTCTCATATATTGTTAATTTGTATCTAAAAGTCGACAATAAAACTCAATAACACTGTGCAACACTGTTTCTATTCCAGTAACGCCTTGAACATCTTCTTTTGAAGTGGTCGGAGGATTCAGGTTCTTAAGGCGAATAACGAGCAAGCTTTTTGCGAGATAGAGCTAGAAAACGTCACTATCGTTTTGGAAAATTTGGGTGACTGGATGTGCTACATCAATGAAATCGTGCTCCACAAATAATATGAATGTTTGCTCTTTCATATAAGGTAATACAAGTCGAAAAAATAATTTTTGTTCATTTTCAATTTTAGTTAATGAAGTTAATGTGCTAAAATTGAACTAAAATATCTATATATATAAAAGAGTTGCGTGATTGAGTGACTGACTGATCACTCCCCAGACCAAACGGCTAGAGCTAGAATCATGATATTTCTCTTACAGTGTAGAGGTGTGATAAGACGGGGTTTTTCGAAATTCGTACTTTTAAGGGGTAAAATGGGGTAAAGAGGGGTAAAAAATGGTACCACCGCAATGACCAAACGGCTGGGCCTAGAGTCCTGAAATTTGGTATGAACATTCCTCTTGCAGCATGAAGGTATCGCAAAAAGTGGATTTTGAAAAATTCGTACTTTTGGGAGGTAAAATGGGACAAAAATGGTACAAACAACACGAATGAAGCTAGAATCATGAAATTTGGTGTGTACATTTCTCTTACAGCGTAGAAATCAGATATGAAGTGAGTTTTTCGAAATTCGTACTTTTAAGAGATAAAATGGGGTAAAAAGGGATACCACCGCAATGACCAAACGGCTGGAACTAGAATTTTGAAACTTGGTAAAAAAATTCCTCTTATAGCTTCAACGCGCCCAAGAAAAAAATTTCAAAATTCGTACTTTTTGGGGGTGAAATCGAATAAAAGGGATAAAAATAGTACCGATAAAATGGATGGAGCTGAAACCATAAAATTCAAAATGTTTAGGATCGCAAAATGAAGGTATTTTTCGAAATTTGTACTTTTAAAGGGAAAAGTTACCAACAACACGGTTGACTCTACAATAATGATATTCGGTGTGTATATTCGTTTTACAGCGCAGATCACTAATAAGAATGCATTTAGAATCTCGTAATTTGGAACGGGCATTACTTTTATAGCACGAATGCGACCAAGAAAATATTTTTGAAAAATTCGTACTTTTTGTGGGTGATATCGGGTAAAAAGGGATAAAAATAGTACCAATCAAACGGATGGAGCTGGAATAATAAAATTCGGTGTGTACATACCTCAAAACCCTTAGAGACGCAAAATGACCGAATTTTTTGAAATTCGTACTTTTAATAGGTAAACGAGGAAAGGGGATAAAAAGGTACCAACAACACGGATGACGCTACAATAATGAAATTCGGTATTTACATCGCAAATCACTGATAAGAAGACATTTTTCGAAATTTGTAATTTTAAGGGATTAAATGGGATAAAAATTGTACCACAGACCAGACCAAACAACTGGGCCTAGAATCATGAAATTCGGATCGGACATTACTTTTACAGCACGAATGCGACTAAGAAAATATTTTTCAAAATTCTTACTTTTTGTGAGTGAAATTGGGTAGAAAGGGATACAAAATGGTACCAATCAAACAGACGGAGCTGGAATCATGAAATTCGGCGTGTACATCCCTGAAAATGCAAATTGAAGGAATTTTTCAAAATTCGTACTTTTAAAGGGTAAACGAGAAAAGCGGGATAAAAAGGTGCCAACAACATGGATGACGCTACAATAATAAAATTCGGTGCACATATTCGTCTTACAGTTTAGATGAGTAATAACAAAGAATTTTCCGATATTTGTACTTTTAAGGGATTAAATGGGTTGTACCACTAAAATTGTACCAAAAGATTGTACCATACGACCACGAAAATATTCTTCATAAATTTAAATTTTTAGGTGTGAATTTGGGTAAAAACGGATAATAGCGGTACCAATCATGAAATTCGGTTTGTACATGCATAGGAACACAAAATAAATATATTTTTCGAAATTCGCACCTTTTTATATACCTATGGTACCAACAACACGGCTGAAACTAGAATTGTGAAATTCGGCGTGTATATTCCTCTGACAGTGTAGACTCGAAACATTAACTGATTTTCAATATTTATACTTTTAAGTTGAATTTGGAAATAAAATGGATACTGCAATACAATTGGATTGTAACAAATGTGTACTTTAAAGGGGGAAGCGGATCAAAAGTGGTGCAAATGGTACCAACCAAATTTGGGGATTTGGGATAAAGATAATACCAACCAAAGATTTCAGTTAGAATATCAAAAGAAATTCGGTGTGTACATTCCTCCAAGTACATAAATTATTTTTTCGAAATTTGTATGTTTAAGGGCACAAGCGGCACAGAAAGAGTTATCTGTGAACATTATAGTCATTATCCCCGGCAAAATAAAAGATAGATACAAAATGTTTGTTCCATTTATAAGTTCAGATTTCAAGTCACGCACCTGTATAGAAGTTATGGTTTTAATTTTCACTTGGATAGGGACTACAAAGGACGCGGAAAAGCATACATATTTTGTAGGTTTAAAGTGATTATAAAAATATTTTAAAATCTCGACAACTAATTTCAACCATACGTATGGAATATCAGTTTTATTTTGACCAAAGCTTATGTCAATTTGCGTGGAAAGTATAGAAGTTATTTTAGGTTTAATTTTACGTACCGGTCATTTGTTTTGAAATGGGTCGTTTGTTTGGGTACCATAAGGTGTACATCAATTTCCCCATTTCCGAATTTAAACTAAGTTTGGGAAAATAGTACTATGTGCAGAGTTTGAAATGGATTTTTTAATTTGTACAAGGTTTTTAAATCGTAGCGAAAAGTTAGTGTAAATATACCTCTGAATACGTAGCGAATCTTCAAAAGTTGTGAGCGTTTACAAACGATTTACGCTGAAAGTGATATCCTTACACTAAGGCAATTTTAAAATAAAAAAACAGTTTGAATACCGATAAAAAATACTGTCAATACCATACCATTTTTCCGCGTACGAAGTAGAGGGTATTTGCTAGTAATCATATATAAATCAAGTGTTGACTTACCAACGAAACACAAAAAAATCATATATTATTGATTTTCTCACATGTGGTAAGTATAACATTAATCCAAAATTTGTTGCACAGTGTAATTTAACACTGTATACTGTATGCAGTAAACAATTACTGTAGACTTTTTGTTTGTTTCTTATAATAAATGGAGCGGAGAGCAGGAAATTTCTTATATTTGTAAATTTATTATAATAAATAGCAGACTGCAGACTGTGCAGTGCAGTTACGTTCATTAATAAATATTTATTAATGCAGAACGTAAACAAATGATTGCAGGCTTCGTTCCCTCGCCTATCTTGTCAGTTACGACGCACAGTGAGCAAAATGACTTTTGGAATTGTTGGATTGTTTTCGTGTGTGTCGTCGTTTTTATCTCAATGAAGACAACTTTAAGTACCCTCAAGAAAAAATGAACCTTACGATGAGTTGAATTTAAC
The DNA here is from genome assembly GCA_947397865.1 of Polietes domitor. Classification (NCBI taxonomy): domain Eukaryota; kingdom Metazoa; phylum Arthropoda; class Insecta; order Diptera; family Muscidae; genus Polietes; species Polietes domitor. The sequence goes on along the minus strand of OX377620.1, from coordinate 161,326,263 downwards.
TAAAATGTATTAAAATTGAACTTTGCAAAAGACATTTATTTCTATTATCAACTTTATATTTTTCTGTGAAATTAGGTCAACCTTTGACTTAATTGATACTTGACTCACAATGGATCTCTTTAACAAATACATTTAAGCTTTTTTGAAGATTGCTGCCTTATGTTTACTTTCTGAATACACTTGAAGTATTATTTCTATATATATAGTATAAACATATTGGTAGCCTTGCCTTATAACCGTTGCTTAAAATATAAAATGTTATATTTATTTATATATATATTTTTTTCAATATTTTTATACCCTCCACCTCCAGGATGGGGGTATATTCACTTTGTCATTCCGTTTGTAACACCTTGAAATATTCATCGGAGACCCCATAAAGTATATATATTCTGGGTCGTGGTAAAATTCTAAGACGATATAGCCATGTCCGTCTGTCCGTCTGTCTGTTGAAAGCACGATAGCGGCCGAACGAAATGAGCTAGGAGGTTCAAATTTTTCCTAAATGTGTCTTATGGTTGTAGATCGGTTGGGATTGAAAGTGGACGAAATCGGCCCAGAGGGAAACATTTTTCCCTCACAAGGACTGAAAATACCCCTAATATTTAGAGTATTTCAGCATGTTTTTTGAACATATTAGCTTGTATTTACTTGATATTTGCAATGCGCATTCCCTTTATAGCATAAAAGGGCACCATAGAGTGATTTTTATTTGTAGGGGGCGAAATGGGACAAAAAGGGATAAAAATGGTACCTATCAAACGACAACATATAGAAACACGAAATTTGGCGTGTACATTCCTCTAATTGAGTAGATACATAATATAAAAGTATTTTTTCTAAATTCGTACTTTTAAGGGGTTAAATGGGGATAGAGGGATAAAAATAGTACCAACTTAACGGCTGCACCTAGAATAATGAAATTCGATATATACATTCCTCTGATTGCGTAGACACGTAAAATAAAAGAACTTTCCAAAATTCGTACTTTTTGGGGTTCAAATGGAAAAAAGGGATAAAAATAGTACCTACCAAATTACAGCAGCTAGAATCATGAAATTCGGAGTATACATTCCTCTGACTGTGTAGACACGAAAAATAAAACGTTTTTTCCAAATTTGTACTTTCAAGGGATACAATGGCTACAGGGGATAAAAATAGTACCAACTAAACGAATACAGCTAGAATGATGAAATTCGATGTGTACATCCCTCTAATTGTGTAGATACGTAAAATAAAGAGATTTTTGATAGTCGTACTCTTGAGGGGGCAAAATTGGAAAAAGGGGAAAAAATGGTACCAACAAAATGGCCGCTGATAGAATCATGGAATTCGGTATATACATACCTCTGACTACATAGCCACGTAAAATATTTTTTTCCAAATTCGTACTTTATTTTGTTGCTTTTACGATAAAATATGGTAGAATCATGAAATTGTCTTATACTGCGTACGTGAGAGATAAGATATTTTCAAAATTAATACTTTTGAAATTAAAATAGGATGGAAATACAACCAACCAAACGACTGTAGCTGAAAATACACTCTCTATCCCCCAATATTTAGTGTATTTATGATTGCTCCCTTATATTTACTTTATGAATTGAAGTATTATTTCCATTGGCTTATTAATTAAATTTCTTATTTTCATACAGTTAAAATTTGTTGCGGACATTCCTCTTGTAGCTTGGAATCTGCTGGTAATACTGTGGAATGCACTCCGTTGTGGAGGGTATATAAGATTCGGCCCGGCCGAACTTAACGCCTTCTTACTTGTTTTGTATTGGTTTGGGTATAATAACAAATTTAACATTTTCCTGTAATGTTGCCTCGACAGCCTCTACGGAATGCAATTCATGGTATATAAGGTTCGGCCCGGCCTAACTTAACACCCTTTTTAATTGTTATACCGTCCACCTAATGATGGGGATATATTCACTTTGCCATTCCGATTGTAACACCTTGAAATACTCATCGTAGACTCTATTCTGGGTCGTGGTAAAACTGTAAGATGGTCTTGCCATATCCGTCCGTCTGTCTGTTGAAAACACGCTAGCTGTCGAACGAAATGAGCTAGGAGGTTAAAATTTTCCCTAAATGTGTCTTATGGTTGGGCGAAATCGGGCCAAAGGGAAATTTTTTTCCCTAACAAGGACTGAAACCCCCCTAATATTTAGACTAGTTAAGCAATATTTTTTAATTCTGCTTTATATGCACTTTGCATACATACCTCTTCTAGCTTAAAAGCACCAAAAAGCAAATAAAAGATTTTGCCGGCGAAATGGGACAAAAAGGGATAAAAATGGTAGCAATGATACGACAGCAGCTATAATCATGAAATTCGGTGTGCACATCCCCCTAATTGCGTAGACACGTAAAATAGAAGAATTTTTTGAAATTCGTACTTTTAAGGGATATAATTGAAAAAGGGGGATAAAAATGGTACCAACCAAAACGCTGAAGTTGAAATCACGAAATTCGGTGTATACATTAATCTGTCTGGATAGACGCGATACATAAAGGATTTTCTCTAATTTTTAAGGGGAAAATGACGCGAAAGGGGATGAAAATAGTACCAACCAAATGGATGCAGTTAGAATAGTGATTACACATCTAACTAAGAAGACATCCCTAACTAAGAAGACTCGAAAAATACAGATATCTTTCGATATTCCGAATGAAATTGGTACCAACCAAACAGCTGAAGTTGAAATCATGACAGCTGAAGTTGAAATCATGAAATCAAACCAGTACTTTTAGAGTCAAAATGAAAAAAAGAATAAAACTGGAATTAAGCAAACTGCTGTAGCTAAAATCGAGAAATTAGGTGTGTACATTCTACTGAGAACGCGAAACATATTGGATCTTCAATGTTATTAGTTTTCCTATCGAAATGGTACGGACATTTGGGCTGTAGCTGGAATCAAGAAATTAGAAATGGGAAAATAGGCCCTGACAGAAAGTTTTTCTGCCTAATAACGACTGACAATGCATCGATATTTAGCGCATATTTTTGAAGATTGCTGCCTCATGTTCACTTTTTGATTACTCTTAAAGTTTTATATTTATATAGTAGAGAACTAATAGTATTATTATAATGAAGCATTACTATTTATTTAAAACAATGGGATCTTGAGCCAGGACAATATCCCAGTTCAAATCAAATATCAAAATTTATTAATATGTTAGTGCACTTCTATGTCAACTTGACAGCCTCTAATACTGTGGAATGCACTCCGTGGTGGAGTGTATATAAGATTCGGCGCTGCCCCACTTATCGCCTTTTTGCTGTTTTGTTTAATTCTTACTTTTTTATTTAAATAGCGCAAAAATCCATTTACAAAATTGATAATAGAGTATTTTGTTTAATTTTACAATAGCCGGATTTTTTGTGCTAATTTTATGAATCAGTGTGCCTCAATGCACACAAAAACTAAATTTTAGGTCTCCGACAATTCTTCATAGCTTTTGTTCACTTGTTGGAATCTCAATTATTTCAGTTATATATAAACCGCCAATGTCGATTTATACGTATTTTTATATACGGGACACGCTAATGTACATACATACATGCTTATTAATTGCCTGTACATATGTTTAGACAAACGTATGACATGAGGTGGTGGGGAGCATGGCGATTGGATGGTCGCTGTGCCGCTGCTAGAGATGCTCTTTTAAATTGTGCTGTTTATTGACTCAACTGATTGTTGGGACGTTAATGGCGCTGTCGGTGTTTTTTTTTTATTTCGTTCAAGTTGTCTCCCACTGACAACGTGTGAGTGAACACATCCATTGTTGGCTCAGTTTATTTGTTATTTTATAGTTCTATAATAATCTGTCACTGCTCGGATGCATATTTATGAAAAGAGGGACAGACATAAACCATGTCTGTTAGGGGGTGGGGACAAAGGCAGTAAAGATGCCAAATTTGGCAATTTCCCCTTCTTGGAGGCCTGGTTAGGCAGACTTGATACCAGATTAGCAATAGAGGACGGCTTGGAGAAAAATTAAAAAAAACGAGATTTTAATAACGTAAACATATCATCGCTCTTCTGATCAACTGTCATTATACCCTCCACCTCCAAGATGGGGGTATACTAACTTTGTCATTTCATTTGTAACACCTTGAAATATCTACCTGAGACCCTATAAAATATATATATTCTTGATCGTCATAAAATTCTAAGACGATCTAGCCATGTCCGTCCGTCTGTTGAAAGCACGCTAGCATCTAAACGAAAGAAGCTAGAACGTTCAAATTTTCCATAAATGCGTCTTATAGTCGTAGATCGGTTGGGATTGAAATGGGGCGAAATCGGCCTAAAGGGAAAAAATTTTCCCTCACAAGGACTAAAAATACCCATAATAATCCCTAATATTTTAGTGTATTTATGCGTGTTTTTTGAATATGTCTGTTTATATTTGCTTGATATTTGGTATGCGCATTCCCCCTACAGCAAAAACGTGCACCATAAAGTGATTCTTATTTGCAGGCGGTGAAATGTGGCAAAAAAGGGATAAAAATGGTACATATTAAACAACAACAGCTAGAAACACGAAATTCGGTGTATACATTCCTCTAATTGAGTAGATACATAATATAAAAGTATTTTTTCAAATTCGTACTTTTAAGGGGTAAAATAGGAATAGAGGGATAAAAATGGTACCAACCAAACGGCGGTACCTAGAATAATGAAATTCGGTGTATACATTCCTCTGATTGTATAGATAAGTAAAATACACGGATTTTTTAAAATTCGTGCTTTTTGGGGTTAAAATGAAAAAAAGGGGATAAAAATAGTACCAATCTAATGACCGCAGCTAGAGTCATGAAATTCGGAGTGTACATTCCTCTGAGTGTGTAGACACGGAAAATAAACAAATTTTTCGAAATTCGTACTTTTTGGGGTTAAAATGAAAAAAGGGGATAAAAATAGTACCAATCAAAGGACCGCAGCTAGAGTCATGAAATTCGGAATATACATTCCTCTGACTGCGTAGACACGGAAAATAGACGAATTTTTCGAAATTAATACTTTCAAGGGATACAATGGTACAGAGGGATAAAAATAGTACCAACTAAACGACTACAGCTAGAATGATAAAATTATAATTGCGTAGAAACGTCAAGGGGCTAAAAATGGTACCAACCAAATGGAATCATGGAATTCGGTGTATACATTCCTCTGACTGCATAGACGTTTTTTTTTCCAAATTCGTACTTTTTCTTTTACGGCAAAAATTGGTTGAACCATGAAGTTAGGTTTTTTTGCACTATGTACGTCTGATAATGGATTTTCAAAACTTGTACTTTTGGAATTCAAATAGAATGGAAATACAACCAACTGTAGCACCCACTATCTACCAATATTTATGGTATTTAAGCTTTTGAAAATATAAATATAAGAATATTTATTTTTTGAATTGACGTATTGGTAGCATAAGCGTGGTTTGAAATAACTAAAATATTATATTTATTTATAAAATTAATTTTTGATTATTTGTATTTGTTTTGGTTTGGCTATATTAAAAAATTATATTTTCCTCTAATATCACTGCACTTCTACGAAAACCGACAACCTCTGTGGAATGCAATCCATGGTGGAGGGTATATAAAGTTCGGCCCGGCCGAACTTAACGCCCTTTTTACTTGTTTTTCTTTAAGATTTAAATCTCAGGGCGATGCATTTAATATTTTTTTCTGACATTTTTGGGACTCAGGCAATGCCATCGCTTGCCTACGACCATGGGAAATATAATGAAATTAGAACGTAAAAGCCATTCTACTCCCATTTACAGTCAATAATATTCAAAGATAATCTAATACAAGCTTCTATATGTGAGGAACCAGCCAGACAGACCCCCCCCCCCTTCAATTCTGGCTTCATCGTGCCGCTGTTCATTTCAAAGACACTGGAGATGCACTTGAATTGTGACAACACAACAAACAGTTCACAAACAGTAAAATGACAACAATCTTTCAACATTTATGATATAAACGAGTCATTCGAATAAAAATAGAACAAACTAATTGAAAGCATTATTAACTGCCGAACGAACGACTGTGGACCAATTAAGAGAGGTAGGAGGCGGCATTTCAAGAAAGGTGCATCATTCTAGCCGAATCTAATTATGTCTGTAGAAATATATGGTTCAACTTACCTTACACGTGGCCAGCAAATTGTATAAATCCTCGACCTCATCGTTGTCCGTGGGCACATAGTGTTTGCCGGTCTGTGTGCTCTTGCCTTTTGTCTCCTGCCGGTACAGTGGCAAACCCATGGCCTTAGCCAGAATTTCTATGCCCATGTGACCGACCGTCTGATACATAAAGCTATCAAGTTCATCTGAAAACAAAACAAAACAAAAAACATTATTGTTTGCTTTTCTTGGTTAATTTGTTATGATAAAGCTAAAAAGGTGGTGGGGTGGGGACATTGACATGGACAGGGCAGGGATTTTAATGGTGTGTATTCCTGTTATACACCTTCCAGCATGGGTGGGTGGTTGAGTTAGATTAGAATGTTCTCTTTGTTAATCGGTTTGTAACACCTTTGCATATTCACCAGGGGCCTTATTTGCTAATTTACGAGAAGAACGTCATAAATCCCACAAGTTAACGGACGGTATACCGTGTAATGACAAATATAGACAAGGTCATTTGGTGTTATGTCCGGTCAATGCACCTTCATGGCCACAAATATTTGCTAACAAGTGAATTACACTGTGGGATAGTCCAAAAACTGTGGGAGCTGATATTATTTTTATGGTAGGTAGTGTCTAGTAGAACAAGAATCTACATTTGAAACTTCACAGACACACCTAAAATCTTGAGTTATGAGTAAAACCCCAGTTTTTCGTACCTTTGCACACGTATAAGTCTGTAAGTTAGTTGTTTATCAAGCGATTTGCACTTTCTCATCGGATTGAAAAGAAGAAGATGAACCAGGAGCTTTCCATCGAAACTTAAGAAATCTGTGTGCGTTTGTCCATCAAACACACTTTTTTAAACAATCTGTAGTCATTTTCACCTTTGGCAATATTTTTGCACATTATTTTGCTTGGTAACCGTAATAAAGCTTGTTTGGTGTCCGATCGAATGGGTTTTTATTTTTCCGATATATTATAAAACAAACAAAAATAATTCTCTTATAAAGAAGGTAATCCATATAAATATATATGTATATTGCTTTCTTCTTTAGAATTAATACATGGCACAGAATTTTTTGCCAATTTGTTTTATTTTTTATGGTGTTTTTTGGCAAGAGTATTATATTAGAGGCCCCAAACTCAGACTATATTTTTAGAAAGAGGACTTTATTGATATCTCGCTCAGTTATAGAGTTATCGCACGTTAAAGTTTAAAAAAATCGAAAAAAATTAAAATGAAATAAGTACAAAATAAAATGATTTTTTTTCGATAAAAAAGACGAAAAAAGTTTGGAAAAAAATTAAAAATATATTTTTTTAAATAAAAAAAATATTTTTTAAATAAAAAAAAAATATTTTTTAAATAAAAAAAATATTTTTTAAATAAAAAAAATATTTTTTTAATGAAAAAAATATGTTTATTGGAAAAAATATTTTTTTAATGAAAAAAAAAAATGTTTCTGAGAAAAAATATTATTTTTCGTTAACTATCTTAGTTAAGTCGCTTAGTTATCGCACGTTCAAGAAATATAGATTTCTTTTTGTCAAATGAAAAAAAAATGGAAAACAAAATAAAAGTTTTCGAATCGCGTCTTTTGTTTCTTTTATTATTTTTTTAAATAATTCGAATAAAAAAGTAAAAAAAATAATAATTTAAAATTAAAATTTTTCGATAACTTTGGATTTATCGAAACCAAAAATATGGGAACTTGCATATAGTTATCGAGATATTTGACTGAAAATGTGCCCCACCCTATGTAAAGAAATTTGGGATGAAAATTGTATTATAGCAATATCGATATCTCGCTTAGTTATCGGACGTTAAGTTTGGAAAAAATCTAAGAATTTGTATACACTCAACGAGAGTATTATGTCTTTGTGCATTTGTTTGTAACACCCAAAAGGAGGCGAAATAGACCCATAGTATACCGATCGACTTAGAATCACTTTTTGAATCGATTTAGCAATGTCCGTCTGTCTGTCCATCTATTCTTGTAATCAAAGTACAGATCGCAATTGTAGCCAGAACCAAATGAAACTTTGCAGAACGAAGTTCTTCGGGACAAGGACGAACGCTATTTAATTTGAAGAAAATCGGTTCAGATTTATATATAGCCCACATACAAATTTCACTACCGATTTGACTCTTTTAACGCTAGACACTATATATTTTATCAGATTTTCTTCAAATTTGGCAAAATATCTTAAATTTTCCACTAGAAACACTAATGGTGAAATGGGTCAGATCGGTTCAGATTTATATATAGCTCCCCTACAAATTTCTCTCCCAATTTGACTTTTTCCGCTCTAGAAATCACATATTTTATCAGATTGTTTTCAAATTTGGCAAAACATCTTATATTTAAAGTAGGAACACCTGTGGTGAAAATAAGTCAGATCGGTTCAGATTTATATATATCTCACAATCAAATTTCGCTCCCGATTTGACTTTTTGTGCTCTAGAAACCACATATTTTAATAGATTTTCTTCAAATTTGGCAAAATATTGAAGAAACACCCATGGTGAAAATGGGTCAGATAGGTTCAGATTTATATATAGCTCCATACAAATTTCGCTCCCGGCTTGATTTTTTCCGCCCCCAGAAACCACGTATTTTCAGAGAATTGAGCATAACACGTTATACTTGAACGGGAAGAACCTATTGTGTAAGTGGGTCACATCATTCCATGTTTGGATATAGCCCCCATACAAATATTCTTCTCGATTTGACATATTGGGTCAGGTCATATTAGCCTATGATTAGGAAGCATACAAAAATCTCTCACGTTTTAAATTTTTTACCGAATTGAATTGTATTCAGAAGGAAAGTGGTGTGTATCATATAGTCGGCCCCGTCCGACTTTAGTCTTTCCTTACTTGTTTTTAAATAAAAAAAGAAAATATATATTTTTTTCGAAACGTTGAAATTAAAAAAATCGATTGTTTTCTTCAAATTCTTTCTTTAAAATAAAAGAGGAAGAAAACAAAATAATTTTTTTTCGATAACTATCTTAGTTTTTTTATTTTATTATTTTTATGAATAAAAAAACGAAAAAAGTCTAATACAAAAATAAAAATTTAAAAAAATATTGTCCTGGCTCAAGACAATTTTGCATCTAGATTTTAAGAATGCACAATTATTTACAAATGGCTTGGTGACATTTATTACTTGGCTGCACACTACCACTATCATGATTTCTGGCCCGTGAAAGCCTTCGTTGTTTTTCGACAGATATTCGGAAAAAGGATCATGCTTCTCATTCTTTTCTAGTTCAATATAATAGTTCAAAATCAAATATTGATTACCGACCAAAATAAAACAAACGAAAAGAAAAAATAGTATTTTTTCGATAACTGGCATTTAGTTATTGAGATTTTTGACAATGTTCCCATAAAATGTGCCCCATCCAATGTGAAGAATGATTAGCCTAAAAGCACACTTCATTCAGTATTCAGTAGGTACATGCAATTGGAGTATTGCTGCATTTTATATTTTCATCAAAGAAGGGACTGGTAAATAGATTTCGATTTTTGGGTCAACTGAAATCGAATTTGGCTAACGATTAATCGAAATACATAACAATCGTTTTAAATGGATGACATGTTTTGTTTGAAAACACTGCAGAAGACAATAATTTCTATTTGAAATATGCAATATATAAATTGTAAATGTTTCATTACATATGAGAAAAAAATCAAACAAATCCTCCTTTGAAATATTTTGTATTTTGTTAATATTTATACAAACCATGGCATAATTTCTATTATCTTGGAATATGGAATATACAAATTAAGCGAACACGAAAAAATCGATTTTTAAGTTCGATCGATCGATTTTGAAAATCGAAATAAAAATAGTCGAAATGTCGAAATTCGATATTTAATCCTGCGAATCATTCCCAAAATTAAAGACGCGTCCTGGCTATACATCCACTTTTAAAAAACTATTCTATTATTGAATTGTTTAATTATTTGGTAATGGTAATAAATGGAGAAAATGGAACTTTTACCAAGTAAAATCAATTTATGTATATATATGGAGATATTCGATGACTTCAAAAGTAATTATATACTAAATTTATACACCCTGCTATGTTTTCAAAATAATAAAATAAAAGAGAATAAAAAAGGCCGCCGGTTAATAATTACTTTAAAAAATTCGCGAATTTTTTTAATATTTTTTCTTTACAGTTGAATTCCTTCCATGTAATTATACCCTCCACCTCTAGGATGGGGGTATACTAACTTTGTCATTCCGTTTGTAACACCTTGAAATATCTACCTGAGACCCTATAAAGTATATATATTCTTGATCGTCATAAAATTCTAAGACGATCTAGACATGTCCGTCCGTCTGTTGAAAGCACGCTAGCATCTAAACGAAAGGAGCTAGAAAGTTCAAATTTTCCATAAATGCGTCTTATAGTCGTATATCGGTTGGGATTGAAACGGGGCGAAATCGGCCCAAAGGGAAAATTTGTTCCCTCACAAGGACTAAAAATACTAATAATTTTAACGTATTTAAGCATGTTTTTTGAATATGTCTGTTTATATTTGCTTGATATTTGGTATGCGCATTCCCCTTATAGCAAAAACGTGCACCATAAAGTGATTATTATTTGTAATTGGTGAAATGGGACAAAAAAGGGATAAAAACGGTACATATTAAAGGGGATAAAAACGGTACATATTTTTTCCAAATTCGTACTTTTAAGGGGTAAATGGGAATAGAGGGATAAAAATAGTACCAACCAAACGGCTGTACCTAGAATAATGAAATTAGGTGTATACATTCCTCTGATAGCATAGACAAGTAAAATACACGGATTTTTCAAAATTCGTACTTTTTGGGGTTAAAATGAAAAAAGGGGATAAAAATAGTACCAATCAAATGACCGCAGCTAGAGTCATAAAATTCGGAGTATACATTCCTCTGACTATGTAGACACGGAAAATTAACTGATTTTTCGAAATTCGTAATTTTTGGGGTCAAATAGAAAAAGGGGATAAAAATAGTACCAACCAAATGACCACAGCTAGAGTCATGAAATTCGGAGTATACATTCCTTTGACCACGTAGACATGAAAAATAAAAGGTTTTTTCCAAATTCGTACTTTCAAGGGATACAATGGGTACGGAGGGATAAAAATGGTACCAACCAAACAGTTACACCTAGAATAATGAAATTCGGTGTATACATTAATGTGATGGTGTGGCGTAGACACTTAAAATAAACAGACTTTTTGGAAATTCGTACTTTTTGAGGGTAAAATGAAAAAAGGGGATAGAAATAGTACCAATCAAATGACCGCAGCTAGAGTCATGAAATTCGGAGTATACATTCTTCTGACAATGTAGACACGAAAATAAACTGATTTTTCGAAATTCGTACTTTTTGGGGTTAAAATGAAAAAAGGGGAAAGAAATAGTACCAATCAAATGACCGCAGCTAGAGTCATGAAATTCGGAGTATACATTCCTCTGACTGCGTATACACGGAAAATAAACGGATTTTTCAAAATTCGTACTTTCAAGGGATACAATGGTACAGAGGGATACAAATAGTACCAACTAAACGACTACAGCTAGAATGATGAAATTCTAATTGCGTAGAAATTGGAATTCGGTGTATACATTCCTCTGACTGCATAGACACGCAAAATAAAAAGTTTTTTCCAAATTCGTGCTTTTTCTTCTACGGCAAAAATTGGTTGAATCATAAAGTTAGGTTATTTTGCACTATGTACGTCTGATAATGTATTTTCAAAATTTGTACTTTTGGAATTCAAATAGAATGGAAATACAACCAACTGTAGCACCCACTATCTACCAATATTTATGGTATTAAAGCTTTTGGAAAATATAAATATGAGAATATTTATTTTTTTAATTGACGTATTGGTAGCCTTGCCTTATAAGCGTGGTTTGAAATAATTAAAATATAATACTTATTTATAAAATTAATTTTTCAATATTTGTATTTGTTTTGGTATGGCTATATTAAAACAAATTATATTTTCCTGTAATATTACTGCACTTCTACGAAAATCGACATCCTCTGTGGAATACAACCCATGGTGGAGGGTAAATAAAGTTCGGCCCGGCCGAACTTAACGCCGTTTTTACTTGTTTTTAATTTTACTTCTGATCGAATTTCTACAAACGATATCATCGTTTTTTCGTTCCTAAAACACAATTTCTACGTGAAGGGAGTATTCAAAAGCGCTTACGCATTACCTTCTGTTTAACATATAGCTGTCAAAATACACAGTACAAATACTAAAGGCTTGTCTAATATCGAGAGCTATACTCAGAAATAAAAAATAATAAACAAGGGGTTGTGTAGGAACGTAAATCATTTTTTTGCTTCAAAATTAGATACTTTTAATTAATAATAAACTGGAACAACAATAAAGTTCACACTCACCTATATCCTTAGGATGCAAATTGGCCAAAGCAACGATTTCGTGTCCTTCGGCCACGCACTGCATCATGTTGTAGCAGCTGTCCTTGCCACCGCTGACCATGGCCACGACACGCATCTTGAGGCTTTGTGTGCTTTGCCTGTTTCTGGGTTGTGGGAGGAAGATTTAAATTGTATCGGCGACGTTGTTGCCGTTAAATGGAATACAAAGTGTTTCTTCTTCTTTCAGTTCCGGCAGCACAAATCCAGCTCATTTGCTGTTTGTTTTCTTTTTTAATATCTGCAATGAGATGGCCAAACAATGGAAAGAGGAAAACAAGAGTTAAAAGGGATGAACATGAATAAAATAAAAATAGATCGCTTAAAATAATAAAATCGATTAAGAAATCATGTTCGTTGTTGTCGCTGACTTGAGTTGTGTGTAAAAATACGATTTTCTGTTGGTGGCGGGTGGGCGGCTGCTTGCTACGTTTGTTTGTTTCTTTACAGAGCATATTAAATAGCTTCCGAGTAGTTTTTGTTTGTTTGTTTGCTTGTTTGTTTTTTGCTTTTCATTTGGCAATAGTCTGAAAGCCAAATAAAAAATAAAAAAACCCGACATAAAACTATTTGGTTTCTTTTGTGCATTTGCGTGTGTGCACTTTTTGGCAATCGCTGGCTACGAATTCATAAACGGACGGCTGACCGGCAGACCCATCGACCGACCGAACACTCGAGGATTATTTATGTGAAAACAATTAGTGGAGGCAAAGGCGGCGTTCCATTGGTATGATAGGACTTCACATACACATGACGACTGTCCATGCAAATGGAAATCAATTCATAAGATATTTTAATATTTCACTTTATGTTAAATATTAGTATATTTAATAGACAATATTATGACACAATGACTTCTATGTGTATTTTTTGAAGCAGAAGGCACGACTTGGAAACAAAAAACTAAAAAAAGGCAAAAAATTATCGACAAAATTTGTATTTTTTTTTTGTAAAATAATGTCAAAATAAAATTAAAATGCAGAAAATAGAATACATTTTTTCGATAACTATCTGTTATCGAAATTGAAAATTAAAAAATAATCGATTTAAAAAAATATATATAATTTTTAACTCATTTGAATGAAAAGTGGAGAATATCAAAAAACTGACTTTTATAGAAAACTCAAAAATAGGCAGAAAAAATAAAAAGTATTAAAAAGTCCACCCAACAGAGTAACATCACTCTGCTACATTTTATATTGTGGGCGACAATTTGTGGAAAAAGATGGAAAATGATCGAATCAAAGACTCATCCTCGTCTACATAGACGAGATTGTGGGCGACAATTTGTGGAAAAAGAAGGAAAATGATCGAAACAATGACTCATCCTCGTCTACATAGACTTCTAAAAAACTTTTCTATTATTGAATCTTTTAATTAGTTGACAAAAGCAAATGAACAAGCTGTAAAAAAATTTTAGAGGAAACGGTGCTGGAAACAATGCTACGGTTAACCGATGAAAGTGGAAGATGCTAATTTTTAAATTAACTAATTCAAAATAATTAAAAAAATATATCGAAAACATAGTTTTCTTTGAAGTGAATATAATATTTTTTTTTTGTTATTTAATTCCTTCGTAATGTAATTTTTAATATTTCTTTAAATAAAAATACTTATAATTTATATAAAATGTCCACAATCGATAACTATGAAAGTTATTGATAACTAAGTCAAAATTGTCAAATAAGTTCTTCTTCTTTAGAAATGTAGATTATTTATTATTTTTATCATTTATTTTATTATTTTTTATCAAATTTATATCTTAAATAGTTCACTTATCATTCATTGCTGATATATATGGGAAGGGAGAAAGAGAGATGTCAGCTTTCTCTGGTCTGCATCAGATATGCAAAATCTTATTTTTGATTTTGTACCGTCAAGCTTACTAAACTTTAGTTTTTCGGTTTACTAGCTTACAATTAAGATTATGTGGTACCATCCCAGCAAAAACTCTCATTACCAAGTAATGTGGGGAATAAGGCAAAACCAAAAACCTTCACTACTTATTTTTCAGATCCGTTTCTAATTATTTTTATAAAGGGATTGTAAAAAAAATAAGTACTTCCACGCACGCTTACAAAAACTTGAGAAATAAGTACTTCCACACACGCTTACAAAAAGTTAATATATAAGTACTGGGTGGTAAGTATGTTGGTTGACGTTGCTGTGTGTTGTGGTTGGTGGTTTGAACAAATACAGCAAAACATTTCTCGCAACTTCAACTTATTCCAACTTCATTATATTTCAAAATTTGTATGATGAACAACCACATCTCGGCAAGCGAACGTATACAAAAAAAAATACAGTTTTGCTATCGTAACAAAAGGTACGGAACAATAAGAAGAATGGGAAATGTATTTTCCATTCTTCTTATCGTTTTTGTTGTGTTTTTAGATGGTATTATATAGATAGTATTTTAGCAATAAAATAAAACATTTTTTTAAATTCCAATATTGTTCTACCAGTTAACTTTATGAATCTGCAAAGAAATAACTCGCATTCCGCGTAACATGTGGACACTTCGATTGACAAGAAGCAACTAAATTTTCTTCATCAATCGAAAATATCTTCGAGTGACGGTCGCGGTAACATCGAAATGGCTGGATGAGGCTGGATGATAAGGAGCCCATTACTTCATACTTCAAAATAATGCAGGGCGTAATGGGCTGTCATTACTAGGTAATGCAAATAATAATGAGGTGGCATTACCGAGTTTTTGCTGGGATTGTTACCCATTGGTTTTTCTTAAATCTGGAAGCAACAGTAAGAGAGTAGCAAGCTACTTCTTTTTAAGGGAATAAATTCCATACAAAATTAAGCTAGTAAGCCCAATCGGAGTACATGTTGTACGAACATTAGGGTTAGTTTCACCACGATGTAGGGGATGCTGAACAGGTAACAATAAACTATGTCTTAGTTCGTTGCGGTTCAAAATGCAAAAAAAAAAAAACATTTTTTTGTTTTTATTTTTTTTCTTATTTTGGAAAATGGTACAAAAAAGAATGAAGTAGAACAGTCTGGGAAGTGATAGCATTTTTTCTGGAAGGTATTGTCGATTAGAACAAGAATCTGTATTTGAAATTTGCCAGACACCCCCAAAATCTTGAGTTACGAGTAAAGAACCGGTTGTTCGTACCTTTGCACACTTATAAGCCAATAACATAGTTGGTTATCAACCGATTTTAACTAATAATAACTACAACAATTATAAATGTGATTGCAGTCGAAATTAAAAATATCTGGTAGAAAATAATAAAAAAACTTTTTTTAAGTTGGCTTCAGAGAAATTGTGGATGTTGTGGACTAAAATTAATAAAAAATTAAAATTAAATTAAAAATTTAAAGTAAATTAATTGGTTTCTTTAATGCGTTGCCCGAAAATATTTCCATTCGTGAGCTAGACAGTTTTGATACACTCCACGAGAGTATTATGTCTTTGTGCATTTGTTTGTAAGACCCAAAAGGAAACGAGATAGACTCATTGTTAATTATACCGATCGACTTAGAATCACTTCTTGAATCGATTTAGCAATGTCCGCCTGTCCATATATTCTAGTAATCAAAGTACAGGTCGCAATTGTAGCCAGAACCAAATGAAACTTTGCACAACGAAGTTTTTCGCTATTTAATTTGAAGAAAATCGTTTCCGATTTAGATATAGCCCCATACGAATTTCACTACCGATTTGACTCTTTTTCATTCTAGATACCACATATTTTAACAGTCATTAGTAATATAAAGAGTGATTTTTTTGAGGTTAGGATTTTCATGCATTAGTATTTGACAGATCACGTGGGATTTCAGACATGGTGTCAAAGAGAAAGATGCTCAGTATGCTTTGACATTTCATCATGAATAGACTTACTAACGAGCAACGCTTGCAAATCATTGAATTTTATTACCAAAATCAGTGTTCGGTTCGAAATGTGTTTCGCGCTTTACGTCCGATTTATGGTCTACATAATCGACCAAGTGAGCAAACAATTAATGCGATTGTGACCAAGTTTCGCACTCAGTTTACTTTATTGGACATTAAACCAACCACACGAATGCGTACAGTGCGTACAGAAGAGAATATTGCGTCTGTTTCTGAGAGTGTTGCTGAAGACCGTGAAATGTCGATTCGTCGCCGTTCGCAGCAATTGGGTTTGTGTTATTCGACCACATGGAAGATTTTACGCAAAGATCTTGGTGTAAAACCGTATAAAATACAGCTCGTGCAAGAACTGAAGCCAAACGATCTGCCACAACGTCGAATTTTCAGTGAATGGGCCCTAGAAAAGTTGGCAGAAAATCCGCTTTTTTATCGACAAATTTTGTTCAGCGATGAGGCTCATTTCTGGTTGAATGGCTACGTAAATAAACAAAATTGCCGCATTTGGAGTGAAGAGCAACCAGAAGCCGTTCAAGAACTGCCCATGCATCCCGAAAAATGCACTGTTTGGTGTGGTTTGTACGCTGGTGGAATCATTGGACCGTATTTTTTCAAAGATGCTGTTGGACGCAACGTTACGGTGAATGGCGATCGCTATCGTTCGATGCTAACAAACTTTTTGTTGCCAAAAATGGAAGAACTGAACTTGGTTGACATGTGGTTTCAACAAGATGGCGCTACATGCCACACAGCTCGCGATTCTATGGCCATTTTGAGGGAAAACTTCGGAGAACAATTCATCTCAAGAAATGGACCGGTAAGTTGGCCACCAAGATCATGCGATTTGACGCCTTTAGACTATTTTTTGTGGGGCTACGTCAAGTCTAAAGTCTACAGAAATAAGCCAGCAACTATTCCAGCTTTGGAAGACAACATTTCCGAAGAAATTCGGGCTATTCCGGCCGAAATGCTCGAAAAAGTTGCCCAAAATTGGACTTTCCGAATGGACCACCTAAGACGCAGCCGCGGTCAACATTTAAATGAAATTATCTTCAAAAAGTAAATGTCATGGACCAATCTAACGTTTCAAATAAAGAACCGATGAGATTTTGCAAATTTTATGCGTTTTTTTTAAAAAAAAAGTTATCAAGCTCTTAAAAAATCACAATTTATAACATGGCTGTTAACATAAACTGCAGCGCCTGTAGTGGAGGATAGTGGTGTAACTCGATTAACAGCTCATTCACTTAACATTAACATCAACCATGAAGAAGATGCAAAAATAACAAAGTTCCCGCGATAATCGGATACATGCCGGATTATCACCTTTCCTAAAAGCTCCCTCTAAAGCTGCTACATCAACAACAACATTTTCTTCAAAATTGGCAAAACATCTTATATTTTAACTAGAAACACCTGTGGCGAAAATGTGTTAGATCGGTTCAGATTTATATATAGATCCCATACAAATTTCGCTCACAGTTTGATTTTTTCCGCTCTTGAATCCAGATATTTTATCAGATTGTCTTCAAATTTGGCAAAACATATTATATTTAAACTAGGAACACCTATGGTGGAAATAGGTCATATCGGTTCTGATTTACATATAGCTCCAATACAAATTTCGCTCCCAGCTTGATTTTTTCCGCCCCAGGAACCACGTATTTTCACCGATTTTCTTCAAATTGAACATAACACGTTATACATGAACTGGAAGAACCTATTGTGAAAGTTTGACACTTCATTACATGGTTGGATATAGCCCCGATACTAATATTAGCCTAAAATTATAAAACGTACAAAAATTCTTGCCATTTGCACATTTTTGCCGAAATGAATACACTCAATGGAATTTGTCAGTAAAATAAAACAGAAAGTCTGCTGTAAGAGCAGATTTTCTGCTGAGAAAGAGATAGCAGATTTGTATCTGCTGAAATAGCAAACAGCTGTTTGCTGTTTTAGCAATAAAGAAAAAACGCTTTTTTCAAACTTTAAGCATATATACAGAACAATGTAGCCAGTTAACCATTTTATTAACAACACTTTTTAGAATAAATGTTATTATAAGGGAAATTATTGCCACTAAAAGATATTGTGATTGTCTTTTTAATGATAAGCATATGGTTGGTCCCAAGATAATATAAAACGAAATTCGAGATAAATTAGTTTTCGCCGTGAATCTGAAAGGCTTTTAAATTACAAACGATTATTTTTATATATTTTTTTAATATCATTAACAGCAGTCATTTTTAGCATACTGCAATCACTTCAGCAGAGTGAAAAACTGTTGTAATAGCAAAATATTGTCTGCTGCCTTGTTTTTTTTACAAATTTAGTGTATTTTTGATGATTTTTTATAAAATACGCAATAACTTCCCCATTTTTTGAAAGATCCTGATAACATTTTTCTAAATGCTTTAGTCTTTACTTTAAATTGAACATTTGAAGACAAAAAATAAGAAAAGAAATCATAATTACCGACCAGTACCTTTCCAGCGAAAGGACCAAAAAAGTGGAAATTATTGCGGATTTTGTAAAAAAAAAATCAGCAAAATGTTTCAATAATTTAATTTTTGTGCTTTTGCTGGACATAGAATGCCGATTTATGATAAAACATCTACATCTATAACCTATGGAAATTAGTCTTGTAAAAAGGACAAAAGATCATGAAATAAAAAACGTAGCGAGCAGTTTTGCTAGTGGTAACCTATAGATACAGTTCTATAGGTTCCGTTCTTAGGAGGAACTGCCATTTACCAGGACTCTATCAGAAATTATGCGTTTTTCATTATCATTTAACTTAATACAATTTGCGGCAAAAAATCGAAGGAGTCGAGGTGTAAAGATCTCCTAAAATACAATGCAATGTTTGTAATCCCTATTATAGTAAAGAGTTCGTTAAAAGACCAATTATATCAGCCAAATAATAAACATCTACGTATTTGATTTACTGACTTAACTATGCTTTAGTTCTCGCGTAACATTATATTAATATTTCCATTTAATATCATGAGTGCCTACACGAAGAGTCAGTCTATTTTGATAATATTAGATAATACACATATATGTAGATATTTATATGCTATCAAATAAATCGAATTATAACCACACAAACATCATTGACATGTGTACATTTTATGGTTCACAATTAAATGAAAGTTGCTGTGTAATGTTATTTTCACATGACATTCAATTAGGCGACATTGGCGTGGAGCGTTTGGTACACGTTAAAGCCCTTTAAAATCCCCTTTGCTTTTGATGTATACAGTTTAATTCAAAAAGAAAAAAGTAAAAAAGCTTTAAGTTCGGCCGGGCCGAATCTTAAATACCCTCCACCACGGTTCATTCCATAGTATTACCGGCAGATTACTGGCTGTCTACTTTACATAGAAGTACACTACTGTATTAGGAAAATTGTGATATTTTTTATGCACTTCACGATATTTGCTTACTATTTCTATAAGGAATACTTCGCATACGTAATGTGATGCTTCATTATTATAATTTTAATAGTCCTATTCTATATAAATATAAAACTTGAAGAGTAATCAAAAAGTGAATCTTCAAAAATACATATCAGATAGATAGATATCAGACTGAATATTACCATCCGCCGCATATAATCCATAGATGGAGAATATTGACAACAATTATAAACAAACAACAAATAATCCCAAACAAATCCCCAAAGTAACAACGGAGAGTTTTCCTTTAGCATGAGCTGCGCTCGATTTAATTTAGAGTTCACCGAAAGGAATATACTGTTCAAAGACGGCTCCGAACATCCAATATTTTTTTGGGCAAAACTTTACAAGAAATGTCGTCAATAAAAGTCAAATAGTCTTATCCGATACTTTATACTTTACTTACTATACCACGACAATACATAAAACCTGATAACAAATGGGGTTCTAGATTTAAATGATATCGTAAAATTCAAAATGATACCGAAACTTAGTTTTATTTTGAGATTGAATCCATAAGATGCATTTTTTTAGACGAGATACCCACATTCCCACGTCTTCAACATTGACCATTTTTGATCCGCTGTGCAATAATTACTCCAAAGATATGTGTGATTGATTCCAAATTATATCCCATTTTACTAGTTGCATGTGAATCCCCCAGATATACATACATATATTTTTATACCCTACACCACGGGGTATATTGTCTTTGTGCATTTGTTTGTAACACCCAAAAGGAAACGAGATAGACCCATCGTTTATTATACCGATCGACTTAGAATCACCTTTTGAGTCGATTTAGCGATGTCCGTCCGTCCGTCCGTCTGACCATCTATTCTTGTAATCAAAGTCCAGGTCGCAATTGTTGTTAGAACTAAATGAAAATTTGCACAACGAAGTTTTATGGGATATGGACGAACGCTATTTAATTTGAAGCAAATCGGTTCAGATTTAGATATAGCTCCCATACAAATGTTGCTTCCGATTTGACTTTTTTCCCTCTAGAAACCACAAACTTTGACAGATTTTCTTCAAATTTTGCAAAACAGCTTATATTTCAACTAGAAACAGCTCTGGTAAAAATAGGATAGATCGGTTCAGATTTATATATAGCTCCCATACAAATGCCTCCTCCGATTTGACTCTTTCCGCTCTAGAAACCACAAACTTTGACAGATTTTCTTCAAATTTTGCAAAACAGCTTATATTTCAACTAGAAACAGCTCTGGTAAGAATAGGATAGATCGGTTCAGATTTATATATAGCTCCCATGCAAATGTCTCCTCCGATTTGACTCTTTCCGCTCTAGAAACCACAAACTTTGACAGATTTTCTTCAAATTTGGCAAAACAACTTATATTTCAACTAAAAATAGCTCTGGTAAAAATAGGATAGATCGCTTCAGATTTATATATAGCTCTCATACAAATGTCTCCTCCGATTTGACTCTTTCCGCTCCAGAAACCACAAACTTTGACAGATTTTCTTCAAATTTTGCAAAACAGCTTATATTTCAACTAAAAACAGCTCTGGTTAAAATAGGATAGATCGGTTCAGATTTATATATAGCTCCCATCCCAAATAGAAGCCACAAACTTTGACAGATTTTCTTCAAATTTTTTCTTTATATTTCAACTAGAAACAGCTCTGGTGAAAATGAGTCAAATGAGTTCAGATATATATATATATATAGCTCCAATACAAATTTCGCTACTGAATTGATTATTTTCGCTCTATAAATAGCATATTTCAACAGATACTGAAGTATACTAAAATTGAGTCTGAGATATGTACTCAATCTAAGTAAATTTGTAGTTAAAATGAGTAAATAAAACTCATTTTGAATACATTTCACTTGATTTGAGTATGAACGTACTACATTCAAGTAAAAAATAAACTTAAATTGAGTAAAGGCACAGTGGGTGCCACACAGATACAAATATCCTTATTTTTACTTGAATTTTTTTTTTCCCACAACCATATCGAATTGCGTTTGGCGAATTTATGTCTACATGTATGGCAATGATAAAATCGACAACGAAAGATAAAGTCATCCTCCAGTAAGTTACTCTGTCCAGGCTTACTATGTGTACCACCGTACGTTAACTTTCTTAGCTTTTTATTTTGCGTGTCTATGCAGTCAGAGGAATGTATACACCGAATTCCAGCTGCGGCCATTTGGTTGGAACCATTTTTACCCCCTTAAGAGTACTACTAAATAAAATCTCTTTATTTGACGTTTCTACCCAATTAGAATTTCATCATTCTAGCTGTAGTCGTTCAGTTAGTATCATTTTTATCCCTCTGTACCATTGTATCCCTTGAAAGTACGAATTTCGAAAAATCCGCTTATTTTCCGTCTACACGCAATCAGAGGAATATATACACCGAATTTCATTATTCTAGGTGTAGGTTCATTATTCTAGTGTAGCTTTTTCATTTTAAACCCAAGAAGTACGAATATCGAAAAATCCGTTTTTTACGTGTCGACGCAATCAGAGGAATATATACACCGAATTTCATTATTCTAGGTGTAGCCGTTTTTTATCCCCTGGAAAGTACAAATTTGGAAAAAACCTTTTATTTTCCATGTCTATGTAGTCAAAGGATTGTATACTCCAAATTTCATGACTCTAGCTGCGGTCATTTGGTTGGTACTTTTTTTTATCCCCCTTCTCCATTTTGACCCCAAAAAGTACGAATTTCGAAAAATAAGTTTATTTTCCGTGTCGACACAGTCAGAGCAATGCATACTCCAAATTTTATGACTCTAGCTGCGGTCATTTGATTGGTACTATTTTTATCCCCTTTTTTCATTTTAACCCCAAAAAGTACGAATTTTGAAAAATCCGTGTAGGAATGTATACACCGAATTTCATACCTTTAGGTGCAGCCGTTTGGTTGGTACCATTTTTATCACTCTATTCCTATTTTGCCCCTTAAAAGTACGAATTTGGAAAAAATAATTTTATATTATGCATCTACTCAATTAGAGGAATGGACACACCGAATTTCGTGTTTCTAGCTGTTGTCGTTTAATATGTACCATTTTTATCCCTTTTTGCCCTATTTCACCCCCTACAAATAAGAATCACTTTATGATGCACGTTTTTGCTATAAGGGAATGCGCATACCAAATATCAAGCAAATATAACCAGACATATTCAAAAAACATGCTTAAATACGCTAAAATATTAGGGATTATTATGGGTATTTTTAGTCCTCGTGAGGGAAAAATTTTTCCCTCTGGACCGATTTCACCCAGTTACAATCCCAACCGATCTACGACTATAAGACGCATTTATGGAAAATTTGAACGTTCTAGCTCCTTTCGTTTAGATGCTAGCGTGCTTTCAACAGACGGACGGACGGACAGGGCTAGATCGTCTTAGAATTTTATGACGATCAAGAATATATATACTTTATAGGGTCTCAGGTCGATATTTCAAGGTGTTACAAACGGAATGACAAAGTTAGTATACCCCCATCCTGGAGGTGGAGGGTATAAAAATTAAAGAATGCCATGTTAGCAGCAAGCTGCGACATAACTTTAGTATAAATGACATTGTCATTGAAAGATAGGATGTAAATTACGACTGTTAGATTTAAGATATTTTATATTGTGTAAGGCTGAAATGAATTGAATAAGACCCAAATCGTTTGCATTGGGCAAAATAAAGTCCGGTTACGCTGACACTACTTAGCTGGGAAATTAACACTGGATACAAATCCATACATATTTCTATCACAGCTAAAAAAGCCCTATTATGTAGAACTAACATTTAATAAACAATTAATAACATTAATAAAACAATAAATTATTAGAATTGTTAGGCGATATTATTTAAATTAATACAATTAGTCAAAATGAAAAATTGCTTATTTATAAAAAGTAATAAGAAATTCCCGAGCCACGATTCCAATCCGAGACTTTCGGGGTGCAAAGTGAAAACATCGTTCCCATTCACTTCAGATAATGCTATTCGTAAAATATTACGGGATATTAATATATTACCAATTTCATGGAGGTTTGTTCAAAAGAATTTCTTCAAACGCGCGAAATATGCAAACTGAGATTTTGAGATGCGACTACTATGTGCATCCTGCGGA
The DNA here is from genome assembly GCA_947397865.1 of Polietes domitor. NCBI lineage: Eukaryota > Metazoa > Arthropoda > Insecta > Diptera > Muscidae > Polietes > Polietes domitor. The sequence goes on along the minus strand of OX377620.1, from coordinate 161,302,197 downwards.
AGTACTTCTATTTTTTGCTGGGTATAAGGGATGTATTAAATCCTAAGCCGATCTGCCCAATTTTTGCACAAAATAGTTACTGCAAGAAACGAATCCAATTAGTTTATGCAACAAACTCAACGAAGTACCAACAAATATTTTTTTTTTTGGATCCAAGGCACAAAATGTTTTTAATTTATTGTTCTTTGTTGCCTAGTGTAATTACTTCGAAAATAACACGGCTGCCAACCATTGTGTGATATCTTCATCTTGTGGGCTGGCCGATGACAGTTCTGGAAAACGAAGAAATCCCAGCAGGTGAGATAGTACGTACGCCTACGTTCAAATGTATGTACGCCGGACATGTATGAATGAATACCCGTAGTTGTAGTTGTTGGTGGATGCCTCTGATGGAATAAAATCAAATTATTTAAATTAAAATCAATAGGTGGCATCCAAGCACGCACATAAATAATACCACACACACACTTTCATATATATATATACGAGTAGGTATGTATGTCCACCACCCCACCCGCATGTATATAAATATATTTGTAAATGTTTGTATCGGCATCCGTTTGGATGGACGTCATTAGATTGACATAATAGCCAATATATGGATGGAAGAGTACAAAACTGAATTAAGATGTTGCTGATGGGACGTTATCAAGGTCACGTGCCACTTGTCATCGACAGAGGCGAAAACAAAACCCTTAACGATAACCCAACACCATACTTGTCTTAGTAAAAGGCGACCACTTACAAAGCTTTTGTGTCGTCCACCATGTCCCCCTAATATCCTTCTCTTCTTCTTTTCATATCTAAGCGGAATTTTTCGATAGAATATTTGTATGGTATTCGATGTAAGTTGAATTTGGTTGGGTTGTGAAGTATCTACGTTCGTTTTCACATATGTGAAACATTCGATTTCGGATTGGAATTTTCGATTTGATGTATTCGTAGATAGACTGATATTTCAATTAATAACGAATGAATATTGGGAATCTGAAGTCCGACGATATACATATGAAACTATAGGTGAAATAGAGTTAACTGGCGTTTTTAGTTTTTCATTTTTTCATCCTGTTACCCCTTAAAAGGACTATAAAATTCCAAAGGATAGGAAACTAAACTAGGTAAACTTGAAATAGATGTAAATGCTGAACTAATATGGATAAAAGCATTATTTTTGAAGTATTTTTAATAGACAGTCTCCTCCCTAATTTGCCACTAATACGGTTATCATAGATTGCAAGCAAGTAATTTTTTAAGAGCTTGATAACTTTTTTTAAAAAAAAAAACGCATAAAATTTGCAAAATCTCATCGGTTCTTTATTTGAAACGTTAGATTGGTCCATGACATTTACTTTTTGAAGATAATTTCATTCAAATGTTGACCGCGGCTGCGTCTTAGGTGGTCCATTCGGAAAGTCCAATTTTGGGCAACTTTTTCGAGCATTTCGGCCGGAATAGCCCGAATTTCTTCGGAAATGTTGTCTTCCAAAGCTGGAATAGTTGCTGGCTTATTTCTGTAGACTTTAGACTTGAACGTAGCCCCACAAAAAATAGTCTAAAGGCGTCAAATCGCATGATCTTGGTGGCCAACTTACCGGTCCATTTCTTGAGATGAATTGTTCTCCGAAGTTTTCCCTCAAAATGGCCATAGAATCGCGAGCTGTGTGGCATGTAGCGCCATCTTGTTGAAACCACATGTCAACCAAGTTCAGTTCTTCCATTTTTGGCAACAAAAAGTTTGTTAGCATCGAACGATAGCGATCGCCATTCACCGTAACGTTGCGTCCAACAGCATCTTTGAAAAAATACGGTCCAATGATTCCACCAGCGTACAAACCACACCAAACAGTGCATTTTTCGGGATGCATGGGTATTTCTTGAACGGCTTCTGGTTGCTCTTCACTCCAAATGCGGCAATTTTGTTTATTTACGTAGCCATTCAACCAGAAATGAGCCTCATCGCTGAACAAAATTTGTCGATAAAAAAGCGGATTTTCGGATTTCGAACCGAACACTGATTTTGGTAATAAAATTCAATGATTTGCAAGCGTTGCTCGTTAGTAAGTCTATTCATGATGAAATGTCAAAGCATACTGAGCATCTTTCTCTTTGACACCATGTCTGAAATCCCACGTGATCTGTCAAATACTAATGCATGAAAATCCTAACCTCAAAAAATCACTCTTTATATACAATAATTGTTTAAAAATATTGAATCTTTGGGAACTTTGTAGTCCTGTGAAGGGGCAACAGGATGAAGAAATAAAAAACTAAAAACGACATGTAACTCCATTTTGCTATAGTTTCATACGTACATCATCTGGTTCAACTGTAACGACGGTTTTTAATGATTGTCGTACGATGTAATCCATATAAAGCGAAGACAACAACGCAATTTCCTCGATTGTTAGCAATTCAATACTAGGTAATACATGACACATCGGGGGAGATGGATTTGTTGGAAAATACACAATATTTTTTCTCGAAATTTTCCATTAACACAATACATATGTGTAGCTGAATTATGTGATGCAGCCTCCTCCTTCAATACACTTGCGGATGTAGTCTTGCTGTCTTAGACTTCTGAACTCTTTCAGTAGCCTGGTCTGGTCGAAAGCACATGCGATTATGTCAAGTTATCGACCACCAGAACTTATTGAGAAAAAATGGGGCCCAGACCAAAATTAGCTTCAAAAAGTGACACATTTGTCTCTCAACAATCATTCGTGGGTTTCCTAAAAGCCAAATGCGACAATTTTGTCGCTCAACGAAGCCATCAAGAGGGAATTGAGTCTCGTAGTTGATGAGGTTTTTGGAGAATAATATTTTAATTATTTTTTTTTTTGAAACTATAGCTAAGAAATCGCAACGCATTATTCATTTGTTTATTGATCCTTTTTACTAGCCCAATATTGACAGCATAATATTTTATTTAAAAGGCGATAAATTCAAATATCGAGTACATTTTTAGACACCCTTTAAAAGGTGGTAAAGGTAATTGCGACGTTATCCAAACTCGAAGTGAAACAACTCAGCTATTGATCCGACGTTAGGTGATATCAGACAAGTCTGCACATTCTCTGACCTCTCCAGACATATTCATAACGACTTCGTACAGAATTCTTGTTGAAGTTAAAATTGTTCCCTTAGCTCTGAACGAAATCTGGCCTGAGAGCTTTTTGTTTTTTTTTTTGGCTCAGATATTATTTTTTGCGTAAATACGAATTCATAACGATTTCTGACTGCTAGTCTGAAATATTTTGCTTTGATCGATTGAAGAGTAGTTGGCATCGGTTCTAGTTTCTCTGATTTTTTATTTGTTTATCATTTTCAATTCTGCGTGAACATTTAAAAAAGAAGTGAAAGAAAATGAGTCATGCCATGAACAATAGGGTGTCCAAAAAACCGGTTATTTTAGAAAGACGGTTTTCGGTTTAACCGAAAAATAAATTTTTTAAAAAACCTGTTTTCGGTTATAGTTTTTTACAAAACCGGTTAAACCGGTTATAACCGGTTTTTTAAATCAAAGTACGAAAATCTTTAAATTAACTGCCTGGCCCACGATGTCGAACGTTAACGTTCGCATGCCTTTCATGCGACAAACAGCTGATTTAGGACCCACTAACCGGCACTAGAACGACAAAGCGAACAAAAATCTATGCGAACGAAAACGTAAGCATTTCAGTACAAAATCGGGGCCCACTAACTATTTTTCTGTCATCTGAGCGAATGAAAATGTCAAAAGCATTCACTTGTGTTTTGTCTGTCGTTTTCATAATTAAATAAAAAACACAAAACAAACTTAATTTATATTTTTGTTGCTATCCGCTCTACTTCATCCCCTGAGTTCCGGAGAACACATCACGCATTTATACATTCCGTTGATCCGTGCACTGGGTCTTTCAACCACGTTCCTTGTATTCCTAAAGGGGTATTCTTATTGGTTTTAGGTCATCTCATGAACGTTAGAGATGACCAGTAGCTACCTACGGGGAACTCGAAATTAACATTCCTCCAAAAAATATGCTCGTTGGAAAAATTTATATTTTTCGACAGCACACAAAAACAACTCCACATATTGATTGTTTACATTATTTTTTTAAATTTTGTTTTCAGTCATTTCAGCTGAGAAAAAATTGTGTCAACTTTTTTATTATAAGTTAGAATTTGGATATTTAACGCTTTTTTCTTGGCAATTTTGCGATTATTTGTGGATTTTTTGATCTGGTAACATTTTCATTCACTCACAACACGTAAGGCTATGCAAACGAAAAATCAGAAGATAGTGGGTCGCTTTTTGATGCGAAAGTGAGTGACTGGCTTTTGTTCGCATAGATTTTTTTCCGACATCGTGGGCCAGGCAGTAAATTTTTTTATTACGAAAGTAAATACAGATCATTTTTAGTAAAGGTAAATTAAATAAGGAACTCCAGTAGCATTTTTTTGTTTGAGATCATTTTCAAATAAAGTCAATTCTATATTTCGGGATAGTCTGGCTTGAGGTCATGAACAAATCAAAAAACTGATGTTTAGTTTTTTTAAATTGCTTTTTTATTTTTCCGATATTTTCCAATGAACTCTTTCGTTTCGAAGTACTTTCTCAACTAAAGCTATTGTTTTCGTCCATATTTGTGACCAATGTTTCGATATATTTGTGCACAGTGGTCAGTGTCAGTCTTGTAAAGAGTGATTTTTTTGAGGTTAGGATTTTCATGCATTAGTATTTGACAGATCACGTGGGATTTCAGACATGGTGTCAAAGAGAAAGATGCTCAGTATGCTTTGACATTTCATCATGAATAGACTTACTAACGAGCAACGCTTGCAAATCATTGAATTTTATTACCAAAATCAGTGTTCGGTTCGAAATGTGTTTCGCGCTTTACGTCCGATTTATGGTCTACATAATCGACCAAGTGAGCAAACAATTAATGCGATTGTGACCAAGTTTCGCACTCAGTTTACTTTATTGGACATTAAACCAACCACACGAATGCGTACAGTGCGTACAGAAGAGAATATTGCGTCTGTTTCTGAGAGTGTTGCTGAAGACCGTGAAATGTCGATTCGTCGCCGTTCGCAGCAATTGGGTTTGTGTTATTCGACCACATGGAAGATTTTACGCAAAGATCTTGGTGTAAAACCGTATAAAATACAGCTCGTGCAAGAACTGAAGCCAAACGATCTGCCACAACGTCGAATTTTCAGTGAATGGGCCCTAGAAAAGTTGGCAGAAAATCCGCTTTTTTATCGACAAATTTTGTTCAGCGATGAGGCTCATTTCTGGTTGAATGGCTACGTAAATAAACAAAATTGCCGCATTTGGAGTGAAGAGCAACCAGAAGCCGTTCAAGAACTGCCCATGCATCCCGAAAAATGCACTGTTTGGTGTGGTTTGTACGCTGGTGGAATCATTGGACCGTATTTTTTCAAAGATGCTGTTGGACGCAACGTTACGGTGAATGGCGATCGCTATCGTTCGATGCTAACAAACTTTTTGTTGCCAAAAATGGAAGAACTGAACTTGGTTGACATGTGGTTTCAACAAGATGGCGCTACATGCCACACAGCTCGCGATTCTATGGCCATTTTGAGGGAAAACTTCGGAGAACAATTCATCTCAAGAAATGGACCGGTAAGTTGGCCACCAAGATCATGCGATTTGACGCCTTTAGACTATTTTTTGTGGGGCTACGTCAAGTCTAAAGTCTACAGAAATAAGCCAGCAACTATTCCAGCTTTGGAAGACAACATTTCCGAAGAAATTCGGGCTATTCCGGCCGAAATGCTCGAAAAAGTTGCCCAAAATTGGACTTTCCGAATGGACCACCTAAGACGCAGCCGCGGTCAACATTTAAATGAAATTATCTTCAAAAAGTAAATGTCATGGACCAATCTAACGTTTCAAATAAAGAACCGATGAGAGTTTGCAAATTTTATGCGTTTTTTTTAAAAAAAAGTTATCAAGCTCTTAAAAAATCACCCTTTATAAGCACCCATAAAGAGTGACTATTTTCACAATTTATTTAATAAAATAAATTGGCGCAAAAAAGCGCAACATGTAATTGCGGAATATTGAAGTTAACACATTGTAATTTAACTAGAAATTCACCATCTGGCGGTATATTAGAGAATTCACATTTAAAACTCCACATATATTTTAAAAATACCTAAAATTTAGACACATTTTCAACTATTTTTTAAAAATATTTCTGAAATACTTTCGTTAAAACATTTTTTTTTTTGTAAAATCACTCTAAAATATCTGAACTTGAAGATTCTATAATCAAATTGCTACTTATTACAATGGAGAAAAAGGTACTAACCTTTGAAGTATGTCAATTTGTAATTTTCAGAACTGTTCGCGTAAAACTCAAAACATGCATGAATATAAGGCAGTGCAACTGTAAAAGTAAACAACACATGTCGTTGATATTTTCGGTAGTGATGTAGAATTTTATATTCTTTAATCGTATAATAAAAAATTTTCAAAAAAAATTTTTGATTTTTGAATTAAACTCCATTTTTTGGTGATTTCAACCCTCTGTGCAGTGGCCCGGACGCGACATTCGCACGCCTTAAACTACGCCAAAAACAAGAAAGAAACAGAAAAAGTAGATCAGCTTTTTTAGTGTTCTAAAGCCCTTAAAGAGTACTACATTATAAAAATATATCATCAGGATTTAGTACAAAATTATAAACAATTTTACATCGAAACGGACGCGACAAAAAACAGAAGCACTTTTGAAGGTCTTGTAGAAATATACAAAGTTCAGCGATTTTTCGAGAACTTTGCTTTTCCATATATACATGTAAATGAAGGTCAGAGGATATATTTTGTTCGTAGATTTATGAAATATGAGAATTATCTCTTAATTATTTTTTAATTAGGTACAGCAGAAATACAGACGCGACAAAAAATTCCACGCGTAGTAACAAAAATAGTAATTTTCGTTATAGCACTTCACATTTTAATAAAAATAAAAGAAAACAAGTTAACTTCAAGTTTCATAATAAAAAAGTTGTCGAAATAAGGAAAAAATAAAGTTAAAAGCTATTAGTGGGGTCTGATTTAATTTTTTTGGTAGACCTTTTTGGGAGATACTCATTTATCTTAAATGGTAGTGTTTCAGTGCTGAAGTTTTTTATTGGTGCAATGATCACTTATTTACCAAAAACCGGTTAACCGACACGCAAAACCCGGTTTTCTCGGTTAACTGAAAATGGTCATTTTACAAAAACCGGCCGGCGGTTGTAGGTGACGAAACCGGTTAACCGGTTACGGTTTTGGTCACTCTAATGAGCAAACTATTTACATTAGTTTGTCCTGAATCTGAACAAAAAATATCAAAGTAAATACCAGAAAATGATAATTCAAATCTACGCTATTTTCTTTTTATATTTTTTTTCAGCACAAACTGGCAAATCTGGAAAATGTTAAGTTCCATTTGCGTTCCTATATATGCCTGTGTGTCTTATATTTTTGATCAGGATGACGATCCAAAGCATACCTCAGGCATTGTGAAGCAATGCTTTATGGATACGACTACCGATGTTTTAGCCTGGTCAGCCAAAGTGCGGACTTAAATCCCATTGAAATCTTCTGGACAGATGTAGAAAGAGGTTTAAGAACGAAAACTCCAAGAGACAATGACGACCACTTTTTGAATATCAAGGAAGTTTGGGAGTCGATACCACCTTGACGATGTCTAACTTTGGTAGAAAGTCGACCAAGGATGTAATAAAATATAAAGTATATCCGACGAAGTATTGAGCCTTCTCTCAATTTATTTTCTACTAAAACTTTGAATAAAATAGTTTTTATGATAGTTTTTAATGGTATGGCCATTTTGTTTTTGAGTTTTTTCAGTAAAATTGGTTTCGACCTTTCAAGAATATATATATATACAGCTGCGGTCAAAAAATAGCAGCGACAAGATAAAAAAATGTCGACAAAGAAAAATATCAGTTTTACTTCAAAAATCCTAAAAGTTTTTACGGCGATTCAAAGGTGGTATTGTTCCATTCTTAAAATGGCTTTAAATAAAAAATTAAGTTTTTGTAATTTTGAGATTAAGCCTTTTAAGTAAAAAATGAGACCAGTCAAAAAAATAGCAGCGCTAATAAAAACTAAAAATATTTTATTTCAATTCACTTTAATTGAAAACTTTTTTGAATAATTACTTAAATAAGGACATTTTCTTGAATTTAACACTTATTTGCACTGACTTTATTGCTTAATATATTAATAGTATTTTGAACCTTTCATGCGGTATTTTTGACCATGCATCTATACGTTCGTGTCAAATATCGTTATTATTTTTCAGTATATTGATTATTTTGAGATGCGGTGTCTGCCCGAACCATTCCATAACATCGATATTACTGACTTTTTGCGAGTCGTCTGGTGCTTTCGGAATAATTGACCTGCTAGAAGACTCATTTAAGGGGCATTCCATATTCTGCATACGTAAGCATAATATTATGCAGTATTTTGATGTACTCGGCAGAGTCCATAGTAGTTCTAGGCCAATGTATTGACCTAACTCCGTAATATGAAAAACACGTCCATGCCATTCTGCTTGATCCTCCCTATTTGACAGTTTTGGTACTGGAGATGTATTACGTGTTCTGTGGACGTCTTACAAACTGCCGAGCGTCTGTTCCACCATATAAAACAATTTTTGATTCAATTGACCATAAAACCTGCACCCACTTTTGGTTGGCTACTGCAGTTGTGTTTTTGCAAATTGCATTTTTCATGTCTTTTATTTTTAAGTGGGACTTTTCTCGGACTTCGGGCTTACAGATTATGTTTTCTTAGTATTCTACGAACATTTTAAACTCTCAAAGGTGGACAGGCATTGTTTTTTATTTCGGTGGCGGGCGTAAGTGGGTTTTTGTACTTTTCTTCTTATAATATCGAATTTCTAATCATTTTATTGGAACACTGGAAAAAAATCGAACTTCACTATATGATTTGCCATCAGATTTCAACCTTTTAAGAGGAACTCGATTTTATTCACCTCAATGCTCTTCTCGACCCACGTATGAAGAAAAATAAAACAATAACATTTCAGAAATAGTGTACATTTCATAATATCTTATTTATAACTTCAAATCGAATTGAAAATAATGAGATAAAATTCCTTTTTCATGAGATTTTTTGAATGCTGCTATTATTTTGACCGGTCCAAATCCAAAAAATGTGAAATTTCTTAAGCAATTTTAATCATATCACCAAATAAACAATAATTTTGTGTTTGTAACCTCATAACGCAGCACTTAATGCAATAAGCAAATTATCACAAAAATAAATATATGAAAATGTGGTGTGCTGCTATTATTTTGACCGCAACTGTATATCTTCAAATATGTATTGAGAATGTAGTAATAAGTAAGACTTACAATATTGGGTATAAATGTTTGTTGGTTGTCTAATTGTGCATTTTTCATTTCTATTTCGTTTAGTTTCTAATTTTATTTTACATTAAAACATAAAACTATTTTTTTTTGAATATTTTTGTTTCTTCTGGTTTGGCTATATTAAAAAATATTTTTTTTCTGTAATGTTACTGCACTTCTAAGTAAAATCGACAACATCTGTGGAATGCAATCCATGGTCAAGGATTTATAAGTAGGGCTCGGCTGAACTTAACGCTCATATTTCTTTTAGGACTTTTAGAATATCATTAACAAAGTCGTCATTTTTGACAAAAAAAAAGGCTATAATTTTGTGGGGATGTATATTTTTTGTGTAATGCTAAGAGATACTTCAATCAAAAACTTTATTTATTTAAAATTTATTTATGCGATGTTTCGCCCCTATGCCTTCATAAACTGGTAAGTGCAACCACGAGTGTTTAAAACCCCTGACATCCACATAATCGAGCTCCAAAAATTCGTATTCAAAGAAAAAAAGTATATTTTTTATATTCGTAAACATTTTATTTAAAAGTTCTAGTATGCTTACATATCTACAGTCAAAACTTTACTTGTGAACCTCAATTTCATTTTCTAGAAAATATTCAACAACTTAAATTCTCTATTTTAAATACTAATTTCATTTATTATGAGTTATGAAATTGTAGGACGTGTGGAAATCATAATCTTTCATTAACAATAGCTTTTGTCTATTTAGATGAAATATTTAAGCAATTTCATAATTTTCCCATGGGATGTTTTTAGCTCTTCTGCGAAATTGGCAGTTTTCGGCAATTTAAATATATTCATATGTTTCCTATTTGTTGTGAATGTCTGAATTTATATTTGTACGTAACATCGTACAAAGCACAATTCATTAATATGGGCTGAATAAAATTTGATGACTTTACTAGAAGTTGAAACTGGCTTATCGAGGTGAAAAGAGCCAGGAGTCGTGCAAGGGCGATCACTAAGAATTGTTCAGCATTTTGTTGTAACATTATTGGCGTACTATTGGAACATGACAACGAACAAGAAAATCTATACAGTCTAATGTGCACAAATAGTGGCGACATGTTATATGTGTGTACAATGTACATATGTATGTATATGGAGAGCATAGGTTGACACAGTTGTGTTAGAAACCAAATAATAAGAATGAATCACAAATGGAGTTTTTATGTAGATTACTTTTGTCATAGCTGAAAATTACAATTTCCTTTATTATTCTTTGTGTGAAACACGCTTCCCAAATTTGGTAGGATGACCAACAAAATTATATAACGAGTCACGTATTTCCTTTTTGAAACTGACTGAACGTTGGAAATTGTCATAAAATGTGGCAAATTTAGTCATTTTTAGCAGACATTTGTGAGTGTGTGTGTGTGTGTGGAGGGAAAATTGTGTTTTAGCAAAGGATGATTATCTTCTCATTCTCCAAGATTACAAAAGACTATGGTCGTATAGATGGAACTTTAGTGTTGTACCGACATACAATTGAGTAGAATATATTGTATAATTTATATTTTAGTTAGATAATTCGGGCTTTTACAATCAGTGTGGTATAGGTTTTAATTTTTGGCATTAATTTTATAATAAATCAAAATTCAAAAAAAAAATCGTTCTAAAACATGGCCCGAATTTTATTTTAAATAACTATACATAAGGTACTATTGTTTGTGGTGAAGTATGGACCCCAATGCTATAAATGCTTCTTTATCTTTATTATGTATCACTTCGAATAACAAAGACAGTTTTCGTTGCACTCGAATAATTCCAATAATACAAGAAAATCAAATAATTGAAATATGAGATGAAACTTCACTTTTATTTCCGCCTTCAAACACAGACCCAAGATCATATTTATTATTATCTTTTAAATAAACTTTGTAATATATATAAGTACACAAAACTAAAATTTATTAATTTTAACTGGGATATTGTCCTGGCTCAAGACCATTTTGCTTCTATATTTAATAGAATGCAAATTTATTTACAAATGGCACGGTGACATTTATTACTTGGCTGCAGACTACCACGATCATGATTTCGACCATGTCAAAAGTCTTTTCAAGTGGCTTCGCAGCGACTTTTCAACATCAAACCCGGCCTCTAAAAGGAGATGATTCTCACAAACGAACGAGAAGCACAACTCACTTGCCGAATTTGCGTTTAAAAAATCGCACCAAGTAATAAAGCACACATGCCATCCTACAAGCATCTCATTGAGTTGCATATGTAAGTATGTGTATATGCAGGTATAGTTACCCAGCAATACTTCTGCCGTGCCAACGCTCATTTGTTTTAGTTTTTTCGTTTGAATTTTTTTGGTCTGTAATCAATATTTGATTTGAACTGGGATATTGTACTGGCTCAAGACCATTTTGCTTCTATATTTAATAGAATGCAAATTTATTTACAAATGCCACGGTGACATTTATTACTTGGCTGCGAAGCCACTTGAAAAGACTTTTGACATGGTCGAAATCATGATCGTGGTAGTCTGCAGCCAAGTAATAAATGTCACCGTGCCATTTGTAAATAAATTTGCATTCTATTAAATATAGAAGCAAAATGGTCTTGAGCCAGGGCAATATCCCAGCTCAAATCAAATATTGATTACAGACCAAAAAAAAATGCAAACGAAAAAACTAAAATTTATTAATTTTGTAAAATATGTGATTTGAATGATTTTATAGGACTAACTCGTAATATTGTAACTATGGACATGAAAGGATTAACTAGATTTATAGATAAAACTCCTTGTATAAACATCAGACTTTATTCATCTGCAGCAATATCTCATTAATGTTAGCGACATTTATGAGGAGAAAGCTTCTCTAGCAAGTAAATTGGCTAAATAGACCAACCTTCATAAAGCCAAGCTGCCAAATCACCAATTAGAAGTAGTCGAGCACCTATTATGTAAATACCCTCTTTATATGTAGAAGCAAATACGTAGTATTTGTCTAAGAAGTCTGGTAGAAATTGCCACACGACCTACATAACTTTTCCAATGGTCCAAATGCGATAAGGGACTGAAAAGTAAAATCAAACACAACTTAGAAATATTCAATTAAACCGACCATTGGATGTAACACTGAAGAGGCCGAATAAAGTTGAATGAACTTTTTCTTTACAAGACCCATCCGTCAGCTGCCACGTCAGTTGCTTAACTTTACATATCCATTCCATTACGTTTACTTAACTTGTCTTAAATATGTAAATATGAAAGTGTCCCTGGGAGAGTGTGATTTTGGTGGAATTAATATCTCGTCAGCATTTTTAGGCAAACTCCCACAATTGTCATTTTATTTTAGCACAGTTTTCGATTAGTCGTAGTTAACATATTTGATCATATCGCTGAATCAGTTTTGTGTACGAGACCCCCATCAAGATCTTACTTTGCAGGTATTAAAAGTACATTTTCTGTACACATGCAGACATTTTATATTATTTCCTGAGATATTAAAAATTAATTATTTAATTTTAGTTGTGTATTTGTATGTATCGTCAAAAATTTTTTCAAATTTCCCGGGAAAACGAGAAACATTAAACACAATTTTATTGATTATTTTGAGCACTGATTTAGTTTTACTTTCTAAATGGTAAACTGTGGATCTATTTCAAAACAAAACTATCTTAAATACGCTAAATAGCCAATTTTGCGAAACATAGTTAGGTTTTCATTCTATTCTATTATTTTCTTTTCCATCTTGTTTAACATTGTTATTATATAATTTTATAAACTAAACTGTGATTAATGATACAGCATGTCACCATTATATAAAATATAAATGCAAAATGATCTTGAGCCAGTTTAAATGAAAGTGGAATAAAAGCTTTTTCCGAGGATATTTGTAGAATCTTTATTTTGAAACAAAAATATCATATTTACAATACCATGGTTGACATAGTGTCAATACTTAACCATTCGTGATGTCTGGTTTAACTTTAAATTTTGCATTCTTCATTAATTACTAGGAAACGTAATACAAATAAATATTTCATATTTGGGTACATTTGATTAAATTTACGCAGGCAAACATTTGAACAAAAAACTATTTCATCAAATTATTTTAATTTCCCTGTAAGGATCAACGAAGTCAAAGATGATAATCTCTTTAACGAATAAACGGTCTAAAAATAGGGATAATAGCAAAACTGTTCAGCAGGAAACTAAAAAAAATCAAATAGGAATGGAAATGTTGTCGAATGGATACTTTCAATGTTTTTATTTTTGTATGATTTTATGCAAAGGATATCAACAATTTATTTCCAACTATTTATGTTGCGCATTGATAAATATACAATCGTCAACTTCGATTCGATTTCACTGTTTTGAATATTTTTCCCCTGTTTCTGCACAATATTTTCGTCTCTAGACGTAAAGACGAAAATTCTAAATTAAAGACGTCGTAAGATATTCATTCAGTCACTCGAGTTCTTTGTTTCCATATACATTTTTTAATTTAGTATAGGTGTCAGTCAGTAGCACCTGTGACTTAAAAGTTATATTTTATGACCCCATTAAACCTCCAACCGGCAAATTTTTAAAAATTAAAAATATGTGTTCAGATATTTTTTTGGGATAATTGTGCTAAAATAAACTCAGAAAAAGAATCAGAAAGTCATTTGCTAATTTAGTTCGAGAGCCAGATGATAAAAGGTGAGGAGTGCCGTGCGTCCTCTACACACAAAACATATATTTTCTTTACATTCACAAGTACATAATTTGAAACTAGATAGTCGCACCTTATCAAAAAAAAATATAACACCATTAGATCTTAGCCCAGAAGTCAGTAATATTTGGTTTGGAATAAGAAGAATTCACACACAAAATTTCACGGTTTTTCTTTTTTTCGGACTTCGTGCACAATAGAAATACAAAAGAAATAGAAAACAAAATCTAAACCAAACGTTGTACTTATACAAAAGTGGTACTTATACAAAAGTGTTAGATACCATGTCTGTTGTTCGAAGTACCATTATAAGTTTGTTTTTGTAAGAATAAGCAATTATTAGTAAATTCGAGATATGCGAAGAGTGCCCTGAGGCACATTTGCGGGTTAGAGGGTAAATTCTGATGATTCGTTCGTCTAGAGTCAAAAAAAATTACAAAAACAATTTTTAAATGTGCCAATATTTAAAGTACAGCAAATTAGTTAATATATGTAGATACTTTCAACTGTTTATAACTTATTACTGACTCTACGGCTAAATTAACTGTTTCAGGACAAGTGCTAGGGCTAGTCCCCGGTGCGTAGGAACCGGTCCAGGTTCTAAAACAGGTATTTAAGGGAGAGGATGAATGTGGCATGTCTTGTACACGTCCGCTGTCTGTTCTAAACTACCAGTTTAAAATCGGTCTCACAAGACAGGACTTGGACCATACCTCAAAAGACATGCCCTCCAATCGGTCTCAAAGGATATGACTTGGACCGCACCTCAGGAGACAAGTCCGATGCTTTTATATGGACCAATCTTAAAACCGGTCTCAAAGAACATGAATTGAGCCACCTTTGGTTTGAAAATTATAGTATAATATTGTCTAAGTTGTTGTAATAGTTGGCAGTGGGCTTAACTGCGCCGAGGTAGCCATAATGCTGACACGGAGATCTCTCAGATATAATTTTTAACGAAGGGTCCGCCAAATAACTTTTTTTTGAAAATGCTATAAAAAATAACTACTGAATATTTTCCGGTTAATAATGGGAAATAATTTCATTCAAATGGCTGCTGAGGGCACCCCACAAATAATAGTCCAACGGTTGAATAGTTGAAAAAAAAACGTTAGATGGCGGACCCTATATATTTCAACAGATTAAGACACATTTTCCGGAATTCGCCACTATTTCTAGTAACGTGTGATAATATATCTTATTATATGTATACAAATACGCAATACTTTTATTTAAATATATGTACGCAAGAAATGAGAAATGAACTGATCATTTATTCACACTTTTAGGCTAGTTCTGTGATATATCCATATCGATATATCCCAAGATAGGACCAATTTCCCGTAGGGCATAAACTTCATAAACGTGCATTATACATCATCATCTTCCTACAGCACCTTTTTCACACATCTCCCTTAATTTCACGTTTCCTTTACATATATTCTGTTAATTCCCCTTTTCAGGTGCTAAAGAAAGCGCCTATGTAAATCAGAAGCTTAATTTCTGACTGCCACCACAACCTGACTTAACCGTGGGTTTCCGGTGATTATTTCATTGTCAAAAAAATCTAATTGTTTCGAACCAAAAATTGTAATGGACGTCCAATATAATCCCAAAATTTACTTTTTGGTCGTGTATTGTATAACGTTAGATAAATCGTTGTAAAAGTTCGCATGTACATTAGAGCGTACCAGGTTACAAGTAAAAAAAAAAAGTTCGCCGTACACCTTCGAATATGAAGTATTATTGAAAGGTAGTTTCAAAAAAATTTTTTTATTTTTTTATGCCGAACGTAGGGGTCGCGCTTTTACATTTTTCTATATAACTTCTGCATTTATAAACGGATTTTAAAGTGTGATACATCGATGTTTTTGTCCGATTTTTTTGTCTTTGAAGTCATTGAGCTCAAACATGATTCATGATTTTATGCGAGCTTTAATTTTCGATTATTAGAGTGGTACATTAGGGTAGTAGCAACTGAGAAATGATGGGTAAGTACCAGAAGGGGGTGCTTGAGCTCAATGACTTCAAAGACAAAAAATCGGCCTCGTCGAGACAAAAACATCGATGTATCACACTTTAAAATCCGTTTATAAATACAAGTTATATAGAAAAATGTAAAAGCGCGACCCCTACGTTCGGCATAAAAAAATAAAAATTTTTTTTTTGAAACTACCTTTCAATAATACTTCATATTCGAAGGTGTACGGCGAACTTTTTTTTTTGAGGTACGCCCTAATGTACATATATATTTGGCTGAGGGTTTGTGTTGAATTGCTTCGAGGCAGCCATAATACTGATACAGAAATCTCTTAGATATTATTTTCACGGAATATATTAGTTATATTATATATCTTTCTTTGGCAAAGAAAATTAAGTTGGAGGATTCTCAATAATGATTAGTTTTTTATTCTATACTACACTATACTTTTGTATAGGGGTTAACCCTACAGTAGCGTAGACATCCCTTGTTATGGACAAAAAGTGTAATATGTCGAAAGAGTAATTTAAATCACATGTATGTTTGCATTGTATGTTTCACTCCATGTACACCATTCAAACTAATAGCGTAGTTTTATATTTTATCCGTGCAAGACTATCATATCACTTCTTGTACCTCCCTCGGAAATGATCCAAATAAATATTAAATAAATATGAGAATTCATAAATATCATTCTAATTGCTATTTGATCATGTTTTTAAATTATAGGCAGAATTGAAGGGATTATACATGTATATTGTCAATACGCATTATATTCAGGGGTGACAAAGAATCCCATTGGTGTCGGAATCGGAACCAAAATCTACAAAAAATTCAGAGTTTTTGTAGAATCCAATTGATTCACATTTCCGATATGAATTGTTGTCATGAAATTGTATTGTGTGTTCCCCACGTCAATTGTAATTTCGATTACGACAGCAATCTGATACTATGACATCCCTGATTGTCTTCAACTTCAACAACTTCTGCTGTCTTGTTAGCATATTTAGATCGAATTCGTTTTCCTGATCATGACACCCTTAAATGAACAAGAAAGGTTTAGTTAATTTACCCCATACTTTTCATAAAAAAATCTTACATTTGAGTAATCATACTAACGTGCAAATGGACTGTACATTTCTACCATTGCATACTTTCAGTTTATTTGCCAGCCCTTACTCTTCTTGTCAATAGTTGTAAGGCAAATGAATGATTGAACTCCTTTAAAGTTATGCACACCACAATGCTGTATTACATTTTTCAATCATGTAGGACATCCGAAGGTATGTACTTATACATAACTGGAGAAAATGGTACTTAACCATTTTTAGTGGATGTTTTTCAGTTCTCTCTTTGACACCAATGTACGATGTAATATATTTGCTAGCAATAAAAGAACACAAGCAAAATCAACGGCAACAACGACCATTGGTGGACAAAAGGAACGATGGAGTGGGGTGGATGGCTAGTTTAGTGGCAGGTTGAAGTTGTTGGCCGCCGTTGTTTTTTATTTCGTTCTTCTGTTGCAAACATAATAGCAGTAACAAAAGAAACTGTAAACAACAAATAGCAAGGAAATCATGATGATGATGATGTTGTTGAAGATGAAAATGGTGATGATGATATGATGACGGGTGTACGTTGTATTTACGTTGCCAAATTTGACACTTGAATAAAAAACAAACAAATTCACACATGGGAGAGAAAAGTGAAGGTCAATATATTCTAATATTCAAAAGCCAAGAAAAAGAACAACAAAAAACACGAATACTTTTTCACTTTTCTTCAATATGTATGCGCTGCGATATATTGGTGGATATGGAAAAACCAGCAGCAGTGTACGAGACGACGATTATAATGATTGCGTGTTTGCCAGTAAAAGCAGCCAGCGTTGTATGGGTATTTATAAATTGACCTACATAATTAATAAAAAGAAAAAGAGGACGATGTTTACGACATCAACAAAAACAACAACAACACAATCTCATTACATACATAGAGCAAATACTTATATTTTCCTACTCGCGCACAACAACACACACACACATGCTCATCAACTCTCAAATCCCCAAATCAACCAACAACAAACCGATTGATGATATGACCGCAATCAGGCAACTCTACTACATACATACCTTACATGGGCAAACAAATTTACAGTTGTTTATATCCGATTGTTTATTAACTATTAACTGCTGTTCTCTTGCATTAACCCAAACTTTGACGGAGAACACTACGCTTGTTCTTTTTGTATTGTTGTGGTTTTAATCAAGCACTCACTGCACGCTTTTCTCAAATAACAAATACACTTTTCCGACACGTTTAATCGCGACAAAACGGCCCCAACTCTGCACTCTGTCACAGCGATGGAGCAGAATATATGTTGCTGCTGTTTATGCTTTCTTTACACTCTCACTATCGCTATTATCTTCTTGGCGACCTTTTGCTTATCTTTTTCGGCAATTCTTATTGGAAAGCAGAAAGGGATTTTTGGATGTTATAAAAGACACATTTTCTGGAGCACAATCACTACTTAATTCTTATTCCGGCGCCGCCATATCCACTAAAGATATTCGATATTCTTTATCACTGCCTTTGCTTCGTAGCAAAGTTAGAACGTAATGAATGGGGAGGAGAAAATTAATTTTCTTTCCGAGACAAAGCCGCTTTTTGTTGTGTTGTGGTTACGAATACAACGTTTTTTGCGAATTCTCATTTATGACTGTCTGTCAGAAGCAGGGATGCAAAAGTTGGTACAATTGTACAATTTTTGGTACAATTAAGACCTTTAAAATACAGTGGTACTCCAAAGGCACTTGGTACAATTGCAGCGTCTTTGTATGCATCTTATATTTGAACAAAAATAAAACAAATTGGGGTGATTTAGTTACAAACAATGCAAAATTATGAAAAATATTAGTATTTTTAATGAGATTTATGCCAGGTTGTTATTCCAAATCAATAATAATACAAACTTACCGATAACAATGCTTTCACCTCATCAAATCTTTCAGATTTGTTGCAAGTTAACCACCAAATGCCACCAAACTTTTGCTGCAATAAAGACCGAAAAGGTACACTTTATTAAGGTCAATGGTACAAAACCAAAGTTTGCATCCCTGTGACTGTCTGTCAAAAGCAAAAAAAGAAGCCGACATAAAGTGTCGGTGGCGGCGTTATCCAAAATTGGTCGACGGCGGCGGCTTTCATTAATATTAGTTGGCGGCAGTTGATTTACCGGTAGAGTTTAGTATTTACGTTTTACAAAAAAAGAAAAAGGCATTTAAGACCCTGAAAATAACATAAATAAATTAGTAGGTAGCTTACAATGAAAAATAAAGTGTAAATTGGTGGCGGAACGTAATTCCATAGTTTGTCCGAAGGAAAACTTATGAAGATCCGTTAACCAACTTAACCTTAAAATAGACTTGTTCGCCAAATTAAAATATTTGGATACCGACTCTACTTAGGAACTAAGAAACACATAAGATTTCAGAAGAAGTGCAAACTTGAGAATTATGATTTTCTTATCGCCTTTCAGAAATTTTAGTGGAACTAAAAACAATCATGTTTTATTGGCAGCTCGATTATTTAGTTTAATGCCTAGTTTTTGGGTGCTTATAGCCTTTTCAGGCTGAATGCGAAATCTAGCTGAAATGCCTTAATGACGATATTCAATTGTTAAATTTGTGTGGGATCTGACATTTGTAAATCGACCTTATGTCATTTCAGCTAGATTTCGCATGCAGTGCTACAAGACTATAAGAGAGTAATAAGCTACTTTTTTCGTTATGCGAGTAAAGTTCACAAAAAAAGTAAGCTAGTACGCCCAATCGACCTATTATTATGGTTGTTGGTTGACTATTTTTAATTTTGCTACGTCAAATATTAAAAAATGGCCCTACGATTCTTATAGGATCAAAAGGAATTACATAATAATAATAATAAAAGATTAAAAAATAATAATCGGTGACGGCGTGGTACGTGTAGAAATATGTGGCGGCGACTTTTCGGCTAAAAGTCGATCGGCCTGTATATCTAGTCAGCTTTACTGTTTGTTGTCGTCTCCCTGTGTTGTTTAGATTTTGACATTTATCGGTTTCCGTGTCGCGTCTATTTGGTATTTTCACTGCAGGGCTGTCATTTTCAGGTACGAACCGGCCGAATAGTAATTATTCGGTGGCATATAGAATGTCAGCTGTTTACCAGAGATGGGATGTTCAAATCTTTTTGACAGAATAGGGGTGTTTACACTGTATGTACTGTACAACATGGAATTTGAATTTAGTTATCTGAAGGCTTTTCAGAAAAAATAGGTTATTTAGTTTATCTAAGCATTAAGATACTGACAAACCATATTTTTTATCTAAAAGTTTTCGCCATAATCTACTTTAAAGTTGCACAACAACACTAAGCGAATAGTAGCCTACTTTTTTGTTAAACGAGTAAATTCCAAACAAAAATTAAGCCCAATCGGACAGGCCTATTATTAAGCTAGTAAGTCTGTCAAAGTTAGAATTTTCAAATTTAGCCGAAATCGACCTGAAATGGCATAAGGTCGATTAACAAATGTTAGATTCCATACAAATTTGACATTTGGAAGTCGATCTTGTAATTTTAAATGAAATAGATGTAGTCTGAAAAGGCTATTAGTTATGCCATTTAAGAATAACCAATTAAGTTTATTAATTATAAGCTAGTAAGCACAATCGAACATTCCTAGTAAAGGGTGGTCAAATTGTAAGGGCCGATGTTGATGTGAACCACACCTAAACGTCAAGTTTTTTTCTGATTTTAATTTGACATTTCTCAATTTAAGACTAACTCAATTTGAACCATGGAAAGATACACAATCGAGCAACGCGTTAAAGTTATTCAGACTTATTATGAAAATGGGCGTTCCAAACAAAATGCATATCGTGCACTTCGTGATTTTTTCGTTCAATTTGATGAGGCACATTTCCACCTGAGTGGAATCGTCAATAAGCATTTGGGCGAATTCTAATCCAAGAGTGATTGTCGAAAAACCATTGCACCCACAAAGAGTGACTGTTTGGAGCGGTTTATGGGCTGGCGGCGTCATCGGACCGTATTTTTTCCAAAATGTGGCCGGTCAGGCAGTTACTGTGAATGGTCTCCGCTATTGTGAGATGATAACGATCTTTTTATGGCCCGAATTGGAAGATATGGATGTGGACGATATGTGGTTTCAACAGGACGGTGCCACTTGCCACACAGCTAACGAAACAAATGCTCTTTTGAGCGACAAATTCAATGGCCGTGTTATCTCACGTGGTGGCGATGTCAATTGGCCGCCAAGATCATGTGATTTGACACCGTTGGTTTGGAAAGAAAAGGTGTACGTCGATAAGCTAGCAACAATTCAAGAGCTAATTCGGCACATTAACGGTATAGAATCTCAATTATGCCTTAGCGTCATCGAAAATTTGGACCATCGGATGGAGGTGTGTCGCCGAGGTGGCGGCGGCCATTTGTCCGATATTTTGATCCATACATAATTGAAAAATAGCAATAATAAAAAGAAATTACAATAATTTCCTAAATAATTTGTGTTTTATTCAAAATCAACATCGGCCCTTAAAATTTAACCACCCTTTAGAAAGAGGTGGACGAGATTTCACCTGTAAAACTCCATATAAAAACCCAAATACGGAAAAAATGGATTTTGGGTGTATATTCAGCATTAAATATGAAATACAATCATTAGGAGTGTTTACACACGAAGATTTATTGTACAACTTGAAAATAGATTATGACGAAAACTTAACCATTTTAGTTTCTTCTTCCCAACTTTTCTAGTCCCTGCAATCTAAGCTTCGATTTGTCGCCTCCACGTATGCGCTGGCCATCCTTTTCTCCGACTGTGGATACTTGTGATGTCATTGAGCGGTCTTCTGGGGGCATTTGTATGGCATCTGACATTTAAAAATCGACCTTATGTCATTTAAACTAGATTTCGCATGTAGTGTGACAAGGCCATAAGTCAAATTAATGGTTATCGAGGCTAAGTCCAAAAGAGTGAACACATTTTTTTTGATAATTTGTTTGATATATTGTAGTTGGCGACAATGTGAAAAAATATATTTTTATTTTGAACAAAAAATTAATTTTTCAGTAACGTTTTTGTTATCGTAGCTTGTTATTCCGGCTTAAAGAAAACAGCCCTTAAATATTTCTTTCATTATTTTATTTCAATTAAATGTTGTACACGCCTGAAAACACCGTTTATTTAAACTTACATATCGTTACCATAATATTAAAAAGACCTAACTCATATTTTTTACAATTCGAGGTTTTTAACAAAAGGCAACAAATTCAGTTCGACTTCTCAAAAATGATGGGTTAGATTTTTTATATTAGGGTAACGATATCTATGCGCCGTGATCGCATCTTAAATTCCGTTGACAAAACTTTTATTTAAAACGTTAAAAACCACACTATTTTAACATTGAGACACAATAATTCCAATTAAAATTATTCAGAAGTATTTTAAGATTTTGGGAGATAATACTGCAAATATGTTAAACAGTCCCAATTTTAATAAGTCACAGTTATTCTACCATCCAAGCCCGTGGTAATCGGTGTATTGTCGCTAACGTAATCACAAATGGCTTCTAAATCCGTCAACTCTTTTCTAGAAAGATGTATTAAATAGAGTAAATACGTTATTATTGCATATACATTTGACGCAATTACTAATAAACGGTCGAGGTCGACGATCGGTCCGTACGTCTGTCTTGTATGTGTATGGAAATTGCAAAAATGATTGGCGGACAAAATCTCGTAACATTAGATTTTGCTAATATAAACGCATATGGATGGCATTAATGTGTAAATCCATCTAGAATTATATAATAGTTTTGAAACATTTCACTTACTGCAAGTCACTGCCATAATCTCTGAACATCGTAAATCCTCCACCACCTCCAGCTATGAAATCTGAAGATATAACTCGATATTCTGCCTCTACTTCCAATGGTAAATACTTGGGTACATTACAATGTTGACACCGGACTTTAACCGTTTGCACTCTCTGACCATATGGTCGGGTAAAATTGTAGGTGACCTTTAATCCGGACACTTGCAAAAATATGCTGGAAGTGGTTATGTTGCGCTCCAAATCAATTTCATTCAAACTAAACTCTAAAGCTTCCACTAACTTAGCTCCTGGCAATGTAAACGCTGCCATTGCGTTTTCAAACGGTGACATAGTCGATAAATGGCCATATGAAAGATCTGTGGCAACACCGTCTCTTCAGATGACAGACAATTCGAAATCTGGTAACGAAGACAAACGTCAACAAAGAAGAAAACAGAAGATAGTTACCCGCGAAGTCTTCAACACCACAACTGTGGCAAATTAACCTTTTTTTATAATAAATAGTTTTAGTACTCAATAAAGTATATTTTAATAGTTGTTAAGGTAAAGCAACGTCTTTTATTCACACCTTCAACTATATTGGTGACCCGACGTCGAACAACGACGCATCGAAACAACAAAAAAAGCAACATATTCAAGACAAAGTGAATTTCACAACATTCTTGGAAATTTACAACAACATCTACAGGAGAAGCTGTGCATGACCACGAATTTTTCAAATTTTCAACGGTTTTGTAGACAAAGGCAAACAGAACATTGGATTTTTTGTGGTGACTCATGGTAGGTGCAACACGCAACTTGAGAAAACGAAAGACCGTGTCTTATAAGGAAACTGATTCTGCCAGCAGTGAAGACTCTGAATTTTTTGAAAGCAGCAGTTTGAGTATGCCGGATCCAAATATGGATGAACTTTTGCAACAAATTCAAAGTCTACAACGTGACCTTAGCTTGCTACGAGTTTCTCAAGGACAGCAACAAGGCGGTGCGCGATCTAACTTGCAGAGAGTCCACATTCCGAAATTCAACGAACGGAATCCTGATTTATGGTTTGCTCAAATCGAAAGATCATTTGCCTTGTGTGAGGTCACTGCTGATTCCGAGAAATTTGATGTTGTCAGTGTAAGACTTGAAGACGACGTTTTGTTATCTGTGGAAGACCTTATCACCAACCCGCCTGAAACTGACAAGTATTCTACGCTGAAGGAAAGATTGATTTCAAAATTTTCAGAATCTTCTGAATCGAAATTGCGACGCCTTATTCAGGGTGGTGAAACAAATGGCATGAAACCAACATCAGTTTTGGCACATATGAAACGACTTGCGCCTGGAAGAGGTAATGAAGCCATCATCAGGACCTTATTTCTAGGACAAATGCCAGAAACAATGCGACCTTTTCTGACAGCCTGGGAAGAAGAAGACTTGGAGAAACTGGCAAAAATAGCAGATAAAATGTTTGATGCCAACAACAACACAACCAGTTCGGTGTCTGCTGTGCAACAACAGTCAACAGTGTCTGCCCCCGTTGATGCAATTTCTTCAAGGATGTCTTTTTCAGACATGTGTCAGGCTATTAAAGACTTATCGGAGAAGGTAGATCGACTACAAACGGAAATTGGTAAGGGTAAAAGTCAGTATCAACGACATCGATCGAAATCAAGAAGCCGTTCACGTGGAACCGAAAACGAATCACATGGTTTATGTTATTTCCATCACAAATTTGGGGATGCAGCCCGAAATTGTAAACCTAACTGTCCACGCTTCAAGCCGGAAAACTAAAAGAGCTGTCGTCAGTCAACACGGTTGGCGGCAGCGGTGATTACAACATCTTTGAAAATCGTTTACATCTATACGACAAATCGACGAAATATCGTTTTCTCATTGATTCTGGATCTGCGGTATCTGTTGTACCTCCATCTATGATCAAGCAGAAAGTTAACCAGTCAACTTTGAGACTTCTAGCCGCAAATCAAACTGAAATAAAAACATTTGGTAATTGTGTTTTCAGACTTGACCTTGGACTCCGTCGTGAATTCAAATGGTTGTTTGTAATTGCCGATGTGCGTGCACCCATAATTGGAGCCGATTTTCTAGTCAATTTTAATTTACTCATTGATCTCAAACAACGACGTCTAATCGACAATACAACAAAATTGACCAGCCGTGGTGAAATTTTACAAACGAAAGAATTTGGAATTTCAACATTGAATATTTCAACATCATTTTCAGACCTGCTCCAAGAATTTGAAGATATCACAAAGACATCTGCACTGCGTAAATCTACTGATGAAGCAATCGTCGTTCACCACATCGAGACTACAGGTCAGCCAATTCCTGGTCGTCCACGCCGTTTATCTGGTGATAAACTGAAAGCGGCAAAAGCTGAAATGGACCTTCTTATTGAACAAGGTATTTGCCGCCCCTCTAATAGTGCTTGGGCCAGTCCCATACACATGGTCGCCAAGAAAACTGGTGGTTGGCGAGTCTGTGGTGACTATCGAAAACTCAACTCGCAAACTGTTCCAGATAGGTACCCTATAGCCCACATTCACGACTTTTCGGAAAACTTGTACGATAAGTCAATTTTCACTACGCTAGACCTAGTAAGGGCCTATTATCAGGTTCCTATGGTCGACGAAGACATCGAAAAAACTGCCGTATGCACACCTTTTGGACTTTTGGAATTTATGTATATGCCTTTTGGATTAAGAAACGCCACGCAGACTTTTCAACGCTTCATGGATTCAGTGTTAAGAGGACTTGATTTTGTATTTTGCTACATTGACGATATCATAATCATGTCACAATCAGCTGAACAACATAGGGAGCACTTGCGATTTGTTTTTGAACGCCTACGACACCACGGTCTGACCATCAACGTCAACAAATGTCATTTCGGTGTACCCGAGGTAAGATTTCTTGGCTACATTGTTAATAAAAATGGTTGTTGTCCACCTTCAGACCGGATTGAAGCAGTAAAAAACTACCCTAAACCAGAGACTATCTGTGAACTGAGACGTTTTATTGGTGTTGTGAATTACTATCGCCGTTGCATACCGCATGCAGCACATCTACAAGCACCTCTAAATGAAATTGTTGGTAATTCTAAGAAAAACGACAAAAGAAAAATTCCGTGGACACCGGCGATTGAGGAATCTTTTGAGTCTTGCAAGAGAAGTCTTTGTGAAGCCACCATGCTAGCACACCCTGCTCCAGACCTGGACCTCGCTCTCGTAACAGATGCCTCTGATACAGCCATCGGAGCTGTACTGGAACAAAATTTTAACGGCGTTTGGAGGCCGCTAGGATTTTTCTCTGCTAAATTAAACAAGACTGAACGAGGCTACAGCACTTATGACAGAGAATTACTGGCAATTTACGAGGCAGTGAAATATTTTCGTCACATGTTGGAGGCACGTCATTTTGTGATCAAGACCGATCACAAGCCCTTAGTCTACGCATTTTCTCAACGACCTGAAAGAGCATCACCCAGACAACTAAGAAACTTAGATTTCATTTCGCAATTTACAACGGAAATAATCTATCTTTCTGGACCTGACAACACCGTCGCAGATGCCTTTTCCAGACTCAATGAAATATCAATGCCAACGAATACTTCAACAGAAGACATCCAATCTGCACAGGAGCAAGACGAAGAACTACGCATCATACTCGAAGGTGATAATTCATTGAAAGTGCAAATCATTCATTTTGACAGTTCATCGATATATTGCGACATTTCAACTGGACATGTTCGCCCATACATTCCGAACTCACTGCGCAAGCAAATATTTGATTCGGTACACGGACTTTCTCATCCCAGCGGCCGAGCAACAATTCAGCAAATGCGAACTAAATACATTTGGACAGGTATGAAGAAAGACATAATCAATTGGTGCCGAAATTGTCAACATTGTCAAAGAGCAAAAATCACAAGGCACAATCGCTTTACGCCAAACAAAATCGACGT
The DNA here is from genome assembly GCA_947397865.1 of Polietes domitor. Classification (NCBI taxonomy): domain Eukaryota; kingdom Metazoa; phylum Arthropoda; class Insecta; order Diptera; family Muscidae; genus Polietes; species Polietes domitor. The sequence continues at coordinate 161,275,246 of OX377620.1, read as the reverse complement.
TCCTGACAATCGGTTCGATCATATACATTTGGACATTGTGGTGATGCCCCTTGTTCAGGGCTACAGATACTGTCTCACGATGATTGATCGATTTTCCAGATGGCCTGAAGCAGTGCCCCTCAAGGACATGACTGCCCAATCAGTAGCTGGTGCATTTTGGTCAACTTGGGTATCAAGATTTGGTTGCCCAAAAGTCATCACAACCGACCAAGGCACCCAATTTGAATCCAGTCTTTTTAAGTCACTTGCCGCTCTGACTGGCTGCAAACGTTCTCGGACTACAGCATACCATCCGCAGTCGAACGGCATGGTTGAACGATGGCACAGATCCTTCAAAGCGTCTCTAATGTGTCACCCTGATACTACCTGGGTTGATATATTACCTACTGTCCTGTTAGGTCTGAGAACAGCATTTAAAGAAGATCTTAGGGCATCACCGTCTGACTTACTCTATGGTGGTCACTTGCGACTACCCAACGAATTTTTCACTGAAAATGACAGACAGGTCAATTCTTCGGACTTTCTTAAAAAACTTCAAGAACACTTCAGAATCTTACGACCTACTCCAGCTGCTCATCATTCTAGAAATAAAATGTTCACATTGAAAGGACTTGACACCTGCACGCATGTATTTCTGAGGACTGATGCAGTACGTGAGCCACTTCAACCGCCTTACACAGGACCTTTTGAAGTCATCAAACGAATATCAGATCGATTATTCACTATACGCATAAACGACAAAAACATCAATGTTTCTGCTGATCGATTGAAACCCACATTCCAACTTGCAGATTCAACAGCAATAACTACTCAACATCAGAACATCACTTCATCTCAAATCCAACAAGGAACAACGGACCTCACTCCAGAGCCCATTCCAACTTCTCAGGAGACTACAACCATGGACTCACCATCACCACGAAGAGTTACCTTCCAAGATAATCGTGACTGTGTCACTGGAGGGGGAGTGGTTGTGGCAACACCGTCTCTTCAGATGACAGACAATTCGAAATCTGGTAACGAAGACAAACGTCAACAAAGAAGAAAACAGAAGATAGTTACCCGCGAAGTCTTCAACACCACAACTGTGGCAAATTAACCTTTTTTTATAATAAATAGTTTTAGTACTCAATAAAGTATATTTTAATAGTTGTTAAGGTAAAGCAACGTCTTTTATTCACACCTTCAACTATAGATCTGTTGAATTTGGGTGAACAAAAATAATTAGAATAAAAGTTGAAAGTTCATATGATCAGCTGTTTGTTTATATGATCGGCTAGAACAGACGTATTTCATTCACAGAAGATTCCTTCTGAATTCATCACTTACTTCCTTTGTACAGGGGTACACGTATTGCCCCCGTGTTGATGAGTGCTATAGCTGCTTGAGTCCAATATGATTCATTGTAGGGTGTCAATTTGGTGAATGCATAAACGGCGGCATCGGCGAAGAAGTTACCTATATTACACTCTTTTCTATTGCAGCCAGAACTCAAAAGGTCCACTTTAGTTTCACCTACAATTTGAGCAATTTGTTCGTCCAAACGTAGTTTCCAAGGTTGCATTGCTTCAATTACATCGCCAGCTGTATTGGGTAGAGAAACATACATATTACCGCATTGAAATTAATTTGACATCTGAAGAAGATATTAAATCAGGCAAGAGCAAAATCAACAAAAAAGTAGCTTTTTTCCACTTGCTATTTAAAATATTAAATTTAAATTAACATTTTAACTACTTTTACTTTTTTACAATTCTGTAGACTTGGTACTTTTATAGACTTTTTTATGACATTTAACGAAATACAATCGAAAGTGTAACTCAAAAAGTTAAGGCAATATTGGCTAAGGCTAATACACAATGACCGGAATAGAATAGGTCACTTGCCAACAGAATCAGTTGAGAACAGGACTGTTCGATTAGGCTTACTAGCTTAATATTTGTATAGAATTTACTCGCTAAACAAGAAAGTTGATTCATTTAAGAAAAAACAATGGGTAACCATAGGCGTAGAAAGGAGGTTTTATATAGATATTTCAGCTAAAAATTTGTAATTTATCAATGCCAATATGAGGGGTGGTTACACATAAAAATATATCGATCAACATGGAATCTACACGCAGAAAAAAAAACTTGTGGAAAAATACCTAATTCAACTTTGTAAATCTTTTGTATATAGAGTTGACAGAAGTCATACAAGTAAATGCAAAATTTCGCTCGTACATGTGTAAATTACACATGTGCTTCTTTTGTATAAATAACTAAGTTTACTTGGTAGGTGTTCAGTGCTTACGTACCTTAAAATATTCAACCAAGTTATTTTTCAAAATTTGTAGCTTTTACACAAGTTTCTTTGTTAAAATTAATTAGTTAGTTGGATAATGGTGTAAGATGCCAATTTCACGAATTGTGTAGCAGATACTTGCAAAAATATACAACTGTGCGTATGATTTTGCAAGACAATCTGGCAACAATAGAACAACATTTTATTAAAGCTTTCATCTTCAACAAGGTAAGTCGTATGTAGTACAAAATGTTTATAAATATATAATTTTTAAGTATTTTAGATAAAAAAGGCACACCAGGTATTCAAAACAAAGGGGCAAAGGACTTAAGTCGAATAAATAATAAATAAAATATGTGTTTTGTGACTTTTTTAAACTTTTCTCTTTAGATGCTAAACACGAAACTTCCAATGAACAATATGGTCCAATTTGTATGTTTTTTCACAAAGGCGACAAAATTATATCGCTTCTAACAGCAGGCAGACGTTCGTGATCTGTGACATGGTTCACTTCGTCCCATCTAAAATTTTAAAAGAAACTATTGATCAATGTGTTTGTAACTGCGTCTGTGACGTTTTTTAATTTTTGATTTTTTTGAGGTTAGGATTTTCATGCATTAGTATTTGACAGATCACGTGGGATTTCAGACATGGTGTCAAAGAGAAAGATGCTCAGTATGCTTTGACATTTCATCATGAATAGACTTACTAACGAGCAACGCTTGCAAATCATTGAATTTTATTATCAAAATGCGTGCTCTGTTAAGAAACTTCAGAAAGAAAGAAATTGTGTTCAGCGACGAAGCTCATTTTTGGCTCAATGGGTACGTAAATAGGCAGAATTGTCGATTTTGGAGTGAATATCAGCCAGAAGCATTGCAAGAGCTACCAATGCATCCAGAAAAAGTCACAGTTTGGTGCGGTTTATGGGCTGGTGGCATCATTGGACCGTACTTCTTCAAAGATGATGCGAATCGTAACGTAACTGTGAATGGTGAGCGCTACCGTGAGATGATATCCAACTTTTTTTTGCCCAAAATGGAAGAACTGAACTTGGTTGACATGTGGTTTCATCAAGATGGCGCTACATGCCACACAGCTCGCGATTCTATGGCCATTTTGAGGGAAAACTTCGGAGAACAATTCATCTCAAGAAATGGACCGGTAAGTTGGCCACCAAGATCATGCGATTTGACGCCTTTAGACTATTTTTTGTGGGGCTACGTCAAGTCTAAAGTCTACAGAAATAAGCCAGCAACTATTCCAGCTTTGGAAGACAACATTTCCGAAGAAATTCGGGCTATTCCGGCCGAAATGCTCGAAAAAGTTGCCCAAAATTGGACTTTCCGAATGGACCACCTAAGACGCAGCCGCGGTCAACATTTAAATGAAATTATCTTCAAAAAGTAAATGTCATGGACCAATCTAACGTTTCAAATAAAGAACCGATGAGATTTTGCAAATTTTATGCGTTTTTTTAAAAAAAAAAGTTATCAAGCTCTTAAAAAATCACCGTTTATTTGTTGGTATGCTATCAATGTTGTAGTGGAATATTCATTAAATCTGTTCTTTGATAAGCCTTCCTTTTTTAATGTAAGCCCTCAACACTTTTTAGTGAATATATTAAATAAGTACGCTTTTCATTAAAGCCAACAGCGTTTTTATTTGGGAGGGAAATAGAATACTAATTAAATGATTTTTGGTCATTTATTATACCCTACACCACTTCGTGGTCTAGGGTATTATAAGTTAGTTTTCCGCCAAATGTTTGTAACACCAAGAAATAATTGAGCTAGACCCACCTTTAAGTATACGGATCGGCTTAGAATCTCCAGCTGAGTCGATTTAACTTGGCAGAAGTTATTTTTCTGGCCAAGGACCATTGGTATTGAATTTGAAGGAAATCGGTTCAGATTTAGATATAGCCCCCATACAAATGTCGGTCCCGATTTGACATTTTCCGCTCTAGAAACCACATATTGTACCCGATTTTCTTTAAATTTGGTACAACATCTTATAATCTGACTAGAAACACCTATGCTGAAATTGGGTAAGATCGGTTCAGATTTAGATATAGCCCCCATACAAATGTCGCTCCCTATTTCACTTTTTCCGCTTTAGAAACCACATATTGTACCCGATTTTCTTTAAAATTGGCACAACATCTTATAATCCAACTAGAAACACGTATGCAAAAATTGGGTAAGATCGGTTCAGATTTAGATATAGCCCCCATACAAATGTCGCTCCCGATTTGACATTTTCCGCTCTAGAAACGACATATTGTACCCGATTTTCTTTAAATTTTGCAGAACATCTTATAATCGAACTAGAAACACGTATGCAAAAATTGGGTAAGATCGGTTCAGATTTAGATATAGCCCCCATACAAATGTCGCTCCCGATTTGACATATTCCGCTCTAGAAACGACATATTGTACCCGATTTTCTTTAAATTTTGCAGAACATCTTATAATCGAACTAGAAACACGTATGCAAAAATTGGGTAAGATCGGTTCAGATTTAGATATAGCCCCCATACAAATGTCGCTCCCGAATTCACTTTTTCCGCTTTAGAAACCACATATTGTACTCGATTTTCTTTAAAATTGGCACAACAGTTTATAATCGAACTAGAAACACCTATGCTGAAAGTGGATATGATCGGTTCAGATTTAGATATAGCCCCCATACAAATGTCGCTCCCGATTTGACTTTTTCCGCTCTAAAATCAGCATATTGTACCCGTTTTTCTTTAAAATTGGCCCAACATCTTATAATCCAACTAAAAAAACCAATGGTGAAAGTGGGTAAGATCGGTTCAGATTTAGCTACAGCCCTCATACAAATGTTGCTCCCGAATGTTTAACCGATTTTGGCCAAATTTTACATATTATATTTCACCAATAAACAGACATGGTGAAAGCGCGTCACATCGTTCCTGGTTTCAATATACCCCCATACAAATGTCCTTTCCGATTTAACAAATTTTGTCAAACACATACATTTACAGGATGCAAAAATCCTTCCCGATTTCAATTTTTACCGAATTGAATTGCAATGAGAATTGTTTGGGTGATGCCCATATGTCCATACTTTGGTATGACTTTGGTATACTACTGTATAATTTGTATTTTGTATTTTGGATCAATTACCATCTTATTTACCATATTCGTTAAATTTGACTAAAGATTAATTTATAGCATATACATTATATTCATATAATTTGTATGAACTACATAAAATTGTTCCCATGAAATACCTGGGTTTAGTAATCAAAGTGAGGTACATACGCAGGGAGTGGTGTAGGGTATTATATAGTCGGCCCCGCCCGACTTTAGCCTTTCCTTACTTGTTTTAATCAATTTAGTAAAAAAAAATAATATTAAAAATTGCATAAATGAAACATGGAAAATGGTAAAAATTTCCAATTGCTTGGGTTTTTATTGTGGCAATTTGTTGATTTATTTATTCATTTGCTTTGAAATACAGCCAAAACATACAATGTAATTTTACACAAGTTTTGTTGTATAATTGGCAGCAGTTTTTTGGTACCAAATTACCCAAGTGTTCGTATGAGTTGCAAAAGAACTTTTAAAGTTGTATTTCACCTAAGAAACTTATGTAAATTGTACGCTTTTCTTGTATGATTTCCCACATTTTTTTCTTTGCGTGTATGTAAGTAGAGATTCTGTACATAAACTTACTTTGTTATTTATACCCTCCACCTCCAGGATGGGGGTATACTAACTTTGTCATTCCGTTTGTAACACCTTGAAATATACACCTGAGGCCCTATAAAGTATATACATAATATAGCCATGCCCGTCTGTTGAAAGCACGCTAGCATATAAACGAAAGTAGCTAGGACGTCCAAATTTTCCATAAATGCGTCTTATAGTCATAGATCGGTTGGGATTGTAACTGGGCGAAATCGGTCCAGAGGGAAAAATTTTTCCCTCACAAGGACTGAAAATACCCATAATAACCCCTAATATTTTAGAGTATTTAAGCACGTTTTTTCAATATGTCTGCTTGTACTTGATATTGGGTATGCCCATTCCCCTTATAAAAAAAACGTGCACCATAATGTGATTCTTATTCGTAGGGGATGAAATGGGGCAAAAAGGTATAATAATCAAACGACAAATGCTAGAAACATGAAAATACATAACATAAAAATATTTTTTCAAAATTCGTACATTTAAGGGGTAAAATGGGAATAGAGAGATAGAAATGGTACCAGCCAAATGTCCGCAGCTAGAGTCATGAAATTCGAAATATACGAATATATAGACGAAAAATAAAAGTTTTTTTCCAAATTCATACTTTCAAGGGATATAATGTGTGCAGATGGATACAAATAGTACCAACTAAACGGCTACAGCTAGAATGATGAAATTCGGTTTGTATATCCATATAATTGCGTAGACACGTAAAATAAAGAGATTTTAGAAAGTCGTACTCTTAAGGGGGTAAAATAGGAAGAGGGGGATAAAAATGGTGCCAGCCAAATGGCCGCAGCTAGAATCATCAATTCGGTATATACATTGCTCCGACTGCATAGACACGCAAAATAAAAATTTGTAATTTTTACTTTTACGGCAAAAAAAAATTGGTTGAATCCTGAAGTTAGATTATTTTGCATTATGTACGTGAGGTAATGCATTTTCAAAATTTGTACTTTTGGAAGGAATTAAAATAGAATGGAAATACAACCAACTGTGGCACCCACTATCTATATGTATGGTATTTACGCGTTTTTGAAAATATAAATATAAGAATATTTATTTTTTAAATTGTCTTGAAGCATTATTTTGATATATATAGTGTAAACGTAATGGTAGACTTGCCTTATAAGCGTGGTTTGAAATAATAAATAAATTATATTTATTTATAAAATTATTTTTTTAATATTTTTTTGCTATGTTGTGTGTGTATGGTGTGCCTATTTTGTTTTTAATTTTCTTTTTGCTTTGTTCGGCTGTAGGCTTTATTTGAAAAACAGGTGTTGTTGTTTTTGATAATTTATTTAATCCCAATATTTCGATTGAAATCTTTAATCATCTTCAGGGGTGTCTATACACAAATAAGAATTACACATTTACATTAAAAATTTTCTCAAAAAGTTAAACAAATTTATGGATAATTACATTTTTATATATATAATATTATATGCAGTCCGAGCGGTTTTGCGTGCTTTCGTCTACTGATGATAGTTTTGATCGTCTATATTTGTCTACTGTGTAACGATAGATTTTGGCGCATTTATCTGTGTCAGTTTTGTAGTTAAGTCTTTTGTTGGTAGGAACGTCAATAATAAAGAGTGATTTTTTTGAGGTTAGGATTTTCATGCATTAGTATTTGACAGATCACGTGGGATTTCAGACATGGTGTCAAAGAGAAAGATGCTCAGTATGCTTTGACATTTCATCATGAATAGACTTACTAACGAGCAACGCTTGCAAATCATTGAATTTTATTATCAAAATGCGTGCTCTGTTAAGAAAGTTCAGAAAGAAAGAAATTGTGTTCAGCGACGAAGCTCATTTTTGGCTCAATGGGTACGTAAATAGGCAGAATTGTCGATTTTGGAGTGAATATCAGCCAGAAGCATTGCAAGAGCTACCATTGCATCCAGAAAAAGTCACAGTTTGGTGCGGTTTATGGGCTGGTGGCATCATTGGACCGTACTTCTTCAAAGATGATGCGAATCGTAACGTAACTGTGAATGGTGAGCGCTACCGTGAGATGATATCCAACTTTTTTTTGCCCAAAATGGAAGAACTGAACTTGGTTGACATGTGGTTTCAACAAGATGGCGCTACATGCCACACAGCTCGCGATTCTATGGCCATTTTGAGGGAAAACTTCGGAGAACAATTCATCTCAAGAAATGGACCGGTAAGTTGGCCACCAAGATCATGCGATTTGACGCCTTTAGACTATTTTTTGTGGGGCTACGTCAAGTCTAAAGTCTACAGAAATAAGCCAGCAACTATTCCGGCCGAAATGCTCGAAAAAGTTGCCCAAAATTGGACTTTCCGAATGGACCACCTAAGACGCAGCCGCGGTCAACATTTAAATGAAATTATCTTCAAAAAGTAAATGTCATGGACCAATCTAACGTTTCAAATAAAGAACCGATGAGATTTTGCAAATTTTATGCGTTTTTTTTAAAAAAAAAGTTATCAAGCTCTTAAAAAACCACCCTTTATATAAAATCTCAAGAGTGTATATTCTATTATAATTTCTCTCCTCTGTCAGTATCTCTACATTGTCAAAATTTGGTGTATGGCCTGTGATGGTACAGTGCGCTGCAAGAGCTGTCTTCTGCTCTAATGGTCTGTTAATAGCTTTATGGCCAGATTTGTGACATGATATTCTAGTCCTCAATTTTGTCTGAGTAGTACCAACATATACCTTCTGGCATACGTTGGGTTTGTCCCCATTACATTTGATTTTGTAGACCCATTTTCTAATTTTGTCTTCGTCCTACTAAATAAGTGGTTGGCAGTATTGTCAGTCTTAAATGCTAAGTTATATTTATCTTTGTCATACAAATTTGATTGTTTAAGTCTTTCTGAGAAACCAGGAGTGTATGTCATAGATTTGTATATTTTCTGTGTCCTGTCAATCTCACCTATTGTTATCTTTTTATTCCTACGTGTTATTAAGTCATCTATAGGTTTTCTTTGCTATATTAAAAAATATATATTCCTGTAATATTACTGCACTTCTACGAAAATCGAAAGCCTATGTGAAATGCAATCCATGGTGGAGTGTATAAAAAGTTCGACCCGGCCGAACTTAACGCCGTTTTTACTTTTTGGACTTCGCCTCGATAACCATAAATTTGATTTATGTACATTGGAAAATTAAAAAACCTACACAAAAAACCGCAACAAAAACACTTGTAGCTCCTCAATTTAGAAAAACCTTAAGGTCGCTGAACCGGAGAACTGGTTTGTCAGAAGTGTATGATTGTCTTTCGAAGAATAATTTTCTTAAATTGCTTTTGGAGGATGATATCATGTAGAACTTTTCCCATCTACCCTGGCAAATTTGATATTGTAAATGGCTCTTTATCCATTTCAGCTTGATTTACCGTGCAGTCTGATAAACCTAAAATGTTATAGCCTTTTCAGACTGCAGGAGAAATCTAGCTGAAATAACATAAAGTCGATTTAGAAATGTCAAATTTGACATTTGAAAACCGACCTTATGCAGTCTGACAAGGCTATAAGGATAATATTAGGAAGTATCAAGTCTTTTAATTGTAAGCTAATAAGCCCAAACGAACAGGATTATTATGGTTGTTTTTCTTTAAGCTGCAATAACAAAAATCTAAATAAAATATTAAAATTTCACTGAAAATAAAAAATTCTTTTTTAAAATTGTCGCCAAAAGCAATATCAATATGTGTGTGAAAACTAATTTTGCGAAAATAATTTTGTGTTAAAAAGTTTGGACTTAGCCTGGATAATTATCCAGTGTAAGTCAAAATTATGATTATCGAGGCTAAGTCCAATAAAGTCAACACTAATTTTTTTGAAAATTTCTTTTGATACATATTTTTATATTGTAGTTGTCGACAATGTGAAAAAATATTTTTTTATTTTGAGGAAAAAATTTAATTTTTATTAACGTTTTTGTTACCGCAGCTTGTTATCCCGGCTTAAAGATAAGAATGTGTAAAAGGATGGCAACGCAAACCCCCCTTTAATTTGTTTCGGACGTATAATTTCAAAACGCCGATACCGCTATATTTTTTCTGCTCTCCGAATCCGTTGGTCGAATCTGGTTTTAATTAAGTGTTATACAGTGTAGTGTAGTTCACGTGTAAATAGCCAGTATGTACCACGAAGATGTAGGGAATTTTATTACCGCTTTCGGTTCGTAAACTAATCAATTGAAACATACGTTTAATATTTTTAACATTTACTCCCGTTTTCATGTAGCTCCGTTAACATAAAGTTGGGACTAACCGGGAGTTATATAACTCTTGGTTAAATCCAACGGAGTTAACTTGAAAAGGGGTCGTTAATATGTGTCATTTATTTACATAAAAATTAATATACGATTTTAATGCGACCCTCAATGCCTGCAGCAATGGGTTCGTTGATTTGTATAAACTTTATTAATGCGTCTAAGTCTCCGGGGCCTCTTCTGGAAGAGAAATGATCTTAAATAAAATATAGTTCAAATATTTACAATTAAATTTACAAATTAAATTACCTCAACTCTTTAGCATTATCCTTAATTAGACTGTATCCATTTTTACCATTCGCTAAATACTCCATAACGACCACGCGATAATCTTTTTCCGTATCAAATTCTACGTACTTCGGAAAGCTACAATCTGTACAACGCACTCTTAACTCTTGGACCCTTTGTCCAATGGGTTGTGTTATATTGTAAAGAATTCTCAAACCGGAAACTTGTAAAAATCTAGATGATGTCGTCTTGTTGAGTGTAAACGGCGCTATGGAATCTTCCAATAGCTCCCGGATGACGGAACCTTTTAGTGTGAGGGCGTATAAGTTATTTTCCCAAGGACACATAGTAATCAAGTGACTGTAGGTGAGATCTGAAATGGAAATATGTTTTCTTGGATACCCTGATAAGGTACTCGTAACTACTTACTGCCTGGCTGCAGTGGTACCCGGAAATTGCCCTGAGTAGTAAATGCTATGGAGACATTACTCCAGTTGGGACTCTCATATGTTTGTTGTTCTAAAAACTGAATACAGACTTTGTTTTATTTATTTTTTTTTAAGTTGAAACATTTTTTGGTGAAGGACCTAGGATCTAAATGAAAAATGATCGCAGAACAGAAAACTGTAACTTCTTAAACAAATCATCATTACATTGGAGCAAAGATGTGTATTATCATCCGATTGAACATTAAAAAAATCACTTGTAATGTCTATTCTATAACAAGCCTCTACTGACCCCCAAAGAGCGCTGTCAACAAGCATATAACCGCAGTTCCATCCATGTAATCGTTCTGGTCGAAAGAAAGAGTAAAAGTGACAAATATTTCATTTAACACCTGCACCAACTAAAAATTTACAGAGTATTTAGAACACAGATGTAGCTTGTTGCTGAGAAAGAATAAAAAACGATTTTTTAAAATAATTTTCATTATTTTCTTAATTCTCAAAAAATATGTTTTTAATTTTTATTTATTTGGTAAAAATTAACAATTCATTTCACGAATTGTTTTTCTCAATATCTATCAAACAACGAAAGATATGACTTGTTCTCTCTTCATATATGAATAATTTCATATATAGCTTTCAAAATTTTTAAAAATAACTTAATACTTTGCAATACCTACCACTGACAGTACCACACTGTAATTTTCAGAGTATTAAGAACACAAACGTAGCTATTTCTGGTAAAAAATAAAACAATATTTTAATTTAATATATTAACAATATTAAAATTCAATATTTTTTGAAAAAAAAGGTAAGAAATTTATTTTTTCGCGAACAGCCATCAATTCTCCTGCAAAAAATGCCTCAATATCGTTTATCGAACAAAAGTTATGACTGGTTGAGTAAACCCCATTTTCAACGATACAGGGTTGCAACAGTTTTCAATATTTTTCAAAAGTCTTGTGATAACCTTTTCAGACTGCAGGCGAAATCAAGCTGAAATGACGCATGTCCTGTTCCACGGAGTCGAACGTATGCTTTTGTTCGCTTGCTACACGACAAACAGCTGACTGTGATTTCACTAACAACGATCAGAACGACAAGTCGAACTCGAACGAAAATCAGTAGCCATGTCCGCCTGTCTGTCTGTTGAAAGCACGCTAGCTTCCGAACGAAATGAGCTAGGAGGTTCAAATTCCCTAAATGTGTCTTATGGTTGCAGATCGGTTGGGAGTGAAAGTGGCCGAAATAGGCCCATATGGAAAAGTTTCTCCCTCTCAAGGACTGTAAATACCACTTGATTTATTTGATATTTGGAATGCGCATTCTCCTTATAGCATAAAAGTGGACCATAAATTGATTTTTATTTGTAGGGGGCGAAATGGGACAAAAAAAGGATAAAAATGGTACCTATCAAACGACAATAGCTAGAAACACGAAATTTGGAGTGTATCTATCTAATTGAATAGATAATATTAAATATAAAATATTATTATATATAATATATATAAAAGTATTTTTCAAAATTCGTACTTTTAAGGGGTTAAATGGGAATAGAGGGATAAAAATGGTACCAACCAAACGGCTGCACCTAGAATAATCGAACTTTCGGGGTGAAAATGGAAAAAGGGGATAATAATTGTACCAACCAAATAGCTGCAGCTAGAATCTTGAAAAAAACATTCCTCTGACTGCGTAGAGACGAATAATAAAAAGTGTTTTCCAAATTCGTATTTTCAAGGGATACAATGGAAACAGACGGATAAAAACGGTACCGACTAAAAGGCTACAGTTAGAATGATGAAATTCGGTATGTACTTTCCTCTAATTGCATAGCCACGCAAAAAAAAATAGATTTTCAAAGGTCGTACTTTTAAGGAGTAAAATGCTAAAAAGGGAATTAAAAATGGTACCAACATAATGGCCGCACCTAGAATCATGGAACGGTGTATACATTCCTCTAAAAAAGTAGTCAATTGTGGCATAATTTCTAAAAAATACCCGACGTTTTTGATGTATTATATATTCGAATATATAATTTTCAGGGTTTTCCAACAAGAAGTGTTATTTTGGTATTCAAAGAAAAATTTCATGAGATAAATGTTCGAATAATGAAAAACAACATTAGCCAAATGGCCACCACGACCACGCTTTCAGGACCATATCATTTTCATGAAATTTTCCATAACCAAATCGCAAAGTGGCTGCCCTATGTCCTCGATAGCAATGGCTTCGTTGCTTGTGTGGCACGTAGCGCCGTCTTGTTGTGAGTAAATGTTGTCCAGATCAATACCATCCAACTCCGACCATAAAAATCATTAATCATCTCTCGATAGCGCAATCCATTCACCGTAACTGTTGATCCAACCTCATTTTAAAAAAAGTAAGGTCCAATGACCCCATCGGACCATAAACCGCACCAAACAGTCACACGATGAGGAGGAGAGGCTTCTCAACAATAACTCTCGGGTTTTCCGAGCCCCAGATGCGACAATTTTGCTTGTTGACGTAGCCACCGAGGTGGAAATGGGCCTCATCAGTCAAGATGATTTTTCGATGGAATTCCGGATCATTCTCATTCATGTTGAAGCGTGTATCGTTCCATTTTTATTAGTAATGGCGTAGTTTTTACTTGTCAAATGTCAAAGAATAAAAGCTTCAAAAGTGACAGTTACCGAAATACCGGGTGATACAAAATAACACCTCTTGTTGGAAAACCATGTGTATTATATTCGACGCTATTGATATATTAACGTCGAAAATCGTCCTTGGGTCCTTGTCTAATTTTTTTGGTGATGGTGGCCAGAGTTACAAGCCGAACCATAATTATCGGCGGCGGCGGCGCTGTTCAAAATGGGTCGGCGGCGGCGACTTTCGGCTGATTTGCCGGCTCGTTCTGTCATTCGATTACCCCTATTTATTTGACAATTTTTTGAAAACGGAAGGAACAATTTTCTTTTATTTTTTGCCAAGTAGTTCAATATTCGTTAATATAAGCCAATGTTCCAATAATTTAATATTGTTATTAGGGTATCCAATTATTCGGACTTTTATGTTATTTGAAAACAAAAAAAATCCAATTAATCGAATGATGAAGTCGAGAGTTATTCGATTAACCGAATAATCGAACAATTGTCCACTTAAATAAAATATAATTAATAATAGTTATATAGACAAGACACGCCGATTTACGGGTAGTTCCACTATATATTGAACGTTTATTACGTATCTGATTTTATTTAAAAATTGTAATATCAAATTCGAAATTCATTAGAAGTTGGCAAAAATCTTAATATATTATCAAAATAAAGAACCTTCCCTTAAATGAGCATAATATCAGAAGTTATCCATTGATAATATGGATCATATGATTTATAACAGAACTGACTTTATTATCGCGGTGTTAACGTCAATTTTTCTATGAATTTACTAATCTTTAAATTTTAAATAATTCCGAAGATATTGGCCAGTTTTTGCTATTTTTAAATGATGTCGGATAAATCGTTATTTTAATATCTGTGGAGCATACAAATCAAAAATCGAAAACAATTGTGGTTTTATATTTGGTGTTGCATAGTTTTTTACCCAAATGGAGCAAACTGGCTATTCAAAATCAATTTATCATACAAAGCATACGACGATTTCATTAGTTTTTAAGGCAAAACTCGATTATTTGGGACAATTTATTAGAATTATTCATTATTCGAAAATCATGATTTTTTATTATTCGAACAAATATTTGACAAAAATTATTCGATTAATCGCGGTTGGACACCCTAATTGTTATCCCATACAATAATTTTTTGGGAGTGGGAATCCATTCCCAAAATTTATAATATGGATGAATTTAATAAATATTTTTTTAATTACTGCTTTCCATGTGAGGCTTGAATATCATAATTCTTCCAAAGAATAATAATACTCTACCTACTTTGACACACTAAAGAAGCACAATAGAGGAGCTGTTGTTCATTGTTATTTATAGTAACACATGGCCACACGTACTGGAATTGACTTATATAAATGCGACTTTCAAATCAAAATACAATCATTAAATTTTCTATAGCCGTCATCATATAGTGGGATACCAAATTCAAAGAAAGATCAATATATTTCACAGCAGTAGGTTGTCTAAGTCGACATTTATATTTTCTTTAGTAATTTCAACTGGGTTGTCTATTTTGATAGAAAGATTTGACTGAGTTAGAACTCCGTCAAATCTCGGCGGCGTGGTTCAAGTCGATTTGAGCCGATGAAATCGGCGGCGTGTTGAAGTCGATTTGAGCCGATGAAAACGGCGGCGGCGCGGCTCGTGTGGAAACAAGAGGCGGCGGCGGCTAGCCGGCTTAAAATCGGTCGGCTTGTATCTCTGATGGTGGCGATGAAATTTGATTCTGAACCACTGTGCGCCGGCTATATACTTTCTTAGAAAAAGAAGAATACATGATTTTAAAAAAATATACTAAACAATTTTGGCCAAAATAATATATCACGAAAAATAAAAAAAAACAATTTACAACCGAAATAATGTTATCACCTTTTTGGAAAAAAAAAAGTGATACAAATTGAATCTTTTTGGAAGGTTTTTGTTAATAATTTTTCTTCAAAATTTTAGATAGTAAGAATTATCCATAAAATGTGGATCAATAATACTCTATATATATCACAAATCCAAATCTGTGCAATAATTTTTAGCTTGTTAACAGAATGTATTTCTTTATTTCAATTTGTTAAAATTGAATTGAATTTTAGGAACTTTTGTTTTTAGACGTGGTAATGAGTTTTAGAAATCCAAAACTCTTGAAGATGAGATTAATAAATTATTGCAGGCAATTTTAGAACACGAGGAAGACGGCGATGTAGCCACGAATGATAACACTGTGTTACAAAAAAATGAAGTTGAAAACTTTGGGAAGCGATATTTTTTTTATTGTATGTATTGTCGAGTTAAACAAAACAAAATAAATAACCGGGTTTTCGTACCTTACTTACACACTTATAAGCCTATAACATAGTTGCTTATCGGACCGATACTTTCTTGTCGGATTTGAAAAGAAGAAATCTGGATCTTTCGATAGAGATATAGCTTATTATTTGTTATCTATTTTTATATTTTAATTAACAGCAGTGATTTTTAGCAGACTGCAAACTCTTTAGCAGTGTGAATGCTAATGCAAGATGGCATAAAAACTGCTGTTATGGCAGAAAACCTGCTGTAATAGCAGGAAAGTTCCTGCTGATAGGCAGCAGACAATCGCTGCTGATAATAATAGACTTTTTTCCTTAGCAGACGGACCCAAGGGCTAAAGGACATAGTTAAATCGACTCTGCTAATGGTTATATGCCGATCGGAATTCTGGCTCTGTTATTTCTTGGTATTACTAACTTTTTGCACTGCTCCAAAAAAGGTTTTTGTTATACTTAGTTTTGAATTAAGGCGATAATTTTTGCTTTTTGTTTCAATGTCAATCATAATAGGAAGATAAACACTAGAGCGTACCAGGTTACAAGTAAAAAAAAAAGTTCGCCGTACACCTTCGAATATGAAGTATTATTGAAAGGTAGTTTCAAAAAAATTTTTTTTTATTTTTTTATGCCGAACGTAGGGGTCGCGCTTTTACATTTTTCTATATAACTTCTGCATTTATAAACGGATTTTAAAGTGTGATACATTGATGTTTTTGTCTCGACGAGGCCGATTTTTTTGTCTTTGAAGTCTTTGAGCTCAAGCACCCCCTTCTGGTACTTACCCATCATATCTCAGTTGCTACTACCCTAATGTACCACTCTAATATCAGAAAATTAAAGCTCGCATAAAATCATGAATCATGCTTGAGCTCAATGACTTCAAAGACAAAAAAATCGGCCTCGGCGAGACAAAAACATCGATGTATCACACTTTAAAATTCGTTTATAAATGCAGAAGTTATATAGAATAAATCAAAAAAAATTCTTTTTTCAAATCCATGCTTTATGCAAGCAGAATTCTATTGGGCCTAGAAATTCTTTTTTAGTTATCTTTTGTAGAAGGAAAAATTACTGTTACGTTAATAAATAATAATAAATAATAATAATAATAATAATAATTAATAAAAAAAATATTTAAAAACGTAACATTAATTTTTCCTTCTACAAAATATAACTAAAAAAGAATTTCTAGGCCCAATAGAATTCTGCTTGCATAAAGCATGGATTTGAAAAAAGAATTTTTTTTTGATTTACTAGTTATAACCTTTCTTTACTGTTGTGCTAAGAAAATCCACAGAAAACGTGTAATTTTACAAAGTTCGAATCAAAAATGCGCCTTTCAAATCCCGCCCATTTGCATATTGTCTAAGCAGGTTACAACTAAATAAACACACACAACAATATAGGAAGATCGTTGTAGAATATACTTAAAAAACTGGGTTTAATTTCGTATGGGAAGGGTCACGGCCACTTTCCGCCCATCTCGGTGTCGAAATACTCTAAAACCGGTTTTAATTTCAGATGGGATGTCACGTCCACTTTCCGCCCATCTTTGCACAACTATTTACACTGGATCAACTCACAAAATTTCAGCACTCTAGGTCTATGACACCTACTGACCATATTCGATTATATGTTTTAACTTCGTATGTGAGGTACCACGCCCACTTTCCCAATACCGTCCATTTCTGGCACAACTACGCAGGTTTATGCTAGATGCACTTACACAAAATTACAGTAGGTGTAATTTTGGTTTTATCTTCATATGGGAGGTGCCACGCCCACTTTTGCATTACCGCCCATTTTAGGCGCAACTACGCACATTGATGCTAGATGCACTTACACAAAATTTGAGCACTATACGTGTCATAGAACTGACACTATTCGATAATATGTTTTAACTTCGTATGGGAGGTGGTACGCCCACTATTCCAATACCGCCCATTTTTGGCAGAACTACGCACATTGATGGTAGATGCACTTACACAAAATTTCAGCACTCTAGGTGTCATAGAACTGACAATATTCAATAATAGGTTTTAACTTCGTATGGGAGGTGCCACGCCCACTTTTCCAATACCGCCCATTTTTGGCACAACTATGCACATTGATGCTAGATGCACTTACACAAAATTACAGCACTCTAGGTGTCATAGAACTGACAATATTCAATAATAGGTTTTAACTTCGTATGGGAGATGCCACGCCCACTTTTCCAATACCGCCCATTTTTGGCACAACTATGCGAATTGATGCTAGATGCACTTACACAAAATTTCAGCATTCTAGGTGTCATAGAACTGACAATATTCAATAATAGGTTTTAACTTCGTATGGGAGGTGCCACGCCCCTTTGTCCAATTGGTCAAATTTTTCCATTTCCTTGTATTGTCATCGAAAATGATTAAGTGTGCAAAATTTGAGCAAAATTGGTTGAGAAAAAAGCTTTCAAAAATTGATTTCAAATTTGGTGGCACACAAACATATATAGAAAGTAACCTTATATAAAGCATGGAAAAATGTAAAAGCGCGACCCCTACGTTCGGCATAAAAAAATAAAAAATTTTTTTTTGAAACTACCTTTCAATAATACTTCATATTCGAAGGTGAACGGCGAACTTTTTTTTTGAGGTACGCCCTAATAAACACATCTTTAATTCCAGTGTAAACGTTTTATCGAGTTAAGGACCAAACCTAAATCAACACAGACTGCTGCTGCGGATTTAGGTTTGGTTCGATTTGGATTTCATGATTATGCTCTAAGGTATCCATCTTACGGCATATAACATGGCATCCGTGTAAAAATTCCCCAGATTACATTCGCCAGCGGAGCATTCCCTTTGCTGTAGATAGACGAGGGAGGAGCCCACAATGCGATCACCATATGATGTAAGTTCCTGGCGCCAAGAATTTAAAGATTCCATCACTACTGGATCTGTTGGATGTGGAATGAACAGTACAGTGAATTTGACAGTATTTATATATAAAAGAAAATGGAAATAGAAAAGAAAGAATAGACAAATGTAATTAATAATAAAGAATAAGTGAAATTTCTAGATGAAAATGAAGGAGATACACAGAAAAGAATGTGTGTATATAAAACTTTCTTTATGTCTCTTTGAATGTCTTTATGAATGCATTGATATTTATCGGAAGTTAAATTATTTTTAGAAGGACTTGTTAAGTCATATATTCTAGAGCTGGTTCCTGAAAACCTTATAGCTACATTATTAATAGTGACTTAATCCAAAGAGACAATAGATTGCTAAGGGTTGGGAGAAGGAAAATTTCTCGTAAAACCCTCCATTAGACCTTCGTATAGCTAGAGCATGTGTCTAGAAGAAAAAAACTAAATTTAAGACTATTCTTTCGTCTTCTAAACCCCTTCCTTAAAATAAGTTCAATTATTTTTTTCTGAAATCAAATTTTTTAAAGCTTAGGAACTACAACCTTTCAATTTTTATTCACAAAAAGTTTTTACAAATTGTTAACATTCTCAAATAATAGTAATGCGTTTTTCAAGTCCCGTATACAGTGGAGACAATTTGTCCACATACTCCATCAAGGACTCAAACTCCGTTGAATATTCCCTGAAATGTTGAACAATAAGTAAAAAAATATGGCCTGGTTTCAAATCCAACAACTTACACAGCATTCGTTCCATATTCCTTGAATATTGAGAAGCCATGACCTCCGTTCGCCACATATCGGGTGGCTATCATTCTATAGACTGTGTCTTCCTTTAGCTCTTCGTAAACTGGTATCTCACAAGCAGCACATCGCACCTTGACACTGATGACTCGTTCATTTACTGGATTCGTTAGATTGTAGACGATTTTCAAACCGGATACTTGGGCAAATGAGTTGGTCCTATTTACAGTGTTAGCATAATCGAAGCGGGAAACGCTTTTCTCCAGAGCAGCTTTTAAATGAACGCCTTGCAAGTCGAACGCTACTAGGGGAGCTTCGAACGGAGCCAGGGAAAATACCTGACCATATGTGATATCTTGTAAATACAAAGAGGAGAAGAGTAAAATGAATGTGTGCGTCATGATAGGTACCTTGCTTCCTGCACAAATAGTGAAAATTTTAAATATGAATAAAACAAAATGTCTACCCTGACTAATATACGCCCTTTTTATTTCTCAGATGGTACAAGGCGTATTTATATAGGTGATAGCAGCAGAGCAAAACAACAAAATACAAGTAATTTTTTGAATACTGAATATATGGGTTTTGACTGTTTCGGTTACTATTGAATGAAAAAAAAATTAGGTCAGCTGGGCTCCTGCTTTCACCTGATATAAATACCTTGAGAAGGGCATAGCTTATGTTTTCAAATTTTCTATTTTGCCGAAAATATATAAATAAGATTCTGCTCTGGAACAATAAGACCGTACCTGAATAGAGGATATAAAAATGTAACAAATGGCTAAAACTAATTCGAGTACATCTAATACAGCTGCAATAGCCGTTTCTCTGTGTTAGCTGTTGTTTTCGAGATATTCACCATTTTTAATTATGGCTCTAATGCGATGCCACATAATGCGATTGATTTTCACACTTTTCGGCCAATAAAAAAGAAAAAAAATACATAAATTATTTTGATATTTTTGATTTTCTTATTCCGTTTGAAAAACCTTAAAATACTCATCTGACCAGAAGTATATAAATAATTAAAAATATCTACCATGGTTAACTCATCTCAGAGTGTAATGTAAAAGTAGAAGGTGATAGCGGAGAAATTCTAAAAATTCCAAAAAAAAATAATAAAAAGATGGCTGTAGAGAGTTTTTGAATCTTGGCGGAAGCCATCCATTGCGAATAAAATTTACAAAGAAAAATTTCCATCACGCAAGATGACCGATGACTGCTTGAAAATATTTTATTGCTTTATTTGGCGTCAAAATATATTGCAAACTGTAACATCAATGTTAAGTGAAATAATTAATATGTTTATTAATATGTTTAATTAATATGTTTATGTTTAATATGTTGTTGCGAGCGATGCGAGCGATGCGAGCACATGCATAACATTGAATTGGCAAAGTGAGATTTTTAGTGTGTCGGCTTAGTTCGGTGGAATATTTTGTTTATCAGCGCTTCTCATTTGTCGTATGTGACCGCTGGTACTAATATGAGCCCTGATTTAAGTCTTTAAGTCTGTATGTCTTTATACATTTGTTGCGAAAGTTCTGGTGAGATGGGATAGCGCCCATCGAAACTGCGCAGTCAACTTTTAGCTGCAATAAAGACAATAAAGGTCTCACTTTGCCTTTTTGCTAATTTTGCTGAAGACTTAAGCACAACCTTTGGTCTTAAACCAAAATAAATGACAACACAAGAATTAAAAATATTTTTTAAAAATTCTTTCGTTTGTTTTATTTTGGTCCGTTATCAATATTTGATTTGAACTGGATTATTGTCCTGAATCAACGCAATTTCCGTCTATATTTTAAAGAATGCAAATTTATTTACAAATGGCATGATGGTATTTATTACTTGGCTGCACACAGGCTGGTTATCATGATAGTGGCAGTGTGCAGCCAATTAATAAAGGTCACCATGCCATTTATAAATAAATTTGAATTCTATAAAATATAGATGCAAAGTTAAAGTACAGATCCCAGTTTGAATACATCAGAAAATATTATACACAGTCCTTCGAAATTTTATTATTATTATTTTAAATTACACCTTTTCATAATTATAATCGTAACATAAAAATTTCTATTGAGAATAGTAATCGTAGGAACCTATAAATTCATATTAGGAACTATTAATTCATAATGGGAACATACCAATTCATAATGAGAAATACAAGTTCGTAATCAAAAAATCCAAATTCATAATGAAAAGCTATATTTTCTTATTCAGAAAATATAAATTCATAATGAGAAAATGTAAAATCATATTAAGAAAATATAAATTTATAATGAGAACATTGATAAAATATTTCGTTTCTGATTAATATACGAAAATGTAGCGAATAATAATACGAATTTTGAACAAGACAAACATATTTATTTTAAAAACAAGTAAGGAAAGGCTAAAGTCGACAAAATTATTTTAAATTACACATTTTCATGATTATAATCGTAACATAAAAAATTATATTGAGAAATGTAAATTCATATTAGGAACTATTAATTCATAACGCGAACATACCAAATAAAAAATAATAGATAAAATATTTTATTTCTGATTAAAGTACGAAAATGTAGCGAATAATAATTCGAATTTTGAACAAGGCAAATATATTTATTTTAAAAACAAGTAAGTAAAAGCTAAAGTCGGATGGATCCGATCATATGATAAAATCCACTTTCTGCGCCATTTCAATTCAATTATGTGAGGATTTTGGGCCAAATTTGATCAAATTCGGTTAGGTTATGTAGTTTTTTGAGCGGAAAAAGTCAAACGGTTAGTAATATTTGTATGGGAGATGTTTCTAGTTCAAATATAAGGTGTTGTGCCAAGTTCGACAAAAAATTGTCAAAATATATGGTTTCGATAGCGGAAAGCGTCAAATCGGGAGCGAAATATTTATAGGAACTATATATAAGTCTGAAACGATCTGGCCTACACTCACTATAGATGTTTCGACTTGTAATATAATGCCTTGCGCCAAATTTGATCAAAATCGGTTGTATTATGTGGTTTCTAGAGCAGAAAAAGTTAAATTTTTAGCGAAATTTGTATGGAAGCTATATATAAATCTGAACCGATCTAACCTACTTTCACCGCAGATGATTTTAGTTGTAATACAAGGTGTTGTGCCAAATTTGAACAAATCTGAACCGATCTGACTTATTTTCACCAGAGATGTTTCTGGTTCAAGCATAAGGTGTTGTGCTAAATTGGAAAGTTTGAATGGTAGCTATATCTAAATCTGAACCGATTTGCATCAAATTAAATAGCGTCAGCCCTTTGTCCGCAAAACTTATTTGTGCCATTTTTTCGCAAGGATCGGACAATAATTGCGACCTGTTCTTTGATTACAAGAATAGATGGACGGATAGACAGACAGACAGACGGAAGAATGATTGTTCTGTCGAACATTCCAATGACTGTTTCATACGCATGCGATAATATTCATATTTCCGCGCAATATCCATAGAAGAACGTACATACATAGGTTCGATTATAATTTTACTTTTTCTCTATATGAATTCCTATTTTCTCATTATGAATATTTATTTTCGGAATATGAATTTATATTTTCTCATTATGAATTTACAGATAACATTGCACCAGAAATGTTGAAAGCGGAACCCAGTATCAGTGCAAAAATTATACTCCCTATAGTAGAGGAATTTTGGAGAACAGAATGTATACATGACGAGGTAAAGGAGGGTATTATTAGGGCTGTTTTTCTTTAAGCCGGGATAAAACGTTAATAAAAATTTAATTTTTTTGCTCAAACTAAAAAACTATTTTTTCACATTGTCGCCAACTACAATATAAATATATGTATCAAAAGAAATTTGCAAAAAATATTTTGTGTTGCCTTTATTGGACTTAGCCTCGATAACCATTCTTTTGACTTACACTGGATAATTATCCAGGCTAAGTCAAAAATTTTTAACACAGAATTATTTTTTAAAAATTTGTTTTCACACACACATTGATATTGCCTTTGGCGACAATTTTAAACAAGAATTTTTTATTTTGAGTGAAATTTTAACATTTTATTTAGATTTTTGTTATCGCAGCTTAGTTATCCAGTCTTAAAGAAAAACAGCCATATTGTCAAAATTCCAAAAAGGGCAATCTATCCGAATGTACTAAATGGAGGGGAATCAAGCGTGATTGAGTACACTCAGAAAAAGTATGCCACGGATTAAGTAAATATGTACTAAAACTGCGGAAAATTGAACTTCGTATAGCGCTAAGGCAAACATTTCTCACATCAAGTACAAACTTTTCCCTGAAAATAAGACATGCTTTGAACTTGATCCCAGTTCAACTTTTCCTCAAAGCAAGTAAAATTTATTCAAACTGAGGAAAATTGTTCTTCAAATCAAGTAAATCTTTACTTAATCTGAGGAAAATTTTTAAGAAATTTTACTCAAATCAAGTAAATTTATACTCAAACTGAGGAAAATATTCAGATTTTTTTCCTCAATCCAAGTAAATTGTTACTCAAACTAAGTAAATTTGTAGTCATGCCAAGTAAATTTATACTCAATCTGAAAAAAATTTTCGGAATTGTTTTCCTTAATTCAAGTAAATTTGTACTCTGCCTGACTACGACTATACTTGATAATTGAATTAAATTTTTCCGCTTCAGAGTATGCAACACTTATATGAAAAATGACAACATGGTATAGTTCTCAAACGTTTTATCTTACTTATACCATAAAGAGTTGAGATATTTCACCATGACTGCTGCGGAGGCTAGGTAGGCGCGTTCGCAGTGATTGTTTAGAGTAATATTTGAAGTACTTATGAAGAAAATCTCGGCTAACGAACGAGAATTGCTTCTTAGACTACTATTCATGTATTTTTCTAAACACTCTGAAGTATTTTTTATAAGTTCATTTATACTTGAATGTATGAGGAACATGGCATAAATTTAAGTACATATATTTACTTTATTTGAAGTAATAAACACATTTTTAAGTAAAAACATCCTAACTGGAATTTTTCCATACAAAAAAATCTGCATTATTTTCTTTCTTAAACGCTAGTAAATTTTCTTCCGCACAAGTATGAATACACTTAATTGTAAGAAGTTTTTACTAGATCCAAAAAACGTTTTTAAGTAAATTTACTACACTATTTTGAGTATATGTACTATTTTTTCTGGCTTTGAAATAAGGAAAGTGTACTCATATATATTTAATTTTCCTTCTCGTAAGGAAATTTTACCTAATCTGGAGTAAAATTGTTAAACTAAATTGGAGTATGAATTTTACTCAGATTTAAGAATGCTATTTTTCTGAGTGTATGATCAATAATGTGATAGCACACATTATCGCAAGCAGGCTAACATCCGCTCTGGAGCAAGAACTCCGTCCACATCAAGCTGGTTTTGGATCTGGGAAATCCTGCGTAGACCAGGTAAACACCCTCGGAATTATTGTGGAGCAATCTGCCGAATGAAGATCGCCCCTATACTTAGTATTTATAGACTTTGAGAAAGCATTTGACAAGTTGGCACATGACACCATTTCGAAAGCGCTTGAATGCAAAGGAACTCCGCCAAAACTCATATCAATCATCCAAAGTCTACATAACAGTCCAACCTGCAGGGCCCTACACGAAAAAAAAATCGGTAAAAAAATAACGGTTAGGACTGGGGTACGGCAAGGATGTGTACTGTTCAATATTGTTATGGACGTCGTTATGAAAACAGAAGACTCTAGCGGAATTCAATGGGGCCTATATAAACGATGCGCATTAACGCAAACAATAGAGAACCCCTCCAGGAGTACGGCACTGCTCTTGACGACACAAGCAGTTTCTGCTACCTCGACAGTATCATTGACAGTGGAGGAGGCTCAAGTGCAGATATTAAAAACCGCATCAATTACGCCCGGCGAAAATCTTCTTGGCGGTACGAGAAGACGAGGAAGACCCGCCCACACATGGAGAAGGCAGATGGAGCAGAGTTACAAGCCGAACCATAATTATCGGCGGCGCTGTTCAAAATGGGTCGGCGGCTTTCGGCTGATTTGCCGGCTCGTTCTGTCATTCGACTACCCCTATTTATTTGACAATTTTTGGCAAACGGAAGGAATAATGTTCTTTTATTTTTTGGTAAGTAGTTCAATATTCGTTAATATTAGCCAATGTTTAAATAATTTAATATTGTTATTAGGATATCCAATTATTCGGACTTTTATGTTATTCGATTTATCGTTTATTTCAAAACAAATTTCCAATTAATCGAATAATGAACAATTGTCCACTTAAATAATATATAATTAATAAGAGTTATATAGACAAGACACACCAGTTTACGGGAAGTTCAACTATATATTCAACGTTTATTACGCATCGGATTTTATTTAAAAATTGTAATATCAAATTCGAAATTCATTAGAAGTTGGCTATTCAAAATCAATTTATTATACAAATCATACTACGATTTCATTAGTTTTTAAGGCAAAACTTATAATATCGATTATTTGGGACAATTTATAATATGGATGAATTTAATAAATATTTTTGCAATTACAGCTTTTCATGTAAGGCTTGAATATCATAATCCTACCAAAGAATAATAATACTCTACCTACTTTGACACACTAAAGAAAGATCAATATATTTCACAGCAGTAGGTTGTCTAAGTCGACATTTATATTTTCTTTTGTAATTTTAAGTGGGTTGTCTATTTTGCTAGTAAGATTTGACTGAGTTAGAACTTCGTCAAATCTCGGCGTGGTTGAAGTCGATTTGAGCCGATGATATCGATGGCGGCGCGGCTCGTGAAGAAACATGCAGAGGCGGCGGCTTGTCGGCTTGTATCTCTGAGCTGGATAAAGAGGTTACAATGACTGGAAAATCATGGAGCGAAGTGAAATTAATAGCTTGTAACAGATCTTTATGGAATACTTTTGTAACGGCCCTATGTTCCTCAATGGAACGACGGGAATAAATAATAATAACATTATGAATTTACAGTGCTGATTATGAATTAACATGTTCCTATTAGGAATTTACATTTCTCAAATTCAATTTATATGTTCCATATTTTGATTATAGATTACAATTTCTCATTATAATCTTGAAAATATGTAGTGTATTATCGATTGAGTAAATTTTAATATTATTTCGAGCGATTAAATTGATTTTAAGATGATTTTCTTTCCGTGGAGATCGCCTAACTGAACGAATGATTAATATTATGGTCAATTAATATAAATTATACGCCCCCGTGTACTGGTAAGAGAATTGCGTTAAGCAGGCGTCCGCTAACCGTTGGCTTTAGTTAGTTATGATAATGCTATCAACTTCCTTACAAACAAAAGCCGTAGATAATGTTCAGCTTTTGTTATTGACAAATTAGCGCAGCCAATATTTTGGTCTGATATTGTGCATGTCATTATCGTCTCGAGTAAAATTAAACATTTTAAATTTGAACTACCGATTAATTTGACTTTGAAAGGCGGAATAACAATCATTTTTATTTTTGTATTCTGCTTTATGTTTGACATTTGCAAAATGGGACGCTATGCGCTCAAACAATATCGGGAAATATTAAAAACTTATTTCCAAATTAGTGAGTCTTTAACGCAAACTGTAAAAATAAATAAAAAAATAAATACGAGAACAATTTTCGCTCATTTTCAGATGAAGCTCATTTTCAAATCGGTGGCTATGTCAATACGTAAAATTGCCTCATATCGGGTTCAGAGAATCCACACGTGACTATTAAGAAGCCAATGCATCCATAACGAGTCACTATTTGGTGTGGATTTTGGGCTTGCGGCATCATTGGGTCTCGTACTGAAAAATTGGGTTGATCGGATGAGGTACTGCCGAGCCAGTCGTGGTAGTCATATGAATATTCCATTATTGACAATGACAAAGTTCAACCTTTCCAATAAAACCAGAAATAATAATCAGTACTTTTTTATAGCCAATTCTAATTTAAAATTTTAAATGGCCCACCCATACCTTTAGCTTTTTTGGCTTATTGGTTTGGATTTTTTTTTTGGCTGAATTGAATGTCAATTTTTAATGGGTTTAGCTAAATTTGGCCGTTTAATTTGAAATGGTATAATCGTCGATAAGTTTTTATTCCTTAGATATAACTTGACTGTTTGGTTAAATGATGTTTTGGATGCAAATCCATGATATTAAATTGGGAATATTTCGAAAACAAGAGCCCAGAAAAACTTCGTTCCCAGCTTGTTGCACTTTTTAATAAACCCCAACATTATTAGACATACTTACCGCCTTTGGGCCAAGTCAAATATAATTCTCCGGCCGCTACTAAAGCTATGGAAACATTTGTCCATTCTTTCGCGTTATATGGTACTAAGTGAATTAACTGGAAAAGAGATGGGATTATTCGAATTGTGATCAATCAAACGAAATATTATTCAGATTAGATTCAGATTCAAATTTAATTTGAAGTAGATTTTTTGGAATTGTTAAACTTAATTTTATATTAAGAACAAATTGACTTTAAATTCCATTTAATTGAAATTATTTATTATATGATACTTACTTTGTGTAAAGTGGCATCCGTGTAAAAATTTCCCAGATTACACTCTTTGTACTCACATTCATGATTTTCTAAATTCACTTTCGTTTCACCGATTTTCACATTACCCTGTGTCTCAACAATTTCTTTCCATATGGACAATTGTTTTAGAATTTTCGCATCTGAAGAAAAAGTATGGACCAAAAAGAAAACACGCAAAATCAGAAAATGCTATGTATCGAAATATTAAATAAGTAATTTATATGTGGAGTGACCTTCGCAATCGAAATAGATGTCCACTCAGAAACTTTGATTAATACAACATTTTGCCCTAAGTTAGGGTATTTTACTAAATCTCCACAAAAAATATTACAGATGAAGGTGTAATAAAACCCGGATTGCCGGGATTAATTTTCCCTTTGTCAAAGAAATGTGTATTTGACAGTTTTAAACATTTCGATATTTTTAACAAAAAAGTGGTCGAAATTGATTTTTTTGGAAATAATTCTGTAACTTTTTTTTCGGAAAAAGACTTCTTAACGAAATTTCACGTAATTATAGCAAAGATGTTTTCCAGATGATTTACAAAATTTTGTATCCCCAGTTCGTGTGGGGGATACTGGTTAGTCTACTACAAAGTTGGTCACCTTGGCATCTGAAAATGTTATTGCAAAAATATTGTGATTTTCGAATAACCAATAATTCGAATAAATTGTCCCGAATTCAGTTGTCAATGCGAACAAGTAAAAATGCGTTAAATTCGGCCGGGTTGAACCTTATATACCCTCCACCATGGACTGCATTTCACAGAGTATTGTGATTTTCGAATAAATTGTCCCGAATTCAGTTCTCAATGCGAACAAGTATATACCCTCCACCATGGATTGCATTTCACAGAGGCTCTTGATTTTACAGAAGTGATGTAAAAAAAATAAAATTATTGAAAACAAAAACTATTTTATAACTACATGTAAAATTGTAATTATTTTAAACCACGCTTATAACGCAAGGCTACCAATACTATATATCGAAATAATATTTCAAGTTAGTTCAAAAAGTAACAATCTTCAAAAAAGCTTAAATACCCTAAATATTGGGGGATAGTGGGTGCAGTTGCAGCTACAGCCGTTTGGTTGGTTGTATTTATATCCAAGGTACAAATTTTAAAAATACGTTTCAAGATAACCTAACTTCATGACCGATATCAGACTTATCGCTTTTCCCATTTTTGCCGTAAAATAAAAAATAAAGTACGAAAGTGGAAAACTCTTTTTATTTTGCGTGTCTATGCAGATAGAAGAATGTATTCATTTGTATACCCTTAAAAGTACGACTTTCGAAAATTTCTTTAATTTACGTGTCTACGTAATTCGAGGGATGGAAGTACCGAAGTTCAGCATTTTAGCTGTAGCCGTTTAGTGGGTACCATTTTTATCCCTCTGTTCTCATTGTATCCATTGAAAACACGAATTTGGAAAAAACCTTTTATTTTCGTGCCTACACCGAATTTCATGATTCTAGCTTTTTCCATTTTACCATCCTAAAAGTACGATTTTCGAATCATTGCATTACACAGAATGGAATACATTGCATTGCACAGAGGCTGTCGATTTTACGTAGAAGTCCAGCCACATTGCATATTTTAATATAGCCATGCCCTAGAACATTTTGGGATTAATCTCAAAAAATTTTATTTTTTAATAACACTGTGTGTAATTTTTGACGTCATGGAAATATAACCATATACGGACACCACTACGTGATAAAAATCCAAATAAAAAAATCCGTGTCTCCCAGTTTTCCCCAAAGCCATGAACTTTTTTCAAAGATTTGGGGCCTCGGTGTCATTTTTGCATAAAAAGTGACAATTTTTTTATGCTCATATCTTGCAAACCGTTTGAAATTTTGTTTTACTTTCCGAGGCAAAGTTGTAGCTCTTGTTATAAAGAACAAAAATATATATAAAATCAAAAAAAAAACTTCATCTTCAAGGTCAAAATCGCAAATGTCGTGAACAAATCTTGTAGGATGTAAAGTGTGTAGGTAGCGTATACGTGCTGTTCAAGATAATATCACTCATACACACTGTAGTCGGACAGACCATTAACAGAAGCAGTCCTGCGAGCCCTTAGCGCGGAATGATCGCAAGCGCCAAAACACACATTTTACAGGAGAAGGTTTTTATTGATTATTTTGAAATATTTGCATAAAATGAAATATGTTTTAATGCAAAATGTTTTAATTCCGCCGTACCCAACGAATTATTATTACAAATTGATCATTTATTTACATCATACGGTACTTTTGGCGCTTGCGATACAAATATTGTACTTGCGGCTACAAATACTGAAAAAACTGTGGCGCTTACGATATAAGTTTTTTTCGATTAAACCTCCAAATTTTAGTAAAAACACACTTTTTATTATAAAAAAATTATTAAAACAAAATAATAAAATAGATAACAATACTTTTATAAAGGGAAAATGAACAGTAAAGTAATTCAAATAAAAAAATTAATAAAAAACATTTTTAGACACATTTGACTTCCTATGATTAATAGTTAAATTTCATATAAAAGATTTTAGGTAATATCGATATTGAATTTTTCTTGGAACGAATAATTAAATTAATATTCATTTCACCCACCCTACTATCTGCAAAATATCCATATTTAAATTGTGTGCAAAATCCCAATTTTTCAAACAATTAAATTTTATTTTAATATTTGGCTGTAGAAATGCTGCAGAAAATGAATTCCAGTCCTTAAAATCTAAATGATTTAGTAAAATACTTTTATAACACTTCGGTATCGTGCGGGAATTTGTAATTATGGCCGGCCGCTCTGAAGGGGCCCAAATTATTCTTCCTTTACAAAATGATTCAATTGTATAGTGTTTAGAATCAACTGGCATCATTGTATGACCGGAAAGCAAAAATGTTATGTTAACATTCTTAACGAAACCTGAAGTTTTTATACCCTCCACCTCCAGGATGGGGGTATACTAACTTTGTCATTCCGTTTGTAACACCTTGAAATATCGACCTGAGACCCTATCACGTATATATATTCTTGGTCGTCATAAAATTCTAAGAAGATCTGGCCATGTCCGTCCATCCGTCCGTCACGCTAGCAACTAAACGAAAGGAGCTAGGACGTTTGGTGTATACATTTCTCTGATTGCGTAGACACGCAAAATAAAGGGATTTATCGAAATTTGTACTTTTTGGGGTTAAAATGGTAAAAGGGGATAAGAATAGTACCAACAAAATAACCGCAGCTGGAGTCATGAAATTCGGAGTATACATTCCTCTGACTGGGCAGACACGAAAATGGGTACAGAGGGATAAAAATAGTTCCAAACTTAACGGCTACAGCTAGAATGATGAAATTCGATTTGTACATCCCCCTAATTGCGTAGACACGTAAAATAAAGAGATTTTATAAAGTCGTACTCGTAAGGGAGTAAAATACGTAAAGGGGGATAAAAATGGTACCAACCAAATGACCTATGCTAGAATCATGGAATTCGGTGTATACATTGCTCTGCAAAATAAAAAGTAGCTTGAAACATTATTTTGCACTATGCACGTGAAATAATGGATTTTCATAATTTGTACATTAAAATATAATGGAAATACAACCAACTGTAGCATCCACTAACAATATTTATGGTATGTAAGCTGTTTTGAAAATATAAATGTTCTTAACATTTATTTTTTAAATTGTCTTGAAGTATTACTTCGTTATATAGTGCCTTGTCTTATAAGCGTGGTTTGAAATAATAAAAATATTATATTTTTTATTAAATTATTTTTTCTATATTTTTATTTGTTTTGGCTTGGCTATATTAAAAAATTATATTTTCCTTTAATATTACTACACTTTTACGAAAATCGAAAGCCTCCAGTGGAATGCAATCCATGGTGGAGGGTATATAAAGTTCGGTCCGGCCAAACTTAACGCCGTTTTTACTTGTTTACTCTCTAACTCAATAGAATTGAGGGCAATGTGCCCATTTTGATCACTATTTTAAGCTAAATATTATGTTTCTTTTGTTTGAATTAAATAAAATAATAATTTGAATTAAATAAATGTTAACGTTTACCCACAATAATAGGGAAATGATACCAAAACCATCTATATAGTATTTGGCTTAATATACGAATAGGCCAAGAAGTAAAGGGTGTTTTTTTATTGGGGTATAGAACTTTAAGTTGGCATCACTTTTTTAACTGGCGGCCATTTAGTCAGCTGTCAAGTGATTAATATTTAGTTTGGTTTGCCATTTCATCATGAACAGGTTGACAAAAGAACAACGCTTGCAAATCGTGCAAATTTATTTCGAAAGTAATGGTTCAGTTCGCGAAGTTCACCGCAAGCTCCGTCCATTTTATGGTCGACTGGTCGACATAATCGTCCATCAGAGCAATTAATTCGGTTAACCATGGATCGTTTTCGCACTACGTTTACTCTATGTGATAATACGCATCCGCAGAGACGTCGAACAGTGCGCACCGAAGAAACAATTGCCGCTGTAGAGCAAAGTGTTGAAGAGGACCCGTTAGGGGACTTGGAAGCCAACATTCGTGGCGTTATTGCCAACATACGGCCCCATAAGCTCGAAAAAGTGGTTGAAAATTGGACCTGTAGAATTGGCTATAATCGAGCCAGCCGCGGCGGCCACATGCCCGAAATCATATTTAAACATTAATGGCATAAAATTATCCTTCCAATAAAGCCAAATTGATGGACATTAAAACCATTTTCTTGTGTTTTATTTCAATTCGAAGTTCTATACCTCAATAAAAACACCCTTTATATTAAATTATTGTATATAAGGAACAAGTCAATAATTTAGAGCTACTTTCAGTTCTTGTGGGTAAACTTTTTTCTTCTGGATCGATAAAAAAATATATAAACTTCGAACCTCTTAGCTTAGTTCGTTCGAAACCTATCGTACTTTCAACCAACAGACGAACACTTCATTCTATGGCCGAGGGTATAAAAATACACTTATTATTGCATCAATATATTGATAGACCTATCTAAAACATTTATAAATACCTCTTACATTATCTGTCAGTTTTTGTTTAAATTCATAAACTGTCGCTTACGATAAAATTGCTTTCTTTGAAAATGTGAGCATCGACTTACGATAAAATCTTAGCCCCATTTTTTTATATAAACGTTAACAATTTTGACAATTTTTATTTATGTATCAGCCCATAAAATTTTAAATTCAACAATAAAAAATATTTTCAGAAAATGTCGCTTACGATAATTCCGCGCTAAGGGCTCGATATATTTTCCTACCTAAACGCTGCACAGTAGCGCCCGTAGAGCAAACGAGGTTGCAAAAATCAAAATTTTCATGAGCGCCGACGAAGTTTTGAATAAACCCATGTTTTTTCAACGATTTCAAATTTGCCACTCTTAATAATATCACATTTTTAGTTTAGAAGATATAGCCGTTCAAAGTTGACCGACTTTCGGTTTTCAAAAAACACACAATTTTTAGTGAATTTGTTGCGATTTCAGGTGTAATATCACGAAAAATAGGTAACGAATCGCCTTATTTTTTGTTTATATTGATTGATGTATTTATTAAATGTATAACACAGTACAACATTTTTCAGTTCGTTGATTGCCAACTCAATTCTGAGAACAGTATGTGCATCATTCGTTTTGTCTTCTTACCTGCCGAAATATTTTTAATATCGATTTGAATTTAGTACTATCGTATAGGGGAATTTATCACGTTTTAGGCCCTGTTGTTTGACATAGCTCGACAGCCACTAGCCCGATTTAGTTGAAATAAATTTTAAAAAATTAAGAATTGCAATTCCCTTAATCTGTTCATATATTGTTTTCCTATACAAGCAACAGTTTCCAAGTTAAAAATAAGTTTCCAATAAAAAATGAAGAAAACATTTTTTTTAAATTCATAAAAAATACAAAACGGAAATAAGTTTCAAGTGTAGTTACTTTTTCGCAAAGTCACATAACCTATGAGCAAAATGAGACAAAGATCATGAAAATCGATGCACGCGTTTCGCTTTTATTCGCAATTGAGTAAAGGTATGAATTTCAAAAAATAAAATAAAAATAAAAATTAAAAAATTATCATGCAAAAAAAAATTAATTTTTAAAAACTTTATGAAAATAAAATAATATGCAATTAATACGCAATTATAATATGCATAAAAACAAAATTCAGAACATTTTTTCAATTATTGGCAATATCCATGCTTGCAGAAGTTGACGCTTGTGGTTCTGATGACCTAGTTTTTTCACTATTTTTCAACTTTGACGGAAAATAAAAAAATCTATATTTTTCTATATTTGCCATATTTGCAAAACCTGTTCATTGATTATTTCTTTACATAATTCAAAAATTTTAGCTGCCCGTACGTGCCCGTTTGGCTTCTAGAGGTAAAAAAGGTTAAAAAGACATGGTTGCAGAAATTGTATGGCGTCCATCCCTTATATGTTGTGACTGACAGTAGTTTGATCTAATAGTTTGAAAAAAACTACTCATTGAAATTAGCAGGTACGTACCTCACTTAAACAATACTTTGGCGTACAAATGGTCAAGAACAATATTGACTTATGGTCCCTATTTTTATTTTTTATTTTTAGGCATGGTAACATAAGCCTATATATTGCAAAATAAGGATAATGCCTGGATTACTCTACGACTGAAAGTTGGCGCAACAATTACTGAAACCATTAAACAATTAATGTACTGAAAACATGGCGTTGAACAATTTTAAATTATTTGAACTGTTTAGAAAATCAACCACACCAAATTTTTTCACGGAAGCTGCTTTAGAAGAACTTGATAGCTTATACGGAAATATTGAGAGAAGCGAAATTATAAAAAATAAATTTTATCTGATATATGCAAATATTAAGGCAAAATGGGTGAAATCTAATCGAACCATTCAGAACTTCAACCCCAAATACGAGGACTGGCTTAATGAAGACACCATCCTGGATATATTGGCAGTAGATAAACCCACCACATCAACCAGAGGAGCAAAAGGAAGGCCAAAAAAAGTATTAATTTTATAAAAATATAGGTTGCAGAACACATTCAAAGCATCAAGGGTAAGGCAAAATGAGGACCTCTTCAACATGTTGGCAGCATCTTCCGATCCACTTATTTCTTCCCTGCGGCATGTGAAGTAGGGTTTGGGGTCCGGGAATTCCCGAATCGTTTTTCCCGGGAATTCCCGGAAAAATTGGGACGGGAATTCCCGGGAAAAAAATTTTCAATTTCCCGGGAATACGGGAAATATTAAAAAATATTTTATTTGATCAATAATTTAATGTTACTATATAAATTGGAATTTTTAGATGTATTTCAAATTCATATATGTATTTACATTACTGACAATTTGACATTGTTGAGTATTTGTTTATATTATATTACTACAAACAAAACTTTTTAAATTCGCTAAATAACCATTTTATGCGAAACCCAGCTAGGGGAATAAAAACTTTTTGTGTGGCTATTTGCAGGATCTTTATTGTGAAATAAAAATATCATGCCGACAATACTATGGCTTACATAATCGAGGTGAACATATTCTTCAAGAACAATTTACTTTACATATGTAGCCAGAAAGAAATGGTCTAAAAATAGGAATACAATAAAAATTGTTCGCCTGGAAATTTTCAAGAGAAATCTAATAGGAATATAAATATATGCTACGGTGTATTTCAATGGCCATAGAATTAATGACTGGACTATTTCAATATTTTTATTTTTTATGAATTTATTAAATTAATATTATTTTTTATGTTTCTATTGTTTTTACAGTTTAGAATTCCCCCCCTGTTACTATAAAATATTTTTGTCTCCAGACGAATGAATATTCTAAATTAAATGTGTCATAACATTCTCCGTCATATGAGTTATTTGTTTCCTTAATCGTTTTCAATTTTGAATCTAGTGTATGTGTCAGTCACTTCTACCTGCGATATAAATGTTCAATTCTGACGATTAGTCTACATATTTTGAAGTTTACAATGAGAAAATGTAAATTATAATCAGAATATGTAATTTCATGATGAGAAATGTAAATTAATAATAGGAGCATGATAATTCACAATCAGCACTGTAAATTCGTAATGTGAAATGTAAATTCATATTGAGAAATATAAAATCATAACAAGAACATACAAATTGATAATGAAATATATAAATACAAAATGAGAAAATATAAATTCTTATTCATATATATTCATAAAATATAAATTCATAATCAGGAACTGTAAAATTTATAATCGAAGCTATGTATGTACGTTTTTCTATGGATATTTTCGTAGAAACACATATTTTATCAATGTTCTCATTATAAATTTACATTTTCTCAATATGATTTTATATTTTCTGATTATGAATTCATATTTTCTGAATATGAAAACGTATTTTCTGATTACAAACTTGTATATTTCATTATGAAATGGTATGTTCCTATTATGAGTTAATTGTTCTCAATATAAATTAACAGTTCTCTTATGAATTTATATTTCCTATTATGAATTAACATGTTCCTATTATAAATTTACATTACCCAATATGGATATAAATTTGTATGTTCCGAATATGACCTTGAAAAGGTGTAGAGTAAAATATTTGTAAAATGAAAAATAATTAGTAAAATAGCATTCGTTTTTAATTTGTAATATGACAGTATTGAAAAAAACACACCAGTTATTAAATGTTGATATTTTAAACCATATTGGACATACCTATAAATAAATTACTTTTTCCCGGGAATTCCCGGGATTCCCGGGAATGAAATTTTTCATTCCCGTTTTCCCGGGAAATGAAAAAAGTCCGGGAAACCCCAAACCCTAATGTGAAGTCAAGAATAGAGTTAGAAAATAATTATAGTTTAGAAATGGTTAGTCTTTTAGATATACCTTCTCTTACGAACTGTGATGAATATTTTACAGAAAATTGAAAAAATAAATTTAAAAAAAATATTTTTTGTTTTAATTTGTTGGGTAATAATTTAAAACATAAAACCCTAAAGAAAAAAATAAAAACAATCTAAAAATGTAAAAATATTTTTTTTAGTTACCATAAAATTGATTTTTCTACTAATTTTAACTTTGATAACCCATAATTAGGCCCCTTTCCAAATTCCAAATCATTTCATAGGCTGAAACGTTATCTATCATATGCTGTTTAAACTGTTCAATTATCTTATTCGGTTCAAAAGATATGATTTTTGCAACGAAAAAACTGTGCGCTGTTAAGAATCATTCCGAGGAAGTTCATATGTTTTAGAAAGTTTTTTTATTGAGATCTTAGGTACATTTTTGTAGTTGATTGTTTCCTGGAATTGTGAACGGTTGCTACCTATGGGCCTGAACAGGGGAAAAAGGTTAATGGTCAAGCATTTTGACCTTGAAGATACAACTTTGAGAGCAAATCAAAATTCCAAACGGTTTACAAGATATAAGCTTCACTTTTAGTAAAAATATCGTTATATTTTTTCGTGTTGCACTGTGTAAACTTCAGTTCGACCACAGATAAGAAGAAAATAATTATTATTAGCACCTATGACCGTGGATAAAATTCGATTTGATACTTTGCGTTTCGAGAATTAATTGTGCATACAAATTATATTTTACGAAAAATAATTCCTTTTTCTTCTAATTTATCGCCCTAAAATCACAGTTTACAACGATCTTAATGAAACTTTGTCTCTTTTTAATACATTAATAGGCCATTCACACATCACAATACGACAAAAACGTGTTCACGTAACTTTTGGCTCGTTTTCGTTTCGTATAGGGTTGTTCACACATGAAGATTTGTTGTAAAAGTATGAATCCGATACTACTTCTGCGATGACTTTTCAGATAAAATTTGTTCCTTCATTTAGTAAATCTATGCCTTGTGTTACCGATAAAGCTTATTTTTCATTGAAAAATGCTAAATTTGTTATGTTTTCGTTATAATCTATTTTCAAGCTGTACAATAATATGAACTCCCTTTGTTAATTTTTAGGGTTTATGGGTTCCTCAATAAGTTCTATGTTCGAAAATCAAATACCACACAGCGTTTGAAATGATTTGTGAAGTCATTATTAATTTATCATGATAAATTATCTCGATATTTGGAGCGAAAAGGTATGGGAAAAACGTAGTGTCAATTACAGTATTAATTTTTCAAATCACGTGCGTGTGAATGGCCTATAACTATTTGGTACAGATCGATCTAGATTTTGATATAGCCTTCATATACGAGTAGATGTGTCGCCCATGGAATATTTACTGGGGAGGTAGATCTATTATTAATATGATAATAAGGAAGCAGAAAATATACGAGGACGATTTCATTGAAACCTGTGTGACGCTTTTGCTTGAATCTATATATATAAAAGAGTTGCGTGATTGAGTTATTGACTGATCACTCCCCAGACCAAACGGCATGAAATTTCTCTTACAGTGTAGAGGTGTGATAAGACGGGGTTTTTCGAAATTCGTACTTTTTAGGGGTAAAATGGGTAAAAAGGGGTAAAAATGGTACCACCGCAATGACCAAACGGCTGGGCCTAGAATCTTGAAATTTGGTACAAAAATTCCTCTTATAGCTTTAAAGCGCCCAAGAAAATATTTTTCAAAATTTGTAGTTTTTGGGGGAGAAATCGGGTAAAAAGGGATAAAAAGGGTACCAACAACACAGATGACGCTACAATAATGAAGTTCGGTGTGTATATTCGTTTTACAGCGCAGATCACTGATAAGAAGGAATTTTACAACATTTGTGCTTTTAAGGGATAAAATGGTATACAAATTGTACCACCGCCATGACCAAACGGCTGGGCCTAGAATCTTGAAATTTGGAATGGGCATTACTTTTACAGCACGAATGTGAATAAGAAAATAGTTTTCAAAATTCGTACTTTATGTGGGTGAAATTAGGTAGAAAGGGATAAAAATGGTACCAATCAAACAGGCGGCATGTATATCCCTGAAAATGCTTTCAAACGCAAAATGAAGGAATTTTTCGAAATTCGCACTTTTAAAGGTATACGAGAAAGGCGGGATATAAAAGGTACCAACAACATGGATGACGCTGCATTAATAAAATTAGGCGTGCATATTCGTCTTACAGTGTGAACGAATTTTCCGAAATTTGTACTTCTAAGGGATTAAATGGGTTAAAAATTGTACCACCGACCTGACCAAACGACTGGGCCTAGAATCTTGAAGTTTGGAACACATATTACATAATCGCGAATGCGATTGCAAAATTTGTACTTTTAGGGATGAAATTGGGTAAAAGCGTATGAAGTTCGGTTTGTACATGCATAGAAAAACAAAATTAATGGATTTATCGAAATTCGTACCCTTTTATATCCGAATGGTACCAACAACATGGCTGAAGCTAGAATCATGAAATTCGGTGTATATATTAACAGTTTAGACGCGAAACATTTAGTGATTTTCAATACTTATACTTTTAAGTAGGACTTGGAACAAAAAACGATCAATCGACACAGGGAGAGTTCTGTGTGATCATTATAGTCATTATCCCCAGCTAAATAAAAAAAGTTTGTTCTATTTATATGTTCCGATTACAATTCATCGGAATAGCAGTTATATGTAAGGGTTTTAATTTTAACTTGGATATGGACTACAAAGGGCGTGCCAAAAGCAAAAATATTTTGTAGGTTTAGAGTGATTATAAAGGGTGATTTTTTAAGAGCTTGACAACTTTTTTTTTTAAAAAAAACGCATAAAATTTGCAAAATCTCATCGGTTCTTTATTTGAAACGTTAGATTGGTCCATGACATTTACTTTTTGAAGATAATTTCATTTAAATGTTGACCGCGGCTGCGTCTTAGGTGGTCCATTCGGAAAGTCCAATTTTGGGCAACTTTTTCGAGCATTTCGGCCGGAATAGCCCGAATTTCTTCGGAAATGTTGTCTTCCAAAGCTGGAATAGTTGCTGGCTTATTTCTGTAGACTTTATACTTGACGTAGCCCCACAAAAAATAGTCTAAAGGCGTCAAATCGCATGATCTTGGTGGCCAACTTACCGGTCCATTTCTTGAGATGAATTGTTCTCCGAAGTTTTCCCTCAAAATGGCCATAGAATCGCGAGCTGTGTGGCATGTAGCGCCATCTTGTTGAAACCACATGTCAACCAAGTTCAGTTCTTCCATTTTGGGCAAAAAAAAGTTGGATATCATCTCACGGTAGCGCTCACCATTCACAGTTACGTTACGATTCGCATCATCTTTGAAGAAGTACGGTCCAATGATGCCACCAGCCCATAAACCGCACCAAACTGTGACTTTTTCTGGATGCATTGGTAGCTCTTGCAATGCTTCTGGCTGATATTCACTCCAAAATCGACAATTCTGCCTATTTACGTACCCATTGAGCCAAAAATGAGCTTCGTCGCTGAACACAATTTCTTTCTTTCTGAACTTTCTTAACAGAGCACGCATTTTGATAATAAAATTCAATGATTTGCAAGCGTTGCTCGTTAGTAAGTCTATTCATGATGAAATGTCAAAGCATACTGAGCATCTTTCTCTTTGACACCATGTCTGAAATCCTACGTGATCTGTCAAATACTAATGCATGAAAATCCTAACCTCAAAAAAATCACTCTTTAGAAACATTTTAAAATCTCGAATCGCAACTAATTTCGATCATACGTCTGGAAGTTATTTTGACCAAAGCTTGTGTCAATTTTCGTGGAAAGGGTGTGACAATATCGCCCATATTCTGTTATGTGAAAATATTGCTAAATATAATATTTAGGTTTAATTTTACGTATGTACGGGTCGTTTATTTTGGAATATCGACTATACGTGTAGGGGTAAAATAAGATGTATATCAATTTCCCCCATCTCCGAATTTAAAAGAAGTCTGGGAAAAAATAAGTACCTTCCAGAGTTTTCGTGTATACCAGCGAGCCAGACGGACGTGAAAGGGACGTGGGACATACTTATGGTTTTAAATCTCTCCTTCAATGCGTTACACTTTTTTCTATCCCAAATGATATAGACGCTCCTACTCTGTAGTGAGGGTACACAGCTTTATATGATTTTTGTAAAAAATTGTTTGCATTTTGTGCCTATAAATTAAAATATTGACGTATAAATGGATGGCACAGTGTAAATGGATTTTTTAATTTGTACAAGGTGTATAGATCGAATCGAAAAGTTAGTATGAATATACCACTGAATACGTAGTTGCGCAAAGTAAAACGATATTGCAAAATTTGTGAACGTTTATAAACGATTTACCCTGAAAGTGATATCCTTAGACTAAGCCAATTTTAAAAATAATAAAAAAAATAATAAAAATAATAATAAAAAAACAGTTTGAATACCGAGACAAAATACTGTCAATACCACCCCACTTGAAAAATTTCCGCGTACGAAGTAGCGGGTATTTGCTAGTATTAAATATATCTGATTAATGGGAATATTATTGCAAATATTAATATGTATTAGAGATTTACTACAAACTACAGCGTCACGGGTGTGACCTTAGATTTTAAAAAACCTTGTGGTCTTACTTGCATTCGTGTTTTCTCTAATGTTTTTCTATGGCATGACTTTCATCAAATAAAAGAAACTTGCTGACCCGACAGAAAATTTTCGTGTCCATATTTCAATTTGATTGTTTGTGATCGACGTGTGAATTTTTGAAAACCCATTTCATGTTTAAACAAAACTGAAATGAGAAAAACTTAGTTCTTAGTGTATCGATTAACGTTTGCTGTCAGTATATTCAATTTAAGGATATGGTCACGGATATTAAATTCACATTATGTCAATGGAGAATTTTGTATGCAGTAATGTGATGAAAGTTTGGAACAGCTTTCATATTGGTTCGAGTTTCTGTACGTTGAACTGGAAAAATCGACGGAAAATATAATGCAGAAGGTCGAAAAATATCGCAGCTGTATCGGCCATTAACACTAGCCATCAATTATCCATTCGTCGCCGTTCGCAGCAATTGGGCCTCTGTTACTCAAAAACGTGGAAATGCCAAAATTGGACTAAGCGGATGGACCATTCGAGGCGCAGTCAAGGTCAACATTTGCATGAAATAGTCTTCAAACATTAAATTATATGGACCGTACTATCGATTCAAATAAAGATTTCATAAATTTTTCTGAATTTTATGTGTTTTCTTTTTTGAAAAACTTTCCTATAGCTTTTAAAAAATCACCCTTTATAATATTGGTTCGGTATACTAACATTGTCATTCCTTGAAATGTCGACCTTGGACCCTACAAAGTAAATATATTCTTGATCGCCATAAAATTCTAAGATGAATGCACGAATACGTCTTATAGTTGTAGATCGGTTGGGATTGCAAATGGGCGAAATCGGTCCACAGAGAATTTTTTCCCTCACATGGACTGAAAATACCCATAATGTTTAGAGTATTTCATTATGTTTTTTGAATATGTCTGCTTATATTTGTTTGATATTTGGTATGCGCATTCCTCTTATAGCAAAAACGACACCTTGAAATGGGGCAAAAAGGTATAAAAATGGTATTCGATGTGTACATTTCTCTAACTGAGTGGATACATAATATAAAATCATGCGTTTGGCACACATTCGTTCTATTGAGGGGTAAAATGGGAATAGAGGGAAAAAATGGTACCAACCATACGGCTGCACCTAGAATAATGAAATTCGGTGTATATATTCCTCCGATTACATAGACACGTAAAAGAAAGGGATTTTTCGAAATTCGTACTTTTAGGGAGTAAATGGAAACAGGGGATAAAAATAGTACCAACCAAATGGCCACAGCTAGAGTCGTTAAAAATTAATAGAAAAAAATGTTAGATATGAAAAAGTTTACTGCTATTCTAGAACAGATTATTCAAAACTTAATTTACTTTTATCATCTATTAATTGGAATGATATTTTGTCGTCCAAAGTTTTAGATGATGTAATAAATAATTTCTACAGTGTGTTACATGATTGCATCTCGAAATCAGTTCCTAAAATTTTTAAACATGATACTATTGGCCCACCTTGGAACAATTTTCATTTAGCTAAATCGAAGAATAAGAAAAATAAATTATTTAAAAAATTCAAAAAAACTGGTTCCTCTGCTGATTTTTCTAAATATTCGATTGCAAGATCTGAATACAACATTGCGAACAGAAGTGCATACAAGAATTACATAATCACCATGAAAAATCAATTGGGAAATAACCCTAAATCTTTCTATAAGTTTGTAAATTCCAAACGCCGATCACGTAGTTTCCCTAACTCTTTAAAATTTGGTTCCATTTTAGCAGATGATGATTTATCAATTAGCAACTTATTTGCAGACTTTTTCTCATCGACCTATTCAAATAAAATATTTGATCGTTCTATTCCTTATCCTTATAATATTGTTGAAGCTTCACCTATAAATGTTTCAATTATAAGCAGATTTACGGTTTTGGAAAATTTGAAGGCATTAAATATCACATTTAATCCTGGTCCAGACGGGATCACTAATAACATACTAATAAATACTGTGCTGATACTTTATCATACCCTCTTTCAATAATCTTTAATAAATCAATAAGTTTTGGATATTTACCACCTTTATGGAAGAAATCATATATAATCCCCCTTTTTTAATCTGGTAGCAAAATTGAAGTCTCAAATTACAGAGGCATTGCAAAATTAAGTGCCATTCCGAAGCTATTAGAAAAAATTATGACTGATATGTTATCGCACCATGTTTCCTCATTGTTGTCTCCCTGCCAACATGGATTCCGTAAATATCGATCAACTATAACGAATGTTTTGGAACTCACTACAATTATAAATGATGGTTTTAGAAACCGAATGCATACGGATTCCATTTATACAGACTTTTGCAAGGCTTTTGATAAAGTAAATCACAACCTTCTGTTAATGAAAATAGATGTGATGGGCTTTAGTAAAACATTAGTATCGTGGTTAAAATGTTATTTAGATGGTCGAATTCAAAGAGTAAAATTTGGAAAAGCTCTCTCACGAAATATAGTTGTATCATCCGGTGTACCTCAAGGGAGTCATCTTGGTCCGATTCTATTTATAATATTTATTAATGATATTTATTAATAATCTGTAGTTCGTCATTCTAATATTCTATTGTATGCTGATGATGTAAAAATATTTCGATCCTTTAAAGATCCCACTGAACAATGTTTTCTACAGTCTGATCTTAATAGTTTTCATGAGTGGTGTAAAATTAATTTAATGGAATTAAATATGTTGAAATGCAAACATATGTCATTTTCTAGAGCTAGAAATTTAGAAACTAATTATTTTTTTGGTGATCATAAACTCGAGTATGTAGTTTTTTCTATGGTAGTAAACAAATGGTGCTCTTGGCTTTATGAAACGTTGGAGTAAGGAGTTTTCCGATCCTTCTGTCACTAAACACTTATATACCTCTTTGGT
This sequence comes from Polietes domitor, assembly GCA_947397865.1. Taxonomy (NCBI): domain Eukaryota; kingdom Metazoa; phylum Arthropoda; class Insecta; order Diptera; family Muscidae; genus Polietes; species Polietes domitor. The sequence goes on along the minus strand of OX377620.1, from coordinate 161,230,713 downwards.
TAGGTGCATTCTTGAATATGGATCAGTAATATGGGACCCATCCTATACTATTCATAGTAATCTTTTGGAATCCGTCCAGAAACAATTCCTTTTATTTTGTCTGCGTGGGCGAGGATGGAACTTCCGTACACTGCCTTCATATGAATTTAGGCTTGGCCTTATCAAGTTGCCTTCTTTGAAGAGTCGACGTACTATGTTGAACATTACTTTCCTTATGAATGTTATCCAGGGCAACATCCATTCCGAGCTTATTCTGAGTAGAATGATGATAAATATTCCGACAAGACCAACTAGATATTTTCAGTCGATCCACTATAATTATTTCCGTTCAAACTATGTCAATAATGATCCTTTGCGCCGCCTGTTTGTTCAATTTAATAAATTCTATCACATTATTGAATTATCAGAAAACAAAAACTCTATTAAAAGAAAAATTATCTTGTATTTAAATACTTAATTTGTAGTATCTAAGTATATATATGTATATGTTTTTAGTCTGTAAGGATATTTGTATCTATATACTTAATAATAATAAAAAAAGTCATACTTTAAGAGGGTAAAATGGAAAAAAGGGATAAAAATAGTACCAACCAAATGACCTCAGCTAGAATCATGGAATTCGGCGTAAACATTCCTCTGACTGCATAGACTCTAAAGATTTTTACTTTTGCGGCAAAAATGGGTAGAATCATGAAGTTAGGTTATCTTGCAATGTGTGCACACAATGGATTTTCAAAATTTGTACTTTTGGATTTAAATTAGAATGCAAATACAACCAACCAATCGGCAGTTGCTAAAATACATCCACTATCCCCCAATATTTAGGGTATTCAAGCTTTTTTATAGATTGCTGGCTTATATTTACTTTTCAAATTGACTTGAAGTATTATTTTGATATATATAGTATAAACATTTTGTTATCATTGCCTTATAAGCGTGGATTAAAATATTTAAAATTTTTTATTTATTTATAAAAATATATTTTTTTTAATATTTTCATTCAAAAAGGATTTATTTTAAAATTTCATGTTTATGTAAGAGATTCATGTCATATCACATTCATATTTGTTTGTTCACATCACGTAATTGTTATACGCCCCTCGATGCCGGTGGAAATGGGGGAGATTTCTCTGGTGTACTCCACAATGGCATCCACATCGCGAACATATGGCCTATAAAATAAATATAAGAATATAAATAAATAAATAAATAAATATTTAATATATAATTAAAACCTTCATTCAAACGATACAATTTAGGTACTTTCTGCGGATGCCTTTTTAACGTATTCTGAATTCAAGTCACTACAATGCGATTTTAGACTTACTGTAAATTGCTGCCATAATCTCGGAACATAACGTAACCATTACCGCCGCTTTGTAGAAAGCTTGGTGTGACAATGCGATATGAGGCACTGCGATTGAAGGGTTCATATCTGGGCTGGGAACAGTTTGCACAGCGCACTTCCAAAGCAACGACACGCTGATTCACTGGCTTTTGTAGGTTGTAAGTGACCTTAAGGCCCGATACTTGCAAGAATACATAGGAACTATTGATGGCTTTGTTCAAATCTATGCTGCTGACAGATAATTCCAGAGCTTGCAATAGCCGATCACCAGGCAAATCAAAGGCGATTAAATTATTTTCAAATGGTGTCATGGCTATGATTTGCGAATAGGTGAGATCTAGAAAATAGAATCATATTTGGTCATATTATGTTTCACATATTTTTTTTAATAACACTGGCCAAAAAATCCACCCGAAATCAAAATATATGATCTACAACGTTTTTGGTCTACCAAATCTAATGTTTTTTTCTTTCAATTTTTGCCGGCATTGAACAATTTTGCAATGGATGACTCATAAAACATCATTTTATTATTCTGCTGCTACAGCAAACAAAGTTTGCTGTTTCAACAAACTATGTTTGCTGCTACAAAAAAAAAACAATGTTTGGTGTTTCAACAAACAAAGTTTGCTGCTACAAAAAAACAATGTTTGGTGTTTCAACAAACGAAATTTGCTGTTTCAACAAACAAAGTTTGCTGTTTCAACAAACAATGGTTGCTATTTCAACAAACAATGTTTGCTGTTTCAACAAACAAAGTTTGCTGTTTCAACAAACAAAGTTTGCTATTTCAACAAACAATGTTTGCTGTTACAAAAAACAATGTTTGCTGTTTCAACAAACAATGTTTGCTGTTTCAACAAACAATGTTTGCTGTTTCAACAAACAATGTTTGCTGTTAAAAAAAACACAATGTTTGCTGTTTCAACAAACAATGTTTGCTGTTACAAAAAACAATGTTTGCTGTTTCAACAAACAATGTTTGCTGTTTCAACACACAATATTTGCTGTTTCAATGTTTGCTGATTCATGAAATAAAGTTTGTAGTTGCAGAAGTAGAAATCTGTTGTTTAACAAAGAAGGTTTGCGATGTTAACTAACGATGTCGAGTATTTCAGCAAACAGGGTTCTCTTCAACATTTAGTTATATAATTTTGTTTAGAAAACAAAGTCTGTCGCATCGGCAAAAGTCTGCTACTTCAGCATATCTGTTTTAACCAATAAAGTCGGCTGTTTCAGCAACATTGTTTGCTGATATTTCAGTCTGTTGATTGAGGAAGTAAAGTCTGCTTTTTAGCAAATAAATTCTTGAAACAAATTATTAGTTCTAATACTAATAATACTCTAATTATTCGACACACACGTATGAATGTATAATTTCAAACCACTTGTTGATATTTACATTCATACAACCTGTTAATATTCATTATGTCACATGTTGATATTTACTCTACTTGTTCAATTTGTAAGCTACTCGATTATTTCTATCTAAATTTGTGTATAAAAGGTAGAGCAGTTGCTCTGGAAAATCATTTCACATCGAACAATAGATGCGAGCATTTGTAGGTGCCTTCTAAATAAAGAGTGAAAAGTATTTTATAAAACCTTCGAGCTGTTTCCTTTCATGAAACCTTACAATCTTAGGAACAAGATTGTTTCATTCTGCTATTTCAGTAGACAAGGTCTGCTGGTACGGAATTAATGTCTTTAGTTGCAAAAATAAACTCAGCAGCTTCTGCAATCAAAGTGTTCACGTTTAACAAGCGATATCTACTACTTTGGCATACAATAGGCCTGTTCGATTGGGCTTACTAGCTTAATATTTGTATGGAATTCACTCGCTTAACAAGGAAGTACCTTGCTACTCTCTTAGTTGTGTTGCCAGATTTTTCTTGTTCATCCATTTAAGAATAACCAAATGGAAGCAACATTGCCACCTTATCAAGACTTTTAATTGTAAGTTAGTAATCTCAATCGAAGAGGCCTAATGTCTGCAAAGTCTGCTGTTTCATCAAACAAAGCTTGTTGTTTCAACAAACAAAGTCTGCTGTTTTAGCAAATGAAATCTGTCGATTTAGCAAACAAGGGGAAGGAAACATCAGCAAACGAAGCCGAATGCGTCGAGAAATAAAATCTGTTGAATGTATTCGTAATTTGCGAAGAAGTCGGCATAAGTCAAGGACTACTATGAAGTTTTCAATTTGTATTGATTCAATGACAATTGCAAATTTCGAATGTCTACTATCTATAAACGAGAACATTTATTAACAGCCTTGATCTACAATTCGAATTCGTCGGAGACAAAGATATCTAGTCTGAAACGCTATAACTTGATTTTTATAAGTATCCTTTAGGATTTACACAAAAACTTTTTAAGGTTCTTAAGTGCAAAAACGAAAACTGATTTTTTTAATTTTTGTGTCCACAACAAGATCAAGATCAGGTCTAAATTATTTAAAATCATAGAATTCTAACTAATGTCCAAACATTAAAGTGTGCTCATTAAAAAGTTTTATAATCACAAATTTCGTATTTCAAAAATACTGGCGTTTTCAGACCAAAATCATTGAGGATCATGTACTAGGTAGAAGGTTTTGTTTGCCGATCAATGTGTTTTTATTCTTGACATACTTCCTTTGTGTAACGAAGACTTCATAGCTCGGTTATTTACCAAACCTATGGCTACATCCGTCCAGGTTTTATTGCTCCGCCTGAGACCTTTGAACTGAAATGGTTTTTACATAGTTTATAGTTTGAAAATGTTTAGGGTATGATTTTAATTCCAAAAGTTACTTACCGCATTTACCATAGCATCACAGAAAAAATTGCCCAAACTACATTCTTGTGAATCACATTGATTTGTCGGCAGATCTTCTGCGGATTCGCCGATTATTGCCTTGCCTCGTATGTCAATAAATGTTTTCCAAGGTTTCATTGTTTCTAGAACACTCGGATCTAACAGAGAATTGTTTGTTTTTTATTAATATTTTGGGATATTTTTGATCACATCCCATCCCGCGTATATCATACAGATAGATTTCCACTACCGCAAATGTTAGTAAGGTTTAAATAGTAATAAATTGTAAAATTGTAAAGCGTCATTAGCAAATTTGTTAATATAATAAATATCATTGAACATCCATTAAAGAATTAACATCTTCTCCATCAGTGCACTATGGGGAATTACTTCATTTTATTTTTACATATTTAGCAGGCCGGTTGGATTCTTATGAATCTGAATTATCGTATGAATTATGAGAATGTAATTCATATGACGTTTTAATTGAAGTTTTTAATTAAGGAAATATACATCTTTGTGCAATAATACAGATTTGCCATCACCATTTATTTTTTGATTCAATGTTGAACCTATAACATAAATAAATAATTTTTGATTTTCACTTTTTTAAAATGCCACAGTTAATGGAATGTCAAACTTGACATTTTAAAGGTTGCCAAGTATTTGTTTAGTAGTCTGTTAGTATGTCTTTTAATGGAAGCTAATTTAATTCTACAGAATCTCTGTAAACATCGCCTGACTCAATAAAATAGTCTGAATATAAGATGTATTCATCTGGCCAAACTGATTGAATAGAACACTTCTCTTATATGGATGATAATACTTATAGTCGGTTAGTAGAAGATGAATTCGTGAGAGATGAAAGAATCGTCAAAATTGTAGCCCTAAGAAAGTAGATTTTTCAAAGTCATGAGATATCATTCTTTTGGATATATGTATGTTCTTTTCAAACTTTTCTACGATTTTATTTTAGACGATTCATTCATCTCAGACAAATTCGTCTTCTGGAAACCGGCTTTTAAAGAAAATTGAACTCAAAACAAGTAAGGAAAGGCTAAAGTCGGGCGGGACCGACTATATGATAACCTACACCACTACCTGCGCATATACCTTGTTTTGATTAGTAGGGTGTTATTTTGAATCACCCGGTATTTCGGTAGCTGTTACTTTTGATTCTTTGACATTTGACAAGTAGAAACTACGCCATTACTAACAAGTAAGGAAAGGCTAAAGTCGGGCGGGGTCGACTATATGATACCCTACACCACTCCCTGCGTATATGCCTCGTTTTGATTACTAAACCCAGGTTGTTTAAGGGACGATTTTACACAAACAAAATCGCTGTGATCCAGCTTCATTGTAGCTGCACTTAGTGAAAAATATTAAATTATTTGCATCAAGACTTACTGTAATCCAGAGTGTTACCAACAAATCGGAGTGGTGATTATATATTTGCGTAACGGTCCACTAATATGGTTCATGGTAATGTAAAGGTTTTAATAAAAATTGTTGGGACAGTTGAATTTGAAAACATAGACAGGAAGGCATTCTGAAAATAAATATAACATGATCTCGAAAAATTAATAAAGATAACTCGGACGGACATTTGTAGCGGGCCTATTACAAAACTTGGGGCCAGTGCCAAAAACATAGACCTATATAGCTGTCATTCACGGCAGGTATTCCTAGTTGAAATATATAATGATCAGCTGCAATAGAGCAATATGGATGCCCATTTGCATGGAGGTTATACAAAAAAATTTGGACCCATATATTTGACTTTCATTGTAGCTGTTTCTAGTTGAAATATAATAAAATCTGCAAAATTTAGAAAACATTCCATGTAAAATGTGGGTTATAGAGAGGTAATAAAAAAAACAGGGGCCCATTTGTAAGGGCGCTACATTAAAAAAGTGGGCCCTTATAGATCACTTTCAAAGTAGGTATTCTTTATTGAAATATAACATGATCTGCAAAATTTTTAATAAGGTCCAATGTAAGATGTGGGTTCTAGTGCGATAATAGTGTAAACTGGGGGCCCATTTGTATGGGGGCTACACCAAAACATTGACCTATATAGCTGGCTTTCAAAATAGGTGTTTCTGGTCCAAACGTAACATTGTGTGAGAAATTTGATCAAGATCCGATGTAAAATGGGCATTTTAGAGCAGAAATTTTGTAAATTGGAATTACATTTGTATGGGGGCTATATCAAAACATAGACCCATGTGGTCCACTTTCCTGTTAGCTGCTTCTAGTTCAAATATAACATGATCCTGAAAATTTATTTTGTATTTTAGAGCAGTAATAGTGTAAATTATAGGGATATTTGCATGTAGGCTGAACCGATTTCCTCCAAATTCAATACCAATCGTCCTTGGCCAAAAAAGTAACTTTCGCCAAATTTCGTGACATTCGCACACCAATTGCGCCCTGTAGAATGCGAACAAGCTTAGATGGACAGCAGCCGGACAGACGGACGGACGGACAGACAGACATCGTTAAATCGATTCAGCTGGTGATTCTAAGCCGATCCGTATACTTAAAGGTGGGTCTAGCTCAATTATTTCTTAGTGTTACAAACATTTGGCGAGAAACTAACTTATAATACCCTATTCCACGAAGTGGTGTAGGGTATAAAAATGGAACGATACACACTTCAACAACGCATTGAAATTATTAAAATTCATGAATGAAAATGATCCGGAATTCCATCGAAAAAATAATCTTGACTGATGAGGCCCATTTCCACCTCAGTGGCTACGTCAACAAGCAAAATTGTCTCATTTTGGTGTTACAAACATTTTCCACGAAGTTGTGTAGGGTATAAAAATGAAATGTAGGATGTCTAAACCCAAGATTGTCGAAACAATTTCTCTGTATTTTTCTTTTAATTAACCAATACTCAGGGGATGTCCCTTATAAACGGTGTACATTGCGTTGCCCGAATTGGATGGCAAAGAATTGGAAGGAGGAAGCAGTGTTTATTGGTATATGTTTTATATGCAGGAAGTCGATCAACTTACGAATTGTAAACAAATTGTAAAATGTGTAGTTCGGTAAGCTATCAAATCGACAACAAAATGGTGAGAGTGAGTGGCGATGTTCTGCCGAACGTCCTCCCGTCTAAGATGAGAGAACGAATATCCGAGAATCAACACCATGAAAGTATCGATAAAATAGGGACACAAATCAAGAGAGAGTCAATCTATATATATATAAAAGAGTTGCGTTACTGACTGACTGACTGACTGACTGACTGACTGACTGACTGACTGACTGACTTATCATTGACCAGCCCCCAGACCAAACGGCTGAAGCCAGGGTCATGAAATTTTCAGGGTAGTTCCCAAATATGACGTAGATGTCGACTAAGAAAGGGTTTTACGAAATTCGTACTTTTAGGGGATAAAATGGCCCAAAAAGGGATAAACATCGAACCTTCGTCCTGACTAAACGGCAGTAGCTATAAACATGAAACTCGGTGAGTTCCTTGCAATAACCATGCAGACGAGCTACAAATAGGGATTTTTCGAAATTTGTACTTTTAAGGGCCGAGCGGGACAAAAAGGGATAAAAATGGTACCAACTAAAGTATTACAGCTAGAAACGTGAAATTTGGTATGTAAATTCCTCTGACCATATAGAAACGAAGTAAAATTAGATTTTTTCGAAATTTGTACTTTTAAGGGGCCGAGCGGGACAAAAAGGGATAAAAATGGTACCAACTAAAGTATTACAGCTAGAAACGTGAAATTTGGTATGTAAATTCCTCTGACCATATAGAAACGAAGTAAAATTTAATTTTTTCGAAATTTGTAATTTTAAGGGAAGAGAGGGACAAAAAGGGATAAAAATGGTACCAACTAAAGTATTACAGCTAGAAACGTAAAATTTGGTATGTAAATTCGTCTGATCATATAGAAACGAAGTAGAATTTGATTTTTTCGAAATTTATACTTTTAAGGGCCGAGCGGGACAAAAAGGGATAAAAATGGTACCAACTTAAGTATTACAGCTAGAAACGTGAAATTTGGTATGTAAATTCCTCTGACCATATAGAAACGAAGTAAAATTTGAGTTTTTCGAAATTTGTAATTTTAAGGGAAGAGAGGGACAAAAAGGGATAAAAATGGTACCAACTAAAGTATTACAGCTAGAAACGTGAAATTTGGTATGTAAATTCATCTGACCGTATAGAAACGAAGTAAAATTAGATTTTTTCGAAATTTGTACTTTTAAGGGCCGAACGGGACAAAAAGGGATAAAAATGGTACCAACTTAAGTATTACAGCTAGAAACGTGAAATTTGGTATGTAAATTCCTCTGACCATATAGAAACGAAGTAAAATTTGATTTTTTCGAAATTTGTAATTTTAAGGGAAGAGAGGGACAAAAAGGGATAAAAATGGTACCAACTAAAGTATTACAGCTAGAAACGTCAAATTTGATATGTAAATTCCTCTGGCCATATAGAAACGAATTAAATTTTGATTTTTTCGAAATTTGTACTTTTAAGGGAAGAGAGGGACAAAAAGGGATAGAAATGGTACCAACTAAAGTATTACAGCTAGAAACGTGAAATTTGGTATGTAAATTCGTCTGATCATATAGAAACGAAGTAAAATTAGATTTTTTCGAAATTTGTACTTTTAAGGGAAGAGAGGGACAAAAAGGGATAAACATGGTACCAACTAAAGTATTACAGCTAGAAACGTGAAATTTGGTATGTAAATTCCTCTGACCATATAGAAACGAAGTAAAATTAGATTTTTTCGAAATTTGTACTTTTAAGGGCCGAGCGGGACAAAAAGGGATAAAAATGGTACCAACTTAAGTATTACAGCTAGAAACGTGAAATTTGGTATGTAAATTCCTCTGACCATATAGAAACGAAGTAAAATTTGAGTTTTTCGAAATTTGTAATTTTAAGGGAAGAGAGGGACAAAAAGGGATAAAAATGGTACCAACTAAAGTATTACAGCTAGAAACGTGAAATTTGGTATGTAAATTCATCTGACCGTATAGAAACGAAGTAAAATTAGATTTTTTCGAAATTTGTACTTTTAAGGGCCGAACGGGACAAAAAGGGATAAAAATGGTACCAACTTAAGTATTACAGCTAGAAACGTGAAATTTGGTATGTAAATTCCTCTGACCATATAGAAACGAAGTAAAATTTGATTTTTTCGAAATTTGTAATTTTAAGGGAAGAGAGGGACAAAAAGGGATAAAAATGGTACCAACTAAAGTATTACAGCTAGAAACGTGAAATTTGGTATGTAAATTCGTCTGATCATATAGAAACGAAGTAGAATTTGATTTTTTCGAAATTTGTACTTTTAAGAGAAGTGAGGGACAAAAAGGGATAAAAATGGTACCAACTAAAGTATTACAGCTAGAAACGTCAAATTTGATATGTAAATTCCTCTGGCCATATAGAAACGAAGTAAAATTTGATTTTTTCGAAATTTGTACTTTTAAGGGAAGAGAGGGACAAAAAGGGATAGAAATGGTACCAACTAAAGTATTACAGCTAGAAACGTGAAATTTGGTATGTAAATTCATCTGACCGTATAGAAACGAAGTAAAATTAGGTTTTTTCGAAATTTGTACTTTTAAGGGCCGAACGGGACAAAAAGGGATAAAAATGGTACCAACTTAAGTATTACAGCTAGAAACGTGAAATTTGGTATGTAAATTCCTCTGACCATATAGAACGAAGTAAAATTTGATTTTTTCGAAATTTGTAATTTTAAGGGAAGAGAGGGACAAAAAGGGATAAAAATGGTACCAACTAAAGTATTACAGCTAGAAACGTGAAATTTGGTATGTAAATTCGTCTGATCATATAGAAACGAAGTAGAATTTGATTTTTTCGAAATTTGTACTTTTAAGAGAAGAGAGGGACAAAAAGGGATAAAAATGGTACCAACTAAAGTATTACAGCTAGAAACGTCAAATTTGATATGTAAATTCCTCTGGCCATATAGAAACGAATTAAATTTTGATTTTTTCGAAATTTGTACTTTTAAGGGAAGAGAGGGACAAAAAGGGATAGAAATGGTACCAACTAAAGTATTACAGCTAGAAACGTGAAATTTGGTATGTAAATTCCTCTGACCATATAGAAACGAAGTAAAATTAGATTTTTTCGAAATTTGTACTTTTAAGGGAAGAGAGGGACAAAAAGGGATAAACATGGTACCAACTAAAGTATTACAGCTAGAAACGTGAAATTTGATATGTAAATTCCTCTGGCCATATAGAAACGAAGTAAAATTTGATTTTTTCGAAATTTGTACTTTTAAGGGAAGAGAGGGACAAAAAGGGATAAAAATGGTACCAACTAAAGTATTACAGCTAGAAACGTGAAATTTGGTATGTAAATTCCTCTGGCCATATAGAAACGAAGTAAAATTTGATTTTTTCGAAATTTGTACTTTTAAGAGAAGAGCGGGACAAAAAGGGATAAAAATGGTACCAACTAAAGTATTACAGCTAGAAACGTGAAATTTGATATGTAAATTCCTCTGGCCATATAGAAACGAAGTAAAATTTGATTTTTTCGAAATTTGTACTTTTAAGGGAAGAGAGGGACAAAAAGGGATAAAAATGGTACCAACTAAAGTATTACAGCTAGAAACGTGAAATTTGGTATGTAAATTTCTCTGGCCATATTGAAACGAAGTAAATTTTGATTTTTTCGAAATTTGTACTTTTAAGGGAAGAGAGGGACAAAAAGGGATAAAAATGGTACCAACTAAAGTATTACAGCTAGAAACGTGAAATTTGGTATGTAAATTCGTCTGATCATATAGAAACGAAGTAGAATTTGATTTTTTCGAAATTTGTACTTTTAAGAGAAGAGCGGGACAAAAAGAGATAAAAATGGTACCAACTAAAGTATTACAGCTAGAAACGTGAAATTTGATATGTAAATTCCTCTGGCCATATAGAAACGAAGTAAAATTTGATTTTTTCGAAATTTGTACTTTTAAGGGAAGAGAGGGACAAAAAGGGATAAAAATGGTACCAACTAAAGTATTACAGCTAGAAACGTGAAATTTGGTATGTAAATTCGTCTGATCATATAGAAACGAAGTAGAATTTGATTTTTTCGAAATTTGTACTTTTAAGAGAAGAGCGGGACAAAAAGGGATAAAAATGGTACCAACTAAAGTATTACAGCTAGAAACGTCAAATTTGATATGTAAATTCCTCTGGCCATATAGAAACGAAGTAAAATTTGATTTTTTTGAAATTTGTACTTTTAAGAGAAGAGAGGGACAAAAAGGGATAAAAATGGTACCAACTAAAGTATTACAGCTAGAAACGTGAAATTTGGTATGTAAATTCCTCTGGCCATATTGAAACGAAGTAAATTTTGATTTTTTCGAAATTTGTACTTTTAAGGGAAGAGAGGGATAAAAATGGTACCAACTAAAGTATTACAGCTAGAAACGTGAAATTTGGTATGTAAATTCCTCTGGCCATATAGAAACGAAGTAAAATTTGATTTTTTCGAAATTTGTACTTTTAAGGGAAGAGATGGACAAAAAGGGATAAAAATGGTACCAATTTAAGAATTGCAGCTAGAATCGTGAAAATCGGTATTTACATTTCTCTGACAACGTAGACTTGCAATATAAATTGATTTTTTGAAAATTGTACTTTAAAGGGGCGTGCGGGACAAAAAGGGATAAAAATGGTACCAATTAAAGTATTACACCTAGAATCGTGAAATTTGGTACGTAAATTCCTCTGACCACATAAAAGCGAAGTAAAATTGGATGTTTCGAAAATTGTACTTTTCTGTCCCGCACAAAGGGATAAAAATGGTACCAACTAAAATATTACACCTAGAATCGTGAAATTTGGTATGTAAATTCCTCTGACCATATAAAAGAGAAGTAAAATGGAATTGTTCGAAATTTGTACTTTTTAGGGGACAAAAAGGGATAAAAATGGTACCAACTAAATTATTACAGCTAGAATCGTGAAATTTAGTGTGTAAATTCCTCTGACCATATAGAAGCGCAGTAGTTTGATTTTTCGAAATTTGTACTTTTAAGGGAACGAGCGGGACAATAAGGGGGTAAAAATGGTATAAATTAAAGTATTACAGGTAGAATCGTGAAATTTGGTATGTAAATTCCTCTGACCATATAGAAGCGAAGTAAAATTGGATTTTTCGAAATTTGTTACTTTTAAGGGGCCAGCGGGACAAAAAGGAGTAAAAATGGTACCAACTAAAGTATTAGAGCTAGAATTGTGAAATTTGATATCTAAATTCCTCTGACCATATAGAAACGAAGTAAAATTGGATTTTTCGAAATTTGTACTTTTAAGGGACGAGCGGGGCAAAAAGGGATAAAAATGGTACCATCTAATGTATTACAGCTACAATCGTGAAATTTGATATGTAAATTCCTCTGACCATATAGAAGCACAATAAAATTGGATTTTTTAGCAAAAAAGGGATAAAAGTTGTACCAATTTAAACATTGCAGCTATAGTTGTGAAATTTGGTATGTAAATTCCTCTGACAACGTAGAAGTGCAAATCTAAATAAAATTTTCGAAATTTGTACTTATTATGGGTGTGCGGGACAAAAAGGGATACAAATTGTACCAACTAAAATATTGCAGTTAGAATCGTGAAATTTGGCGTGTACATTTCTCAGACTATGTAGGCGCGCAACATAAATGGATTTTTCAAAACTTGTACATTTAAGGAATGAGACGGGCAAAAAGGGATAGAAATGGTACCAACTAAAATATTTCAGCTATAGTCGTGAAATTTTGTGTTTAAATTTCTCTGACAACGTAGATTTGCAGTATAAATGGATTTCTCGAAATTTGCACTTTTAAGGCGCGAACGGGATAAAAATGGTACCAGCTTTAGTATTACAGCTAGAATCGTGAAATTTAGTGTGTAAATTCCTCTGACCATATAGAAGCGTAGTAGTTTGATTTTTCGAAATTTGTACTTTTAAGGGGTGCGCGGGACGAAAAGTGATAAAAATGGTGAACAATTACGTAAACGCGGAACATAAATGGATATTTCAAAATTTGTACTTAAAAGAGGGATACGGGAAACAAGGAATAAATGTGTTACCAAATAAAGTACATATTTTTAGGGGAAGCAAAAACACATGTTACATATAGTGACTTTTCAAAATGTGTACTTTTTGGGAAAGAAGTGCAAAAAGTTATAAACTGGATGGCTGAATCTAGAAACATGAGATCGAGGATATAAATGGTTGTAAAATTTTGTGTAAAACTTGGTCGAAAATTATAAAAATTATACATACGAAGTAATTCAGCTAAAATAGTGCATATCGACAAGCACATTCCTTTGACTGTGTGTGAGTGCTATATAATAGGAGGTTTCCAAATTACTATTTTAGATTTATCTATATCCACCAAAAGAAAATTAAATAAATACTATTCAAAAACAGAGACGGAAAAAATTAACAAATAACTGGCTTTATCTCGTGCGAAGCAGCGGGTACTGCTAGTACGATATATGGGCGCTGTATTCCATCTTCGGCCTGCTGTAGGTAGTTTAGATATTGAGTAGATCAGCAAGAGTGAAACATTTCTCGTACCGCTTTAAAAAGCCTAGAAGCTTCTTTCGTCAAATCAAACACATAATTCTTCCAACGAACATTACGTAGAATCCCAAGAGCGGCTGACTTGCCGTTCATGGAAATTGACATTACGCTATGTAAATCACTTGTGAAACAACAAGGATCTTAAGATCTACTCTATGCACTTGGCTTTTTTCTATAATCGCAAGAAGATCCTGATTTCTTTCTTCAATTTGTTGAAGTCTTGCTCTACGGTCAAGTGACAAATGTTATGGTAATTTGCGTATGTTTAAATTAGATTATGTCTGGACCAAAAGGTCATTAATGAAAATAAGAAAAGCGAGGAAGAAAGAACAGAACCATATATACGGCCAACCTATACCCATCTACATTAAGAAGTTTAGTGTGATCTCTCGCAAGGAAGTACGATATAAATCGCTAACAACACCAAAAGCGATAAGCTCTGATATGGGTGCACCGCGCAGGACTCTATCAAAGACCTTGGATATAACAAGAGCAACGACCTTCTTCTCAACAAACTGGGGGGATAGATCGACTCCACCGTAGATCGATTCCTACTGAAACAATAATAGCGATCATTAAATATGTTATTGGTCTCTATATACCTCACCATATTCATCATAACCTAGGATAGCGCAGAGGAAACCCTAATCGACGGTAGTTTGGATGTTTATTAGCCTCACCCTTTATGGGGATTTGCTGAACGAAGATTGCGAACCTTCAAAAGCGCTGGAAAGACCCCAGAACAGCTTGACAACTTGAAGAGGACAGCAGAAATTCTATCATGTCCTTAGATTTATTTACATATATAATAAAAATGATACCATATATATAACCGAATGTAGATTTTTTATAGAGACCCCAATTTGCTCAAAAGAACACAATAAAGCAGTTTCATCAAGATCAGCTCATCATTTGAGTTATGTTTTTGGCAGTGTGTACGCAAATTTGCAAACAGTTTGCTGGAGCAACAGAAAATCTGCTTAAATAGCAGAGCATTTTCTGTTGTTCAACAGCAAACAATTAATACTTTTTTGTCTAAAGAAACTCTTATTAAGATTATGATGAATTAAAAGTAAAACTAATTTAACTCCAGATTTGGGAGTTATCATAAAACAAAAACATTAGTCATATTAACCAATACCACCATCACCATATCATTAGCTTTATAGGATCAATATTACCCTTGCCTATGTTAGTCACAAATTTGAAAAGGATTCATACGAAATTGAGAGCAATAACCTCTACTAATGAGTACCATTGAAAGATCTTTACACGTAAGCACTTACCTTCCGGCACGCTATTGCCCATGTATATAGGTGCTCCTTCGAAATCAACCACATTGCCATCGTTATCAAAGAACACGGTCAGATTACCCACGTATTTGGCATACGATCCCGCCTGGACAATCAAAACTCGATGCCCAGAACTGTGACTAACAACGGTGGGATATTCACCACGTGGCGTGTCTGGGCCGGGAGGAGTATCACCCGTGTACAGGAAGGTATGCGAGTGAGAGCCAACAATGACGTCTATCACAGAACCAGCTTTTTCGGCTATCAACTTGTCCACTTCATAGCCACAGTGGGACAGAACAATGATGATATTGGCTCCCTGTTCTTTCAGTTTGGCCGCCTCCTCCAGAATGGTGTCACTTTCATTGCGGAATATTAGTTTGCCAGTATTGGCCAAATCCTGTGAAAATGCAAAAATAATGAAATTTCGAAACTTAAAAACATATATCGAAGCCAACTTACATAGGTCGTTTCCAAAATCACACCAATAACGCCGATCTTGCGATTACTTCGCTCGATGATCAATGAGTGTTGGTATTTTCCCGTCATGGTCGGTTCATTGGTTGCATCGATGTTGGCCACCAACATGGGACTGTTGAGGGTCTCCAAGAAGGGCACAACACCTTCAATGCCATGATCGAATTCGTGATTACCCAAAGTCTGCCAGAGAAACATGTGGTAAAAATGTATCAAATCTGTCTGAATGGATGATTTTCACAGCATCTTACCATGGCCTCTGCCGGCAGCAAATTGAGAAATTGACTGGTGACATTCCAACGTCCAACATTGTACCACAGTGTTCCTTGGAAGCTGTCGCCGGCATTGAAATAGACGGCATTGTTGTCCTTTTGTTCCTCCAGCAAACGCCTAACCGTGTACACTGTACGCGCATATCCGCCTATGCACTCCTGGGACGCTTCACAAGCTCCACCGGCTGTATCAGTGGGTTCATATCTGCATATGCAAAGAAGAAAAATAATTAAAAGATTTTTCAAATCTTTGTATACGCACGTAATTAGTCGATTTAATACGAGCTATGGGAAAATAATTTGTAGAGATTTTTTGTCATCGGAAAAAAGACAACTGAGTTTAGATGATAGTAATACAAATTGAACTAATATTTATGCAAATATACTTTTTATACCCTCCACCTCCAGGATGGAGTTATACTTTGTCTTTCCGTTCGTAACACCTAAAAATATCGACCTGAGACCCTATAAAGTATATATATTCTTGGTCGTCGTAATTTGCTAAGACGATCTAGCCATGTCCGTCCGTCTGTTGAAAGCATGCTAGCATCTAAACGGAAAAAGTCAGGACAACAAAATTTTTCAAGAATACGCTGTTGATCGGTTGTGATTGAAAATAGGTGAAATCGAACAAGGACAGAAAATGCCCCTAATATTTCGAGTATTTAAACCTGCTTTTCGAATATGTCTGCTTATATTTATTTAATAGCGTAAACGTGCACCATAAAGCGATTCTTATTTGTAGGGGTGAAATGGGGTAAAAAGGGATAACAATGGTACCTACATAGCAAACGACAACAGCTAGAAACACGAGTAGACACGTAAAATAAATGTTTTTTTCAAATTTGTACTTTTAAGAGCTTGTACTTATAGAGGGCTTATATTCCATAGGTGGCTATGAACCATTTTCTCGAAAATGAGTTTTTGATGCCAAACTATTCTTTGATTTGGCTGTCGTCTGTCATATAAATTTGGTGAAGAATTTTTCGAAAGCCGTTTTTTTTTCAAATATATACACGTTAGTCTGTGACTGGAAAAGTGACTATGAACCAGAGCTGTTAAGTAATGATTAGTAATCGTAATCATTAGTAATTAGATTACTTTTTTTTTAAAGTAGAAGTAATGATTACAATACGATTACATTCAGTTTTATACGATTAGTAATTGATTACGATTACAAGTAATCAAAAAATAATCAGGATTACTTGCGATTACTGAAAAATAATCAAAAATAATCAAAAGTAATCAAAAATGAGTTCGACTACTTTAAAAGATTACTTTTGATTACTTTTGACTATTTTAGATTACTTTTGATTACTTTTGATTTTTTGTGATTACTTTTGATTTTCGCGAAATCGGTATGAGAGTCATAGTAGTCTGTTTGTCAAAACTTTTGACTTTTCAATATATGTCAGTTTTGATTTGATTATTATTTGATTATTTTTCATAATAGCAAGTAATCCTGATTATTTTTTGATTATTTGTAATCGTAATCAATTAGTAATCAGAAATTGTTGAATAGTGGATTATATAATCATTACGATTCGTTTTAAAAAGTAATGTAATTGATTACTAATCGTAATCGAAATTTAACAGCTCTGCTATGAACATAAAGCATTTTTTTAGATTTAAGGTATATCGTACTATAAAATTTCATCATTTCGCCGTTAATAGCATTTTACTTCCCAAGTTATCAGACTAAAATAGGATAAATGTAATGGCTGTAAAGTCAAAAATTGTGAAAAGTATCTTTAGAAAAACCAGCGTAACTTTTTATCATATTGAGAATACCAAGATATTTTTTGGCATATGATTGCTGACTTTAGAATCCTGGATAAAGAAAGATAAAATATAAGCAATTGCAACCGAGAATTTTGGATTTTTGTTACAAGACATTGGTACTTAACACAGACACACAAATTCAGTCGAATCTATCGGCTAGATCGCGAGAAAATCATAAAACAAAAATGTCATGCATGAAAATCATATTTCTCGCGAAAATGGAAAGTTTCCAAAAATATTCAATTTGTTTTTGTTTTTGTTTACCATGCCCACAATATCCACTTTTTATAAAAAACTAGCTGAACCCCCGCCCGCTTCGCCAGGCAGAAAAACAAACGGAAATAAAAATCATATTGTTTTTTCTTGTGATCGGTATTGTATGTACCACTTATAATCAAGGTATTTCCCTGAGATACAAAAGAATTGGATATGTTCCACGGAAAATATTGAAGTGCGGCGAATAAAGGAAGAAATGTCAATAATCAAATTGATTTTAGGTTGAGTGTGATTCTCCTCCTTTCCATTACCAAAACAAAAAACTTCCTACGTAAGAAGAACTTACTTAATCGAATAGCTGGACTTCGAATGTAGTACATTCAAAACACATAGAAAGTCAATCAAAATTTTCACTAATCAAACAACACAAAAACTAAAAAATTAATATAATTTCGTTTTCTTGACTTAAGTCGGCTTTTGGCGATATTTCTTTTTTGTAATCTTTCTTTGCTATTATGCTAAGAAAATGCAAAGAAAATGAGTAATTTTACAAAATTCAAATGAAAAATTCCCCATCTTTCAAATCCCGCCCATTTATATAACAATATAGGAATCTCGGTGTCGAATATACTCTAAAACTGGTTTTAATTTCGTATGGGAAGGGTCATTGATACTTTCCGCCCATCTCGGTGTCGAATATACTCTAAAACCGGTTTTAATTTCATATGGGAAGGGCCACAACCACCCATATTTGCAGAACTATTTACACTGGATCTATTCAGACAATTTTTCAGCACTCTAGGTTTTATAGAACTGATAATATTCAATAATAGGTTTTAACTTCGTATGTGAAGTACCACGCCCACTATCCCACTACCGCCCCTTTTTGGTACAGCTACGAAGGTTTATGCTAGATGCACTCACAAAAAATTCAGTATTATAACTGTTATAAAACTGAATATATTCAATAATAGGTTTTAACTTCGTATGGGAGGTACCACGCCCACTTTTCCAATACCGCAAATTTTTGACACAACTACCCTTATTGATGCTAGACGCACTCACACAAAATTTCAGTATTGTATCTGTCATAGAACTGGATATATTATAAAATGGGTTATAACTTCGTATGGGTGGTGCCACACCCACTTTTCCAATACCGCCCATTTTTGCACAACTACGCACATTGATGCTAGATACACTTACACAAAATTTCAGCACTATAGCTGTCATATAACTGACAATATTCAATAATAGGTTTTAACTTCGTATGGGAGGTACCACGCCCACTTTTCCCATACCGCAAATTTTTGACACAACTACCCTTATTGATGCTAGACGCACTCACACAAAATTTCAGTATTGTATCTGTCATAGAACAGGATATATTAGATAATGGGTTATAACTTCGTATGGGAGGTGACACACCCACTTTTCCAATACCGCCCATTTTTGGCACAACTACGCACATTGATGATAGATGCACTTACACAACATTTCAGTATTGTATCTCTCATAGAATTGAATATATTCGAAAATGGGTTATAAGTTCGTACGGGAGGTGCCACACCGATTTTACCAATACCACCCATTTTTTGCACAACTACGCACATTGATGCTATATGCACTTACATACAATTTCAGCATTCTAGCTGTCATAGAACTAACAATATTCAATAATAGGTTTTAACTTTGTGTGGGAGGTGCCACGCCCACTTTTCCAATACCACCCATTTTTTGCACAACTACGCACATTGCTGCTATATGCACTTACACAAAATTTCAACACTCTAGGTGTCATAGAACTGACAATATTCAATAATAGGTGTTAGCTTCGTATGGGAGGTGCCACGCCTATTTGTCCCATCCCGCCCATTTTTTACAAAACTGTGCAGACTAACAATTAGTGGACTTTCACAAAAATTCAAGACTCTAGCTGCAACAGTACTCCGAATATGCTAATTTATAAAAAACGAATAAATCCCCAATTTGTGTGGGAGGTGCCACGCCCACTGAAAATATCAAAAATTTATATAGCCTATTTTCACCACCGGTTCAACATGAACATACTGTGAAAATTTCAAGAAGATCGGTCCAGTAGTTTAGTCT
Organism: Polietes domitor; assembly: GCA_947397865.1. Taxonomy (NCBI): domain Eukaryota; kingdom Metazoa; phylum Arthropoda; class Insecta; order Diptera; family Muscidae; genus Polietes; species Polietes domitor. The sequence goes on along the minus strand of OX377620.1, from coordinate 161,210,798 downwards.
GCTATAAAGAACAAACAAACAAACAAACAAACCCACAAACTTACAAACACAGATTCATTCCATGCTTTATATAAGGTTACTTTCTATATCCCAATAAACATTTTTGCTTGAATTCAAGTGGAATTCAAGTTGAATTCCAATATTATTTTCCAATTTCAAGTGTTGAATTATGCTTGAATTCCACTTGAAAACAATAGCGATCTCCAGCAATTTTAACCTTTGAATTCCAGTCGGAAAATAAAGTGACTTTACAGTGTAAATCAAGCCCGGAATTCTAGTGTTATTCAAGTCGAACTAAACAACCTTGGGAGTTGGAATTCAAGCCTCGAGTTACAGTGTTATTCAAGTCAAACTATACAGCTCAGTGAGCTGGATTTCAAGCCTGGAATTACACTTTAATCCCTACATTCGAATTCAAGTCCTTTTTTTCGATAAAATTAGAAAAAATATCACGTTTACTTGGCATACATAATGTGAACATTATTATTACATATTTAATAACTATTATGTTTACATAACAGAAAAATTGAGATCAATTATGTGTATGATATTATATGTTTACATAACAGCAATATTGAGATCAATTAAATGTATGAATGGAAATATATGAAAAAAACAAGTGAATTAATAATACGAATGGAAATAAAAATACGGAAGAAAAGAAATGTGTAATCTTCAAGATGTACTTGAATTATTCCTGGATATTTTTTTATAGAACCGATTTTTGGCTTGCTGGAAAAATGCGATTGTACACTTTTCAAACTCTGCATCCGTGTGATCAGAAAATTTGTCGTTATAGGCAACTGTAAATGAAAACATTGGTAATTGGTAATGAGAAGACAAATGCATGGATTAGGTCCTTACGTTTTATGGCAAGTGTTGTTGACAATGCTTTTAAAGCTGTTTTAGATACGGATCCTTGCCAACAAAAAGATTGTGCTACATCATCGCCCATTAGTTTCCTCCAACAATTTGTAATGAACTTTTGGGAATTTCCAGAGACTTGTTCCTTAAATTCCGTAACCTAAAACGGTTGATCATAAATACATTAGAGCATACATTTTTTATGAGTATTCTCGCAAATTAGCGATATGTAATTATCATTACCAAATTGAAAAATTGTTCCTCCGACGATTCTACATTCTTCTCAAAGTTTAAAAAAGACTCTTTGTTTGAAAATGGATTTTGTGGTAATACGTGGGATTTTGTGGTATTAGGTGTTTGGCTTCGGGTGTTTTGCAGGCCGTCGATATTTATATTTATATCAAGATTTGAATCAGCAGGTTTGTTCTTGACCAAGAAGTCCGTAAGGGCGTCTTCTAATCCGTACCACATAAGCTCTCCAGATCCCATATTTATGACAACCGGGGATTTTGGCGTACATTTTAATGTACGAGCATCAATTGGCAGCCCACTTACATCGTGTTTTCTTAAAATCTTCAGTAACTGGCTTGTTGCCGCATTTGATACATTGAATTCCACAGCCCAACTTGCGAGTTCATTTCTTAGTTCATGGCCTTGTTGCACTTCTGTTCTGTTGATTGGCGCAGATTCATCTTCAAAATCATCAAACTGGTTCATAGATGTTTCTCCATATTCTTCAGGTGCCTCCTCAGTATCTTGCTCCCTACTCTGAGTAAGCAATGCAAATATTTTGCGAGCATCTGCTTTCGATTTTTTGTTCATACTTACTCGCAGAATCTAAAAAAATTTCACAGATATTTCACTTATGCACTTCACTTTGTAATCACGATTTATTTACCTTTTTGTTATATTTTCTTCGTTATCTATAATATTCGCCCGTACGATATTGCTTTACTGACACAAACTTCCAGCTCTTCGAAATATATGAAAATATATTTTCAATAAACTGGAATATGACTTGAAAATTTGTATAAATTCAAGTTAAAATTCAAGCAATATTTCAAGCACTTGAATTATAAATTTTTGGTAACTATTTTCAATACATTGGAATATCGCTTGAAAATAGGTTTAAATTCAAGTTTAAATTCAAACAATATTTCAAGCACTTGAATTTTAAAATTTTTGTGCTTATTGGGATATGTTTGTGTGCCACAAAATTTGAAATCAATTTTTGAAAGCTTTTTTCTCACCAATTTTGCTCAAATTTTGCACACTTAATCATTTTCGATGACAATACAAGGAAATGGAAAAATTTGACCAATTGGACAAAGGGGCGTGGCACCTCCCATACGAAGTTAAAACCTATTATTGAATATTGTCAGTTCTATGACACCTAGAATGCTGAAATTTTGTGTAAGTGCATCTAGCATCAATTCGCATAGTTGTGCCAAAAATGGGCGGTATTGGAAAAGTGGGCGTGGCATCTCCCATACGAAGTTAAAACCTATTATTGAATATTGTCAGTTCTATGACACCTAGAGTGCTAAAATTTTGTGTAAGTGCATATAGCATCAATTTGCGTAGTTGTGCCAAAAATGGGCGGTATTGGAAAAGTGGGCGTGGCATCTCTCATACGAAGTTAAAACCTATTATTGAATATTGTCAGTTCTATGACACCTAGAGTGCTGAAATTTTGTGTAAGTGCATATACCATCAATGTGCAAAGTTGTGCCAAAAAAGGGGCGGTATTGGAAAAGTGGGCGTGGCACCTCCCATACGAAGTTAAAACCTATTATCGAATATTGTCAGTTCTATGACACCTAGAGTGCTGAAATTTTGTGTAAGTGCATCTAGCATCAATGTGCATAGTTGTGCCAAAAATGGGCGGTATTGGAAAAGTGGGCGTGGCATCTCCCATACGAAGTTAAAACCTATTATTGAATATTGTCAGTTCTATGACACCTAGAGTGCTGAAATTTTGTGTAAGTGCATCTGGCATCAATTCGCATAGTTGTGCCAAAAAGGGGCGGTATTGGAAAAGTGGGCGTGGCACCTCCCATACGAAGTTAAAACCTATTATTGAATATTGTCAGTTCTATGACACCTAGAGTGCTGAAATTTTGTGTAAGTGCATCTAGCATCAATTCGCATAGTTGTGCCAGAAATGGGCGGTATTGGAAAAGTGGGCGTGGCACCTCCCATACGAAGTTAAAACCTATTATTGAATATAGTCAGTTCTATGACACCTAGAGTGCTGTAATTTTGTGTAAGTGCATCTAGCATCAATGTGCATAGTTGTGCCAAAAATGGGCGGTATTGGAAAAGTGGGCGTGGCACCTCCCATACGAAGTTAAAACCTACTATTGAATATTGTCAGTTCTATGACACCTAGAGTGCTGAAATTTTGTGTAAGTGCATCTACCATCAATGTGCGTAGTTCTGCCAAAAATGGGCGGTATTGGAATAGTGGGCGTACCACCTCCCATACGAAGTTAAAACATATTATCGAATAGTGTCAGTTCTATGACACGTATAGTGCTCAAATTTTGTGTAAGTGCATCTAGCATCAATGTGCGTAGTTGCGCCTAAAATGGGCGGTAATGCAAAAGTGGGCGTGGTACCTCCCATACAAACCACAAATTAAAAATCTATTATTTCTGCTCCTGATAACGCAGTAATTTTTCCTTCTACAAAAGATAACTAAAAAAGAATTTCTAGGCCCAATAGAATTCTGCTTGCATAAAGCATGGATTTGAAAAAAAATTTTTTTTTGATTTACTAGTTGTAATCACGATACAGGTCGCAATTGAAACTTTGCACAAAGAAGTTTTTCGGTACAAGGACGAAGGCTATTTAATTTGAAGAAAATCGGTTCAGATTTAGATATCGCCCCATATGAATTTCACTCCCGATTTGACTCTTTTCACTCTAGATACCACATATTACAACAGATTTTCTTTAAAATTGGCAAAATATCTTATATTGCAACTAGAAACACCTGTGGTAAAAATGTGTTAGATCGGTTCAGATTTATATATAGCTCCCATACAAATTTTGCTCCCGATATGACTTTTTCCGCTCTAGAAACCACATATTGTATCATATTGTCTTCAGATTTGCCAAAACATCTGATATTTAAACTAGGAACACCTATGGTGCAAATGGGTCAGAACGGATCAGATTTATGTATATAAAGGGTGATTTTTTAAGAGCTTGATAACTTTTTTTTTAAAAAAAACGCATAAAATTTGCAAAATCTCATCGGTTCTTTATTTGAAACGTTAGATTGGTCCATGACATTTACTTTTTGAAGATAATTTCATTTAAATGTTGACCGCGGCTGCGTCTTAGGTGGTCCATCCGCTTAGTCCAATTTTGGCATTTCCACGTTTTTGAGTAACAGAGACCCAATTGGTGTGAACGGCGACGAATCGAAAATTGGTGGTCATCATTAACACTGGCCGATACAGCTGCGATATTTTCTTCAGTTCGCACTCTACGTAAGCGTGTTGGTGGTTTAATGTCCTACAATGTAAATTTGGTGCGAAATTTAGTCACAATAGCCCGAATAGCCGCTTCAGTGGGTCGATTAAACTGACCATAAAATGGAAGCGCGCAATGAACTTTCTTAACAGAGCACGCATTTTGATAATAAAATTCAATAATTTGCAAGCGTTGTTCGTTTGTAAGACGATTCATGATGAAATGTCAAAGCATACTGAGCATCTTTCTCTTTGACACCATGTCTGAAATCCCACGTGATCTGTCAAATACTAATGCATGAAAATCCTAACCTCAAAAAAATCACTCTTTAGCTCCCACACAAATTTCACTCCTGATTTCACTTTTTCCACTCTATAAACGACATATTTTAACAGATCTTTTTCAAATCTTGCAAAAAATCTTATATTTCAACCAGAAACATCCATGGTGCAAATGGGTCAGATCGGTTCAGATTTACATATAGATCTCATACAAATTTCGTTTGCGGTAGCAAAAAATAAATATTTACAACAAATCAATGAACAACATTAGCTGTGTTCTTTTCGTGACAGTTTATGAAATAAAGGTAAACTAAAATTAAATTTTTGAATTCAAGCAAAACAGAAAGATATCCGTGAATATTTTGTTGCAGATTGTGAGGAGAAATAAGCGTTGTAATCCAAGCCAAGTATGTGTTCAATTGGATTACTTCTTATGTCTTAATTGGGAAGGGTGTAAAAACACCCTACTCAAATATTCTAAATTATTCCAAAAGCGTAATTGGTATGTATATATAATTACAAAAAAAAACATATACACATGATACATTCTTCTTCCATAGCGCCGATGCGTTCATTTCGTACCGTATACACGTCACCTATATACGGGACGAAAAGAACACAGCTATTGTAAACTTGTTAACGTTTTTAGTGAAATGTTGGCGATGTTATGTAGAAAATCCATTTTCTGGAATGTACACACCGCATTTAAAGCTACCGCTTCATCCGTTAGATTGGATTAAAGTGGATATTGTGGGCATGGTAAACAAAAACAAATACAAATTGAATATTTTTGGAAACTTTCCATTTTCGCGGGAAATATGGTTTAAAATGATTTTCATGCATGACATTTTTGTTTTATGATTTTCTCGCGATCTAGCCGATAGATTCGACTGAATTTGTGTGTCTGTGTTAAGTACCAATGTCTTGTAACAAAAATCCAAAATTCTCGGTTGCAATTGCTTATATTTTATCTTTCTTTATCCAGGATTCTAAAGTCAGCAATCATATGCCAAAAAATATCTTGGTATTCTCAATATGATAAAAAGTTACGCTGGTTTTTCTAAAGATACTTTTCACAATTTTTGACTTTACAGCCATTACATTTATCCTATTTTAGTCTGATAACTTGGGAAGTAAAATGCTATTAACGGCGAAATGATGAAATTTTATAGTACGATATAACATAAATCTAAAAAATGCTTTAAACATAATCGTTGTAGAGAATTACAACCTTCGGTTTTATGCTGCCCCATTTTTGAATTATTTTATTTATTTCATTTTTATGCTCATAGTCACTTTTCCAGTCACAGACTAACGTGTGAGTGTATAGCCAAATTAGAAATATTTGAAAAAAAAGGCTTTCGAAAAAAATTCTTCGCCAAATTTATATGACAGACGACAGCCAAATCAAAGAATAGTTTGGCATCAAAAACTCATTTTCGAGAAAATGGTTCATAGCCACCTATGGAATATAAGCCCTCTATAAGTACAAGCTCTTAAAAGTACAAATTTGAAAAAAACATTTATTTTACGTGTCTACTCGTGTTTCTAGCTGTTGTCGTTTGATATGTAGGTACCATTGTTATCCCTTTTTACCCCATTTCACCCCTACAAATAAGAATCGCTTTATGGTGCACGTTTACGCTATTAAATAAATATAAGCAGACATATTCGAAAAGCAGGTTTAAATACTCGAAATATTAGGGACATTTTCAGTCCTTGTTCGATTTCATCTATTTTCAATCCCAACCGATCTACAACGTATTCTTGAATAATTTTGTTGTCCTGACTTTTTTCGTTTAGATGCTAGCATGCTTTCAGCAGACGGACGGACATGGCTAGATCGTCTTAGCAAATTACGACGACCAAGAATATATATACTTTATAGGGTCTCAGGTCGATATTTTAAGGTGTTACGAACGGAAAGACAAAGTATAACCCCATCCTGGAGGTGGAGGGTATAAAAAGTATATTTGCATAAATATTAGTTCAATTTGTATTACTATCATCTAAACTCAGTTGTCTTTTTTCCGATGGCAAAAAATCTCTACAAATTATTTTTCCATCGACTAATTACGTGCGTATACAAAGATTTGAAAAATCTTTTAATTATTTTTCTTCTTTGCATATGCAGATATGAACCCACTGATGCAGCCGGTTTAGTGTCAAATCTGACATTTTAAATTTACATTAGATCGTTTTCGCATGTAGTCTGAAAATGCTATAAGTGGAATACAATTGTATGCGACAAATCTGACCAAAATCGTTTGTAATATGCGTCTTCTAGAATGATAAAAAAATCAAATCGGGATGGACATTTGTATATTAGAACATTGACCGATTTCACAATAGGTGTTCCTTATAGACTTGTCACACTGCATGCGAAATCTAGTTGAAATGACATAAGGTCGATGGGATCTGACATTTGTAAATCGGCCTTATGACATTTCATCTAAATTTCGCATGCAGTGTGACAAGGCTATCTGTCGCCCGATTTGCACGCATTATTGAAAAGAAACATGTCATTGCATCAATGTAAACACAACAATGCAATTGTTTCATTTTTTTTTAATGAATGATTCTTCTTTCAATGTAGCCTTTTTAAAGCAGTGTAAGAAATACTTCACTCCCTGTGATCTTCGCAAAATTTACACTACACACAACTCTCATATATGGTCCCTAGTCAGTATTCAGAGCAGGGCGATGGTGTTGACATGTAACGGTAGGATATACAATTCTATTGTCTCTCTTAACCCCTGCTTTGATTACAAGAGAGAGGAAGAACGTGGCTAAATCGAATCAGAATCGATTCTAAGTCGAACCTAGTTTAATTTTCGATTTTTTATTTATCGAAATAAAAATCCTATAGTCTAGGCTAGTCTTTAAATAGGCACACGTGACTAGAACATCGCACACGCCGAGGCTTTTTGATATCGATGCAGAGCTTTTCTTGAGTAGCTGATTCCACAAACCCATAAGAATTTATCGAAAGTTTAAAACATAAAAACGCAGAGTCTGAAAACTATTATTTTCGAGTTTCCTCATTTGTTATGAGTCAAAACCTTTTACAATTTTGTAGACAGGTTGTATTCCCAAATTAAAAAAAAAAAAACTTCTTGATACGTTCTCCTACTTTCAATTTTGTTTGTAGTCACGCACAGCTAAGTCATGAAAGCAACAGAATGAAACTATTCTTGAAGCACAACACTAGTAAAAGAATTGGCTCTACACAAATTTGTGCGGACAATACCGACAAAAAACATACAAAATTATTCAGACAACCATACCTACTACGTACGTCGTATACGTAGATATTATGGTTGACCTTGAATGCACAAAAAATAACTGATTTTCATTTTTGAAACACACAAATGAGTGACGCATGTACATTAGTATGGGTCACGAAAATAAATTACAGCAGTCACCCCCAGAAATAAAGGTTGAATTGTTTAATGATGATTTGCAAAATATTTCGTCACTGGGTCAAGCCATCTGTGAGCTAAACGCTCCTGAAAACACCTCTAAAAATCATGTTTTTCCCGTGTAATTTTGTTAAATTTTGATTCTTGTCTTAGAGTAACTAATCGCTCGATTTATTGGACGTTTATGTCATTTTTTTCGTTCTTCGCTTTCATTTGTAACATCTTATGTGAAGTTTTCCTCCCAATTTATCCACTGAAAGACCAAAATTTCAGATGTTTTTTTTTTCAAAAATTAGCTTCTTGTAAGACTAGAATGTGTTTACGATGCAAATAACCCCATATTTCAGTTTTTACATCACATTTAACCCACTGAGAACCAACATTAAGAAAAAATTATCGGTCCTTAATGGGTTAGGAAGTTCTAAAAATTAGAATTGGCGATCCAACAAAAACACAAATCGAACTAAAACAAGTAAGGAAGGTTAAAGTCGGGCGTGGCCGACTATATGATACCCTACACTTAGTCACCCTATGGTGTAGAACCGGGTGATATACGATGCAGCTATATGAGGAGAATATACTAAAAATTTCATACTTCTATCTGTATTTGTAAGAAAATGTTAACACAAACTTTGAATGGGAGCTATATACAAATCTGAACCGATCTGACCCATGTTTAGCAAAGGTTTTCTAGTTGAAATATTAGATGCTTTCCCAAATTTTATGGAGTGTTAAATATGTGGTTTCTATAGCGAAAATAATCAAATCGGGAGCTATATATAATCTGAACCGATGCGACCCACTTTCGTTATAGTAATTTCTATTTGAAACATTAGCTGATATGCCGAATTAGAAGAAAATCTGTTCAGAAATGCTATTTCTAGAGCGGAAATAATCAATTCAGTAGCGAAATTTGTAATGGAGCTATATATAAGGGTGATTTTTTAAGAGCTTGATAACTTTTTTTTAAAAAAAAACGCATAAAATTTGCAAAATCTCATCGGTTCTTTATTTGAAACGTTAGATTGGTCCATGACATTTACTTTTTGAAGATAATTTCATTTAAATGTTGACCGCGGCTGCGTCTTAGGTGGTCCATTCGGAAAGTCCAATTTTGGGCAACTTTTTCGAGCATTTCGGCCGGAATAGCCCGAATTTCTTCGGAAATGTTGTCTTCCAAAGCTGGAATAGTTGCTGGCTTATTTCTGTAGACTTTAGACTTGACGTAGCCCCACAAAAAATAGTCTAAAGGCGTCAAATCGCATGATCTTGGTGGCCAACTTACCGGTCCATTTCTTGAGATGAATTGTTCTCCGAAGTTTTCCCTCAAAATGGCCATAGAATCGCGAGCTGTGTGGCATGTAGCGCCATCTTGTTGAAACCACATGTCAACCAAGTTCAGTTCTTCCATTTTGGGCAAAAAAAGTTGGATATCATCTCACGGTAGCGCTCACCATTCACAGTTACGATTCGCATCATCTTTGAAGAAGTACGGTCCAATGATGCCACCAGCCCATAAACCGCACCAAACTGTGACTTTTTCTGGATGCATTGGTAGCTCTTGCAATGCTTCTGGCTGATATTCACTCCAAAATCGACAATTCTGCCTATTTACGTACCCATTGAGCCAAAAATGAGCTTCGTCGCTGAACACAATTTCTTTCTTTCTGAACTTTCTTAACAGAGCACGCATTTTGATAATAAAATTCAATGATTTGCAAGCGTTGCTCGTTAGTAAGTCTATTCATGATGAAATGTCAAAGCATACTGAGCATCTTTCTCTTTGACACCATGTCTGAAATCCCACGTGATCTGTCAAATACTAATGCATGAAAATCCTAACCTCAAAAAAATCACTCTTTATATATATATATATATATATATATATATATATATATATATATATATATATATATATATATATATATATATATATATATATATATATATATATATCTGAACTCATCACCAGAGCTGTTTTTAGTTTAAATATAAGTTGTTTTGCCAAATTTGAAGAAAATCTGTCAAAGTTTGTGGTGGAAAGAGTCAAATCGGAGGAGAAATTTGTATGAGAGCTATATATAAATCGGAACCGATCTATCCTATTTTTACCAGAGCTGTTTTTAGTTGAAATATAAGTTGTTTTGCCAAATTTGAAGAAAATCTGCCAAAGTTTGTGGTTTCTAGAGCGGAAAGAAGTTATGGAAGTTATTGCGGTTTTTATAAAAAAAGCAACAAAAATTGCACAAAAATGTTAAAATTCTATTCTCTATTCTTGGTTAAAATGCAAGTTGATGTGGTTTGATATGGTTTGATAAGGCTCGGGCCAGATTTTAATTTCTAGCAGTTTTTTACTAAATACCATTCACACCGTGAATTTTATTCAAGAAAAATAACCTGATTTATAGAGGTTATTTTGAACGCGTCCAGCTCACGAACGGACAATGATAAAAGCGAAATATTTTGGGAGAACACATAAAACAAACCAATCTTTCATTTTAGTCGGGAACATCCACTACTTAGATTTTGAAGCCACTCTAATGTACATGTTTCAAATACATACAACAATATGACAGATATTTATATTATGCACTAAACCTCCCCGTGTCTGCAGTTTTGTGAGAATTAGAATTACTAAGAGTCCGAATGGAAAGAGAAACGACAAGTTTATGAAAGCGAATTTTCAACAGAGACATTTAAAGAGTGACTTATTTCATTACATGTATACGAGGGTAGTTCAATACTTAACAGATCTCCAAGATATGGATCCACGGACAATCGAATGTAAATATTGAATTTAATTTTTCTATGGTAACCACAGAAAGTGAACAACTTCTTATATTTTCAAGATCACGACTGATGGTACAACTTTTTATTTTGCAGTCAGCCTTGTCTTTATCCAACGAACGATTTTTTCCGAAATCGGACAAAAAGTCGAACAAGTTGCCGATTCTGATGTCAATATCGGTCCGACATTTTACCGGAAAATGAATGTTTGGTTAATAAATTCGGAAGAGTGCACGATGGGGCCAAACACCAATTTGAGAGGCAAAAAGTCCATTTCGAAGTAACGTATTTTCAGAACCTAATAATGGCAGATTGTTGCCAATAATGGCAGATTGTTTGCCAAAATGGCAAAATATAAAAATTTGGAACCAGGTGGCAACTAATTTTTTCAAACCATTCTTGCCAAAGTTACTACTTTTTCACTTGTTTTATTTTTGATATTTCAATCAAAAGTAATATGAAAATACATCTGTTGTAAAACGAAAAGGCACAAGCTAATATTTTTTTGTAAATTAGAAAATACTAACACAGATATGTAAATTAATCAAAATTAAAAAATGTAATAATGTTATTGCGAAAAGCAATCACAGCGATAAAGTGTGTTGTGTTTTTCGTGTATGTTACGAGTCGTTCCTGTATTTCTTGATTTTGTTTATCCGGACATATCCGCCGAACCATATATATGAGAAGAAAGGTTAAAGGGTAATATGCCGGTAGAATGCCGGTAGGCTGCAGCAAACTGCCATAAATTATGAAAATTTCTAATTTAAAATTGTATTAAAGTTAAAAATTCACATATTGTTAGAGAATGGTCGAAATGCCATTGATCTCCGCGAAATTTCACAGAAGTGTTTATAATTAATGTATTAAAATAATGTAAGAAAAGGCTAAAGTTTGGGCGTGGCCGACTATGTAATACCCTACACCACTCCTTGCGCCTATACCTCGTTTTAATAAACACGTGTGATTTAATATCAGTGGGCATAGTTTAAACAGTCCATATAAATTATGCAGTGTACCACAAATTTATATTTAACAAAATTTAACGTAATATGTTATGATACTCCTACATTTGCCACGATGGGGCTAGATACTAATTTTTGAGGCAAAAAGTCAATTTTTGAACTAACGCATTTTCAAAAAGTAATAATGGCAGCATGTTGTCATCATTTTAAAATTACCAAAATTGGAAAATTGGAACCAGTTGGCAAAGCGTTTTTTTTTTGAAAGAATTAACAATCATCAAGATAACTGCAATACATTTAAAATATCTATCTGTAAGTGGGTGTGGCAGTCGATTGATCAACATAAAATTTTGCTAGACAACTTCGGTGAGCACCTTAAGTACATGTACGGAATTTAAAGGCCTATCTTAAACTAACTAACAACTAAGTGGGCGTGGCAGTAGGTTGACATTTTTTTTCTAAACAACAACAGCTTAAGTACCTGTACAACACATTAAATGTCTATCGGTTTCGTGAGGTATTTTGGCTCAAAAAACCAACTACCATCCCACTGTAAATGAGCGTGGCACTAGGTTGAGAAACTTATTTTTTTCTAAAAATTTTTTGTAAGCAGCATAATTGTATGTACGAAATTTGAATGGTCTATCTGTTTCCTAAGATATTTTGCCTCAAAAAATCTATTGTCACCCCACTGTAAGTGGGCGTGGCAACTAAAAATTTTATAGATACTTTATATATACTTTGGTAACCACCATAATGCCTCCAATTCTTTTGTGTCTCTAAAACTGGTCATCTGCCCCACAGTGGAGTGTGCAGATTTGTCGAACAAATTTCTGTCAGAATTCGCAGGGAAGTTCTGATAAAATTGTTGACCGGTTGTATCTGTCGAAGCTCTGAGAAAAAAAGAAACAGCCAAACAACATGCATTGTGAAAGTAGGTCTCATCGGTACATGATATAGGACACATGCCAAAATCCTCACCGAATTGAATTCGAATGGTGTAACAAGTGGACGATATCGTACAGTATATAGGCCCAGTCCGACTTTAGCCTTTCCTTACCTTTTTTACATATTTATTATTTATCTATATATATAAAAGAGTTGTGTGATTGAGTGACTGACTGATCACTCCCCAGACCAAACGGCTAGAATCAATAAGTTTGGTGTGTACACTTCGCTTACAGTGTAGAGGTGTGATATGACGGGGTTTTTCGAAATTCGAACTTTTAAGGGGTAAAATGGGGTAAAAAGGGATAAAAATGGTACCACCGCAATGACGAAACGGCTGGACATAGAATCTTAAAATTTGCTATGGGTATTCCTCTTGCGGCATGAAGGCATCCCAAACAGTGGATTTTCGTATTTTTGGGGGCTTAAATGGGGCAAAAAGGGACAAAAATGGTACAAACAACACGACTCAAGCTAGAATCATGAAATTTGGTGTGTACATTTCTCTTACAGCGTAGAGATCAGATATGAAGTGAGTTTTTCGAAATTCTTACTTTTAAGGGGTAAAATGGGTTAAAGAGGGATAAAAATTGTAACACCGAAATGACCAAACGGCTAGGTCCAGAATCTTGAAATTTGATACGCAAATTCCTCTTAGAGCTTCAACGTGCCTAAGAAAATATTTTTGAAAATTCGTACTTTTTGGTGGTGAAATCGGGTAAAAAGGGATAAAAATGGTACCTATCAAACACTTGAATCATAAAATTCGGCGTGTACATCCCTCAAAATGCTTCGTACTTTTAAAGGGTAAACGGGAAAAAGGGAAAATGGGATATAAAAGGTACCAATAACACGGAGGACGCTACAATAATGAAATTCGGTATGCATATTCGTTTTAAAGCGTAGAACACTGATAAGGAAAAAATTTCCGAAATTTTTACTTTTAAGGGGTTAAATGGGATAAAAATTGTACCACCGCCCAGACCAAAAAGCTGATCCTAGAATCTTGAAATTTGGAACGGCCATTACTTTTATAGCACGAATGTGACCAAGAAAATATTTTTGTAACATTCGTACTTTTTGGGGCCAAATCGGGTAAAAAGGGATACAAATGGTACCAATCAAAGAGACGGTGCTGGAATCATGAAATTCGGCGTGTACATACTGCAAAATGCTTACAAACGCAGAATGAAGGAATGTGTAAAAAGTGATAACAATGGTACCAATCATGAAATTCGAATTGTACATCCCATCCCCCCTGTATAGAAACACAAAATTAAGGGATTTTTTTAAGAAGATGAGGAAAATAGGGTAACAATTGGTATCAACAACACGGCTGAAGCTAGAATCGAGAAATTCGGTGTTTGTATATTCCTCTGACCTTTAAAGGATTTTTCAAATTATGTATCGGAACAAAAAGCGATTAAAATGCTACCCACTAATGTATCGAATTAGGTATATGCATAAATACTCTGACGTGCATTACAAATGTATTGTATCAAAATGTGTACTTTAAAGGTGGAAGCGGATCAAAAGTGATACAAATCGTACAAAACAAATTGGGGAAATTGGGATAACCAATGTTTTCAGCTACACCATTTCCAAGTGTAATTCAGAAAAGATCAATTGTAATTCTGAATTACCATTTGAAATTCAGAACACATCAGTTGATATTCAGAAATTCCATTTGAAATTCAGAAGACGTCAATTGATATTCAGAAATTCCATTTGAAATTCAGAACTCATCAATTGATATTCAGAAATTCCATTTGAAATTCAGAACTCATCAATTGAAAATCAGAACTTGTTATTTGAAATTCAGAACTCATCAAATGAATTTCAGAATATTTCATATGAAATTCAGAACTTTTCATTTGAAACTCAGAAGTTATCAATTCAGAAATTATATTCTAAATATGTAAAACTTTTTAAAAGATTTTTACATACAATGTAAATTATTTATTAATTACGGTTGTATATATTATTAGCCTTATAGATCGCCGGAATTAAATCATGTAAATAATGCAAAATTTGCATTCGCTGTCATCTCTCAACGTTGCGTCGGTAAAAACAGGAAAGAGCGATATTACTTGTTTTGAATATAGAAAGTCTTTGGTAACACTCCACTTATCTTGTAAAGTTGGTTAACTCGGCCAAGATAAATTTTGAAATGAAAATTATGTACCGATTACAGAAAAATGCTCTTTTTGTTGTTTTTAATTTTACGTCTATTGACGCTCAAAAAGTGATTCGCTATTAATTACCTGTTAAATATTATTAAAGCTTTCCAATCTAACAATCTATTTCTTGATTTCTTTTCTGAATTACACTTGGAAATGGTGTAGAATCTGAAAAGACTATTAGAAGTCCGGTGTGTGCATTTCTCCGAGTACGTTGAGGCGCAACATAAATTATTTTGTTTTTTGAAATCTGTACTTTAAGGGCGGCACAAAAACAAGTAAAAATGGTACCCACTTTCTAACATAAATGAATTTTTAGTAATTTGAAATAAAAAGGTACGTGAAATTCTGTGCGAAAATGATAGTCAGTAGCCCCGTCAAAATAAAAAATATATTTCGAGTCATGTACCGTGATATAAGTTATATGTAAAAGATTTAAAATTACAAAGGGCGTGGCGAAAGCATACATATTTTGTAGGTTTAAAGTGATTATAAAAACATTTTTAAATCTAAAATTGCAACACTTTACACTTTTTTCTATCCCAAATAATATACAAGCTACTCCGTAGAGCGATGGTATAATTATTTCAGCTGAAGAAAGAAACGGGCAAATAATGTTCTGCTTTATATGATTTTTTTTTTTAAGAAAATTGTTTCAATTTTTGTGCCTATTGACTACGTATAAATTGATGACACCATATAAATAAATTTTTTTAATTTGTACAAGGAGGACAAAAATTAATTCGGTGTATAAATTCCTTCGGCTACGTAGGATCTGGCATCGAATGCGTAGTTGCGCAACATAAAACGATTTTTCAAATTTTGTGAGCGTTTACAAGCGATTTACCCTGAAAGAGATTTCCTTACACCGCGTACGAAGTAGCGGGTATTTGTATATTATATTTATATTCTACAGTTGGGTCAAGAGCCTTGGGTCGGAACACCCCTCTTTCTTGTTATACAATGGTTTTCTCTTATTTACATACTTCTTCGCACCCTATGATAATGGTATTGGTGTCAAATTAAAGAGGACATTTATTAAAAGTACTTCAAATATCATTATTCAGTCGGTATTAGTTTAATAATAACAATCATTTTAAATTTCCCCCTTATTTATTCAACACTTTAAATGGGTTTTAAAAGAAAAAGAAAACTATTTTAAGCACTTTATTTTAAAATTTACTTTATTCTTTCATATTCGTGTCTACATTTCCGCGATGTCTTCAGTTCAATGGTAACAAAATGCAATGCCGAGTATACACAAATTAAAGACAATACACGGAGAAAGTCGTATGACGTGTAAACAAAGACAAAAAATATCTTTTGGTAATGGAGCCATAATCGCACAATTTTCGAATGAAAAAATCCATCCCAGAATGCGCGGAGTATGACGCATAATTCTCGAAGGGAAAAAATCTCTTCTGAGAATGTGCAGAGCATAACGATTAATTAGTGTATCGAAAAAGTCCCATCATAGAAAGCACAGCGTAGAGACGTGCAATTCTCGTGTAAAATTTTAGATAATGTGCAGTGTGGACAAAAATCCAGAGGACAATCGTTTAAATGTCTGAAGACCTTAAC
Source organism: Polietes domitor (assembly GCA_947397865.1). Taxonomy (NCBI): domain Eukaryota; kingdom Metazoa; phylum Arthropoda; class Insecta; order Diptera; family Muscidae; genus Polietes; species Polietes domitor. Next base: position 161,194,287 of record OX377620.1, on the reverse strand, counting down.
ACTATGCAACAAAAAACTAGTAAGGAAAGGCTAAAGTCGGGCGGGGCCGACTATATAATACCCTACACCACTCCCTGCGTATGTACCTCGCTTTGATTACTAAACCCAGGTATTTCATGGGAGTAATTTTATGTAGTTCATACAAATTATATAAATTATATTCATATAATTTATATGCTATAAATTCATCTTTAGTCAAATTTAACGAATATGGTAATTGATCCAATTGTCCGACAGACAAATACAAATTATACAGTAGTTAACCAAAGTCATACCAAAGTATGGTCATATGGGCATCACCCAAACAATTCTCATTGCAATTCAATTCGGCAAAAAATTGAAATCGGAAAGGATTTTTGCATCCTCTAAATGTATGTGTTTTGGACAAAAAATGTTAAATCGGAAAGGACATTTGTATGGGGGTATATTGAAACCTGGAACGATGTGACCCGATTTCACATGTCTTCATGTCTGTATATGGGTGAAATATAATATCTAAAATTTGGCCAAAATCGGTTAAACATTCGGGAGCAACATTTGTATGAGGGATATATCTAAATCTGAACCGATCTTACCCAATTTTTGCATACGTGTTTCTAGTTGGATTATAAGATGTTCGGCAAAAGTTAAAGAAAATCGGGTACAATATGTCTTTTCTAGAGCGGAAAATGTCAAATCGGCAGCGACATTTGTATGGGGGCTATATCTAAATTTGGACCGATCTTACCCAATTTTTGCATACATGTTTCTAGTTGGATTATAAGGTGTTCTGCCAAATTTAAAGAAAATCCGGTACTATATGCCGTTTCTAGAGCGGAAAATGTCAAATCGGGAGCGACATTTGTATGGGGGCTATATCTAAATCTGGACCGATCTTACCCAATTTTTGCATACGAGTTTCTAGTTGGATTATAAGATGTTCTGCCAAATTTAAAGAAAATCGGGTACTATATGTCGTTTCTAGAGCGGAAAATGTCAAATCGGGAGCGACATTTGTATGGGGGCTATATCTAAATCTGGACCGATCTTACCCAATTTTTGCATACGTGTTTCTAGTTGGATTATAAGATGTTCTGCCAAATTTAAAGAAAATCGGGTACTATATGTCGTTTCTAGAGCGGAAAATGTCAAATCGGGACATTTGTATGGGGGCTATATCTAAATCTGAACCGATTTCCTCCAAATGCAATACCGATGGTCATTGGCCAGAAAAAATAAATTCTGCCAAGTTTCATGACAATCGGACAACAATTGCGACCTGTAGAGTGCGAACAAGCTTAGATGGACAGCAGACGGACAGACGGACAGACAGACATCGTTAAATCGACTCAGCTGGTGATTCTAAGCCGATCGGTATACTTAAAGGTGGGTCTAGCTCGATTATTTCTTGGTGTTACAAACATTTGGCGAAACTAACTTATAATACCCTAGACCACGAAGTATAAAAGGTATAAAAAAACAAGTAAAAGGGCGTTAAGTTCAGCCGGGTGGAACCTTATATACCCTCCACCATAGATTGCATTCCACAGAAATTGTCGATTTAATTTAGTAACATTACAGGAAAAAGTTATATTTGTTAATACAGCCAAACCAAATAAAAATATTGAAAAAAAAACAATTTTATAAATAAATATATAATTTTAATTATGCTAAAGCACGCTAATTGGGCAATGTTACCAATATGTTTATAATACATGATAGTCTTCGATATAATACTTCAAGTCGAAATAATGCTTCAAGTCATTTCAAAAAGTAAATAAAGGGTGTCCCAAGAAGAACGCAATTTTTAAATCTGGCAACATTCGAAGTGTCATTGTTTGACATTTGAACAATTGTTATTGTTTGTTAGCAGAAGGTACGAGATTAGTAAAAATGGAGCGCTACACGAATGAACAACGCATTCTCATTGTGAAATTGTTTTACCAAAATGGTGAAAGTTTTGCGGCTACAGTTCGCAAAATGTGATCAATTTGGGGTCACAATAATGCTCCAAAAGAGTCAACTGTAAAGAGATTAATGGATAAATTTGCCGAAACCGGGTCTGTTAGTGATGTAAAGACAACAACGCGCCATCGACCAGGTCGATCGACCGAAAATGTCGCAGCTGTACGTGATGATGTCGCTCAAACTCCATCCACCTCAATTCGACACCGAGCTCAGCAAATTGGTGTCTCCAAATCCACTTTGCAGCGAATTTTGACGAAAGATTTGCATCTTCATGCATACAAAGTTCAATTGACTCAGGAACTGAAGCCAACTGACCATGGACAGCGAAGGGAGTTCGTTAATTGGGTATTGGAGAGACAACATGAAAATGCTGATTTTGCCGATAAAATCATCTTCAGTGACGAGGCCCATTTTCATCTTGATGGCTTCGTCAATAGGCAGAATTGTCGCAGTTGGGGTGCGGAAAATCCTCGAGTGATTCACGAGAAGCAAATGCATCCTCAACGTGTCACTGTGTGGTGTGGTTTTTGGGCTGGAGGAATCATTGGACCTTTTTTTATGAAAATGAGGCAGGTCAAGCGCAAACAGTCAATGGTGTTCGGTATCGTGAAATGATAACCAGTTTTTTCTTGCCTAGAATTGAAGAAATGAATGTGGAGGGCATGTGGTTCCAACAAGACGGCGCCACATGTCATACAGCCAGAGAAACAATTCAATTGCTGCATCAGTCATTTCCCGGTCGTGTTATTTCGCGTTTTGGAGATCAGAATTGGCCGCCTAGATCGTGCGATTTAACACCATTAGATTTTTTTCTTTGGGGTTTTTTGAAGTCGATGGTTTACGCGAATAAGCCGACGACGACTCAAGCCTTAAAAGACGAAATTGGACGCTGCATTAATGAAATACCGCAGCATTCATGCAAAACGGTCATTGAAAATTTCATTAAAAGATCGCGTGCATGCCAGCAAAGCCGCGGCGGCCATCTGCACGATATATTGTTCCATACATAACCTCATTCTGTCTACTTCACGATATAATAAAGTTTCACGATTTTTTCTTAAATATCGGTGTTTTATTTAAAATTAAAAATTGCGCTCTTCTTGGGACACCCTTTATAAGTCACCAATCTACAAAAAAGCTTAAGTGATCTAAATATTGGGGGATAGTGCATGCATTTTCAGCTGCAGCCATGTGGTTGGTTGTATTTCCATCCATTTTCATTCCAAATGTTCCATATGGTTGGTACCATTTTTTCCCCATTTTAACCCCTTAAGAGAACGACTTTCGAAAATATCTTTAATCATTCTAGCAGTAGCCGTTTAGTTGGTACAATTTGTATCCCTTTGTTCCCATTGTTTCTCCTGAAAACACGACTTTTTAACTTATTTTTCCTGTCTATGCAGTCAGAGGAATGTATACACCGAATTTCATGATTCTAGCTGCGGTCATTTGGTTGGTACATACAGAGAATGAGATTGTTAGAATTCCATCAGAGCCAATAAATATTTCCATATTCTTCATAGATATCTAGTTTAATGTACTATAATAACATGGTCATAACCAAAAGAAAGTAAACACAGCAAGAACATTGGCTATATCAATCGAAGACAATAAAAATATTTTGTGATTAGCTCGTACAATTGTGACAACTACTCTTTACACAGAAATGAATATTTTAGTATCAATCAATCAATTTATTTCTAACAATGAAATTTGCACCAAAAAGCTTAGTTTTTTGTCATCACTGATTGATCATTATCCCAACATCGGAAGGAATTGAACTATAACAATATTGTCGGTGGTAGTAATCATTGACATAAATATACAAAATATTAAATGAATTTGGATAACCCTACCAAAAATTTGCATTAAACAAACAATAATTAGTTGTTACAATAAACGAATATAAAATTTTCAGTCGGCTGTCAAACACAAGCACAAAAAGAAAATAAATAAACAAACGTAATGAAAAAACAAGTAAAAACAGAGTTTAGTTCGGCCGGGCCGAACTTTATATACCCTCCACCATGGATTGAATTCCACAGAGGTTGTCGGTTTTCGTAGAAGTGCAGTAATATTATAATTTTTTTGATATAGGCAAACCAAAACAAATACAAATATTGAAAAAAAATATTATATATAAATATATATTTTTAATTATTTCAAACCATTATTTATTTCAAATCAAAAAATAAATATTCTTATATTTATATTTTCAAAAAGCTTAAATACCATAAATATTGGTAGATAGTGTGTGCTACAGTTGGTTGTATTTCCATTATATTTTAATTCCAAAAGTACAAATTTTGAAAATCCATTATCACATAGTGCAAAAAAACCTAACTTCATGATTCAACCAATTTTTGCCAGAATAGAAAAGGTACAAATTTGGAAAAAAAAACTTTTTATTTTGCGTATCTGTGCAGGCAGAGGAATGTATACACCGAATTCCATGATTCCAGCTGCGACCATGTGGTTGGTACAATTTTTACCCCCTTGACGTTTCTACGCAATTAGAATTTTATCATTCTAGCTGTGGTCGTTTAGTTGGTACTATTTCTATCCCTCTGAAAAAACCTTTTATTTTTCATGTCTACGTAGTCAAAGGAATGTATACTTCGAATTTCATGACTCTAGCTTCGGTCATTTGGTTGGCACTATTTTTATCCCCTTTTTCTATTTTGTCCCCAAAAAGTACGAATTTCGAAAAATCAGTTTATTTTCCGTGTATACACAGTCAGAGGAATGTATACTCCGAATTTCATGACTCTAGCTGTGGTCATTTGATTGGTACTATGTTTATCCCCTTTTTTTATTTTAACCCCAAAAAGTACGAAGTTTGAAAAATCCGTGTATTTTACTTGTCTATGCAATCAGAGGAATGTATACACCGAATTTCATTATTCTAGGTACAGCCGTTTGGTTGGTACCATTTTTATCCCTCTATTCCCATTTTACCCCTTAAAAATACGAATTTGAAAAAAAAACACTTCTATATTATGTATCTACTCAATTAGAGGAATGTACACACCGAATTTCGTGTTTCTAGCTGTTGTCGTTTAATATGTACCATTTTTATCCCTTTTTGCCCCATTTCACCCCCTACAAATAGGAATCACTTTATGGTGCACGTTTTTGCTATAAGGGGATTGTGCATACCAAATATCAAGCAAATATAAACAGACATATTCAAAAAACATGCTTAAATACGCTAAAATAGTAGGGATTATTATGGGTATTTTTAGTCCTTGTGAGGGAAAAATTTTTCCCTTTGGGCCGATTTCGCCCCATTTCAATCCGAACCGATCTACGACTATAAGACGCATTTATGGAAAATTTGAACGTCCTAGCTCCTTTCGTTTAGATGCTAGCGTGCTTTCAACAGACGGACGGACGGACATGGCTAGATCTTAGAATTTTATGACGATCAAGAATATATATACTTTATAGGGTCTCAGGTTGATATTTCAAGGTGTTACAAACGGAATGACAAAGTTAGTATACCCCCATCCTGGAGGTGGAGGGTATAAAAACAGAAGGCTACAAATTTTTAACAAAATAAGCGTGCAAATTTGGAAACTAAACAAAAGATGTAAGTTGTAGTAAGTTTATCTCAAAAACTAAAAGACTACGTGTAAGCTAAAATATTGTGGGGCTGAGTTACGAGCTGAGACGCTTTTCAACAAATTAAAAAGAAAAATACTAATATATCAATTCATAATTTTCAGATGAATCTGAATGACTTTATTTATATAAAACGCCTACATAAATGAAGAATATGGAATGGGAAAAATGCTTTCCAGAAAGATTATTTAAGGCAGTTTAAATTAATTCAATCTTGGGACTCCTCAAATCATATACATATAAATGCTCTTTACCCAATTTACTGTGGAATCAGTTGCTGAGGACGTTTATATCAAACAGTTCCAAAACCAAAGACGGCAGTGCTTCTAAGAAGCTCTGAAAGATTAAACGAAGGTAGCTTTTTTCCATTGCTAATGTAATTTTGTTCGAATATATTTCTACTATATATTCTAGAATAGTAATAGCTTCCTGATTACTGTCATATATGTTTCCTTCGACGGTCGTACGAAACCCACAAAGAAAGTTGATGTGATAAGAAATACTTTGTCGATGGCCCGCATATATATATATATATATGCATATATATGACCCTCAACATTACATATCAACCCGAAGCGAAATGTGGACTTTTTTACAAAAGTATATTTCTATATAGTATCAAACAATTCAAGCATTACAAGGTAAAAGATTAGAAAATCTAGATAGAAAAAATTGAGAATAAACATCAAGAGGAAAAACTGCTTATAATTCGAACAAGAGAATAGTTTTGATAGTTCGATGTATCAAAACATTCTAGATTTATTGTCTCTGCAACAAATAATTTCAGTTTACAGTACTGAAAATGGTATTGTTGCCACAAAAAGTCGATTATACTGATGGAATCACCCATGCAATATTGTGATAGTACGTAGAACTACAAAAGTACGAATTTCGAAAAACCCCTTTATTTTACGTACGTACGTAACCAGAGGAATGTATACACAGAATTACATTATTCTAGGTGCAGCCTTTTGTTTGGTACCATCTTTATCCCTCTATTCCCATTTTACCCCTTAAAAGTACGAATTTGATTTTTTATGTTATGTCTCTACTCAATAAGAAGAATTTCGTGTTTCTAGCTGTTGTCATTTGATATGTTCCATTTCACAGTACAACACATGATTTGCCAACTCAATTCTGAGAACAGTATGTGAAATTATACCCAAAAAGAATAATTTCTGCATCATTCGTTTTGTCTTCTTACCTGCCGAAATATTTTTAATATCGATTTGAAGTTAGTACTATCGTATAGGGGAATTTATCACGTTTTAGGCCCTGTTGTTTGACATAGCTCGACAGCCACTAGCCCGATTTAGTTGAAATAAATTTAAAAAAAATTAAGAATTACAATTCCCTTAATCTGTTCATATATTGTTTTCCTATACAAGCAACAGTTTCCAAGTTAAAAATAAGTTTCCAATAAAAAATGAAGAAACATTTTTTTTTAAATTCATAAAAAATACAAAACGGAAATAAGTTTCAAGTGTAGTTACTTTTTCGCAAAGTCACATAAACTATGAGCAAAATGAGACAAAGATCATGAAAATCGATGCACGCGTTTCGCTTTTATTCGCAATTGAGTAAAGGTATGAATTTCAAAAAATAAAATAAAAATAAAAATTAAAAAATTATCATGCAAAAAAATTAATTTATAAAAACTTTATGAAAATAAAATAATATGCAATTAATACGCAATTATAATATGCATAAAAACAAAATTCAGAACATTTTTTCAATTATTGGCAATATCCATGCTTGCAGAAGTTGACGCTTGTGGTTCTGATGATCTTGTTTTCTTCGTAGGTTGTTCATATTCATGGTCTGAGTCTGTATCGTCATCCGAGATACACATACTATTCAAGGGCGTGTTTCTTTCACTGTGTCCACCAATTTCAATGTCTTCATCTTCGGTGCTTTCTTCAAACTGCATAATTGTGGAACTCCACCAACAAACCTCCGCAAGCAATGCATCCAATTTTTTGCTATTGAACCGCTTTTCAATTGGGTATATTTTAACATACTGTTCTCAGAATTGAGTTGGCAATCAACGAACTGAAAAATGTTGTACTGTGTTTTTATCCATTTCACCTCATACCAATAATAATCACTTTGTGATGCACATTTTAGGGGAATGCGCTTACCAAATATCAAGCAAATATAAGCAGAAATATTGAAAAAAATGCTTAAATACTATAATATTAGAGGTTATTAGGGGTATTCTCAATTCTTGTGAGGACCGATTTTGTCCATTTGCAATCCCAACCGATCTACAACTATAAGTCATATTGATGCAAAATTTGGACGTCCGAGGTCATTTCGTTTAGATGCCAGACGGTCGGCTTAGAATTTTATGACAATAAATAATATATATACTTTATAGGGTCTCAGGTCGATATTTCAAGGCGATACAAACGGAATGACAAACTTAGTATACTATACCCCTAGTGTACTATATCCCTAGTGTACTATACCCCTGTGTTGGAGGGTATACAAATTGTGTCAGAATCCTAAAAAAAAATTTTTTTTTGTATTGAGGCTAGTGTTTCATAAAATCAAAACACACAAAATGTATCTATATTTTTTTAATTAGAAGCTTTGTTTGTCTTAGAAAAAATGCACTTAATTATTGTAACACGAAAACTGATGAAGATTTTCATGCAACTCGGTATTTTATGCATGTACGATACTAAATTCTATCGTAATTTTTATTGAAAACAGGATCTTCTTCTTAATTAAAAAAAATGTCATTGGGATTGCATGAGTAGTTTGGTAGATATGAGCGAACAAAAATGGCTGTATAAAAAATGAAGCGCGAGAGTCTGTTCTTTAAATCTTTTACCAATCGCTGAACAAACTCGATGCTAAATTTCGAGACATTCGAACCAAAACAAACAGTTTTGTATGAAAAATTCATTTTGAGATATATGGGCGGTATGTGGTAGGAGTGACCGATTTTAATGAAATTTCTTTTCTTTTTCATTTTGTTAATTCTAGAATCTGTGCAAAATTTGAAGACATTCGAAGCGAAACAAACAACTTTGTATGACAAATTTATTTTAAATTACATGGGCGGTATGTGATGGTCGTGTCGTGGTCGATTTTGATGGCACTTCATATTTGTCTTAATTTCATTCAGCTCAAATGCTCGGGGCCAAGTTTAACCACTCTACGAGCACTCCATATATTTTTGGCACTCAAATGTATGAAGCTATGCCACTGTGCCTCGTGTCGGACTAAATTGTTTATTGGGTAGTTTTCAACATGTTGTGAATGGCGTCGTAATTAAATAAAACGAATTTAACATTATTTTTTGCGTGAAAATTTTAACGTGGTCTCGTACCAGCACAATTCATTAACATCGTTCAGGTCGACCAAGAGATCATGTGTCTGTAGCAGTTGAGCATCGGTGAAACCACACGGAATACTCAAAAGAACTTGGAAGAATTACGAATTACTTCACATCTACCATATTCGTATATAGGCATCTCTCAGTGGCCCGGACGCGTCATTCGCACGCCTTAAACTACGCCAAAAACAAGAATGAAACTGAAAAAGTCGATAAGCCTTTTTAGTGTTCTAAAAGTAGTACATTTTACATACATATATCGTCAGGATATATTAGTATAAATTATATAATTAGTATAAAATTATAAACAATTTTACATCGAAACGGACGCGACAAAAAACAGAGGTACTTTTGAAGCTCTTATAGAAATATACAAAGTTCAACGATTTTTTGAGAACTTTGTTTTTCCATATGTACATGTAAATGATGGTCAGAGGATATATTTTGTTCGTAGATTTATGAAATACTAGCTGAGCCCTGCCCGCTTCGCCAGGCAAAAAAAAAACTAATGGTAAAATTAAAATCAGGCTTCATATTGATTTTTATAATCCAAATTTTGGCGTCAAATTGATCTTGCTCATGGTCAGTAATATATACGTTCCATTTTTCAGCCTTCTAGCTCCAAGATCACTATTGCCACGCCCACTCCGCCCACAACACGAAAATCCAAAATACGCCATCAAATTCATCTTTCTCATGATCAGTAATATATACGTTCCAATTTTCAGTCTTCTAGCTATTCAGCCTTCTAGCCACGTCCCCACCGACCACGATAGGTAAAACCAAATTTCGGCATCATATTTATCTTTCTCGCTGTCAGTAATATATATGTATCAATTTTCAGCCTTGTAGCTCTCAAAAAAATCATCTTTCTCATGATCAGTAATATATACGTTCCAATTTTCAGTCTTCTAGCTCTCAAAAACGCTTTTGCCACGCCCACTACGCCCACAAAACGAAAATCCAAATTTCGGCATCAAATTGATCTTTATCGTGGTCAGTAATAAATACATTCCATTTTTCAGCCTTCTAGCTCAAAGAACACTATTGCCACGCCCCACTTCCCACAAAATGAAAATCCAAATGTCGGCATCATATTTATCATTCTCGTGGTCAGTAATATATACGTTCTCATTTTCAGCCTTCTAGCTCAAAAAACACCATTGCCACGCCCACTCCGCCCACAAAATGAAAATCCAAATTTCGGCATCATACTTATCATTCTCGTGGTCAGTAATATATATGTACCAATTTTCAGACTTCTAGCTCTCAAAAACACTATTGCCACGCCCCCTGCGCCCACAGAGCAAATTTTTAAAAATTCTATAGCCTATAGTTCCTTCCAGACCTACATCTATCTGTACTGAAAATTTCAACAACATCGGTTCAGCCGTTTACACGTGATTGCGGAACAAACAAACAGACAGACAGACTTTTATAATATTAATAGGGATGAGAATTATCTCTTAGATTTTTTTAATTAGGTACAGCAGAAATACGGACGCGACAAAACGGACGCTACAAATAATTCCACTCGTAGCAGAAAAACAGTAATGTTCGTTACAACAATTCAACTTTTAATAAAAATAAAAGAGAACAAGTTAACTTCGAGTATCATAATAAAAAAGTGGTCGAAAAGTTAAAATCTATTAGTGTGGTCTGATTTCATTTTTTGGTAGATCTTTTTTGGGAGATGTCCATATGTGTATTTTGAAGAACTTGGGGAAATTGTACTAGAGTTTTTCGAGCTTGAAAGAGTCTATGTTGAGAAATACCACGAAATAAGATTTGTTTTCACATTAAGATCCGTTACTTAGTAAACTGTCCTCGTATATGCAGTTCAGCAATGACGTTACGCGGCTACGTAGTCAGCTGTATTTAAATATAACTCGCAATAGAGAACTATTTGCACAGAAGCGCAATTTAATGCTTTTCTTGGTGATTCCCCGTTTTAGCTTTGTTTTTTTTTATAAACATTGCACATAACAAAGAGAGTGTAGTCATATGCACATTCATGGTCAACGGTACGAGTTCGATGATCGCAACTAATTACAGTCTATGCCTGTTGCGATAACCGCAATAGTTGCGGTGGGGTAGGGTGCACTCAGAAAAATAGCATTCATAAATACGAGTAAAATCCATACTACAATTTAGTTCATCAATTTTACTCCAGTTCAGTAAAAATTTCCTTAAAGGTTGGAAAATTAACTAAAGATGAGTAATGTTTCCCTCTTTCAAAGCCACAGTAAATAGTTCATTTACTAGAAATAGGGTAATAAATTTACTTAAAAACATTTCTTTGGATCTAATAAAAAATTCTTACAATTGAGTAAATTCATACTTATGTGGAAGAATATTTCCAAGGTTTTAAGTAAGAAAAAACTCAGTAATTTTTTGTAAGGAAAAAATTCCATTTCGGAAATTTTAGTTTAAAAATCTATTTTTTTTTTCTTAAAATTAAGTTAATGTGTTTACTGAAGTATTAATGAACTTATAAAAACTCACTTTAAATTTTTTAGAAAAATTTTGAATATTAATCTATGAAGCAATTCTCGTTCGTTTGCAGATACTTATTTGTTAAAGACTTCAAGTATTATTCTAAACAACCACTGCGAAGGCGTCTCTCTTGCCTTCAAGTTCAAAACATGTACTAGTTTCAACGAAAAGTTTGAAATATTGCTTTAGCGCTTTACGAAGTTCAATTTTCCTAAACTTTAGTTCATTTTAACTCATTATAGGGTTCACTTTTTTCTGAGTGTGGGGTATGGTCTGAACTACAGGCAGCTTGAAGTTAACTTGTCTCGTAGGCTACCCGATACTTGCACTGAATACCAAGCTAAAGTTATGGCTACTAGAGAAGTTGCGGAGTGGTTGCGCAACAATGTTGTGACGAACACTGGAGTCAACATTTAGGCGGATCCATGCAAGATCCAAGACTGCCGCGATTCAGGAGATGGTCACGCAGTTCGATATTCACCTTATTTGGGTACACTGAGTCTTAACCTAAGTGAAAATTTTCTAAAAGGCCGCCAAAGAAACATTTCATAAAATGAATGAAACATCTTTCATAAAGCACACATCAATGAAAAGTATCATAGAATTTATGAATTCATTCGATGAACTTTTCTCATACAAGTTCATTATTTTTCATAATAAGATTTATGAACATTTTCATAGATTTTATGAAGAAACTTCATTAATTTTATGAAAGAGTTTCATAAATAGTAATAATTTATGCTGAAGTTTCTAATATAAACAAAACAGCAAAAAAGGTCAACACACGCCACCATTGCGAGAGTCTTTGCAATGAATATGTCTTTCACATAAATCAGGGTTCATACTTATTTCAGAATTAACAGAGTACACATGAGAATTGCTGGCATTCAACGAATAAAGTCGACACACTATAAGTGTAGTTTCATAAAAACTGTGAAATCAAACTATGAAATGCATTACATTTATGAAGACATTTCATAAAACACATATTTCATAATATTTAAGAATTACTTCTTTAATACTATGAAATCTTTCTTTGATCTTATGAAACTAAGTTTCACTAATTTAACAATTTTGTTTTATGAAATATGAAATGTTTATGAAAAAATTGTATGAAACATTTCATTTTATTTGTGAATTTTTCTTACAAATTAAGAAAAAGTTCACTAAATTTATGAAAAACCTTTTATGAAAACGGTTCTTAAATATTATGAAGGAAAATTCTTTCAGTGTACCAGAACACAAGCTAAATTTCTACTTTTGAAATGAAACAGCAAAACACCTACATAGACATGAAAAGTTACCACCCTGCAAACATTTTTGAAAATTTAGGAAGATTGTTGGACTGGAAGATTATTCTGTGCCTCTTCTAGACGATTGTTTGACAAATTTTTGTCTTTTAATCACGTAGATTATTAACTTGCGAAATTGGAAAAACTGCAAATTTGTCATTTCGTTTTTGAAGTGAAAGTGAGTGGTTGCGTTCCATAAGCGAATTAAGGTAATATACATAATGTTATCTTAAAAAGCTTTGAGATTAAAAAGTAAGAGAGAAGCGGCAAAGTTAATAAATTGTATATTTAATACTAATGTTGGTACCGAAAGTATAAAAAATAATGTGCTTTCAAGCGATTTTTCAATGACGAAGTGACAATGCTGTATTCTTGGAGAGGAATTAAAGAAAACCCAAGTATTCAAAAATTGATCTTCGTTTCAGTTATTAGAGGTATGTTGTTTCAGTTTTCGTGGACGGTGTATTTTTATAGGAAAACATTCGTCGAACAAACATATACACTAAGTGATAACGGTAAAAATATTCTATTGAAATTGGAACAAGTAAGGAAAGGCTAAAGTCGGGCGGGGCCGACTATATAATACCCTACACCACTCCCTGCGTATGTACCTCGCTTTGATTACTAAACCCAGGTATTTCATGGGAGCAATTTTATGAAGTTCATACAAATTATATAAATTATATTCATATAATTTGTATGCTATAAATTCATCTTCAGTCAAATTTAACGAGTATGGTAAATAATATGGTAATTGATCTAATTGTCCGACAGACAAATACAAATTATACAGTAGTATACCAAAGTCATTTCAAAGTATGGACATATGGACGGGAGCAACATTTGTATGAGGTCTATATCTTTCTTGGAAGTTTTTTAAAGGAACTGGACAAAGTATCACATGAAGAAGTCGAACTAACTTCATTCACGTGTATAAATTCAATTATCTATCTTCATACAAAATATTCCGGGTTGATTTTTACTGATGATAACAACGCATGATTGGCAGTGTGATAAGTTCCGCCATGTCGGACATGTCAGCTCTGTTGAGTTATCGATTGTAACTGGTGAAATGTCCACTCGTTTCTGTCACAATTGTGGGGTTTAGTTTGCTTGACTTTCACATGATTTGTCATACACGTTTATTTTTGTGTTGGTTTGTTGCTTTGTGCATTGCACACTGGTCAAAATCGTGCTATTTTTCCATAAATTCGAAAAATATAGATACAGTCTTGTAAAATTGCACATTTGTTAGCTGGAGCACATAAAAAATATATTTTTTGGATTGTATCGCCGTAGACGAACGAAAATAAGTTGCGGAAACAGGCTTCTTATTACCTTATTTATCTATATGTACCATGTTGAAGGAGCTTTCAATACTTTCAATCCAAGAAGGACAACAAGAATGTAATAAATATAAAATTTAAAAATAATGAGTAATTCCATGTGAAATAGAACAGAAAATTTAATTGTGTTCTCCGATATATTTGTACTTTTCTAAATGACGAATAAAGCTGCATTTCGAAATTTTCACAAAATGTGATTTGAACTGGGATATTCTCCTGGCCCAAGCCACCTGAGAAAACCTTTCACAGGGTGGAAATCATGATGGTGGTAGTGTTCAGCCAAGTAATGAATGCCACCATGCCATTTGTAAATAAATTTGCATTCTATAAAATATAAAAGCAAAATGGTATTGAGCCAAGATAATATCCCAGTTCAAATCAAATATTGAGTACAGACCAAAATAAAACAAACGAAAAAAAAACAAAAAAAAAAATATAATTTATTATTTCAAACAACGCTTAAAAGGCAAGGCTACCAATACGTTTATAGTATATATCGAAATAATACTTCAAGTCAATTCAAAAAATAAATTTAAGAAGACTGCTGTCTTCAAAAAAGCTTAAATACCATAAATATTGGTAGATAGTGGATGCTACAGTTGGTTGTATTTCCATCGTATTTTAATTCCAAAAGTACAAAGTGCAAAATAACCTAACATCATGATTCAACCAATTGTTGCCGTAAAAGTAAGAGTACGAATTTGAAAAAATCTTTTTATTTTGCGTGTCTATGCAGTCAGAGGAATGTATACATCGAATTCCATGATTCTAGCTGCGGCAATTTCGATGGTACAATTTTTATCCCCTCTTTCATTTTACCTTCTTTACGACTTTCTAAAATCTCTTTATTTTACATGTCTACGCAATTACAGGGATGTACACTAGAGCGTACCAGGTTACAAGTAAAAAAAAAAAGTTCGCCGTACACCTTCGAATATGAAGTATTATTGAAAGGTAGTTTCAAAAAAATTTTTTTTATTTTTTTATGCCGAACGTAGGGGTCGCGCTTTTACATTTTTCTATATAACTTCTGCATTTATAAACGGATTTTAAAGTGTGATACATCGATGTTTTTGTCCGATTTTTTTGTCTTTGAAGTCATTGAGCTCAAACATGATTCATGATTTTATGCGAGCTTTAATTTTCGATTATTAATTTCGATTTAAATTTCGATTATTATTATCCGTTTATAAATACAAGTTATATAGAAAAATGTAAAAGCGCGACCCCTACGTTCGGCATAAAAAAATAAAAATTTTTTTTTTGAAACTACCTTTCAATAATACTTCATATTCGAAGGTGTACGGCGAACTTTTTTTTTTGAGGTACGCCCTAATGTACACACCGAATTTCATAAATTTAGCTGTAGCCGGTTAGTTGGTACTATTTGTATCCCTCTGTTCCCATTGTATTCCTTGAAAGTACGTATGATTTGGAAAAACCTTTTTATTTTTCGTGTCTACGCAGTCAGAGGAATGTATACTCCGCATTTCATGGCTCATTTGGTTGGCACCATTTTTATCCCCTTTTTTCCCTTTAAACCCTAAAAACTATCAATTTCGAAAAATCCGTTTATTTTACGTGTCTACGCAATCAGAGGAATGCATACACCGAATTTCGTTATTCTAGGTACAGCCGTTTGGTTGGTACAATTTTTTTCCCTCTATTCCCTTTTTACCCCTTAAAAGTACGAATTTAGAAAAAATGCTTTTATATTATGTATCTACGCAATTAGAGGAATGTACACACCATTTTTATACCTTTTTGTCCCATTTTACCCCCTACGAAAACGTTTTTGGTATAATAGGAATGCGTAAGTACAAACAGACATTTTGTTATTTATTATTGGCATTTTCAGTCCTTGTGAGGGAAACATTTTTCCCTTTGGACCAATTTAGCCCAGTTGCAATCCCAACCGCTCTACGACTATAAGACGTATTTATGGAAAATTTGGACGTACTAGCTCCTTTCGTGTAGGTGCTAGCGTGCTTTTAACAGACGGACGGACATGGCTAGATCGGCTTAGCATTTTATGACGATCAGGAATATATATACTTTATAGGGTTTCAGGTCTATATTTCAAGGTGTTACAAACGGAATGACAAAATTGGAGGTGGATGGTATAAAAACATGCAACTTTTTCTGGTGTACTAAAATAATTTGTTGCTATAATTTCCAGAAAATTGCTTCTCTTTTTATAGAAAAACGTCAAATAAATATTTTTTATCTCTTTTTATAAAAAATATCTCTTAATATTTTAGTAATAGCTAATAGTGTCAGTAAGACACTATGTTTTATGCTGCAACAATTATAAACATGAAATTCCTTATTTTGTAGTGTTTACTTCAAATTTAACCCTTTGAGGACCAACAATTTTCAAAAAAAAAATAGGAAAGAAATTCGAAAGTCATAATTTGCGGTCGGCACCTTTACAGCGAGCATTAAAAATTGCACAAACTGACTAGCTTATGAATTGACGGTGATAAACCCGAAATATATTGGGACAACGCTTATAAAAATTCTTTAGAAGCCAGCTTAAAATACGTTTTTTTAATTATCTTTATTATATGGAACATTCCATCGTCACGTGCAGACGTGTTGTATTACACTGTGCAACATTTTTGAAGTCATTTCAAAATAACCATATACGGACACCGCTACATGATAAAAGACCAAAAAAAAAGACCCGTGTTTTTTTTCCCAAAGTCATGCACTTTTTTTTATGGGCCCCCAGAGATTTGAGGCCTCGGTGTAATTTTTGGAAAAAAGTGATCATATTCTCAGGCTCATATCTTGCAAACCGTTCGGAATTTTGATTTACTCTCTGAGGCAAAGTTCTAGCTCTTGTCATAAAGAACAAAAATTGTGAACATAAAAAAAAGTGCATGACTTTGGGGGGAAAAAAAAACACGGGTCTTTTTTTTTTGGTCTTTTATCATGTAGCGGTGTCCGTATATGGTTATTTTTTTTTCGTGTTGCACTGTGTTACATATGGGCATTTCTCAGTGGCCCGGACGCGACATTTGGACGCCTTAAACTGCACCAAAAAACAAGAAAGAAACTGAAAAAGTCGATCAGCCTTTTTAGTGTTCTAAAGAGTACTACATTTTTAAAATATATCGTCAGGATTTAGTACAAAATTATAAACAATGTTACATTGAAACGGACGCTACAAAAAACAGAAGTACTTTTGAAGCTCTTATAGAAATATACGAAGTTCGGCGATTTGAGAACTTTGTTTTTCCATATATACATGTAAATGAAGGTCAGAGGATATATTTTGTTCGTAGATTTATGAAATATGAGAATTATCTCTTAGATTTTTTTAATTAGGTACAGTAGAAATACGGACGAGTACTAAAAAAAGTAGTAGTTTTCGTTATAACTCTTCAACTTTTAATAACAATAAAATAGAACAAGTTAACTTCAAGTTTTATAATAAAAAAGTTGTCGAAATAAGGAAAAAATAAAGTTAAAAACTTTTAGTGTGGTCTGATTTAATTTTTTTTGTTAGACCTTTTTTGGGATATGCCCATATAATTTTTAATAGATTCATCACATATAAAAAATCCTTTATAGCATTTAAAAGCCTACAAAATACTACTTAATCCTACAATGAAACTTTCTGGTTAATTCGCGAAATGCTAAAGAAAACAAAACAATGATGCTTGTGTACAACAACAAGCTGCGTGAATTGTAGGTTTTGCGGTAATAGTGGTGTCTGCTGCAGACATGTTATTGTGGATGTTATTGAAATGTTGATTGATGATATTGAAATGTAATTCTCATTTACATTGATGAAGCTACTACTAATTGCGAATGAGGGTGCCGAAAACAATCCATATGCGGTACCGACAACCACCCAACAAAAAGAGAGCACCCAAAGAAGTGAAAAAGATGTTCATCTTGTGATTCGGAAGTAGTGAAAATTGGGATCTTCACCAATGGATTTAACATGTGTTCACATTTGAATATAAATATTTGCCTCAAAAAATATTTGTTCAAACTATTAAAAAAAATATTTGCCCGCTTTTAAAATCGAAGATGCAGGCTAGTTTTGAAAGGGAAGGAAGCTGAAAAAAAAATCAATGTGTTCGGGAGTGGGTGCGTAATTATTAAAAGAACTGCATTCACCAACTCCAATTCTCTATAATTTTTTTCACATGACAAGTTGGTTTCTTTTTCTCATAATTTGTTTATCTAATCAGCTGTTGGTTACATGTTGCCAACAAGGCCAGAACGGACGTTTTAACACATGCTATTTACACATTTTTTGTACAACTTTGAATCCGATTATAGCTCTTTCAGATAAAAAGTATTGCACCATTCAGTAGATGTAAGTATCAAGTAAATGTAACTAAATGTTCATAGAAAATGTTGAATAATTGAAATAATTTTTAATTTAAATAATTTTGAAATGTTCATCATACGTTGTACAATAAATAAAATGGACCTGAAATCATAGTAGTGTGTAGCCAAGTAATAAATGTCACCTTGCCATTTGTAATTAAATTTGGATTCTATAAAATATAGATGAAAATGGTCTTGCTCTTGACAATATCCCAGTTCCAATCGTTTATTTTCGATAAACGAAAAAATAAATATTCATGTGTAAACTCACTTTTTAACCCTCTCATGCCCAATGTTGCCTATAGGCAACATCACGAGTTGGCCCTATACAATTTTTAAAATCACATATTTTGCAGAATTAATAAATTTTATTTTTGTGTACATACATATGTAACAAAGATTCTTCAAAAGAGACCAAAAAATTCGGTAACCTGGGCCTGGAAGACTAAAACAAAAGTGAAGTCTTAAATTTCAATTATTTGAGTTTTTGTAATTAAAATTGCTTAGAATTCCTTCTTATTTTTATAGGATTTCTTCGAGTACAAGGAAAAGTCTTTGCCATACGAAGTGATACATAACATTTCAAAATATTGTTTATATTTAACCGATATCTGCAGTATAAGGATTTTAAGAAACATCCTCTTACTCATGTCCTATATGAATTAGAACCCCCTAAATCTCTAGAAACCATATTTAAACTCATACTTCATCAAAAATCATAGTAAATTTTATACATTTATTAAATAGAAAATTCGCGCATGAGAGGGTTGATAAAACCAAGAATATTAACAGTGATTTCAGTACATAATACTTAAAGGATAAAAATCAGGTTTTTGTGTTTTTTATCTACGCAGAAAGATCTTTCAAAAAGATAATAAATATTTTTGTGCTGCGACCCATAGTTGCTAAGTTACGGGCCCGAAACTTGATATATATATAGTAAAATCTGCATTACTTTTCATCCGATTTGAATGAAATTGCTTTGCACGGCAGAATTAAAGAGACAGTATCGCTCCATTATTTTTCCCTTCTGTTAAATTCCATTTTTATACACTCCACGAGAGTATTATGTCTTTGTGCATTTGTTTGTAACACCCAAAAGGAAGCGAGATACATCCACTGTTAATTATACCGATCGACTTAGAATCACTTTTTGAATCGATTTAGCAATGTCCGTCCGTCTGTCTGTCCATCTATTCTTGTAATCAAAGTACAGGTCGCAATTGTAGCCATAACTAAATGAAACTTTGCACAACGAAGTTTTTCGGTATAAGGACGAACGCTATTTAATTTGAAGAAAATCGGTTCAGATTTAGATATAGCCCCCATACGAATTTCACTTCCGATTTGACTCTTTTCACTCTAGATACCACATATTTTAACAGATTTTCTTCAAAATTGGCAAAACATCTTATATTTCAACTAGAAACACCTGCGATGAAAATGTGTTAGGTCGGTTCAGATTTATATATAGCTCCCATACAAATTTCGCTCCTAATTTGAGAATATCCGCTCTATAAATCACATATTTTATCAGATTGTCTTCAAATTTGGCAAAACATCTTATATTTAAACTAGGAACACATATGATGAAAATGGGTCAGATCGGTTCATTTTTATATATAGCTCCCATTCAAATTTCGCCCCCGATTTGATTTTTTCTGCTCTAGAAATCACATATTTTACCAGATCTTCTTCAAATTTAGCAAAATATCTTATATTTCCACTAGAAACGCCCATGGTGAAAATGGGTCAGATCGGTTCAGATTTATATATAGCTTCCACACAAATTTAGCCACCGATTTGACTTTGTTCGCATTAGGAACCATGTATTTTCACCGATTTTCTTCAAATTTGACACAACGCCTTATATTTGAACTAGAAACATCTGTTAACAAAGTGGGTCAGATCGGTTCAGATTTATATATAACTCCCATACAAATTTCGCTCCCGGCTTGACTTATTCCGCCCCAGATACCACGTATTTTCACCGAATTTCTTCAAATTGAGCAAAACACGTTATACTTGAACTGGAAGAACCTATTGTGAAAGTGGGTCACTTCTTCCATATTTGGATATAGCCACGATACAAATATTCTTCTCAATTTGACAAATTGTGCCAGGTCATATTAGCCTAAGATTAGGAAACATACAAAAATCCTTCCCGTTTGCACTTTTTTTACCGAATTGAATTGTATTCGGATAGAAAGTGGAGTATGTCATATAGTCGGCCCCGCCCGAATTTAGGGTTTTCACTCTTAGTAGCATATTCTGCAACCCTTGCAGAACAAACAGTTGTTCTATACTTGCAGAATTTGCAAGAGCTATCAGGGTAGATATGCTATGGGTTTTAGTCTTGCAAATGACACAAACCGTAGCAAATAACGTTTCTTTGGATTTTGTTATTGTGGTGTAGCAATTCGTAGCAGGTGACCAAAGACCTTGGACAAATTTTTATTTGCAAACAAATAATTTTGTTTGCTCAAAATCAGCTGATTTGTTGTTTGTCCCACAGAAATGATGTGTGTTCAGATTGCGGCAAAGAACTATTTTAAGTTTTTAGTCAAATATATATATACCTTTATTCACACCCTATGATATCGGTATAAGTGTCATATTAAAGAGGAGAATATTAGTTAAAAATACCTCAGATGGCAAGCTTCTATCTGTATTAGTTTTGCATTAAAGACCATTTTAAGTTTTCCCTCTTAAAAAAGTAAAATATATATGTTTATAAAAATATAAACTAAATAAACTAAGGGAAACTTGAAATGGTTGCTAAAGCTAAATACATATGTATGTGAAAAATTCAGAGCTGTTAAATTTCGATTACGATTAGTAATCAATTACATTACTTTTTAAAAAGAATCGTAATGATTATATAATCCACTATTCAACAATATCTGATTACTAATTGATTACGATTACAAATAATCAAAAAATAATCAGGATTAAAGTCCGGATCCTCAGTACTGTCGTCTGCGGAAAAATCGCTTTCGAAAATATTTTGAGACATTTTCACCTATAATTTAATTTTTTAATTTTATTTATATTGAATTGGAATTTGTACTTCCGTTACCTTTCGGTTTTAGCTGGAAAAAGAACGAGAACAGAAAAAATCAAAAGTAATCTAAAATAGTCAAAAGTAATCTTTTAAAGTAGTCGAACTCATTTTTTATTACTTTTGATTATTTTTCAGCAATCGCAAGTAATCCTGATTATTTTTTGATTACTTGTAATCGTAATCAATTACTAATCGTATAAAACTGAATGTAATCGTATTGTAATCATTACTTCTACTTTAAAAAAAAGTAATCTAATTACTAATGATTACGATTACTAATCATTACTTAACAGCTCTGGAAAAATTATATTTATTTGGAAAATAAAATCTTACGGTTTCTTCTATAACTTCCGATTCGTGTGAGATTCCATGAGTTGTTTTTTTTCGATTGAAAATAAAAACATTGGGCTAATTCTAGCGAAAAAAAATTATTAAAATCGAATGGGTCATTAGTTCATAAAAAAATAAATATTTTATTTATTTTTTTATTGTCAAGATAAAATATTTTTGAATTAAATTCAGCCTCATCGAACACCCCCTTTTGCGCGAAAACGGCGGATGAGCACCACACTCAGAAAAATAGCATGAGTAAAATCCGTACTCCAATTTAGTTCAACAATTTTACTCCATTTGAGTAAAAATTTCCTTAAATCTAGGAAAATTAACAAAGTATGCGTACAGTTTCCTTATTTCAAAGTCATATCAAATTTACTTGAAATCATTTCTTTTGATCTAGTAAAAAATTCGTACTTGTGTGGAAGAAAATTTCCATGGTTTTAACTAAGAAAAATATTAAGATGTTTTGTATGGAAAAAATTCCATTTACGAAATTCTAACTAACATTTTGTTATTTTTCTTTAAATTAAGTTAATTTGTTTACTGAAATTTATGCCGAGTTCTTCATACTTTAGGTATTAATGAACTTATAAAAAATCACTTGAAATTGTTTAGAAAATTCTTGATTATTAATCTAAGAAGCAATTCTCGTTCGGATGCAGACTTATTTCTTAAATAATTCAGGTATTAATCTAAACAACCACTGCGAAGGCCCATATCTTGCCTTCGCAGCAATCATGGAGTAATAGCCCAACTCTTTATGGCAGAGGTATCATGAAACTTTTGAGAAATATTTCATGTTGTCATTTTTTGTATAGTTTTGCATACTCTGAAGCATAATCATTTGTTTGAATTATTTTTAGATAAATTGAACTTAATTTAAGTTCACTTTTTTCCTTGTATCAAGTAAAATTTTCCTTAGTTTAAGTAAAAATTTTATTGTTTTGAGGAAAAAAGTCAGCAAAATTGTCCTCAGTTTAAGTAAATATTTACTTAATTTGAGTACAAATTAACTTAGTTTTAGGAAAAATTTAGCAAAATTTTACTAAGATTTAGTAAAAATATACTTGGTTTGAGTACAAATTTACTAAGTTTTAGGAAAATTTACTTAAATTTAGTAAAAAATTAATTAGTTTTAGGAAAAATTAACTAAGGTTAAGGAAAATTTCAGCAAGTTTTTACTTAGATTTAGTAAAAAATTACTTGGTTTGAGAAAAAACTTACTGGAATTTTGCTCAGTTTGAGTAAATATTTACTTAGTTTGAGGAAAATTGAACTAGAATCAAGTTCAAAGCATGTATTACTTTTAAGGAAAATGTTGAACTTGATATGAGGAAATATTTCTTTAGCGCTATAAAAAGTTCAATTTCCCTAAATTTTAGTTCATTTTAACTTATTATAGGTATCAATTTTTTTCTGACTGCACCTGACCAAACATTTTTTTTTGATATACGTGAAGATAACTTTGGCACCGTAATGAACTTTGACTAATTAGTTGTTCATTGGAGAACAAGAATCAACTTTTTAAAAAAATCTATCGTTTTTGAGAAAACCGATTTGAACTGTTCACAAAATTAGGCCAATTCGCTTCCTATTTTCGCAGAAAATTTCAATTTGAGAAAATCAATTGAACTATTGGAAAACAGGGTTTCTCGGAGATCAGACAGAGTAGATACTTTTTGAAAGTTTATTTGTGTTTAGCGAAGAACACTTATAAAACTAAAGTTCATACATTTGAATTAATCGCGAAAATTATTTATGATTTTTACCTTACGCTGTTGTGGAGTATTGAAGCGTGTAAAAAAACACCTGCTACTACATGTAGTAGTTACAAACATTTGAGCACATACCTGGCATGGAAATCGTTTATATGGATTATCGATAGTGGAAACAAGTCTGATTTCGTCTCGGGCCGACACAGTGCAATTGAAATGCCTGTTAATAAAACGGCCACAATAAAAAACGCGTTACACAAACAATGGCGGCGTTTCATTCTTTCTTTTCGGTGCGTCTCAGTGGTGCTCGGCGAGGGCTAAACTTCGAACGCCAAAATATAAATATTTTGATAATTTCGAATCAATTGGCACTTGGCTGGTCTCGAGCATACGATTTATTATCGTTTCCGTTGAATTGTCGCGTCGTGTCGTATCGTATCGGGTTTCCGCGAACGTTGTTCACCCGTAAAGTTAGCGCTGAGAACTGAGTCCAGCGACAGACAGACCGTAGTTTTTGTTTACATGCGTTTCTGCCAATTAACATTCATTGTTCGTTTATTCGCCACTCTCCGATTGTTGTACGTCGAACACTCTTCCCGAATACATGTACGTGCAAATGTATGCATGTATGTTTGTACTTTCAAACATTCTGAGGTACGTACGAATGCGCTTTATTGCGATCAAGTTATCGCCGTCTCGATAAGACCTTTAAACGGCATTCGTTCGTTGCTTTCAGATAGCCACAGTGGAACACCTGCTATACCGGCCGGTCGGCCAATAAATGTCAATGATTCCAACGCAGTGCTGATAAGGCAGCAAGAAGATTCTGTATGAAGCAGCAACAAGAGAGCACCCAAAGAAGTGAAAAAGATGTTCGTTCATCTTGTGATTCGGAAGTAGTGAAAATTGTCCTTTATTTTGAAAGACTTAAAAGTTATTTAAAAGTGTTGCAAAGGAACCACTTTTTCACTAGCATCCATTTCAGTTTTAAACAAGTAAAATAAGTTAAGTTCGGCCGGTCCGAATCTTATATACCCTCCACCACGGAGTCCATTCCTCAGTATTACCGGCAGTTTAGAGGCTGCCAACTTTACACAGAAGTGCACTACCATATTAGGAAAATTGTGATGCTTAATTATTATAACATTAATAGTCTTCTACAATATATAAAAATAAAACTTCAAGTGGAATCAAAAAGAGTACATTAGGCAGCAATTTTCGAAAATGTACCCTTGTAAGCTAGAAACAATTTCCATCAAGCCCGATTTTCCCCATTTGCAATTTCTTGATTCCAGCTACAGTCTTAATGTCTGTACCATTTTGATATGAAAAGTTATAATATTGAAGATCCAATATGTTACTGAGTGGAATATACTCACCTAATTTCATGATTTTAGCTACAACCGTTTGCTTGGTTTGCAGTTTCACTCCCTTTTCCATTTTGACCCCAGTCATACTAGTGCTAATGCTGAATATCATAATTCTAGCTTTAGCCGCTTGATTGGTGCCAAATTTAATCCCATTGAGATCCCGAAGGTACAAATATAGAAAGATCTCTTTATTTTTCGCGTCTACGCAGTCAGAGAAATGTACACACCGAATTACATTAATATAGTTTCGGCCGTTAGGTTGGTACTATTTTTATCCCTATTTGCCCTATTTTCCGCCTAAAAGTACAATTTTCGAAATTTTCTTTTTGTTTCGAATCTTCACAGCCAGATTAATGTATTCACCGAATTTCATGATTTCAACTTCAGCTGTTTGGTCGGTACCTTTTTTATCCCTCTTTTCTAATTGTTTCCATTAAAAGTACGAATTTTATGCAATTAGAGGGAAGTACACACCAAATTTCAGGATTCTAGCTTTTTTCGTATCATTGGTACCATTTTTATCCCAAAAGTACGAATTTTGAAAATTCCCTCTATTTTACGTATCTACACAATTAGAGG
Organism: Polietes domitor; assembly: GCA_947397865.1. Lineage (NCBI taxonomy): Eukaryota > Metazoa > Arthropoda > Insecta > Diptera > Muscidae > Polietes > Polietes domitor. The sequence continues at coordinate 161,168,822 of OX377620.1, read as the reverse complement.
GGTGTACATTCCAAAATTCATGTTTCAAGCTGTTGTCGTATCGTTGGTACCATTTTTATCCCTTTTTTGTCCCATTTTATTTATTTTTTGGTGCTTTTAGACTACAAGAGAAGTGTACGCAACAAATTTCAAGTGCACATAAAGCAGAAATTTCAAAATTGCTTAAGTAGTAGTCTAAGTATTAGGGATTTTTTTCAGTCCTTGTTAGGGGACAATTTTTTCCTTTGGGCCGATTTCGCCTACTTTTAATCCAAACGGATCTGCAACCATAAGGCACATTTAGGGAAAATTTGAATCTCCTAACTCATTTTGTTCGGCTGCTAGCGTGTTTTCAACAGACGGACATGGCTAGATCGTCTTAGAATTTTACCACGTCCCAGAATATATATACTTTATGGAGTCTCCGATTGGAATTAAAATTAATATAAGCCCACCCTCTTCCTACTCATTACTATTTTAAATTATAGAATTTTTCATTACACAGTTTTAAATATTGTTACTTTTATTTAAAACATTTTATTCGGAATCAAACATCATCACTTTCATCTTTTCACAATAGAGCACATCCGGAAGAAGAATTCTTTAAGTATATATTACGTTTGCGTATTTTTGAAACTCAATAGAGATTATTGCACGCCCACAAAATAACGTGATATCGTTTTATTAGCTCCACTTCTATCCACTAATCTCCGCAGATTTGTCTGCGTCTTTGTCTATTAAGTTTTCTTAGCTTTACCTTTAATTTATTGTTGATATCTCTAACCTGCCACTGCTTTATTTTTAGTCTGTATGAAATTCGTAAAATGGAATCCATAAAAATTAATGCATTCCCAACTTTATCATATTTCAATTAATTGACATATTTAAAAGATCAACTAACTATTTTAGTGAAATCTATGGAAGTCACAGCTAAATTTTTGGATATTATAAGTTGGGAAATTTCCGATAATGTTGGTGCCTCCCACAAGCCGGGACTCCGAGGAACTTATTAGTTATGGCATAGGAAATAACACAACAAGTTTAGTATTACTAACAAAAAATATGGTATCACAAAATACCGCGTATGGTCACACTTTTTCCCCTAACAAGGAAAGAAAATACCCCTAATATTTAAATTATTTAAGTTATTTTTTTAAGTTCTGCTTTATATGCACTTGAAATTTGTTGCGTACATTCATTCATCTTGTAGCGTAAAAGCACCAAAAAGTAAATACACGTTTTAAGCGGGTAAAATGGAGCAAAAAGGGATAAAAATTGTACCAATGATACGATAACAGCTAGAAACATGAAATTTGGAATATACATCCCTCTAATTGCGTAAATGCGTAAAATAGAGGGATTGTTTTCAAATTCGTACTTTTAAGGGATACAATTGGAAAAGAGGGATAAAATGGTACCTACCAAACCGCTGACGTTGAAATCATGAAATTTGGTGTGTACTTTCATCTGACTGTGAAGATGTGAAATAAAAAGGATTTTTTCGAAATTTGTACTTTTAGCGGGAAAATGGGGCGAATGGGGATAAAAATGGTACCAACCCAGCGGCTGCAGCTATAATAATGAAATTCGGTGTGTACACTTCTCTGACAGCGAATAATAAAGAGATCTTTCGATTTTCGTAGCATCAGGTTCTAAGTGGAATTAAATTTGGCTATAATCAAACGGTTGTAGCTAGAATCATGATATTCAGTATTTGCACTCGTCTGTCTACGTAGACGCGGAAAATAAGAGGTACTATTTTTTCTTAATTTATACTTTTAGAGCCAAAATGGAAAAAGGAGTGACTGGTACCAATAAAACGGCTGTGGCTAAAATCATGAAATTAGGTGTGTACATTCCACTCTGAAACATATTGGATTTTCAATATTAAAACGTTTCCCATCAATATGGTACAGACATTTAGGCTGTAGATGGAATCAAGAAATTGCAAATGGGGAAAATCGGACTTGAGGGAAGTTGTTTCTACTTAATCATATTTAGGGCAAATTTTTGAAGATTTCTGACTAATCTATATATATAAAAGAGTTGCGTTACTGGCTGACTGACTGACTTATCATTGACCAGCCCCAGACCAAACGGCTGAAGCCAGGGTCATGAAATTTACATGGTAGTTTCCAAATATGACGCAGACGTCGACGAAGAGACAAAAAGGGATAAAAATGGTACCAATTTAAGAATTGCAGCTAGAATCCTGAAAATCGGTATTTACATTTCTCTGACAAAGACATACATTCGTTGCGAAAGTTCTGATGAGATGGTGTAGCGCCCATCGAAACTGCGCAGTCAACTTTCAGCTGCAACAATAAAGGTCTCACTTTGCCTTCTTTGCTAATTTTGGGTTCTGCTGAAGACTTCGGCACAACCTATGGTCTTGAACCAAAATAAATGACAAGACATACAACATAACAGACCAACTATACATACAAACAACAACAATATAAATTGATTTTTCGAAATTTGTTCTGTGAGCGGGACAAAAAGGGATTAAAATGGTACCAACTAAAGTATTACAGCTAGAATTGTGAAATTTGTTATGTAAATTGATCTGACCATATAAAAGCGAAGTAAAATTAAATTTTTCGAAAATTGTACTTTTAAAGAGCGTGCAGGACAGAAAGGGATAAAAAAGGTACCAACTAAAGTATTACAGCTAGAATCGTGAAATTTGGTATGTAAATTCCTCTGACCATATAGAAACGAAGTAAAATTGGATTTTTCGAAATCTGTACTTTTAAGGGGCGAGCGGGACAAAAAGGGATACAAAAGGTACCAACTAAAGTATTACAGCTAGAATCGTGAAATTTGGTATGTAAATTCCTCTGACCATATAAAAGCGAAGTAAAATTTTATTTTTCGAAAATTTTACTTTTAAGGGGCGAGCGGGACAAAAAGGGATAAAAATGGTACCAACTAAAGTATGATACCTAGAATAGTGAAATTTGGTATGTAAATTTCTCTAACCATATAAAAGCGAAGTAAAATTGGATTTTTCGAAATTTGTACTTTTAAGGGCGAGCGGGATAAAAATGGTACCAACTAAAGTATTACAGCTAGAATCGTGAAATTTGGTATGTAAATTACTCTGACCATATAAAAGGGAAGTAAAATTAGATTTTCGAAATTTGTACTTTTAGGGGCGTGCGAGACAAAAAGGGATAAAAATGGTACCTACTACACCTAGAATCGTGAAATTTGTTATATAAGTTCCTATGACCATATAAAAGCGAAGTAAAATTGGATTTTTCAAAATTTGTACTTTAAAGCGCCAGCGGGAAAGGATAAAGGGATAAAGAATAGAAATGTGGTATGTAAATTCCTCTGACCATATAAAACCGAAGTAAATTTGGATTTTTCGGAATTTGTACTTTTAAGGGGCGAACGGGACAAAAAGGGATAAAAATGGTACAAACTAAAGTATTACAGCTAGAAACGTGAAATTTGGTATGCAAATTCCTCTGACCATATAGAAACGAAGTAATATTGGATTTTTCGAAATTTGTACTTTTAAGGGGCGAGTGGGACAAAAATGGATAAAAATGGTACCAACTAAAGTATTACAGCTAGGATCGTGTAATTTGGTATGTACATTCCTCTGACCATATAGAAACGAAGTAAAATTGGATTTTTCGAAATTTGTACTTTTAAGCGGCGAGCGGGACAAAAAGGGATAAAAATGGTACCAACTAAAGTATTACAGGTAGAATCGTGAAATTTGGTATGTAAATTCCTCTGACCATATAGAAACGAAGTAAAATTGGATTTTTCGAAATTTGTACTTAAAAGGGGCGAGCGGGATAAAAATGTTACCAACTAAAGTATTACAGGTAGAATCGTGAAATTTCGCATGTAAATTCCTCTGACCATATAGAAACGAAGTAATGGATTTTTTGGAAATTTGTACTTTTTAGGAGGCGAGCGGGACAAAAAGGGATAAAAATTATTATAGCTAGAATCGTGAAAATTGGTATGTAAATTCCTCTCACCATGTAGAAGCGCAGTATAATTGGATTGTTCGAAATTTGTACTTTTTAGGGGGTAGGCGGGACAAAAAGGGTTCCAATTTAAGCATTGCAGCTATAATCGGGAAATTTGGAGTGTAAATTGTGTGTAAAGCCCAATATAAATTGATTTTTTCGAAATTTTCTTATAGGGGCTGAGCAACAAGGGATAAAAGTAGTACCGACTAAAGTATTGGAGCTATAGTCGTGAAATGTGGTGTGTAAGTTCCTTTGATAACGTAGAAGCGCAAAGATAATTCGAATTTAAATTAAAATCGAATTTTTCCAATTTTGTACTTATAAACAATGAGCGGGATAAAAATAGTACCAACTAAAATATTTCAGCTATAGTCGTGAAATTTTGTGTTTAAATTTCTCTGACTTGCAACATAAATGGATTTCTCCAAATTTGTACTTTTTCGTGGCGAGCGGGACAAAAAGGGATAAAACTGGTACCAATTTTAGTAGTACAGCTAGAATCGTGAAATTTAGTGTGTAAATTTCTCTGACCATATAGCAGCGCAGTAGTTTGATTTTTCGAAATTTGTACTTTTAAGGGGTGCGCGGGACGAAAAGGGATAAAATTCTGTACAATCCTTTAAAGGGGAATGAATGTGTTACCAAATAAAGTACATATTTTTAGGGGAAGCAAAAACACATGTTAACTATAGTGATTTTTCAAAATGTGTACTTTTTGGGAAAGAGGTGCAAAAGGTTATAAACTGGCTGGCTGAATCTAGAAACATGATGGTTGTAATTTTTTGTTCAAAACTTGGTAGAAAATTATACATACGAAGTAGTTCAGCTAGACAAGCACATTCCTTTGACTGTGTGTGAGTGCTATCAAATAGGAGGTTTCCAAATTACTATTTTAGATTTATCTATATCCACCAAAAGAAAATTAAATAAATAGATAAATAAATAAATAACAGAGACGGATAAAATTACCGAATAACTTGCTTTTTCGCGTGCGAAGCAGCGGGTATTTCTAGTTATTATATATAATTACTAGCAGTACCCGCTGCTTCGCACGCGAAAAGCCAGCTATTTGTTAATTTTATCCGTCTCTGTTATTTATTTATTTATCTATTTATTTAATTTTCTTTTGGTGGATATAGATAAATCTAAAATAGTAATTTGGAAACATCTTATTATATAGCACTCACACACAGTCAAAGTAATGTGCTTGTCGATATGCACTATTTTAGCTGAACTCCTTCGTATGTATAATTTTTATCACTTTCTACCAAGTTTTGAACAAATAATTACCACCATTTATATACTCGATCTCATGTTTCTAGATGCAGCCAGCTACTTTATAACTTTTGCACCTCTTTCCCAAAAAGTACACATTTTGAAAAACCACTATAGGTAACAAGTGTTTTTGCTTCCCCTAAAAATATGTACTTTATTTGATAACACATTTATTTCTTGTCGGAACGTATCGTTGTATTAAGTACAGATTTTGAAATATCCATTTATGTTCCGCGTTTAAGTAATTAAAGGACTGTACACAATTTTTATCCCTTTTCGTCCCGCGCATCCCTTAAAAATACAAATTTCGAAGGTACACTTTTACTGCGCTTCTACGTGGTCAGAGGAATTTATTTACTAAATCAAGAAATCCATTTATGGTGCAAGTCTACGTTGTCAGAGGAATTTACACTCCAAATTTCTCGACTATAGCTGCAATACTTTAGTTGGTACCAATTTTTCTCTTTTTGTCCCGCTCACCTCCTATAAGTACAAATTTCAAAAAAAATCCATTTAGATTGTATCTCTTTTTGCCCCGCGCACCCCTTGAAAGTAAACATTTCGTAAAATACAACTTTGCTTCGCTTTTATATGGTCACAAGAATTTACATACCAAATTTCACTATTCTATGTGTAATACTTTAGTTGGTACCATTTGTATCCCTTTTTTCCCGCACGCTCCTTCAAAGTACAATTTTCGAAAAATCCAAATTTACTTCGGTTTTATATGGTCAGAGGAATTTACATACCAAATTTCTATTCTTTATCCCTTTTTGTCCCGCTGGCCCTTTAAAGTACAAATTTTGAAAAATCCAATTTTACTTCGCTTTTATATGGTCAGAGGAATTTATATAACAAATTTCACGATTCTAGGTGTAGTAGGTACCATTTTTATCCCTTTTTGTCTCGCACGCCCCTAAAAGTACAAATTTCGAAAATCTAATTTTACCTCCCTTTTATATGGTCAGAGGAATTTACATACCAAATTTCACGATTCTAGCTGTAATATTTTAGTTGGTACCATTTTTATCTCGCTCGCCCTTAAAAGTACAAATTTCGAAAAATCCAATTTTACTTCGCTTTTATATGGTCAGAGAAATTTACATACCAAATTTCACTATTCTAGGTGTAATACTTTAGTTGATACCATTTTTATCTCTTTCTGTCCCGCACGCTCTTTAAAAGTAAAATTTTCGAAAAATCCAATTTTACTTCGTTTCTATATGGTTAAGGGAATTTACATACCGATTCTAGGTGTAATGTTTTAGTTGGTACCATTTAAATCCCTTTTTGTCCCGCTCGCCGCTTAAAAGTACAAATTTCGAAAAATCCAATTTTACTTCGTTTCTATATGGTCAGAGGAATGTACATACCAAATTACACGATCCTAGCTGTAATACTTTAGTTGGTACCATTGTTGTCCCTTTTTCTCCCGCTCGCCCCTTAAAAATACAAATTTCGAAAAATCCAATTTTACTGCGCTTCTACATGGTCAGAGGAATTTACATATCAAATTTCACGATTCTAGCTGTAATACTTTAGTTGGTACCATTTTTATCCATTTTTGTCCCACTCTCCCCTTAAAAGTACAAATTTCGAAAAATCCAATATTACTTCGTTTCTATATGGTCAGAGGAATTTACATACCAAATTTCACGATTCTAGGTGTAATACTTTAGTTGGTACCATTTTTATCCCATTTTGTCCCGTTCGCCCCTTAAAAGTACAAATTCCGAAAAATCCAATTTTACTGCGCTTCTACATGGTCAGAGGAATTTACATACCAAATTTCACGATTCTAGGTGTACTACTTTCGTAGATGCCATTTTTATCCCTTTTTGTCCCGCTCGCCCCTTAAAAGTACAAATTTCGAAAAATTCAATTTTACTTCGCTTTTATATGGTCAGAGGAATTTACATACCAAATTTCACGATTCTAGGTGTAATACTTTAGTTGGTACCATTTTTATCCTTTTCTGTCCCGCACGCCCCTTAAAAGTACAATTTTCGAAACATTCAATTTTACTTCGCTTTTATGTGGTTAGTGGAATTTACGTACCAAATTTCACGACTCTAGGTGTAATACTTTAGTTGGTACCATTTTTATCCCTTTTTGTCCCGCTCGCCCCTTAAAAGTACAAACATCGAAAAATCCAATATTACTTCGTTTCTATATGGTCAGATGAATTTACGTACCAAATTTCACGACTCTAGGTGTAATACTTTAGTTGGTACCATTTTTATCCCTTTTTGTCCCGCTCGTCCTTAAAAGTACAAATTTCGAACAATCCAATTTTACTTCGTTACTATATGGTCAGAGGAATTTACATACCAAATTTCACGTTTCTAGCTGTAATACTTTAATTGGTACCATTTTTATCCCTTTTTGTCCCGCTCGCCCCTTAAAAGTACATATTTCGAAAAATCCCTATTTGTAGCTCTTCTGCATGGTCAGTGCAAGGAACTCACCGAATTTCATGTTTCTAACTTCTGCCGTTTAGTCAGGACGAAGGTTCGATGTTTATCCCTTTTTGGGCCATTTTACCCCCTAAAAGTACGAATTTCGTAAAACCCTTTCTTAGTCGACGTCTGCGTCATATTTGGGAACTATCCTGAAAATTTCATGACCCTAGCTTCAGCCGTTTGTTCTGGGGGCTGGTCAATGATCAGTCAGTCAGCCAGTAACGCAACTCTTTTATATATATAGATGAAGAACCACAATTTTCCTAATGTGGTAGTGCACTCCTATGGAATGTCGACAGTCTCTATTCTACCGATAATGCTGTGAAATACACTCCGTGGTGGAGGGTATATAAGATTCGGACCGGCCGAACTTAACGCCTTTTTACTTGTTATAACTCGTAATTTTTGCTTTTAAACTGCACTTTAACGCATAAATAAACATTTTTCTTTTTGGAATATTGCGAAAATTTAAACTTTTGTGATTCAGAGAAAACTAATTTTTTCATTGAAGACATTAACTTTTTTCTGAAAAAAAAAAACTAGCATTTATCATCTGATTATTGACTGTTTCTCTTATTCGAACTCTTTTTTATATGATCTAAAAAAGAGCAAATTTCGAAAAAAAAATTTTGAATAAATCAAAATTCCAAACGGTTTGCAAGATATGAGCCTGAGAAAATAATCACTTTTTTTGCAAAAATGACACTGATGTCCCAATTATTGGGGATCCATAAAAAAGTGCATGACTTTGGGCAAAATTAGGAGACACGGGTCTTTTGTTGGTCTTTTGTTGGTCTTTTATCATGTAGTGGTGTCCGTATATGGTTATATTTTTTCGTGTTATCATAGTGATAATTAATAACAAATATTTTATTATTATATTTATTAAATATTTGAAATACATTGATAAAACAAAAAATGTTTTATTTGTTAAAATTATACAGCATTAAACTATGTTTATTTATAAAAGTAATAAAATAATAATACGAATCCTAGGCCTTCTGGGGGCAAAGCGGACTCTCCTCTTTGACCCCATTCTAAAAATTCGTTCCCATTCACTTGTTATTCGTATTATTAACATATTATTGAGCTTTTTGGAAGTTGTTCAAAAAAACTTCCTCAAAAGCGTGAAAAATCACATTTGGATTTTGAGATGTGATTAAATTCCAATTTTTTGGCTGGGATATGTATATATCCTATATTCCAACAAAGAAGAGCAACGGTAGGAGCTCAGTAAACTGTCATCCTGTGATCACTCGATCACAATGTTGTGAAAAGTCGGATAATCACCAAGTTGCTTAATTTAAAATTTTCTTTACTTTCCATCTTAATTTATTTTAGTTCGAACGTGCAGTATGGTCGTTACCAATTTTGTACAATTTACGCGATTAAGCAGCCAGAGTGACGCACTGTGGCGCCATTTGAGTTTTTTCGTTACAAAAATCATAACTTTTGAATCGAATAAGATAATTGAATAATTTAAATGACATTTCGCTGGCTTAACATGTAAAGGCTCTAAGTCCATATTTTACAATATTACATGAGACACAAAAAACAATCAATTTTTTTAATAAACATTTTTGAAATCTGTAAATGCAATTTGTTTTTGTATTTTTCTTTGTTTTTTATTTGCATAAAAGCAAAATGAAACAAGTAAGAAGGCGTTAAGTTCGGCCGGTTCGGTTCGGCTTATATACCCTCCACCACGGAGTGCATTCTACAGTATTACCAGCAGATTAAAGGATGTCGACTTTACATAGAAGCACAGTACCATATTGCGAAAATTGTGATACAGAGTTACAAGCCGAACCATAATTATCGGCGGCGGCGGCGCTGTTCAAAATGGGTCGGCGGCGGCGGCTTTCGGCTGATTTGCCGGCTCGTTCTGTCATTCGAATACCCCTATTTATTTGACAATTTTGGGAAAATGGAAGGAACAATTTTCTTTTATTTTTTGGCAAGTAGTTCAATATTCGTTAATATTAGCCAATGTTCCAATAATTTAATATTGTTATTAGGGTATCCAATTATTCGGACTTTTATGTTATTCGATTTTTCTTTTATTTCTTTTATAAACAAAAAATTTCCAATTAATCGAATAATGAAGTCGAGAGTTATTTGATTAAGTGATTAATCGAACAATTGTCCACTTAAATAAAATATAATTAATAAGAGTTTATAGACAAGACACGGCAGTTTACGGGTAGTTCAACTATATATTGAACGTTTATTATGTATCTGATTATATTTAAAAATTGTAACATCAAATTCGAAATTCATTAGAAGTTGACAAAAATAGTAATATCTTATCAAAATAAAGAACCTTCCCTTAAATGAGCATAATATCAGAAGTTATCCATTGACTTTTTCCGAGTATAGATCATATGATTTATAACAGAACTGACTTTATTATGACGGTGTTAACCTCAATTTTTCTATGAATTTAATATTGTATAAAATTACTCTTCTTTAAATTTTAAATAATTCCGAAGCTATTGGTCAGTTTTTGCTATTTTTAAATGAAGTCGGATAAATCGTTAATTTAATATCTGTGGAGCATACAAATCAAAAATCAAAAAAATGTGATTTTATATTTGGTGTTTCATAGTTTTTTACCCAAATGGATCAAACTGGCTATTCAAAATCAATTTATCATACAAAGCATACGGCGATTTCATTAGTTTTTAAGGCAAAACTTATGATATCAATTAATCGATTATTTGGGACAATTTATTCGAATTATTCGTTATTCGAAAATCATGAATTTTTTATTATTCGAACAAATATTTGACAAAAATTATTCGATTAATCGAATAAAATTTAATCGGTTGGATACCCTAATTGTTAACCCATACAATTATTTTTTGGGAGAAGAATCCATTCCCAAAATGTATAATATGGATAAATTTAATAAATATTTTTGCAATTACAGCTTTTCATGGCATATTTGACCAGACGTTCTTGAATATCATAATCCTTCCAAAGAATGATAATACTCTACCTACTCTGACACACTAAAGAAGCACAATAGATATTGTTATTTATAGGAACACATGGCCACGCGTACTGGAATTGACTTATATAAATGAAAGATAGATCAATATATTTCACAGCAGTAGGTTGTCTAAGTTGACATTTATATTTTCTTTTGTAATTTTAAGTGTGTTGTCTATTTTGGTAGTAAGATTTGACTGCGTTAGAACTCCGTCAAATCACGGCGGCGTGGTTGAAGTCGATATGAGTCGATGAAATCGGCGGCGTGGTTGAGTCGATTTGAGCCGATGAAATCGGCGGCGGCGCGGCTCGTGCAGAAACATGCGGCGGCGGCGGCTTGTCGGCTTAAAATCGCTCGGCTTGTATCTCTGTTGTGATATTTTTATGCACATTACTATAATTGTTTACCATTTCAAACTATAATGTATACTTATGCGCACTGTTTAAAATCGACTACTATATATAAATAAAATGCTGAAATTGTGAAATTGAACATGCCTAACTATTAGGCGATTGTCAGTCGCCATTAGAAAGAAGCATTTTCAGATACAGACAAAGTGATAAGAAAAGTATAAATTTTAAAGATATCAAAATTCGCCCCCATTCCCCGACCATATGTACCATTTTCGAAAAAAAACCCTTTTTTCGAGTCTTCATAGTCAGAATGTATACACCGAATTTCATGATTTCAACTTCAGCGGGACCTACTGCTTAATTATATCCCTTAAAAGTACGAATTTCGAAAAATCTCTCTATTTTACGAGTCTACGAATTATTGGGACGTACACACCGAATTTCATGATTCTAGCTGTTGTCGTATCATTGGTACTATATTTTATCCCTTTTTGTCCCATTTCGCCCGCTAAAACTTTTATTTTCTTTGTGGTGCTTCCAAGCTACAAGAGGAATGTCCGCAACAAATTTTAACTGTATGAAAATCAGAAATTTAATTAATTAGCCAAGGCTACCAATATTTGTATACTATGTATAAAGGAAATAATACTTCAATTCATAAGGTAAATATAAGGCAGCAATCATAAATACCCTAAATATTGGGGGATAGAGAGTGTATTTTCAGCTGCAGTCCTTTGGTTGGTTGTATTTCCATCCTATTTTAATTTCAAAAGTATAAATTTTGAAAATACCTTATCTCTCAGATACCATTTTTTTGTCGTAAAAGCAACAAAATAAAGTACGAATTTGGAAAAAAATATTTTACGTGGCTATGCAGTCAGAGGAATGTATACACCGAATTCCATGATTCTATCAGCGGCCATTTTGTTGGTACCATTTTTATCCCCTTTTTCCAATTTTGCCCCCTCAAGAGTACGACTATCTCAAATTTGTTTATTTTACGTATCTACATAATTAGAGGGATGTACACACCGAATTTCATCATTCTAGCTGTATTCGTTTAGTTGGTACTATTGTATCCCTTGAAAGTACGAATTTGGAAAAAACGTTTTATTTTTCGTGTCTACGCAGTCAGAGGAATGTATACTCCGAATTTTATGATTTTAGCTGCGGTCATTTGGTAGGTACTATTTGTATCCCCTTTTTCCATTTGAACCCCAAAAAATACGAATTTTGGAAAGTTCTTTTATTTTACGTGTCTACGCAATCAGAGGAATGTATACCTCGAATTTCATTATTCTAGGTGCAGTCGTTAGGTTGGTACTATTTTTATCCTTCTATCCACATTTAACCCCTTAAAAGTACGAATTTAGAAAAAATACTTTTATATTATGTATCTACTCTATTAGAGGAATGTACACGCCAAATTTCGTGATTCTATCTGTTGTCGTTTGATAGGTACAATTTTTATCCCTTTTTGTCCCATTTCGCCCCCCTACAAATAAAAATCACTCTATGGTGCCCTTTTATGCTATAAAGGGAATGCGCATTGCAAATATCAAGTAAATACAAGCTAATATGTTCAAAAAACAGGCTGAAATACTCTACAAATTAGGGGTATTTTCAGTCCTTGTGAGGGAAAAATTTTTCCCTCTGGGCCGATTTCGCCCACTTTCAATTCCAACCGATCTACAACCATAAGACACATTTAGGATAAATTTGAACCTTCTAGCTCATTTCGTTCGGCCGCTATCGTGCTTTCAACAGACAGACGGACACGGCTATATCGTCTTAGAATTTTACCACGACCCAGAATATATATACTTTATGGGGTCTCCGATGAATATTTGAAGATGTTATAAACGGAATGACCAAGTGAATGTACCCCCATCCTGGAGGTGGAGGGTATAAAAATAAATATCCACAAACCGAAATAATACAGGGTTTTCCAACACGAGGTGTTATTTTGGTATTCAAAGAAAAATGCCATTTTTTGAGATAAATGATCGGATGTTTATTTCATAATAAATAGGAAGGTATGCCGTTAATAATGAAAAACAACATCAGTCAAATGGCCAGCACGACCACGCTTACAGGACCATATCCTTTTCATGAAATTTTCCATGAACAAATCGCAAAGTGGCTGCTCTATGTCCTCGATAGCCTCACGAATTCTATCTTTGAGGTCTTGAATCGACGCTGGGCTGTTGGCGTAGACCTTATCTTTCACGTGGCCCCAAAGGAAGAAGTCGCAAGGTGGCCAATTGGTGGCCTTTTCATGAAATTTTCCATAACCAAATCGCAAAGTGGCTGCCCTAAGTCCTCGATAGTCTCACGAATTCTATCTTTGAGCTCTTGAATCGACGCTGGGCTGTTGGCGTAGACCTTATCTTTGACGTGGCCCCAAAGGAAGAAGTCGCGATGTGTTAAATCACAAAATCTCGGTGGCCAATTGTGATCACCTTTTCGAGAGTTAACACGGAAACTTTTCCCGTAAAAGTGCAATGGTTTCGTTGCTTGTGTGGCACGTAGCGCCGTCTTGTTGAAAGTAAACGTTGTCCAGATCAATACCATCCAACTCCGACCATAAAAAAAAAATCGTCAATCATCTCTCGATAGCGCAATCCATTCACCGTAACTGTTGATCCAACCACATTTTCGAAAAAGTAAGGTCCAATGACCCTGCCGGACCATAAACCGCACCAAACAGTCACACGATGATGATGGAGAGGCTTCTCAACAATAACTCTTGGGTTTTCGAGCGCCAGATGCGACAATTTTGCTTCTTGACGTAGCCTCCGAGGTGGAAATGGGCCTCATCAGTCAAGACGATTTTTCGATGGAATTCCGCATCATTTTCATTCATCTCAAGGACCCAATCAGCAAAGACACGACGTTGTTGATGATCGGGCGGCTTGAGTTATTGTGTTAACTGAACTTTATAAGCCTTAAGACCCAAGTCATTATGCAAAATACGGTGTAACGAAGTTTGTGGAATGCCCAATTCCAAAGAATGACGAGGAATGGACAAACCTGGGCTTTCTTCAACACTTTGGGCTACAGCAGCAATATTCTCAGTTGTTCTTGAGCGACGTTCACGGGTTTTATTCTTCACATCACTAACTTGTCCCAACAGCTCGAATTTTTCCACCGATTTCTGTATTGCGGTCCGACAAGGTGCTTCACGACGACCAAAGACGTTTTAGTTTTGCGAACTATGTTTTTTGTGTGTTTTAATAATTTCAATGCGTTGTTGAAACGTGTATCGTTCCATTTTCATACACTCCACGAGAGTATTATGGCTTTGTGCATTTGTTTGTAACACCCAAAAGGAAGCGATATAGACCCATTGTTAAGTATACCGATCGACTTAGAATCACTTTCTGAGTCGATTTAGCAAAAATTGGCATAAATACATTTTGTGGTTCAAGGACGAACGCTATTTAATTTGAGGCAAATCGGCTCAGATTTAGATATAGCCCCCATACAAATGTCGCTCCCGATTTGACATTTTCCGCTCTAGAAACGACATATTGTACCCGATATTCTTTAAATTTGGCACAACATCTTATAATCCAACTAGAAACACCTATGCCAAAAGTGGGTAAGATCGGTTCAGATTTAGATATAGCCCCCATACAAATGTCGCTCCCGATTTGACATTTTCCGCTCTAAAAACTACATAATGTACCCGATATTCTTTAAATTTGGCACAGCAGCTTATAATACAACTATAAACAACTATGCAGAAAGTGGATAAGATCGGTTCAGATTTAGATATAGCCCCCACACAAATATTGCTCCCGATTTGACATTTTCCGCTCTAGAAACGACATATTGTACCCGATTTTCTTTAAATTTTGCAGAACATCTTATAATCCAACTAGAAACACGTATGCAAAAATTGGGTAAGATCGGTTCTGATTTAGATATAGCCCCCATACAAATATCGCTCCCGATTTGACATTTTCCGCTCCAGAAACCACATATTGTACCCGATTTTCTTTAAATTTGGCACAACAGCTTATAATCCAACTAGAAACACCTATGCCAAAAGTGGGTAAGATCGGTTCAGATTTAGATATAGCCCCATACAAATGTCGCTCCCGATTTGACATTTTCCGCTCTAGAAACGACATATTGTACCCGATTTTCTTTAAATTTTGCAGAACATCTTATAATCAAACTAGAAATACATGCGCAGAAGTTAGGTAAGATCGGATCAGATTTATGGGTCGATTATGGATGGCAACCAAACTCCAGTTGAGTTGTCAACTGGCAACGCAACTGAAATAGAAATAAGTATTATGTATGGCAACTTTTGTCAGTTGCCGTCGATAATAGTGTTTTGACACTTTGGCAACTAAATATTTTGTAAACAAAACAAACAATTCAACTCAAAATAGTAAATTTCAACAATAAAAATTTAATTTTTAATGATTAGCTCAGTGGAACTTTTTTTTGATGAAGAAGAAGATGTCCAGGACGTGGCATCTATTAGGAGGAATTTAAGAGATAGCTCTAATACTTTAGAATTGCCATCTGTACTGTGAGTAGATGTTTCTATCTTGAAAATTTTTCAATAAACAATTGTTCGTCTTAGCTTTAAGGCGTATTTCCGACTTCCAAAAGATGCCGTTGTCTATTTAGTGGAAGAATTAAAAAAATGCTTTAAAAAAAGATACCGGTCAACAGCAATACCTCCACTCTTAAAAGTGTGTGCTGCTTTGAGGTTTTTTGCGGAGGGAAGTTTTCAGAAGTCCCATGGCAATGACTTCAACCTCAGCATGGCTCAACCCACATTGCCCGTGGTTTTGAGCGAAGTTGTCCAAATAATAGAGCAAAAGCTATGTAAAATTTGGATTGTTTCCAAATTAACAGAGGAAGAAAAAGCTTCCAATATCTCTAGAACGCCAAACAGATTACCCACTGGAGTTGCAGCCAAATCAACTTGCAACAGGTCCGCTGCCGCCTGCTCCAATGGCGATAAAGGCACTTCTTGCGATGGCCCACCACCTGTGGTGTTAACGTTTCTTTTATTTTCTGCCAGTTTCTTTTTTAATTTTGCCTTAAAATGAATCCACACTCTCTGCCATTCTTCTGGAGTACGTGTAGGTGGGCCATAGCTATTTAAATTATCGGCAATTCCCTTCCACACTTCATCCGTAGTGGCTTTGGTTTCACCAAAAACCCGTACACCGCGAGCTAGGTTAGGGTTAAGTTCCATTTTGTTTACCAGGATTTCAAATTGTTGCTTTGTGGTAATTTTAACCATCATGAAGCCTACAAACACCAGAAAAAAATATGTAATATTGAATATATGAATAATTAAAAATAAATGTAATTTACCTCTTATTTTCACTTTTTATTTCTTAAAAAAATTACACACCAATTAGAAAAATTACAAGGCAACCAGAAATAAATGGTTGCCGAAAAATCCCCTTTTTAGCAACTGAAATTGACAACTGTCGGTCGTAGTTGCCATCCGTAATGCAAATTTGGCAACTAGCAACGCCACTAAACTCTGGTTGCCATCCATAATCGACACATTAGATACCATACAAATGTCGCTCCCGATTTGACATGTTCCGCTCTAGAAACCACATATTGTTCCCGATTTTCTTTAAATTTTGCATAACATCTTATAATCCAACTAGAAACACATGCGCAGAAGTTAGGTAAGATCGGTTCAGATACAAATATGTCGCTCCCGATTTGACATTTTCCGCTCTAGAAACGACATATTGTACCCGATATTCTTTAAATTTGGCACAACATCTTATAATCCAACTAGAAACACCTATGCCAAATGTGGGTAAGATCGGTTCAGATTTAGATATAGCCCCCATACAAATATCGCTCCCCATTTGACATTTTCCGCTCTAGAAACCACATATTGTACCCGATTTTCTTTAAATTTGGCACAACATCTTATAATCCAAATAGAAACACCTATGCAGAAAGTGGGTAAGATCGGTTCAGATTTAGATATAGCCCAAATACAAATGATACAAATACCGCGTGATTCAAAATAACACCTCTTGTTGGAAAACCCTGTATTTTTATAAATTGTTAGCAATTATATTTGTCAATCATAAAGAGTCAATGTTAGTATTGTCAAATTGGTCCTGATGAGACATTACAATTCAAACGAGTTTCACTAAATTTTTATTTTATTTATTTTCATTCAATGAAGTATTGAGTCACATTAGGTCACATTTGGTTACAAATAATACAAAAATGCTAATAACATAAAATATAAATCTGAGAAATGTAAATATATAGGAATGAATGAGATATACTCTCCACAGATTATTCAGGCAAATAATATTAAATGAAATGCACAAATTAACATGATGCTTAAAACTAAAAAAATACTTGTTTAATAATAATAAAAACAATGTACATGATGCTTAAAACTAAAATAAAACGCAAAACTTAAAAAATACTTGTCTAATAATAAGAAAAACATAATATTAAATAAACATTTAACAGGCCAGTGCAAAAAGAAACTATTGTATTTAGAATGACTTGCATGGAATACATAGCAAAATACTGATAACTTGAAATGTTTACATTATAAATGCGCCTAATATATTTATTAAAATATTGCTTTGAAAAAAAAAAACATGCCGATATTAAGTGTACAAAATTTACTCAATGTGTTTCATTTCGATTAAATTTTACTTGATTTGACCTGTTAAATTCTAGTATTAAATTAAATTGAATAATGACATTATTAGTACTTTTTTGAATTTTGAACACTTTTTGCGTTAGTGTTGTACCTATTTTTTATTGATCATACGAATAGATACAGATAGATCCAATATAAAGGAGGTTAAACATGAAATGATGTTAAAAATTATCCATAAATTCGGCAATGATATTTGGACCAACTTTAAATAACACTTTTAAGCGAAACGAAAATATAATAAGAACGTAAGACTAACCCAGATAGAGAAAAAATACGTTATAATGATAGCACAAATTAGACAAGATATATTGTGGAAATCCAAGAGAGCCATCCGAAGAACTTGAAGTAACTGAAATGTTTTCTAAGCCACACTAAAACTTCGCTAGTCCGGTTGCGATTAGCGAGTTGTCCGGATTATTGGACCATATGTCATGTTACATTTTAATCATTTTAAAAAATGTTAAGCTTTGTTAGCATATTTCACTCGAAAAATAAACAAAATTACTTATTCATTAAAAAAAAAAACAAACTAAAAAAGCATACATATAACTGAGTTCAACGAAAAGTATCTGAGGCTAGAAGTGTCAAACTTTCGAAAGTTTATTATTTATCGATATTTGGCATAATTTTCCAATTTACAAAAAAAAAAAATCCATGCAAAACCACGTCCAACCGGGCAGATGCAATTATCTCGCCGCGGGAACACGCTGACAAGAGAAATGAACCCATAAGTATGGACCCGTTGGAGTCATATATTTTTCACATTATTAACTTGTTTCATTTACAGGCCGTACCCACCGATATGATACTTCCATGGCACAATAATAAAGGTAGAAGCCATTCCCCAACAACAGCTATAATTCAGATACAACCCTGTGTGTTTCAGCATTTTGATTGTCAAATTCAACTGACAGATAAATGTGTCAAGTGAAGAATAATCTTTTTGCTGCGTCATGAATAAACAAAAACAATATAAACGAAAACAATGAATAAATATGATCAGAAAACTTAAAACTATAAGAAGGTCCGTCCGACTCTTTGATTTCTGACAGTTACGTGCGATTAAAATGTAAATGAAAGAGCGACACTCTTTTTCCCACTCTTAGGTGAAGAATGGGTGTTTCAAAATGAACTTTTTTCGTGATTTTTGTTTAATTGTGAATGAACTAAAGAAACGACAAAAATCATTAAAATACTGAAAATAGTGTCGTGTTTTACTCGAATTTTGTGAACATTTTACTTATTTTATTTAACTATTGCAAAAACATATTGAAAAATAAGACAAAGATTATCCTATTATTCTTTGTTCCCCGCATTCTTAATTTTGAAATTTTCATGTTATTTTGAATGATTTCTGTCAAAACGGACGACAGCACTCTCTTAAGTTTTATTATTCACATTTTAATCTAACGTAACTCGCTCAATTTTTGAAATGAGACGGACGGACCTTCCTATTCATGTATGTTTTTTGAATATTATTGTGTCGCGTATGTGTGTGTTGTAATGTGGAATTATACCAAGATGTTAATCATCAATGTTTCAAATATATTTATATTTGATATTTGATTATGATCTGACACAAAAAACGGTATAGCATATGGTAATAGCATGTACTTTTTCGCCCCTTTAACAATATAAGAGGGCAAAAATGGTATCCGCATATGAACTCAAGACCTTCTAAATATATATTGCAAGCCTAAGACCACTTCCATCGCACTTTTGGAACGCTGAAAAACGGACCATTTTAGCGGTTGTCCCGTTTGTTCTCACTTTTAACTTTTATTTCAAACTGTTTTTTAAAACTATCATATGAATGTAAACAAACATTTGGTATATAAAAAAACAGTTTGACAATCAAAATGCTGACAGAATACAAAAATGAAAAAAAATATATAATCAGCTGTTCGAGCGACACTACCTCTGTTTTTGTGCCATGGCACTTCCTCACAATTTTTAGGTAGTAGTCTCTCAGTAGTTAATGACAGAACTAGTGTTTTTCCCCGGAATAAGTGTTTGCATTTTTTCGTTAAAACACAACAAAAAAAACTTTTTTTTTTTATGTTTAAGCTGAAATTTTATCAATCCAAACTCAGAATAAAAATACACCTTTTTTGCAATTCAACAGGAAAATGTCATCGTAGGAATTATCAGACAACAATTCGCCCAAGTTAGCTGCAAATGAAGATTGGTTGGAAAGGGCCCAAGATAATAACTTCAAATGCAGGTGTGAGGCATGTAAGCAGCTTTTTAATTGTGAAAAGTAGGACCTTTTAAAGGTTAAAAAAGTTAAAATTTCACTCAAAATAATAAAATATATATATTTTTTAAATGAAACAGCAATATCATGAAAATAAATTTTGAATTTTGTATGAAAATAAATTTTGTATAATTATCCAGAGTAATAGCGTTTTTACACTGAAATGCTGAAATGACATAAGATCGATCAGATCACATACAAATTTAATTTGGAAGTCGACCTTATGTCATTTAAATCTGAAATCGATTAATTTTGCAGTCTGAAAAGGCAATAAGTCAAATTTATGGCTATCGAGGCTAAGTGCAAAAAAATATGACACAAAATATTTGTTTTGATACAAATATTTATATTGTATTTAAAAAAATAACCTTATTAACGTTTTGTTTTTAAGCAGCCGTACTATTCACCTACAAAGCAGAGATACAAGCCGACCGATTTTAAGCCGCCGCCGCCGATTTCATCGGCTCACATCGACTTCAACCACGCCGCCGAATTCATCGACTCATATCGACTTCAACCACGCCGCCGATATTTGACGGAGTTCTAACTCAGTCCAATCTTACTACCAAAATAGACAATCCACATAAAATTACAAAAGAAAATATAACTGTCGGCATAGACAACCTACTACTCTGAAATTTTATGGATCTTTCTTTGAATTTGGTATTTTCGTCCATATTATAAGTTTTGGTAATGGATTCCTACTCCCAAATAATAATTGTATGAGATAATAATATTAAATTATGGGAACATTGGCTAGTATTAACGAATATTGAACTACTTGCCAAAAATAAATGAAAAGGTATTAAAAACCAATACAAATTGTTCTTTGCATTTTCCCAAAATTAACAAATAAATAGGGGTGATGGAATGATAGAACGAGCCGGCAAATCAGCCGAAAGCCGCCGCCGCCGACCAATTTTGGATAGCGCCGCCGCCGACAATTATGGGTCGGCTTGTAACTCTGACGTTTATTTTTCAGATGACAATGTCGACTTGCAAGATGTTTACGAAAAAATTTAGGAAATCAAAGAAAGTACTCAATAAAATCGCAATAAAGATAGAAAAGAAATTAATCAAAAAATCAGGATAAAGCCTAACATACAAAAAATGGAAACTGTGACTGAAATTGTAGTTGTGGGAATTGTGTAGGTGGGAATGTTATGGATCAAATGGCAGTACACGACTGAGTGTTGGCTTTGTCATGAAGATCTTTGTTCATTTTCCGATGGAAGAGCTGGCAAAGAGATTACTGTTTTTTTTACCTTGACCTTATTTTTTTAAACAATCTGCTTCAATTGTACTCACTATCAAATAATCATTCAATAAAGAAGTCAGCCTTTGAATCACATCTCAAATGTACAGTAGTTTTTTTTTTGGCTACAACTCGCAGCGTAAATGTGAAGATCGGTTTACTAATTTACAATTGATTTAAACTTGCGTAAAACTAATATATACGATCGGACTTGTACTGTCAACTATTAAAAACACATTCGACGAAAATTGGAATTTAGGTGTCGGTAAAAACATTATTATTTTTTTGCATAGTGTTATTCATTTTGTCAGCCATATAAGTAGTTACCCTGGAAGTCATATTTTCAAAATTTCGTATAATTCGTTTAAAAATTAACGAATAGACACATCTATTCCTGAGGAAATGAGAAACTAAAAACAAGTGTAACGACTTTTTTTTTTAAGGTATGTGTACCTGCGATAATTGAGTATTACACCGTACGACAATTTTAAAATAAACAAGTAAAAACGGCGTTAAGTTCGGCCGGGCCGAACCAATTCAACCAATTTTTGTCATAATAGAAAAGGTACAAATTTGGAAAAAAAAACTTTTTATTTTGCGTGTCTATGCAGGCAGAGGAATGTATACACCGAATTCCATGATTCCAGCTGCGACCATGTGGTTGGTACCATATTTACCCCCTTGACGTTTCTACGCAATTAGAATTTCATCTTTCTAGCTATAGTCGTTTAGTTGGTACTATTTTTATCCCTCTGAAAAAACCTTTTATTTTTCATGTCTACGTAGTCAAAGGAATGTATACTTCGAATTTCATGACTCTAGCTTCGGTCATTTGGTTGGCACTATTTTTATACCCTTTTTCTATTTTGTCCCCAAAAAGTACGAATTTCGAAAAATCAGTTTATTTTCCGTGTATACACAGTCAGAGGCATGTATACTACGAATTTCATGACTCTAGCTGTGGTCATTTGATTGGTACTATTTTTATCCCCTTTTTTATTTTAACCCCAAAAAGTACGAATTTTGAAAAATCCGCGTATTTTACTTGTCTATGCAATCAGAGGAATGTATACACCGAATTTCATTATTCTAGGTACAGCCGTTTGGTTGGTACCATTTTTATCCCTCTATTCCCATTTTACGCCTTAAAAGTACGAATTTGAAAAAATACTTTTATATTATGTATCTACTCAATTAGAGGAATGTACACACCGAATTTCGTGTTTCTAGCTGTTGTCGTTTAATGTGTACCATTTGTATCCCTTTTTTGCCCCATTTCACTCCCTACAAATAAGAATCACTTTATGGTGCAGTTTTTAGCTATAAGGGGAATACGCATACCAAATATCAAGCAAATATAAACAGACATATTCAAAAAACATGCTTAAATACGCTAAAATAGTAGGGATTATTATGGGTATTTTTAGTCCTTGTGAGGGAAAAATTTTTCCCTTTGGGCCGATTTCGCCCCATTTCAATCCCAACCGATCTACGACTAGCCTCTTTCGTTTAGATGCTAGCGTGCTTTCAACAGACGGACGGACGGACATGGCTAGATCGTCTTAGAATTTTATGACGATCAAGAATATATATACTTTGTAGGGTCTCAGGTCGATATTTCAAGGTGTTACAAACGGAATGACAAAGTTAGTATACCCCCATCCTGGAGGTGGAGGGTATAAAAAGAAGTCGTTACACTTGTTTTTAGTTTCTCATTTCCTCATCCTGTTTCTACTGTACAGGACTACAAAGTTCCAAAGGATAAAATTTTTCAAAAAATTATTATAGATACTTATACCGGTGTTTATATCAAATGAAAGAGTAGAATATCTGCTAAAAATACTACAAATTTCATGGAGGGAAAAATTGAATTGAAATTGTTGTTAATGCTAAACCAGTACGGATAGAACCATGTAATTTAAAGTATTTTAACCTCTTTAATTTGGCACTTATTCTGATATCATAGGGTGCGAATAAGTATATAAAATAATGTTTTAAAAAATGAAAATATAAAAACGCCAATTAACTCTACGGTTCAAGTGTAAATTGGGCTGTCTTTAAATTAATTATAGGAAGTACTAAATCTCTTAAAAAATCCATGCCAAACATTATGTCGAAATAGTAATCTCAGAATCAACCATACACAATAATCACAATACAATAATTCACAAATAACAACTTAAGTCAATTTTTGAGGATTTTGGGTTACCGATGCCCAAGTGCTACATTTGCCTCAGGCTTTTCACTACACCCTTAATCTACAGAGTAGGCATATATATACCCTTCATTGGGGACAGATAAAAAGTGTAACGCATTGAAGGACTGACTTAAGCTGACCATAGCTGAAACTATGTCAGGCTTCATGACGTTTACCTTGCTAACAATAGGCCTGTTCGATTGGGCTTACTGGCTCAATATTTGTATGGAATTTCCTCGCTTAACAAGACAGTAGCTTATTACTCTCCTAGTTACCGAGTAAGGTGGTGCCAGATTTCCGTCTCTGATTTATTTAAATAAAAGCAATGTTGTATCTTAATTTAAAGCTAGTAAGCCGAATCGAGCAGGCCTAATGCTACTACTCTGCCTACATTGGCAAATTTAAAGAATCCTCGCAAATGCCACTTCGCCTTCTATTATATCAACGATGGCACCATGTGCCACTAAACAATTGGCAATATCTAGATGACCACTTTTGAGGGCCACTTGAAGTGCTGTAGTACCGCCAGCTGTGGTCTTAGCATTAACAAAATCATTTAATTTCTCACGGTGTACGTGCTGTAACAGAGCCTCGACAATTTCCTTGTCACCTTTAGAAACGGCGGTGTGCAATGGCGTATTACCTTTATTGGTTACCTGAGTAACATCAGCTCCGGCTTCCAGTAAGATATTTACAATAGCAATTTGTCTTTTGTTGGTGGCAAAATGTAGTGGCGTTCTGCCAGCAACATCTCTATCATTGACATCGGCTCCGGTTTTTATTAAACGTGACACAGTTTGTGCATCGCCATTACTTGCAGCAATATTCAATTGTTTCTGTAAATGCTGCAGAATTTCGCATTCTTTACAGCCTTGCATCCTGAAGACCTCTTTGATCATTTCTAGCTTTCGTAAACTATCCAACACACTGGGATGACTTGGTCCCAGAACAGTTTTACTTTGCGCCAGACATTCTCTATACGCTTTTAGTGCACTAATCCATTTGTGTTGAAGAAACATCGTATTGGCCATGTCGTATTGAGTAGCCAGGGTATCAGGATGGTTGGGCCCCAAAACGTTTTGCTGAATATCCAACACCTGTTGCTGAGTTGCCAATGCTTCGCTATAGTTCTTTTGCATTTGCAGTACCCCAGCAATGTTATGTAGCGTTCTCAAGGTATCCGGATGATGGATGCCAAAAACTATTTTTTTCTTCTCGTAAACCTCTTTGTAATTTGTTAATGCCTCCGTGTACTTGCCCTGGCTAGCCAGTACCATTGCTATATTGTTGTGAGCACTTACAGTGCGTGGATCGTTTACACCTAATTCCTGGTTTCTCTTTTCAAAAACCCTCCTATTGGCTTTTAGAGCTTCTTCGTATTTGCCTTGCCTTTCGAATACTAGTGCCATGTGAAATAGAGTTTCCAAAGTGTCCGAGTGATGTGGCCCTAGTATTTCGGTTTGCTTCTGATAGACTTCTTGAAAAATATTAAATGCTTCCTCGTCTTTTCCCTGTCGATGTAGGACTAAAGCAATCAAATTACGTGTACTTAAAGTGGCCTTATTATTTAAGCCCAGCTCTTGTGTCTGTTTCTGCAAAATGTCTGCGTAGGCATTTAAAGCCTCCTCATAAAATCCTTGACGGTATAACACTTTAGCTATATGTGTCTGGATTTCCAAAGTCGCGGGATTATCAGGTCCTAGTATTTGTTTTCTCTTCTCAAGTGCACGCCTGAAAATCTCCAGGGTTTTTTTATAGTTGCCCTGGCTTGAGAGCTCTGAGGCTATATCACCTTGTGCTATCTGTTTCAACTGTTCCAAATATGAATAGTTACTTTGATCGGCAGCAACTATCAACGTTGCGCCCTCTTTATTACGAGCACACATGATGGCTTTTATTGTGTCGACGTTCTTTATTTTATTGAGGTCAGTGATAACTTTAGAACTGTCACGTTTAATGTTCTTAAATGATTCGCATATTAATATAAATAGGTCTTTTATAGTTTGATCTGCGCTAAATGCCAAAGGCGTTTTCCCATTGCAAGATACAGCATTATATACGGCTCCATTGGATAATAGGGTCATAACGACATTTAAGTGAGAGAACTTGGCAGCATAATGTAGGCAAGTAGTGCCATCGCTTTTGGCTGCCTCAGGGTCTGCTTTATGCTTCAATAGAACATTAACAACTGCCTCATAACCTTTCCATGCGGCCACATGCAGAGGCGTTACACCATTCGAATTTCTGCTGTTGACGATAGCTCCTGCTGCAATGCAACTCTCAACTTCTGAAGAATTATTATGTTTTACAGCCTCAAATAACTTTTTAGTTGTTTCCAACAACTCTATAACATTCTTGTCTCTTGCCACTGAATGGGGAGTTCTGTGCAGACCGTCAGTGGGATTATAAATTGCTCCGTTTTTAAGTAAAACTTCAACCACCTCTTTGTGGCCAAATTTGGCCGCAAAAACGATAGGGCATACATCATTGGCATCTCGTGCATTAACATCAGCACCTTGCGACACCAGGTAGCGTACAACTTCCGACTGGCCATTCATGGCAGCGTAATGTAGTAGTGTTTGGTTAGACATACCCGGTTCGTCAATGCTTAATCCTTTGCTAAGGAAAAACTCTACAGTCGCTTGGTAACCCTCTCTAGCTGCTAAATGAATGGCCTTCGAGCCAAGCTCGTTTTTGACATTGATATCAGATCCTTCTGCCACCAGATACTTCACCATCTCCAAGCTACTTTCCTGTGAAGCAATGTGTAATATGGTCCAATTACCGTTTTTAAGATTCATATTCACTTTCTTGTGCTTCAGCAACATTTTAACAATTTCTAGATGACCATGTGCCACAGCCAATTCCAAAGCTGTTCTATTCTTTGGGTCCACAGCATTTATTTTTGCTCCATTCTTCAGCAGTATTTCAACGACACTAGCATGACCTTGTCCGGCAGCAATATGCAGAGCATTACCATTAAATGTTGTAACGTTAATTCGAGCTCCATTTTTTATCAGTACCTCAACAACTTCCCCATGGCCTCCTTGTGCGGCCAAATATAATGGTGTCACATTACTACTAGTTGTAGCATTCACCTCAGCTCCACTTTTTATTAGGACAATCGCTATATCTTTACAACCTCTTCTAGCAGCCAAATGTAAAGGCGTAGCATTTTCATCATCTCTTATGTTAACGTCGGCTTTATTTTTTAGGAAAATATCTACAATCTCCTTATGGCCAGCGAACACTGCTAGCTGTAAAGGTGCGCCATTAACATTTGCTCCATTTGCTATAAGCATTTCGATAAATTCTTTGTGATTAGCTTTAACTGCGGCAAGCAACGCCTTGTCATCAATGTAAGCTCCATTTGCTATTAAAATGTCAGCGATTTCTTTGTGGCCGACTTCCACGGCCATTTGTAAAGGCGTGATGCCTGCGATACCTTCTGCATCAATTTGGGCTTTATTTGTTATTAGCAGCCGTACAACATCTTTGTGTCCTCCTGCAACTGCCGAGTGTAAAGGTGTAAAACCACACTCAGCTCTAGCATTGACATCGGCTTTATTTTTGATTAGAAAACTAGTTGCCTCGAGATGACCGTTTAAAGCCGCCAAGTTCAAGGGTATGAGGCCCTCGCGGGTTCTTGGATTCACATCGCACCCCTCTCTGAGCAGGAGATATATGACACCGACGCTACCATTTATGGCAGCCATATGCAATGGTGTACTGCCCTTAATATCTTCAGCGTCAACTGTAGCTTCATTTCTCAAGAGCAGATCGACAATTACCTGCAAGCCTTTCAGAGTGGCTATATGCAGTGGGGTAGTGCCATCAGCGCTTCTAGCATTGACTTCTGCTCCCTCTTCTAGCAAAAGTTCGACAACTTCCGCCCGGCCTCTTCCTACGGCATAGTGTAGGGGCGAATTCTTATAGGCATCTTTGCTCTGTATATCAACACCATGTCGGAGAAGTGCAGCTACTATATCCAAGTTAGTGCTCTCAGCTGCTAAATGCAAAGCTGTTCTACCTACAACAGTGCCAACGCTAGCGTCAGCCTTATTTTCTAGCAAAATCTTAACAATCCCAGGATATCCATCTTTGGCCGCATAGTGTAAAGCTGTGTTGTGGAAGGTGTTGTCGGCGGCATTAACATTAGCCCCATTCTTCAATAGAATCACAACTATTTGCTCGTGTCCGTTTTCTGTGGCATAGTGCAGTGGTGTACAACCATCGACATTTCTAGCCCTAACACCAGCGCCATTTTTAATCAAAGCTTTCACTATTTCCACATGGCCGTTGAGTGCTGCGGCATGCAGTGGCACCCAATTTTGATAATTTCTGGCGTTAGCATTTGCCCCATTTTGCAGCAGGAAAGTCACCATTTCCACATATCCCAGTTCGGCAGTCTGATGCAATGGTGTAAAACCACCCACAGACATATTAAAGTCAACATTGACATCTTTGGCCAGTAGAATCTTAACAGTGGCAATGTGATTGTTTCTAATGGCGTGGTGCAAGGGTGTCAAACCACTTAAGTCATGGCTAGCAGTATTAGCCTGGTTCTTCAACAGAACCTCTACAGTGTCCCTGCAACCATTAGAAGCTGCCACGTGCAGCGGTGTTTTGCCAGCGTTGTCTCGACCGTCAACGTATAAGCCCGCTTCCTGGAGCAAAACCATCACATTGTGCTTCCTGCCACAGGCAGCAGCCACGTGCAGTGGACTTTGTCCATTAGTATCCCAAACGTTAGGGTTTAATTTTTGTCTCAGGATAAATTTTATAACTGCGAGATTGGATGCCTTAGCGGCAAAGTGCAATGTGGTCCATGAGTTAATATTTTTAGCTTTGATATCCGCTCCTTGTCGTAGGCACTCCATTAAGCTTTCAAAATCTCCCTCTTCCAAGGCCACAAACATTCTCTCCTGTAGCGTTATATTATCTATGGCTTCATGGTATTTGCCTTTCAACTTCTTAGGATCATCAATTACAAACTTGCCGATTTTTGATTTACTTTTCACGATATTCTCCTCAGTAAGTTTTATGGCATTTAAGATAACTGCCAAGGAAGGATCACATAGTAATATATCAACTACGGCATTACTGTGGGCCAAATGATTGCGAAGACATTTTCCATTTAACAGAGGACTATTATCATCCAGGAAAAGGAGGTTGTTTTCCAGGTAATTATTGGAGCGACCTAGAATCGACATTATATCCAAAACCATCATTTCAACCACGGCTTGTAATTTTGTATCCTTTCTATACAAGGAAAGTGTCTCCGTTGATTTGGAAATAACTGATAATTTTCGGTTTAAAATCTCTTTCAATTCAGTTAGCTTTAGCGCAAGTTGCTTCTTATATGTGACTGCTTTTTTTGGTTTATATGGGATGTCCCCTTTTTCATTTAATTTTCCTCCTAATTCTTCCATGTATTTGATGTCGCCCGTTTCAAATTCAGCGATGCAGAAAATTTGCGAAGCTAAAGCCAAGAATTTGTCACATTGCCTTCTCCTAATAACACTGCGGAAAATGTTCGCCATCAACATTGAAATTTCTTTAAGAGTAGCAGCTTCAATTTCTGGAGTCATGAGCTGTAATATTTGTTTAGCCTGAAATTTCAGCACTCTAATGCCGTTGTGATCAATTTTCTCTTCTTGCAAGGCACTAGCTAGACTCTTTAATAAACTATAACCCGTAGTGTAAGCTTTTTGAATATCGCCTGATCGCTCACCTGCACGTTTGATTATGTGATTGATCTTAGCGAGCATCTCCGTTTCATAACTAGTCTTGTCAGCTATATTATCATCCAATTCTTTAAGAAGTTTGTCCAGCTTATTGTGTTCTAGAGTTTCAAATTTGTCCGTTGACCATTTATCCAATTCTACCGTACTAAGAACTGTGGCCACCGCCTTCATTTCCTCTAAGCTATCACTGCTAGAAATGGTTTCCAAAATTGTTCTCAATATTTTCAGTTTGTTCTTATAAAGAATATCGGTTACCACAGCACCGACCTTGTTAGTGTCACTTTGAACACCCAAATAAAATTGAAAGTCTTGGTTTTCCTCGATCTCTGTTCTCTTGGCAAGTGAGTAAGCATGCGATAATGAATTACGCAAATCCACAATAACTTTTCTTGTTTGCTTTGGCAATGTCAGCAGCAAAAGATCACTTGTAGTACTCGATAACTTGGGCGACTCCAAAGAGTTTTTTAGAAATTCACCAATAACTTGTAAGGCTCTTGTAATAATTAGCTGGCCTAGTCTTTCCTTGGGATCAGCTGTTGAAGCCAACACTATATAGTTATTGATTTGCTCTAAAGAATGATTATCTCTAATTTGTTGGTGATCTTTATACAACTCTTTAAACTGGGGACAATTATTAGTGATCTTCTCAACAACTTGTGCTCGTCTTAGTTTCGGAAGATTCGAGAGTTTGGCAATGTCCACCTCACCCTCCATACTGTCTCTTTCTTCTTTAAGTTTATCTGCAAATGTCTCTAGATGCTGCAATATTTTGAATTTGTTCAATGTAGAGCGATAAAATAGATTAATCTCTTGTCGTTTCACATGACATGAAATAAAACTGATCAAACAAAACTCCAGTTCTTCCCAAGGCAATCGAACATAGGTGGATTTCAATTGTCGTTTGAGTACAGACACATTTTGAGCAATAAATTTTGCTATGAAGAGAAACCTTTCATCCACTTCCTTTTCATTTAAGTACTCTGTCTGTAGCAAGAGAATATTTTCAAGTATCAAATCGATGCGTTCTTTAAAATTGTTAAGTACATCCTTAGTGCACTGGACTTGTCCCGAATTATTGGGGGAGAAACGTAGATTTAGTAAAACATCTTCAACAAATATCTCCATGTCATCTGACAGAAGTACATTCTTTAGCTTCAATGCCTCATAACCTTTCGAAAGGACAACATCTAGTTCATCTGAACGAGCTGCAAAGTAATTATCTGGCCACATATTAATTAGTAAATCCAGAAGTCTAACATTGCCCGAACGTATAGCATAATAGAATGCATCATGACATGTTTCATCCTTATCATCCGGTACTATAGCATCCTTTCCCACACGAATAGATACATTATTGTTAAATATGAACTTTAGCACTTCGTGTTGGTTATGTTTACAAGCTAAGATAACTACATTGGTATCTCTAATGGGATTGCTGGCATCATTATAATAATCTTTTAAAGTTACTTCACTTTTTACATCACCCATGTATGCAATTAAATTGCAGGTTTTTTCTAAACTCTTAACATTACCCTCTGATATAGCCTTTGCGAGTTGGGTTAGAGTTTGAATATAAATTCCTCTTCCGACTACTTCATTATACATTTTGTATTCTTGTATAAATTCTTGCTTGGATTTAGAAGCCAGCGATAACAATTGTTGTTGGTAGTAATTAGTTTGTTCGTCCATGTCTGCCAGCCGGACTGAAAAGAGAAGAAGTTAAGAGAAGCATTCATTAATTTTTCAAACGACATTGTAGCCAATGTTTACTAAATATAGATTCGGCAAATCAATTAGAGTCAAATTCGACACACTTTACACTATGGGAGTTTTTGCCACTATTGGACCTGAACAGGACCATATACACATGAAACTAGAGATCGTATTGTTATGACACCTACAAGAGATTACCCTTTGAATGATTCCCTTTGCACACCCCACCAATACACACATTGTCACAACATATGAAACCATTAACATCCCAGCGGGAAAAAGAAGGCGTACGCAAGGCCTTCTTAGGGAGACGCAAACCATGCATGCTGCATTCTATACTCATTTAAAATTAACATAAGGTAAGATTGAAGAGCAAGGCCTTTCCTCTCGCTTATATTTGCAGGCCTTCTAGAAGGGCTCTGACAAAAGGCTGACATATACAGCTGCGGTCAAAAAATAGCAGCGCCGAGATAAAAAATGTCGACAAAGAAAAATATCAGTTTTTCTTCGAAAATCCTAAAAGTTTTTACGTTGATTGAAAGATGGTATTGTGCCATACTTAATATGGCTTTAAATAAAAATTTAAGTTTTTGTAATTTTGAGATTAAGCCTTTAGAACCATTTATATCGAAAATGAGACCAGTCAAAAAAATAACAGCGCTAATAAAAACTAAAAATATTTTGTTTCAATTCACTTTAATTGAAAACTTTTTTGAATAATTACTTAAATAACGATATTTTCTCGAATTTAACACTTAGTTGTACTGACTTTATTGCTTAATATTGCTAAATAACGTCGTTTCTTGGAGCCAAGTAGAATTTTGTACCTTTCACGCGGTATTTTTGACCATGCCTCTATAATTTCGTGTCAAATATCGTTATTGTTTTTCAGTATTGCTAGTGAGACCTCATTTTAGTCATAAGACTTCAAATTTTTGATTATATTGAGATGCGGTGTCTGCCCGAACCATTCCATAACATCGATATTACTGACTTCAAACCACTTTTTTGCGAGTCGGCTAGTGTTTCGGGATAATTGAACTGCTAGAAGACTCATTTAAGGGGCATTCCGTATTCTGTATACGTAAGCATACTATTACACTAGTCAACAGTCAAAATGTACTCGGGATGCGATAATTTTTTCTGTGTAGATAACCTTGACATGAGCTCGAAAAACGCAATAAAATTTTTTTTTTCGTTTGGTTTTTTTTTTATTATTTTTTTTTTAAATTTTAAAAATTTTTTTTTGGTTAATTTGTTTCGTCCGGCATAACTCGGGAACCACTAGCCCGATTTAATTGAATTAAATTTTAAAAAATTTAAAATTACAATTCCCTTAATCTGTTCATATATTGTTTTCCTATACAAGCAACAGTTTCCAAGTTAAAAATGAATATATAAAGGAAAAAACTTATTTTTTGCCTAAAGACTTTTTTTTTTTTTTTAAATCCATAAAAAATCCAAAATGAAAAAAATGTCAAATCTTATTACTTTTACGTAAAGTCACATAACCTATGAGCAAAATGAGACAAAGATCATGAAAATCGATGCACGCGTTTCGCTTTTATTCGCAATTGAGTAAAGGTATGGATTTCAAAAATTTGCTCGACATATGCACAACTTTGTCTATGGTAAGGTTTTTTCTTTTTTTTTGATTCTCAGAATTAACAAAAGGGAATAAACAAAGGGTTATTTAATTTTTATGATTGCGTAAGCAAAGTAATAAACGCTAATAAATGTGCGTGAACAATTAAAAGGAAAAAAGGAAAGGGGACTTTTTTAATTATTTGGGTTTTCCGTTGGCTACCTGAATGATTTTTTTACAGAAATGCAACCCACATTTAAGGGTGGTCATTATTCGGAAAATTTAAGACTCACACATGGTGAAACAGGTATGTAGCCACCGTAAAAAAATATACACCCATTTATAAGTACCTGTCAGTAAAATACTAAACAATACACAGTATAAATAGGTCTTCATTGATCGATTTTACTCATTCAACAAGTGTCGACGAACGCGATAGTTAAAATGAGCAAACGTTCGCGAGGATTTGAATGCAATACCAATCCAAGTAATTTTTGTTACATGTGCGCCATGCTCGTCACTCACATCGCCCAGGTTGTCCGGAAAGAAGTCCAAGTGCGAGTGTAGAAAATTTATCTTAAGCGACATATTTGCTCTAATTTTTTTATAATTTTGGAGTAGTTGTTCGACGATCTCTCTGTAATTTGAGCTTTTGTTGTTTCCAAGAAATCCGGAAACAATTTGCCGAAATGAGTTCCAAGCTGCAGCTTCATTTGGTGATAAAATGTGCTCAAACTGTTGGTCTTGCAACAACTTTTTAATTTGCGGACCGTCGAAAACGCCTTCCTTTATCTTTGCCGATGAAAGGTGAGGAAAAATGGTTTTTAAATAGGCGAACGCTTCGCCATCTTTGTTGATAGCTTTCACGAAGTTTTTTATGAGTCCGAGCTTTATGTGAAGAGGTGGGAGAAAAACATTTTCCTTATTTATGAGTGGTGTATATTTCACGTTGTCGCTGCCGGGGATGAAGTTAACTCTTTCTGTCCAACTCCTCCTGGTGTAATGATGTTGACGATCGCGGCTGTCCCAAAGGCAGAGAAAACAACAGTACTTTGTGAATCGACCTTGTAATCCACAAAGGATACCGATAACCTTAAGGTCGGCACAAACTTTCCAATCGTGCCTCTCATAGGTAAGGCACTTTAGTAGATTGTCCATGACTTCGTATGTTTCCTTGGTGTCAACGGCATGAGCAATTGGAATCGAAGGTTTCTCGTTGCCGTTGTGCAGTAAAATTGCTTTAAGGCTCTGCTTGTTGCTGTCGATGAAAAGACGCCACTCTCCTGGATCGTAAGAGTACCTTTTTTTCCTTTTAATTGTTCACGCACATTTATTAGCGTTTATTACTTTGCTTACGCAATCATAAAAATTAAATAACCCTTTGTTTATTCCGTTTTGTTAATTCTGAGAATCAAAAAAAAAAAAGAAAAAACCTTACCATAGACAAAGTTGTGCATATGTCGAGCAAATTTTTGAAATTCATACCTTTACTAAATTGCGAATAAAAGCGAAACGCGTGCATCGATTTTCATGATCTTTGTCTCATTTTGCTCATAGGTTATGTGACTTTACGTAAAAGTAATAAGATTTGACATTTTTTTCATTTTGGATTTTTTATGGATTTAAAAAAAAAAAATTTAAATCTTTAGGCAAAAAATAAGTTTTTTCCTTTATATATTAATTTTTAACTTGGAAACTGTTGCTTGTATAAGAAAACAATATATGAACAGATTAAGGGAATTGTAATTTTAAATTTTTTAAAATTTAATTCAATTAAATCGGGCTAGTGGTTCCCGAGTTATGCCGGACGAAACAAATTAACCAAAAAAAAATTTTTTAAATTTTTGAAATTCATACCTTTACTCAATTGCGAATAAAAGCGAAACGCGTGCATCGATTTTCATGATCTTTGTCTCATTTTGCTCATAGGTTATGTGACTTTACGTAAAAGTAATAAGATTTGACATTTTTTTTCATTTTGGATTTTTTATGGATTTTAAAAAAAAAAAAATTAAATCTTTAGGCAAAAAATAAGTTTTTTCCTTTATATATTCATTTTTAACTTGGAAACTGTTGCTTGCATAGGAAAACAATATATGAACAGATTAAGGGAATTGTAATTTTAAATTTTTTAAAATTTAATTCAATTAAATCGGGCTAGTGGTTCCCGAGTTATGCCGGACGAAACAAATTAACCAAAAAAAAATTTTTAAAATTAAAAAAAAAATAATAAAAAAAACCAAACGAAAAAAAATTTTTTATTGCGTTTTTCGAGCTCATGTCAAGGTTATCTACACAGAAAAAATTATCGCATCCGGAGTACATGAAATTTTTTTCAATTTGTTGAGTAGTGTTATACTGGGCAGAGTCCATATAGGTTCTGGGCCAATGTATTCACCTAACTCCATACTATGAAAAATACGCCCAAGCCCTTACGTTTGATCCTCCCTATTTGACTGTTTTTGTACTATACCTGGAGATGTATTCCGTGTTCTGTGGACGTCTTACAAATTGTCGAGGGACTATCCCACCATATAAAACCATTTTTGATTCAATTGGACATAAAACGTGCACCCACTTTTTGGTTGGCTACTGCAGGTGTATTTTTGCGAATTGCAATTTTTTTGTGACATGTCTTTTATTTTTAAATGGGACTTTTCTCGGGCTTCTGGCTTACAGATTATGTTTTCTTAGTATTCTACGAACATTTTAAACTCAAAGGCGGACACACATTCAACCTTTTTATATGAACTCAATTTTGTTCTTCACAATGCTCTCCTCGCCCTACTTATGAAGAAAAATAAAACAATTACATTTCAGAAATAGTGTACATTTCATAATATCTTATTTATAACATCAAAACGAATTGAAAAAATGAGATAAAATTCCTTTTTCTTGAGATTTTTTGAATGCTGCTATTATTTTGACCGGTCCAAAATGTCTAATAATCCAAAAATGTGAAATTTCTTAAAGTGTTTTTAACCTCATAACACAGCATTTAATGCAGTAGTAGCAATAAAAAAATTGTCACACTAATAAATATATGAAAATGTATGCTAAGCTGTGGTGCGCTGCTATTATTTTGACCGCAACTGTACATGTCTGGGTCTATATGAAAACATGAACGGATGAAATGTAATGCCAAATTGGAACCCAATCGGCTAAAATATGAAGGCACCTCGGAAGTGACATTTGTATAAAGGCGATATCTACATTTGAATCGATTTGCTTAATATTAAAATATAAAGATTCATTTGAAGCGGTGAAGAATTGCGACCTGGAGCTTGATTAAAATAATAGATGCATAGACAGGACAGGACAGGATAATTGTGAAAATATCTTTAATAAAACTCGTATAAATAATAAAATCGTCACGGATGGTGTCTTCATACCCCCAGCATACTAGCAGGCCTTCTAAAGAAAGGCAATGAAGAATGCCCATTGAATCCATTCTGAATGCCTTCTCAAAGAAAGCAGTCAAGAATGAGTATAGGATTTCTAAATGGTGACGATTAGGCCTTCTGGCAGGCCTTCTTAGAGAAGCGAGGTGAGAATGTGCGCCGAATCTTATTTCATGCGCGAAGAAGACCTTCCGGAATGCCTATTTTCAGAAAGCATACAAGAATGTGTTTCGGATCTGAAGAGAAGGCCTTTTAAGGCGAGGCCGACCAACTTTTCCCGCTGGGATATGAATATGAAACCATTACCCACACTAATATACAAAATTAAACAACTAACAAGACAACATACATGAATCATCATATTGAATATGAAACCTTAAATACATATAAGCAAATTCCATTTAGTAATAAGAAGCCTATATTATAAACAAATGTAAAATTGATGGTAAAGAGAATCAAATGGATTCGAAATAAAATCTACAACCAAATTGGCAGTCGTTTTCACTTAGCTGAACTTCAATTCAAAGTTTGTGGCCGAGTAATTTCTCAAAGATTGAGTGTTTGTTATTTAAAACAAGTAAGGAATGGCGGGCGGGGGCTACTATATGATACCCTACACCACTACCTGCGTATATATCAGATTTTGATTACTAAACTTAGGTGTTTAATGGGGGCGATAAATTTTTATAAATATAAATTCATCTTTAGTCAAATTTAACGAATATGGCAAACTTGATTGGCTGTAATAAGTTTAATCTAGAGTGTTATGTAAACAAATTAGCAACTGATAATGAACGGTGGCAATTTCTTTGCGTAATGCTCCACTAACTGAAATATAAAGTCCATGGTCCACAATTCATCAGTAAGTGTTTCTATGTGAAATAATCCATGATCTGGAAAATTTGATACAGATCCCATGTAATATGAAGGATCTAAAACGATAATATTGAAAATTGTTGGGGTTATACCAAAATATGGTCCCATATATTTGACTTTCATAGTAGATATTCCTAGTTGAAATAGAACATGATTTGCAAAATTTGATCATCTTCTAATGTGAAATGTGGTTCTTGAGCAGTAATAGTAAAAATCGTAAGGGCGCAACAGATCATATAGCCAAACCAAAAAATAGATTATAAATAAATATATAATTCTAATTATTTTTAACTACGCTTATAATAGTGAAAACGGGCAGGATTTTTGCATCCTGTAAATGTGCGTGTTTGACAAAAAATGTTAAATCGGAAAGAACATTTGTATGGGGGTATTTTGAAATCTGGAACGAAATAGGTGAAATATAATATGTATAGTTTGACCAAAATCGGTTAAACATTTGGGAGCAACATTTGTATTTGCGCTATATCTAAATCTGAACCGATCTTAGCCACTTTCACCATAGGTTTATTACTTGGATTATAAGCTGTTGTACCAAATTTAAAGAAAATCGAGTACAATATGTGGTTTCTAAAGCGGCAAAAGTCAAATCGGGAGCCACATTTATTTGTGGGCTATATCTAAATCTGAATTTTACCCACTTTCTGCATAGGTGTTTCTAGTTGGATTATAAGATGTTGTGCCAAATTTATAGAAAATCGGGTACAACATGTGGTTTCTAGAGCGGAAAATGTCAAATCGGGAGCGACATTTGTATTGGGTCTATATCTAAATCTGAACCGATCTTACCCACTTTCTGCATAGGTGTTTCTAGTAATATTATAAGATGTTGTCCCAATTTTAAAGAAAATCGGGTACAATATGTGGTTTCTAGAGCGGAAAATTACAAATCGGGAGCGACATTTATATGGGGGCTATATCTATATCTGAACCGATCGTACCCAATTTCTGCATAGGTGTTTCTAGTTGGATTATAGGATGTTGTGCCAAATTTAAAGAAAATCAATTACAATATGTGGTTTCTAGAGCGGAAAATGTCAAATTGGGATCGACATTTGTATGGGGCTATATCTAAATCTGAACCGATTTGACCTATTTTCTCCATATAAGATGTTTTGCTAATTTTAAAGAAAATCTGTTGTAATATGTGGTATCTAGAGTGAAAAGAGTCAAATCGGGAGTGAAATTCCTATGGGGGCTATATCTAAATCTGAACCGATTTTCTTCAAATTAAATAGCGTTCGTCCTTATCCCGAAAAACTTCATTGTGCAAAGCTTCATTTAGTTATGTCTACAATTGCGACCTGTATCGTGATTACAAGAATAGATGGACAGACGGACGGACATTGCTAAATCGACTCAAAAAGTGATTCTAAGTCGATCGGTATAATTAACAATGGGTCTATCTCGTTTCCTTTTGGGTGTTGGGTGTGAGGGAAACATTTTTCCCCTTGGCCCGATTTCGCCCAGTTTCAATTCCTTGCGATCTACGACTATAAGACGCATTTATGAAAAATTTGGACCTCCTAGCTCTTTTCGTTTAGATGCTAGCGTGCTTTCAACAGACGGACGGACATGGCTAGATCGTCTTAGAATTTTATGATGATCAAGAATATATATACTTTATAGTGTCTCAGGTCGACATTTCAAGATGTTACAATCGGAATGACAAAGTTAGTATACCCCATCCTGGAGGTTATAATAATATGATCTACAAAATATTATCAAGATCTAATGTAAGATGTGTGTTCTAGGGTGATAATAGTGTAAACTGGGGGCCCATTTGTATGGTGGCTATACCAAAACATGGACCTATATAGCTGGCTTTCAAAGTAAATGTTTCTAGTTTAAGTAATGGTGTGGGAAATTTGATCAAGGTCTGATGTGAAATGTGCATTTTAGAGCAGTAATATTGTAAATCAGAGGTACATTTGTATGGGAACTATATCAAAACATAGATCCATGGCGTCCACTTTAACGTTAGCTGTTTCTAGTTCAAATATAAAATGAACCTGAATATTTTATCAATATTCAATGTTAAATGTGTATTCTAAAACAGTAATATGGTAAATTGGAGGGATATTTCTAAGGAGGCTATATCTAAATCTCAACCGATTTTCTCCAAATTCAATACCGATCGTTGTTGGACTATAAAAAATACTTCTGCAAAATTTCATGGCAATCGGACAACAATTGCGATCTGTAGAGTGCCAACAACTGACGGACGGACAGAGAGACATTGATAAATCGATTTAGCTGGTGATTCTAAACCGATCGGTATATCTAAAGGTGGGTCTAGCTAGAATATTTCTTGGTGTTACAAACATTTGACGCAAAAACTAACTTATAATACCCTAGTACACGAAATGGTGGATGCACATTTTCCTTTAGAAAAAATAAAATTCATGTACAATGGAAAAAAAGATCATCAAATCGAAAACTTAATGCACAGTTTTCCTACACATGATCTCTAATTTATGGTCTTGTCCAATGAAAAAAAGTAAAAAAATATTTTTGGTTAGTTAAAAATAATAAATATATTACTTAACATTGCTATTTTGTTTTTATTAGTTATATTATAAATATTCATCTATTTAACAAAGTAGGATCATACTCACATGATACAACAATGCAGTGATACCACTGTGGAACGCAGGTCGTCTTATGTGAAATTCTTATTGCCAGAAATACTAGTCTTAGCTCAGCGAAAATCTTAAAAAACATAAATACAAACAACTAATTAATTACATACAGAAGTATAAACAAGTAAGAAGGCGTTAAGTTCGGCCGGGCCGAATCTTATATACCCTCCACCACGGAGTGCATTCCACAGTATTACCAGTAGATTTAAGAATGTCGAGGAAATGCGAATTGAAAATATCAAGTAAATACAAGCTAATATGTTCAAAAAACATGCTGAAATACTCTAAATATTAGGGGTATTTTCAGTACTTGTGAGGGAAAAATTTTTCCCTCTGGACCGATTTCGTCCACTTTCAATCCCAAGCGATCTACAACCATAAGACACATTTAGGAAAAATTTGAACCTTCTAGCTCGTTTCGTTCGGCCGCTATCGTGCTTTCAACAGACAGACGGACAGACGGACATGGCTATATCGTCTTAGAATTTTACCACGACCCAGAATATATATACTTTATGGGGTCTCCGATAAATATTTCAAGGTGTTACAAACGGAATGACAAAGTGAATATACCCCCATCCTGGAGGTGGAGGGTATAAAAAGACTATGCAAGAAAAAGCAAGTAAAACGACTTTAAGTTTGAGGAAAATGTGATATTTTTGCTAATAGCGATATATGTTAAATAAATTAAGATGTTTCATTCATTATTATAATCTTGAATTAAAATTAATTAATTAATTTTGGAGACCACGCTAACTTATAGGGCGTGTATACATATATTTTTTATTGGCCTTTACTACAATCAGAAAAATAGCTTTCCTAAATTTGAGTAAAATAAATACTCCAATTTAGTTCAACAATTTTACTCCAGTTTCGTAAAACTTTCCTTGAAAATAGGAAAATTAACAAAGTATGAGTAAAGTTTCCTTATTTCAAAGTCATAGCAAATAGTTCATTTACTAGAAATAGGGTAGAAAATTTACTTAAAAACATTTCATTGGATCTAATAAAAAATTCGTACAATTGAGTAAGTTCATACTTGTGTGGAATAAAATTTCCATGGTTGTAGGAAAGAAAAATATTAAGATTTTTTTGTATGGAAAAAATTTCATTTAGGAAATTTTAACTAAAAAACGAGTTCTTTCTTAAAACTAAGTTAATGTGTTTACTAAAATTTATACCGAGTTCTTCATACATTTCAGTATTAATGAACTTATAAAAAATCACTTCCTTTTTTTAAGAAAATTCTTGAATATTAATCTAAGAAGCAATTTTCATTCGTTTGTCGAAACTTATTTCTTAAATAATTGAAGTATTATTCTAAACAACCCAATGCGAAGGCACTTATCTTGCCTTCGCAGCAATCATGGACAATCAATATAATGAATTTTTTGAGCAAATATTTCATGTCGCCAATTTTTGTATCAGTTTTGCATACTCTGAAGCAAAATCATTTGTTAGAATTATTTTTAGATAAGTTGAACTTATTTTAAGTTCTTTATTATACCCTCCACCTCCAGGATGGGGGTATATTCACTTTGTCATTCCGTTTGTAACACCTTGAAATATTCATCGGAGACCCCATAAAGTATATATATTCTG
Source organism: Polietes domitor (assembly GCA_947397865.1). Taxonomy (NCBI): domain Eukaryota; kingdom Metazoa; phylum Arthropoda; class Insecta; order Diptera; family Muscidae; genus Polietes; species Polietes domitor. The sequence goes on along the minus strand of OX377620.1, from coordinate 161,127,773 downwards.
GGTCGTGGTAAAATTCTAAGACGATATAGCCATGTCCGTCTGTCCGCCTGTCTGTCTGTTGAAAGCACGATAGCGGCTGAACGAAATGAGCTAGGAGGTTCAAATTTTTCCTAAATGTGTCTTATGGTTGTAGATCGGTTGGGATTGAAAGTGGACGAAATCGGCCCAGAGGGAAAATTTTTTCCCTCACAAGGACTGAAAATACCCCTAATATTTAAAGTATTTCAGCATGTTTTTTTGAGCATATTAGCTTGCATTTACTTGATATTTGCAATGCGCATTCCCTTTATAGCATAAAAGGGCACCATAGAGTGATTTTTATTTGTAGGGGGCGAAATGGGACAAAAAGGGATAAAAATGGTACCTATCAAACGACAACAGATAGAAACACGAAATTTGGCGTGTACATTCCTCTAATAGAGTAGATACATAATATAAAAATATTTTTTCTAAATTCGTACTTTTAAGGGGTTAAATGGGTATAGAGGGATAAAAATAGTACCAACCTAACGGCTGCACCTAGAATAATGAAATTCGATGTATACATTCCTCTGATTGCGTAGACACGTAAAATAAAATAACTTTCCAAAATTCGTACTTTTTGGAGTTCAAATGGAAAAAGGGGATAAAAATAGTACCTACCAAATGACCGCAGTTAGAATCATGAAATTCGGAGTATACGTTCCTCTGACTGAGTAGACAGAAAAATAAAACGTTTTTTCCAAATTCGTACTTTCAAGGGATACAATGGCTATAGTGGATAAAAATAGTACCAACTAAACGAATACAGCTAGAATGATGAAATTCAGTGTGTACGTCCCTCTAATTGTATAGATACGTAAAATAAAGAGATTTTACATAGTCGAACTCTTGAGGGGGCAAAATTGGAAAAAGGGGATAAAAATGGTACCAACAAAATGGCCGCTAATAGAATCATGGAATTCGGTGTATACATTCCTCTGACTGCATAGCCACGTAAAATATTTTTTTTCCAAATTCGTACTATATTTTGATGCTTTTACGACAAAAAATGGTAGAATCATGAAGTTGTCTTATACTGCGTACGTGAGTGATAAGGTATTTTCAAAATTTTTTACTTTTGAAATTAAAATAGGATGGAAATACAACCAACCAAACGACTGTAGCTGAAAATACACTCTCTATCCCCCAATATTTAGGGTATTTATGAGCCTTGGCTTATTATTATTATTATTTTCATACAGTTAAAATTTGTTGCGGACATTCCTCTCGTAGCTTGGAAGCACCACAAAGAAAATAAAAGTTTTAGCGGGCGAAATGGGACAAAAAGGGATAAAATATGGTACCAATGATACGACAACAGCTAGAATCATGAAATTCGGTGTGGACATCCCTCTAATTGCATAGACACGTAATGTACAATCTTGTGAGTTCTGCAAGTGGACTGTAATTATTTCGATATGACTCACAAGTTTGTAAAACCATGTAAGATCACAGTAAATAAAATAGAAAAGAAAAACAGGATGTCAGTTTCAGTTTCAGTTCGATTTATTGCAGTCGTTTGACTTCTTACCGCTTCAGTCGTGCTGATCCAAGTGACCGACTTGTTGCAGGTAGAAGGAAAACGCAGATCAATTTGTGAAATTCAGCAAAACAACAATTGGAAACTTCATGGAAAACCTTCGTCAAATTGAGTAAAAGCTCTTTCATCGAGCGCAATTTGACGTAGGGTTGCCATGAAGGATTATAAAATTATAAGAAAGGAAACTATTCGTAGAATTCAGTGGGAATTATAACTAATATTTATAATTCATATAATACGTATAGGGAAGTAACTCAGTGTATCATAGTAAATCTAATTTCATTCAATCTTAAAGCTAGGCGAACTTGTAGAAGTTCGTTGTTGTTGAACACGGTTCAACATGGCGCCACCTCTTGCAATATTGCAACATTAAAATTGGCATGTTCCTGATATTGTCCACCCGAAAACCGTGCTCTGATCGATTGGCATAGTGGATGAAGTCTGGATGAGTCCTGCTTGCAGCACCTTGGACATCTGGTCATTGGCAAGCAGAATCTCGATTCTTGACGGGCTATAGAAGGTTGGATCGGCGAGGTCAGGGATGTGGTTGTAGATTTGTGTTAGCCTCTTTTCTGTCGTCTTCTCTGGCAGAGGCGTATTTAATTGCTGTCGTACCAAGCCAGTAACTTGTATTTTCATCGATGGGTCATGGTACGATTGCAAATTTACGGTGCAAAATTCCTTACTGTCCCGTACAGTTGTTCGTAACTTTACACGGTCCACCAAGGACTTTAGTATAACCGTCTGTGCAGCACCAGAGTTTAACATCAATCTTGTGTTATCTGTTCCCCCAGAAGCGAGAACTCTTGCCATCGCTGTTGGCAGAAAGACATGTTGCCTGGACCGTGTGCTTAATCGTTCGCCGATGGCCCGATTTGTTTTGCTGGACTTAGGCAGTTCTCGCTGGTGGGATGGTTGACAACGACGTTCCGACTTATTTGACCGACGTGTTGGAAGACGGTTAGATGCAACAGGGCTTCTGCGTCGAGATGGTGACCTGTGATGATCAGTAGAGTTACACTTCCTCCTCGTTTGAGTCTTAAGGTCGTCAACATGTAGTTTCGTGTGGTGATTTTTGTTGCAGACTTCGCATATATTGCGTGACCGACACCACTCACGTGTGTGTGAAAGACATAGGCAGTTGTAACAATAACCCCTTTGTCTGACCGCGATCCTCCGTTCCGGAACTTTCATTTTCTCAAAGACGTCGCACAGTCGCAAGTGGTGCCTGCCTTGGCACAGTCGGCATTTGTAAGAGCTATGGAAAAGGCTGTAAGTCAAATTTTAATCTTGCAAGAGAACGTTTGGTTTGAATTGCTTTTAAGAGTTAGGCAGAATACAAAGTTTGACAAGTGGACGTGTTATTAATCCATTTTGTGTGCGGATTTCCGCCACCCGAACTTTCGAGTCCACCCCCGTAAAAACTTTTATTACCCGCCATAACCGCCACTCTGTTGGTGGCAAGTTGTCGTCCTTAATAATTACAAAATCGTTTTCCTTTGAACTGGGATATTGTCCTGGCTCAAGACCATTTTGCATCTATATTTAATAGAATGCAAATTTATTTACAAATGGCATGGTGACATTTATCACTTGGCTGCAGACTACCACTATCATGATTTCCACCCTGTCTAAAGGTTTCATTCAGGTGGCTTCGCAGCGACTTTTCAACATCAAACCCGGCCTCTATAAGGAGATGATTCTCACAAACGAACGAGAATCTCAACTCACTTGCCGAATTTGCGTTTAAAAAATCGCACCAAGTAATAAAGCACACATGCCATCTTACAAGCATCTCATTGAGTTGCATATGTAAGTATGTGTATATGCAGGTATAGTTACCCAGCAATACTTCTGCCGTGCCAACGCTCATTTGTTTTAGTTTTTTCGTTTTCCTTTAAATTTTGTTGGGTAGTTTTCCATTTATATCTCCTCTGCAGTTCAGAGATATACTCAGTTTTCCAACGATTCGCAAATTGTAGTTGTAATACCTTAAGGCGTTGCCAGCGGTTTATCACGGTAAGGTTGTCGGAATAGTCTTCAAGTATCGCGACAAGTGGAGAACCCTTCAATAAGTGGCCAGGAGTCAATGGAATCAATTCAGTTGGTGTTTCACTTATGGCAGAGATGGGTCTAGAATTAAGAATACTTTCGATTCGGATCAAAAGCGTAGAGAACTCTTCAAACGTAAATTTGAGGTTTCCTGCTACTTTCTTCAAGTGAGATTTCATGCTTTTCACTCCAGCTTCCCACAAGCCTCCCATATGAGGTGCATGCGGAGGAATGAAATGCCACGAGAACCCGTGCAAGTTGTATTTATCGGTTAAAGTTTTTTCAGCAGATTTTAAAAACTTTTTGTATTCATTAATGAGAGCCCGACTGGCTCCAATGAAATTGGTACCATTGTCCGAATAGACTTTGGCCGGAAAGCCCCTTCTTCCAACAAATCGGTCGAAGGTGGCTAGAAATGCATCAGAGGACAATTCGGAGCATGTCTCCAGGTGTATGGCGCGAGTTGATAAACATACAAAAATAGCAGCATATCCTTTTTGTAGTTTTGCATTTCTTAATCTGGATTTTTTCAGATCAAAGGGTCCGGCGAAATCAATACCAGTGTTTGTAAACGGTAGGGAAAACGTACATCTTTCTGGAGGTAAAGCGGCCATTATCTGATGCCGAATTCTATTTTTGTAGATCGTACAGTTTTTGCAATTTCGAATACATTGTCTAATACCACTTTTTAATCGAATGACATAAAACTCCTGACGAATAGCACGTAACATACCTCGATGTTCTGCGTGCAGCAACACTTTATGTGTGAATTCAATGTAGAGCTTGCACAGACGGGATTTTTCCGGGAGTATTAACGGATGTCTCTCATTGTAGCTTAAGTCGGATGCCGATAAACGACCATTAACGCGTAAAAGACCCTTTTCATCTCTAAATGGATTTAAAGTTAGTAATCTGCTCTTTGTGTTTATTGGTAAATTCGATTGAAGGGCAGTATATTCATTTGGAAAATGAGCGATTTGTGCTAGTTTCACTAAACGATATTTCACAAAAAGTATTTCATCTGTAGTAATGAAATCTTTTTGAACTCTTGTGCTGATTTTCTTTTGAAACGAAACATGTAAGACAAGACTCGCAATGCGCGATGGTATGAAGAAAACCTTTCCAAAATATCATCGACTTCAGTTACTGTCTGCAAAGTACTCGTTTTCCTTTCCAGAGATTGCTCCTGTACTATCGGTTGCTGTGGCCAACAAGATGTATCTTTAATGATCCAATGTGGTCCGTACCACCACAGTGCATTATCTTTTAGTTCGGAGGCAGTACATCCTCGTGTTCCGAGATCAGCAGGATTATCGCAACTTGTCACATGCAGCCAGTTAGAATTTCCGACGTGATCGAGAATTCTGGATATCCTATTTGCAACGTACGTTTTCCATTGGCAAGGTGGTTTGCTTAACCACGCTAAGGTAATAGTGGAATCAGACCACAAATATATATTTCGAGATTCAAATTATGGCATATATTTTTTGTTAGTCGAGCTAACAAAACTGCGCCGCAAAGTTCTAATCTTGGCAGACTTATCGTCTTCAAGGGGGCTACCTTACTTTTTGACGCTAGTAGGTGCGAAGAAAACTCGTTGTGAGAATGTTTGATTCGAATATACAGACTAGCACAGTATGCCTTTTCGGAAGCGTCACAAAAACCGTGTATTTGAATTTCGTTCGCCGGCGTGTACTGTACCCATCGAGGGATCTTGATCTGATGAATATCAGGGAAATTTTTTAGAAATGCGTACCATTTCTCTAGTGAGTGTGGTTTTACCCTCTCATCCCAGTTTGTGCCGTCTAACCACAGTTGTTGCAACAGTATTTTCGCTGTTATTATAATTGGTGCTAACCAACCCGCAGGGTCGAACAGCTTTGCCACTATGGACAGAATGGTACGTTTAGTTACAGCATCAGAAGGAATTTTGATTGAATATACACTGTAATAAAAAGTATCGGTCACGGCGTTCCACCGAATACCTAACATTTTTGCTTCACTCACATCCTCGAGTTTTAAAAAATCTTCATCGAGAAGATCCTCGCGGGCCACATCTTGTAAATGTCTCGATGATTTGCTGTTACAGCAGATCAGTTAGTTCAGTGAGGTAGTCTTTTGTTTCATTTAAAGTGTATCCTCCTGATAGGATATCATCCACATATATTTGTTGCTTCAATATTGAAGAAGCTGCAGGATGACTTTGCAATAAGGTTCTTATTGCCAGATATGGGGCACAGTTAACCCCGAAAGTGACAGTTTTCAATGAGAAATCTTGCACAGGTTCAGTCGTAGACTTTCTAAATAAGATTCTCTGGAATTGGAGATCACGTTCATCGACCAGTATTTGTCTGTACATTTTTTTAATGTCTCCATTAAACACATATTTAAACAATCGCCATCGAAGAATGACGTTCATTAGATCATTTTGGAGAGTTGGACCAGTGTGCAGAACATCATTAGTTGTTTTCTTTGATGCATTGAAAACTACCCGCACCTTGGTGGATTTGCTTTCTGGTTTTACCACTGCGTGATGCGGTAGGTAAAACGAAAAGTATCGTGAATTGTCATGTATTTCAGACGACCCGGTTCCGGTCATATGTTCCAGAACGAGATACTAAGAAAGTACTTTTGAATACTCGACAGCTAACATGGGGGAGTTTTTCAGTGACTTTTCCATTCTAAAATATTGTCCTAACGCCACACGTCTAGAAGATCCTAAACATATCTTTTCTGGAAAAGTTTCCTTGAACGGGAGTCGTACAACATACTTCCCATCCCTACGACGAACAGTAGTATCGCGATAAAATTGTTCACACCAAAGATCAGAATCAGATAATTTTGGTTTGTCGGGAACCTCTTCAATCTCCCAAAATTTTCTTACTTCATCATTTAAGGAGGCCGAAGTGGCCCATGTGGCGAATGTTGTAACTGAACGTGAATTTGGTAGCCCACTAATGAACCAGCCAAATTCAGACTCTTGCGCTAACAAATTCCCAGAAACATTTCTCTGCACTCCAGATTTAAGAATCAATGGAAGAATATCACTACCTATCAATATATCAATCTGTGCCGGTCTATTAAAATGTGGATCTGCCAATTCTAATTGATTTAGCATGTCCCAATCGGATTTGCGTGACGTAGAAGATGGCATGAGGTGATTAAGATTTGCAATGACAATTGCGGTGGTATTGACAGAAAACGTAGATTTCCTGGATCGCAAATGGATATTACACATCTTGGTCGAATTTTCTAGTATAGTACCACCAAGTCCGGAAATCTTCGTAAAAGATTTCCTTGTTGGAATAGATAATCGATTAATTATCCTGGTGGATATGAACGTTTCCTGGGAGCCTTGACCACTAAAGGCGCGAATCGTGAAACAATTCCCCAGATGCTCCAGGTCAACTAAAGCGGTAGGAAGGATCGTACCATCTCCTGACTCAGTTAAGTGGGATTGTACGTGATTAGATTGGTATTGGGCATTCGACACCGTCGCTTGTTCATAATCTTGTTCATTATCTTGCGTAGCAAGGTGGAATGAAGCAGGATTTGCAGGCGCGTCTCGGCTATTATTAACACTGGCGTGACCAGGCTCGTATCGCCGACTCGTAGAGTTGGCGTAACCAGACTCTTGATGCAAAAGCGTGTGATGTGGTCTGTTGCATTGTTGACATCGTTTGTCAGTTTTGCAATTTTTTGCGAAGTGCCCGTACAATAAACAGTTTTCACAAGCTTTGTTGTCCCTAACGACCGTTTTCTTCTCCTTCAATGGCATGTTGTGAAAGGTCGGACAGTCTCGTAGAGTATGACTTTGTCGACAAATTTTACACAGCCGATGCGTAGTATCGGACTTAACGTGATAGTTTTGTGACTTTTCTGAACTAGATAGTGTGTTTGAAGCAGGTTTCCGAATATCGGAAATAGATTCTAAAAGATCCAGTCTTTTCGAAATAAAATCATTGAGCTGATCCCAGGATGGCATCTCCTTATGATTTTCAATTGAGTTTTCCCATGCAGTTAATGTTTCGTCAGGTAGCTTTGAGGAAACCCAGAAGACAAGAATAGGATCCCAATATATGACTGATATATTGTACGTCCTTAGAACAGATAAGCAGTTATTAATTGTGTATTGGAAATTTCGTAAAGATTTGCTCTTTTCCGAAGAAATTCCCTCAATGTCAAAAATTTTCCTTAGTTGATGATTAATTAGAATTCTTCTGTTCTCATAACGCTGCCTCAAAGCATCCCATGCCATTTCATAGTTTGCATCAGTCAAAGCAAATCTTTTGACAATTTGGTTTGCTTCTCCTCGTGTTTTGGCTCGCAAATGAAATAATTTTTGGGCTGGAGATAGTTTGGGATGATTGCCATAAATGGCAGAGAACATGTCTCTGAAACTTGGCCATTTATCATAGCCACCCGAGAAGAGTTCTGTATCGCAGGGGGGAACCTTCAAAGAAAAACTACAGTCGTCTGATCTGCTGGTCTTTTCTTCACCTTTCGATTGAGACTTTAGAAGTTTTTGTCTCTCAATTTGGAGCAAATCTAGGATTGAAGCCTTACACTCCTTATACGTTTTACAGGATGTACCAAACTTGTTGAAGTAACGTTGTATCTCCTCGCACCACTCATTCAGTATGTTTACAAAATATCCAAATGTAAACAATTTCCAATACCTGAATTATCTAGCCGAATTCAACGAGTCTTTCGATTAATGTACTCCTTCCAGAATTCTTAAAACCCAAATAATGAAATATTCAGTATATAGTATTCGGCATGATCCCGAATTATACACAATTTTTTAAGAAACTAGTTCCGATGTAGTGTTCTAAACTGTCAAAATTCATGTGATATTTTTTTATATACAATGACTATATACGAAATTATTGTATAAAAATTTCTGATTAAAATTATTGTGTATTGTGTATAAACATGTAATGATGTGCAAAAAGGTATATGGACATTTCCATGGTCACGAACGTGACCATCGTACACATTTAAAACTACAAAAAAGTCAAAATATAAGGGTTTTATTTTGACCATATGCTTAAATTATAGCTCTTAACTAACTGTGCTAATGTGGATTTTGGGTAATTTTCCGTTTTAAAGATAATTAAAAAAAACCAAGGCATTCGCACGTGACCAAAACAGAAGTCGTTTTCGCGACCAACAATGTAAACGCCGATTTCAGCGAAACCTGTGGCAATATTTCAATGTGACCAATTTTAGAACGTTGTGTACCGATGTCTCTTAAAAATGGCATTGTTTTTATCCAAAAATGATTAACACTTTCTTTGTAATATAAGTTTAAGCCCGGTCGAACGTGACATGTCGCACGTGACATTTTTTTTCATCATGGTATCTATGTTGTTTCAGTTGCACTTTTTACGAAATTATAGATAATATATATTTATTGCAATCCATAGAAGCATTGAATGTACTCATTCTCAAATAATAATAGCACAAAACAAAATTTTGTCTTTCAATTTATTGTTTTGAAATTTTAGCTGATCTTCTTTCGACTTTCTCACCGCTGTTTTCAGCTCTCTTTATTTTTTTCCGCCTCCATTTTTGCTAATAAATATTATTATAAAGTATTTTTTTTTTACAAAAATACATTATTGAAGTAAATTTTTTTTTAATTTTCACACTTAAGGTGTCGCACGTGACCAACTTTAATGAAGTACCAAGGTCAAATTTCCTCATTTTCCAGTAATGATTATTTTTATTTAAATTGTATAAAAATCTCTGTTTGTACTCAAAATTTTATGATGTTTCTGCATGTACTTTGGACACAGTAGCAACAAATGTTGTTTTTCCATGTCGAACGTGACATCGAAATATGTGATAATGCAAAGCCAAAAGATACAGCTAATAGCAGTCGTATAACTTCGTATCCTTTCTTTTCTGACTCTTTGTACTCCCTGAAAGATTTTAGACAGCAAAAGTCAAAGTGTAATGTCTCTATTTAAGAACTTTTATCGAAACAAAATATGCAAGAGAAATATTCAGAGGAGTAAAGTTGCACTCGCGCGACTTTGCATTCAAATATCTCAAGATAGGATATGAATTAAAGTAAAATTTGTTTACATAAGTTAAAGTTGATTATTTCTCTATGCAAATATAATAAAACAAAGCGTTTACAAGAACTTTTAATTTTTTGGTCTTGGTGGACCTTTCTGCGGAAATGCCCATATATATATAAGAACTTTATGACGTTTCTTTCATTTTATGTTACAGGAGAGGTAGGTGTAATTTCGGGCTGATGTCAAAAAACATTTAATTCGACTTGACAATATAATTGATTTTTCCCACAGGTTATATGAACATACTCCACTATGCGGTTTGGTGTTACCGAACAAAACTTGCTTCACTCAACTTTGCCTTATATGACAACCAAAAATACCATGCTCGCCAAGTGCTTTTTTCAGTAGATACAATCACTCTATTAAATTGCTCGAATTATTGGACTACCCTCGTATCTGTTTCTTGTTACTTTCCTACTGCTTCTTAAAAAAAACGAATGGCAGAAAAAACTTACGCTTTGGTTTATTTCTGACTGTCCTTACTTCGCTCCGCTGTTGTTGTAAATTACCGTTTCAGCTTTGCCTCACATAGCATACACTTATTGTATTCTCGGTTTTTTGTGTTTCGTTTCTTCATACTCTGCAACCACTATCAACCGTGAACTAAACCTTAAAAAAAACCAAGACTTTATGAGCCCATTTGGATAATTTTCTTGCAAGCCGACCAACTCACCACACAGTAAATTCACAAAATATGTCATACGTTAACGTATTAATAATTATATAACGTTAATATAAATTGTTTATTATTTATAATAAATAATGCTTTATTATTTGATAATTCTTTACTACGCCGTGCTTACTTGTATTACTTCTGTTTGCTACGGACGTCACTTTGGCAATGAGAAAGGGAGTAGAAAATGCCGGTACTGAACGTTATGTCCTACGTGTGGAATGTTGTGAGAATAGTGGAACACTATAAGGGAATGAAGAAGCTCGCAAGAGATTGTCTGTAGCAGCTTAGAATGCGTGGGTGATCTCTTAACTAAGAGAGTGGGCTTGGTGGTCGAACAAGACGTAGTGAGTTGAGTTCGGATCTGTGTGTGTGAGTAGAGATGTTAAAACAACATCTCTGATCTCTTAACTAAGAGAGTGGGCTTGGTGGTCGAACAAGACGTAGTGTGTGTGAGTGGAGATGTTAAAACAATATCTCTGATCTCTTAACCAAGAGAGTGGGCTTGGTGGTTGAACAGGACGTAGTGTGTGTGCCCCAGTGATTTTGTAAAAAAAATGTGCAATGTTATTAAGAGCGCTGTACTCTTCTTGAAGAAGAAAAGATCCCGACCTGTGCCAAATTGTATGTATGTAATACAAGAGGGCATGAAGAAACGATGGCAAAGCAAGCACGCATCAACTTTCCTATTTGCAATTATGCTCAAACTGAAACGAAATGAACTGCAAACTTACTTGAAGCTTTGCTGTTTCGCCAATTCCTTTTCTGACGGTTGCCGCGACGCGTAAGTGCTAAGCAACTTAAGAGTTTGTTTTTAGGGAATTTATATTCTTGACTGCATACCCTTCTCTTGTTTAAGAGTTCGTGTGTTTCTACTGACTTCGCTTACATACGTATATATGTATTATGAAGTTTCTTCCCGTGAAGAATATTTTATTTTTGACTTTGTTAATTTTTCGTTTTGTTTCAGAGCATTGCTGAGCGGGAAGAAACTATCGATACTTTCCTCAACTATCTTAACTCAACTTATTTTTCCTTTATGGGTTGCCGTGAGCAAGACCGTTTATTCTTTAACGTATTTTTAAAAAACAATTCAAAACCAAACCAAAATCACTTGCAAAGACAAATCTGAACATACCTTCTTCCGTTGTTCATGATTATTATGTAATCTTTGTCGGCAGTAAATAATCTTGTAAAGATTTTTCTAGTTCTAGTTCCTTCTGACGGTTCGAAGGACCATGTACAATCTTGTGAGTTCTGCAAGTGGACTGTAATTATTTCGATATGACTCACAAGTTTGTAAAACCATGTAAGATCACAGTAAATAAAATAGAAAAGAAAAACAGGATGTCAGTTTCAGTTTCAGTTCGATTTATTGCAGTCGTTTGACTTCTTACCGCTTCAGTCGTGTTGATCCAAGTGACCGACTTGTTGCAGGTAGAAGGAAAACGCAGATCAATTTGTGAAATTCAGCAAAACAACAATTGGAAACTTCATGGAAAACCTTCGTCAAATTGAGTAAAAGCTCTTTCATCGAGCGCAATTTGACGTAGGGTTGCCATGAAGGATTATAAAATTATTAGAAAGGAAACTATTCGTAGAATTCAGTGGGAATTATAACTAATATTTATAATTCATATAACACGTATAGTGAAGTAATTCAGTGTATCATAGTAAATCTAATTTCATTCAATCTTAAAGCTAGGCGAACTTGTAGAAGTTCGTTGTTGTTGAACACGGTTCAACACGTAAAATAGAGGGATTTTTCGAAATTCGTACCTTTAAGGGATATAATTAAAAAGAGGGATACAAATGGGACCTACCAAACCGCTGAAGTTGAAATCATGAAATTCGGTGTATACATTCTAACTATGAAGACTCGAAAAAGGTTTTTTTCGAAATTTGTACATTTGGGCGGAGAATGGGGCGAATGGGGATATCTTTAAAATTGCTTCTTTCTAATGGCGACTGACAATCGCCTAATATTTAGACATGTTCAGGCATAGGCATTTTATTTATATATAGTAGTCGATTTTAAACAGTGCGCATAAGTATACATTATAGTTTGAAATAGTAAACAAATATAGTAATGTGCATACAAAAATCACAATTTTCGTAATATGGTACTGTGCTTCTATGTAAAGTCGACATCCTTTAATCTGCTGGTAATACTGTGGAATGCACTCCGTGGTGGAGGGTATATAAGATTCGGCCCTGTCGAACTTAACGCCTTTTTACTTGTTTTTCCTTGTAGCAAGTAAAATTTTCCTCAGTTTAAGTAAAAATTTACTCGTTTTGAGGAAAAATTCAGCAAAATTGTCCTCAGTTTAAGTAAATATTTACTTGATTTGAGTAAAAATGTACTTAGTTTTAGGAAAATTTCAGCAAAATTTTACTTAGATTTAGTAAAAATTTACATGGCTTTAGGAAAAATTTATTTAGTTTTAGGAAATTTTTCCTGATTTTAGTAAAAAAAAATTACTTGGTTTTAGGAAAAAAAATACTTAGATTTAGGATAATTTCAGCAAAATTGTACTTAGATTTAGTAAAAATGTACTTAGTAAATGAGTAAATATTTACTTGGTTTGAGAAAAACTGAATTAGAATTAAGTTCAAAGCATGCACTACTTTCAAGGAAAAGTTTGAACCTGATATGAGGAAATATTGCTTTAGTGATATATGAAGTTGAATTTTCCTATATTTTAGTTCATTTTAACTCATTATAGGGTTCACTTTTTTCTGAGTGTATATATATTAGAGTGGATTAAAAATAAAAGTAGTGGATGTTCCCGACTAAAATGGAAGATTGGTTTGTTTTATGTGTTTTCCCAAAATATTTCGCTTTTATCATTGTCCATTCTTCACATTAGATGTAACTTCACATAAGATGTTACAATAAAACCGTGCGACATGATTCCCTCCCAAGAACGAGATTATATAGAAGTGAAACTATAGGTCACTAATAGGAAAACTCATACTCACTTTTTTATTTCGTGGTCTTTTGTCTATTTTACAGGACTTTTAATTTCCAAAGGATGTAAATGTTTCAATAATTTAGTTTCGTACTTTTGCGTGTCATACAATGGCGATATGGGATCAAATAAAAGAGACGAACGTCTTCTAAATAATCTTTCTTTTAATATCATGCGACTAGCTATGTTAATTTAATATTAACAACCATTTCAATTTATCCCCTTTAAAAAGTTTATGTAGATTATTCATGTTTTATTTTTTGAAATGGTTGAATATCTTTCCAAAAAATTAGTTTTATATAAGACTAGAATGTATTTACGATGCAAATAACCCCATATTTCAGTTTTTACTTCACATTTAACCCACTCAGAAACAACAGTAAGAAAAAAATTGTCGGCTCTTTATGGGTTAGGAAGTTCTAAAAATTGCAATACCTCTCCAACGGGCCTATGAAAACATAAATCGAACTAAAAATGTGGAAGTTATTGCGGTTTTTATAAAAAAATGCATCCAAAATTGCACTAAAATAGTATAAATTTTATTCAAGAAAAACCTCACGAACGGACAATGATAAAAGCGAAATATTTTGGGAGAACACATAAAAAAAACCAATCTTTCATTTTAGTCGGGAGCATCACCAACATTTTATTTTATATATATATATATATATATATATATATATATATATATATATATATATATATATATATATATATATATATATATATATATATATATATATATATATATATATATATATATATATATATATATATATATATATATATATCAAAATAATTTTTCATAAAGACAACACTGTACATATTAAATATTATTATATTCTTTGTTAGGCAGAAAAGTTGTCCCTTAGGACCGGTTCAAGGGAGCATAAATATCGAATTTCGTTCAATTTTTATCCAAAAAGTACGAATTTCGAAAATCTATTATCACCTAATTATACGAGAGCTACAGCCATTTGCATTTAGCACAAGCTTTATCTCCTTTTCCCGTTTTGTCCCTAAAAGTCCGAATTTGGAGGAAGCTACGAAGTCAGAGAAATGTATACATGATTCTAGCTGCAGCCGTTTGATTGGTACCATTTTTATCCCATTTCGCTCCATTTTCCCTAGAAGTACAAATTTTCTAAAAATCCTTTATCAGGGTACACGCCAAATTTTATGATTCTTGCTGTAGCCATTTGTTCGGTACAAATTTTACCCTTTCAGCCATTTTTGAAACTAAAGGGTGGTTAAATTGTAAGGGCCGATGTTGAATGTCAACGTCAAGTTTTTTTCTGCATTTCATTCGACAATTCTCAACTTCAGACTAACTCAATTTGAACCATGGAAATATACACAATCGAGCAACTCGTTCAAATGTGCAACTCGTACAAAATGCAAATCGAGCATTTTCGAAGAAAATCTTCTTCAGAATTGCCGCATTTGGGCGAATAATAATCCAAGAGTGATTGTCGAAAAACCAATGCACCCACAAAGAGTGACTGTTTGGTGCGGTTTTGGGCTGGCGGCATCATCGGGCCGTATTTTTTTCCAAAATGAGGCCGGTCAGGCAGTTACTGTGAATGGTTTTTATGGCCCGAATTGGAAGATATGGATGTGGACGTTATGTGGTTTCAACAGGACGGTGCCACTTGCCACACAGCTAACGAAGCGATGACTTTTTTGCGCGACAAATTCTATGGGCGTGTTATCTCACGTGATGGCGTTGTCAATTGGCCGCCAAGATCATGTGATTTTACATCGCTGGTATTTGAAAGAAAAGGTGTACATCGATAAGCCAGCAACAGTTCAAGAGCTAAAGGATGAGATAATTCGGCACATTAACGGCATAGAACCTCAATTAAGCCTCAGCGTCATCGATAATTTGGACCATCGGATGGAGGTGTGCGGTGGCCATTTGGCCGATATTTTGTTCCATACATAATTGAACCATACCAATATTATCATATTAAAAAGAAATGACATTAATTTCCTGAATAATTTGTGCTTTATTCAAAATCAACATCGGCCCTTAAAATTTAACCACCCTTTAAAACTACGAGTATCGAAAGATCGCATTATATTTCGAGTATACGCAACCAGAGTGAAATATACACGGATTTTCATTAGTTGCGGCGTTTTGATTGTTACCAACTTTATCACCCTTTCTACACGTTTCCCCATGAAAGTACCAATTTCGAAAATTTCCTTGATTTTGCACTTCTAGAAAGTATATGTCTAGCTAGCTGCAGCCATTTCGTCGGTACCAATTTTATCCCATTTTCCACATTTCCCCCTTAAATGTACGAATTTCGATAATCACATGCGATTAGAGGGATGCATTCATCGATTTTCAGTTTACTAGCTATTGCCGTTTCACAAGTACCATTTTTATCCCTTTTCCCCCCATTTCACCCCCTATATGTATGGCTCATTTTATGGTATGCGTTCACGCTTATAAGGGATTGGCTGTTTGGTTGGTACCATTTTTATCCCTACGTTCCCATTTTACATTTTAAACAAGAAAATATGCCATAAAACTATTTATACAATCATATACATATAATAAAAACATAATTAATATTGTCATGATCGGGAATGATTGATGAAATATTCAAATATGCGACTGAACAACGACGACGACAACAAAATATGATTATGCTAAAATTAAGGTTTTGCTAATACAATATATAATGATATTCTCTCATCACACTTTTCGTTCGTTCTGAAAAACACAATCAATAAGAATCAACTTTAAAAAAATTCAAATCACCACGATTTCCCGGTCATACCCTCGTACCCTACAAGACATTGTATTTGTGGTCTGATATCTAAAGATTATACAGTAATCGATCTTGTCTGTTCGGGTTTTGTTTTTCTGTTAATATCGGTTGGAAACATCATCGAGTCGAATACAATTTTAGCCGTGGCTGGCTGACTGGTCGAGCCGATAAGCGCCACTGAAATTTCATTTTGACCAGTAAGACCTGCGTTATTATCGGATATTTGCCAAAGTGGATTTCCAAACCAAAGCTAATGATGACGCAAAATAAATACTCATACATATATCAGGTGGGGGAAATCATATACTGCAGTCGGATTGTCGGATCAACCTGGAGGTAATCATGTTCTCGTACTTTTTTCGAGTAAGGCCGAGTTTGTATCAGAAAAATGAGTTGCCGAGATGACCGAGAAGAGTTTCTCTCCATCAAGCTTATGTTAGGTTGGTGTTAGGCAGTCAGGTAACATAGACCACTCTCAGATCATAACAGGTGCTTTGTGATGCTACAGACTTAGACATAACACATCGGAACAAAACAGTACGAGCCGTGGAGCATTTCAACATGTTTATCTATACCTCCACATAAGATCCCTTAAGAGAGCTGTTCTACCAGAACTATAAATCCATATGATCTTGTTCAGATGTGAGCCCATGTTGGAAACATATCTGAATCAATAGATTTGCAAAAACCATTTATCAAACCATGCTTTAAAGAAAACAATTGTCTGTGAAGATTCCGCGAAGGGATGGTCCCATTAATTAGATATACCAACTAAACCCTGGACCCTGTGAACTATCATGAATGGCTCTGGCCCTAGCTCAAGAAATAGATATTCAATCAACCCAGGAAATGGCATGGTTCTACGCCATTATTAGTATATCTTTTTTCACTGGGTCCAGGGTTTAGTTGGTTCAGTACCTGATACTGGAGAGTCGCGTATCTCTACCGAACGTTCTCACGGGCGGTATAAGATCTCGAATTTCCGTAGAACAAACACCATTAAAGTATCGATAGAACAATGACACACAACCAACATTACGACGATGTTGAAGGGAGACAACAGAATTGGTTTTCCTACTGTCACCCATCAACACCATTGTCCTCCTCTGGACACGGCCAAGAAGCTCCAGGGAAGATCCTGGAGCACCTGACCATATGTGGGAGTTGTATTCCATCTTTAGTCTGATGTAGGTAGTGTGGATATTGAGAAGATCAGAGGATATGAAGATTTTCTTACATCGCTTCAAAAAGCCTGAACACTTGAATGCTTCTTTCGAATACATGTTTTGTCCAACGAACATTTCATTGAAATTGACGACACCGTTGGATCAGTGAATCGCTTGTGTGAGACAAGAAGGAGCACTGGGTCTTACGTGCATTAAAATCTACTCTATTTACATGACCCCTATTCAGAAATGGCCAGTAAATCCTGGCTGAGTGACGGATCCATCAATCGCCTTTTGTCCTCAATTTCTTGACGACTTGGTCTATGATCGAATGAGTATGAATGACAGAGGTTGCTGTCATCCGCGAAAGAGTAGATTGGTTTCGAGGTCAGATCCATGAGGTTTGCGATGAAAATAAGAAAAAAGGGGTGGGGAAAGGACAGAGCCCTGTGGTACTCCTGCGGTTATGCTATGCTCGTCGGATGAGAACCCATCTACAACAACACATATGGTGCGATCACTGAGGAAGCTCGATATAAACCGCGAGAAGTCACTACCAACACCAAAAGCGATGAACTTTGATATGAGCCATATGATACGTGCCAGACTCTATGAAAGGCCTTGGAGATATCTAGAGCAACGAACTTACTCTCACCAAGCTGGTGGATGGATCGATTCCACTTTTCGGATAGCAGTGTCATCAGGTGTCCCGTAGATCGATTCCTACGGAAGCCATACTCTCGATCATTAAGTAAGTCATTAGTCTCTAAATACCTCACAAGAAGGTGGTTAACCATACTCTCCAGAACCTTCGAGAGCGCTGAGCAAATCGCAATCGGGCGATAGTTAGCAGGGTTCGCAATCTTCCAACGCACTGGGAAAATCTCTGCACGGTATGCAAGGTAGAAAAGATTACGAAGTGGACGTGCAAGCGTCGAAGAGCGCTTACATAGGACAAGTGCTGAAATGGCATCCGGGCCTGGAGATTTATTTACGTCGAGATTTGCGAAAACCCTTTTAACTCCACGTGTTCAAAAAACCATGAATTCCTTGCAAACATTTCAGCCAATAGGTTAGCTTTGGCAACCGGGTTAGTGAATATGTGGTCATTTTTAACAAGAGTTGGGATCCTTTACTCTTCTCACAAATGACCAAAAGCTCTTACTTCCCATGGGAGTAGAACGAACTTTGGCACGAAGACGCTGTTCGTACAGAAACTTTTCACGTCTAAATACCCTGGCACACATGGTTCTTATCTGATTGCGTAGCAGATCAGTGGTGGCATTTTTATTCAAACGCCATTTCCTGAACGCTTCCTTTTTGTCTATCTGATTGTCTATCTATCCGAAATAACCTTAATTGGAATAAATGACTTCATTCCAATCAAGGTAATATTGTCAATCATTTCAGCCGCAGCATCTATATCGCCATTTAGAAAGCAAAGTTTAGAAAGTAATTGAAATGCTCGGCCCAATTTTGTCCGTTTTTGGGCTAATTTGTCCGCTTTGGGTCTGGGGTCGAAGCGACATGAAGAGCGGAATGCAAAAAGGCTGCTGAAACAATACAATGATCCGAATTACCAAGAGGATTTTAAGAAAAGTTCAAAAATATTTGAGTGTTGCCCTTGGACACGCGGAATGTGAGTCGGTTCATTCACTAGTTGTGTCAATCATTATTGCCTTCCGGTGTTAAGTGACTCGAATCGGCAAGCCAAGAGGTATTATGGATATTGAAATCGCCAGCAATTTCATTCTCAGGACAAACCTCTAAAATGTTTGTAATTGAATCGCCATTTAGGGATACCTCCCTTTCCGCGTTTGGACTTCTATACACAATGCAGTACGTGTGTTCCAATCTTGAATTTAACCCAAAGGGAGTTAAATTCTGGATTTTCTGAGCTCAAGTCTTGCTGGCTCTGGAACACTATGTCGTTACGTACGTAGGCCACAAGACCTCTGTGGGGAATAAAAAGGGACAGGGTGTGATACGCAGGTACGACAAAATCCAGTGAGACACACCTGTGTCTCACAAAGAGCAAAATCATCAGGCCGATGGAAATGTACATGAGCGTACACGGCAAAAAAATCGCTCTCAGCCCTTGTACATTGGCAAATTGTACTCTAAACTCGCACACAATTAGAACAGACAAAAAAGAGAAACAAAACAGAGTCTGTATGCAGCTATAGTTGCCGTTGCTGTATTCTCACAATGCTCAGTGTTATGCCTTAAACAACTGAACGGCAAGAAAGAGAAACGCACACACTGCGGCCAGTGATGTCCGGCTGCTGCCGCTATGGTGTTGTTGTTGTTCCCGCCGATGTTGCTGTTGTTATTGTTTGGATGTTGGTTTGTTTATCGTTCGGTACGCGGCGCGGTTTTTGGTGTGTATATTTCAAAAATAATAAAATCTATTAAGATGTTCCGTCCGACTCTTTGATTTCTGACAGTTACGTTAGATTAAAATGTAAATATAAGAGCGACACTCATTTTCCCACTCTTAGGTGAAGAATGGGTGTTTCAAAATGAATATTTTTCGTGTTTTTTGTTTAATTGTGAATCAACTAAAGAAAACAGCACAAAGCAACGACAAACAACATTAAAATACTAAGAAACTGTGTCGTATTTTACTCGAATTTTGTCACCATTTTACTTATTTTATTTTTTTTTAACTAATTGCAAAAAAATTTATTGAAAAATAAGGCAAAAATTATCGTATTCTTCTTTGTTCCCGACGTTCTTAATTTTGAAATTTTTATGTTATTTTGAATGATTTCTGTCAAAACCGACGACAGCTCGCTCTTAAATTTTATTTTTCACATTTTAATCTAACGTAACTCGCTCGATTTTTTAAATGAGTACGATGAAGCTTCTTGTTAAATTTTATTTTCTTTGGTATATTTGTTGTTGGTTGTTTTTATTTTCTCAAGTTCTATTTTGTTATTATTGATAATTTGTGGTTATATTTAAGGGTTGTTGTTTCTATTTGTGATACACTGACAAACGGACTTATTAGTCATTCTTCTACAGTTTAATCTAAAGAGGACTACTAATTGTTACGATTAACATTTTTTTTTTCAAAATTTTCTATTATTCACGGTTTTATGGTTCATGCAGGTTTAAAAATCGAGCACTATGAATAGTGATATAAGCACATAGCGTTTAATGCCCAAATATATAAATAAGACTTATTGTAAACTGAAATGTTGGCAATGTTATATAGAAAAAACATTTTCTGGGATATACACACCGATTGGCAAATAGGAATGTAGGACATTTGTGTGGGAGGTACCAGAAGGAGCGTGGTAATTTCGCCCAGCTTCGAACTTAAACTAAGTTTGGGTAAAAAATTACCATGTGCAAAGTTTGAATTCATTTCTTACACCAGCCAGCCAGACGGACGGACATGGCTCAAAAAACTTAAAATGTTGTGAAACGGATTTGGTACAAACATATGTATGGCCTTAATTCACTCCTTCAATGCGTTACACGTTTTTTCCATCTCAAATGATATATACCCTCCTACTCTGTAGAGTGAGGGTATAGAAACGAATTTGGAAACAATTTTTTAGTTTGCACGTCTAAGCAGTCAGAGGAATGTGTACACCGAATTTCATAATTCTAGCTGCAGTCGTTTGATTGGTACCATTTTTATCCCTTCCTTCAACACAATATCATTCATATGACTACCACGACTGGTTCGACAGTACCTCATCTGATCAACCCAATTTTTCAGTACATGGCCCAATGATGCCGCCAACACAAAATCCAGGTTTTAAGTTTATAGGGCTATCAGACCCCAGTATTATTTTTCTCCCTACACTTTTTTCCCAAAATCGCAGATGTGAATACCTTGCTGAAATAGAAAAACGGTTTTGAAAATAATTGTAATAGCTGAACCTATGCTCACCCCAGTCTGAATTATTATTTTTTTAGAGAATAAAATAACCTAAAGTACTTAAAAAATAAGAGTAGATTGTTCATATAATCTAGATTTTTTCTTTTTTAATTCGATCTACATGCAACAAAATGTGATTTGTTTTAAATGATTTTTGAAAATTCTAATTTAATATTTGATTTGAACTGGGATATTGTCCTGGCTCAAGGCCATTTTGCATCTATATTTAACAGAATGCAAATTTATTAACAAATGGCATGGTGACATTTATTACATGGCTGCAGACTACCACGATCAAGATTTCGACCATGTCAAAAGTCTTTTCAAGTGGCTTCGCAGCGACTTTTCAACATCAAACCCGGCCTCTATAAGGAGATGATTCTCACAAACGAACGAGAAGCACAACTCACTTGCCGAATTTGCGTTTAAAAAATCGCACCAAGTAATAAAGTACACACGCCATCTTACAAGCATCTCATTGAGTTGCATATGTAAGTATGTGTATATGCAGGTATAGTTACCCAGCAATACTTCTGCCGTGCCAACGCTCATCTGTCTTAGTTTTTTCGTTTGTATTTTTTTGGTCTGTAATCAATATTTGATTTGAACTGGGATATTGTCCTGGCTCAAGACCATGTTGCATTAATTATTATGAAAAATTACAGGTCTGTAGGTTTAGATGTACATAATTACTTTCTAAATTTTTTATAAGGAATGACAATATGCTGATAATATGGCTGTTTTTCTTTAAGCCTTAATAAAGAGTTAATTTTTAACTCAAAATAAAAAATATTTTTTTCTCTTTGTCGCCAACTAGAATATAAATATTTGTGGCTCAAGACCATGTTGCATTAATTATTATGAAAAATTACAGGTCTGTAGGTTTAGATGTACATAATTACTTTCTAAATTTTTTATATGGAATGACAATATGCTGATAATATGGCTGTTTTTCTTTAAGCCTTAATAAAGAGTTAATTTTTAACTCAAAATAAAAAATATTTTTTTCTCTTTGTCGCCAACTAGAATATA
This sequence comes from Polietes domitor, assembly GCA_947397865.1. NCBI lineage: Eukaryota > Metazoa > Arthropoda > Insecta > Diptera > Muscidae > Polietes > Polietes domitor. Next base: position 161,105,550 of record OX377620.1, on the reverse strand, counting down.
AATATTTGTGTCTAAACAAATTTTCAAAAAATATTTCGTATTGACTTTCTTGGACTTAGCCTCGATAACCATAAATTTGACCACCACTGTATATCAAATTACTAGGACATTCACATATTAGATTTCTGACATAATTTCCAGCTGTTAGTTATGCTTCAATATTGACCTGCTTTGAAATCGTATTTTGTAATCAAGATTCGGAATTTCATATTCATAATAAAGGGTGATTTTTTAAGAGCTTGATAACTTTTTTTTAAAAAAAAAACGCATAAAATTTGCAAAATCTCATCGGTTCTTTATTTGAAACGTTAGATTGGTCCATGACATTTACTTTTTGAAGATAATTTCATTTAAATGTTGACCGCGGCTGCGTCTTAGGTGGTCCATCCGCTTAGTCCAATTTTGGCATTTCCACGTTTTTGAGTAACAAAGACCCAATTGGTGCGAACGGCGACGAATCGAAAATTGGTGGTCATCATTAACACTGGCCGATACAGCTGCGATATTTTCTTCAGTTCGCACTCTACGTAAGCGTGTTGGTGGTTTAATGTCCAACAATGTAAATTTGGTGCGAAATTTAGTCACAATAGCCCGAATAGCCGCTTCAGTGGGTCGATTAAACTGACCATAAAATGGAAGCGCGCAATGAACTTTCTTAACAGAGCACGCATTTTGATAATAAAATTCAATAATTTGCAAGCGTTGTTCGTTTGTAAGACGATTCATGATGAAATGTCAAAGCATACTGAGCATCTTTCTCTTTGACACCAGGGCCGTGCGCAGGGGGGGGTTTTGGGGGTTCAAACCCCCCCCCAGGGAGGTTTCGAACATATACTTTTTAAAACCTTCTAGACTTTCTGAAGCAATAAAAAATATAATTTGTAAGGTCTTTTTAAAATAACTTGTCTGAAATGGTAATTTTGCAGTAAAATCGTGAAAACGCGAAAATTACAAAAAAAAATCGTGGACACTTTCTTGAATTTGGGACAAAGGTTATGAAAAATACAAGCAAACTAAACGAATTGTTCCAATTTCAAGAATGTGTAACGCTAATTTCGCTAATGAACACCATTGTAATGTTCGGAAAAGTTTCATTTTAATTAACCGATACCACTTCTTGACATTCGACTAGAGCAATATCTTATGAACTTTTAATTGTTAATTAAATGTTTATTAATTAATTAATTGTAATATAAGTTTGGAAATTATAAAATATTTTAGTAATTTTAAAAAAGTGTAGAGAAGTATCACTATGATATCATAATGAAATCTAAAAATCATTCTTAATAAAAGCAAATAATTTGTTCATGCTTGTAGAGCACTAAGATGTAACATTTGCGATGCGACATTTTTATTATTTTTATGTGTCCTATTTTCATCACAGATGCAACAACAACGGTTTTTGTTACCTCTAATGTTTTGGGAGTTTGCAATGATAATACATATCTCTCTTTTTACATTTACAACAACTAATGACATGTTTAAAACGATGTTCAGGTGACTAAAATTTCGTTTCTACGCAATGCATTTTTTCTCTGCGTGTAGGTCTCTATTTTAAAATTTACTTTGAAGCCGCGAAACAGTAAGACAAAAGTTTTAACTTACTCAAATTTTTGTTATATTTCTCACTTGTGTCAAATATTTTTCAGAGTTAGTATTATTTTGTACATATGTAACAAGTATTATTCAAAAGGGAAACAACAAATTCAGTAACTTGGATCTACCAATTATTTGTTTTTTTTTTTTTTTAATTAAAATTTCTAGGTGTTTCTTCTTGCATTTTATCGAGTACAAAAAACTGTTATAAAAATGAAGAAACATTTCCAAATATTTTTTATTTAATCGGAATATGCGTATAAAGATTTTGAGTAAACATCCTGTTACGAAAAAAACTAAAATAAATTAAAAACCCCAAAACTCATTAGACATCCTATTTACACCCACTTTGTCATATCAAATTTTCTGCATTTATCATAGAAAAAATGCGGGCCTGAAGGGCTAAGCGCCGAGGAATTTAATTGTTTTTTGTGTAATATTTCATCAAAATATATATCGAGGGCTTATGTTCAAAATTGGCTATGAACCATTTTCTCGAAAATGAGTTTTTGATGCCAAACTATTCTCAGATTTGGATGTCATTTGTCATATAAATTTGGAAAATATTTTTTTCTAAAGCCATTTTTTTAATTTTTTGATTTGGCTATCCCCACGCACGTTAGTTTGTGACTGCACAAACAGTTAAACAATGGAGCAGCACAAAACCGAACTTTATAATTCGCTACAACGATTTTGTTTAAAACATTTTTCTAGATTTAGGGCATATCGTACTATCAAATTCCATCATTTCGCGTTAATAGCATTTTGATTTCCCAGTTATGAAGCTAAAATAGGAAAAATGGTGGCTGTAAAGTCAAAAATTGTGAAAAGTATATTTAGAAAAACCGGCGTAACTTTTTATTATATTGAGAATACCAAAATAATTCTTTGGCATGTGATTGCTGACTTCATGGGGAATATTTCTGTGGTCACAACCCTTAACAGCCTAACTCGAGTTACGACACAATTGAGTTATTAGCACCATCGTATTCAGCGTATCTAAATTTATTTGCTCTAAATTTTTCATGTTTGTATCCCTTCTAGGAAGGCAATTAATCCTAAAAAACCTAATAGCTTAAGTTATTTTTCTAAATTACTGTTTTGGCATAACTGCCTAAGTCAATTTAGGATTACAACAAATATAAACATTATTTTTTCATCATTGCCTAAATCAACTTAAGTCGTTAATCCAAAAAAAAAACAAAGAAACAATTTTATTTTCCTAACTTGAGTTAAGCTCTTATTCCGAATTACAATTTCGTTTATGCCAATTTAGGCGCACTTAATGTTTTTTATTTAATCTGGAATAATAGCCTAACTCAACTTGAACTTTTTGACTTTCTTTCGTTCAACAATTCATAAGAGCCTAAGTGTCTTTTTCGATAATATCTTTTGACTGCGAGAATAAACAACTATTTTTTGTTAACAACTAAGTAAAGAACTTCGTTTCCTTGGAATATGTAGCAAAGTTTTCCAAAAAACACCTTCTCCTGATTTTCAGTGAAGATTCAAAACTTTAAACTCCTGTACTGAAAATATTGAAAAACAGACTTAGGCTGTTATGGGTTGTGACCACAGATTTGTGTATGAAAAGTTTCAGAATTATGAATGAAGAAAGTTAAAATATAAGGAATTGCAACGGCGTATTTTGGATTTTTCATCAATTGCAGCGATTTTCGTGACTGGCTACATATATGTTACAAGCGACCAATCTGATGGATGAAGCTGGAATCTTTAAATTCGCTGTGTACAGCATAGAAAATGCGTTTTCTATACAACATTAAGGAAAAAATAAGTTTTTTTCTCTCTCCTGAAAAGTTATGTTTTTGTTCATAGCCACTTATGAATATAAGCCCTCGATATGTATGTATGTAATTTCAAGCAACTATTTAAAAAAAGTTCTACACTTAGATAGCAAGTCTGTTAATAAAAGCAGCGATTGTCAGCAGACACTTTTCTGCAATTACAGCTGTTTTTTTGACATAACATCAGTTTTCTGCAATCTTACATCACGATTCACACTGCTAAAGAGTTTGCAGTCTGCTAAAATTGGGTGTTGTTAATTAAAATATAAAAATAGATAAACGTTCATAAGCGAGTTTAGCTCGAATTTCCTTTTATATTAGCTTGGAGCAATGTGCGTATCATATATATTGCGAAAAACAGCAAACAGCTAATTATTCGAAGGCGCCTATCTTGCCTTCGTAACAATCATGAGGTAATAGCTCAACTCCTTATGGCAGAGGTAACATGAAACTTTTGAGAAATATTTAATGTTGTAATTATTTGTATCAGTTTTGCATACTCTGAAGCAAAACTATTTGTTTGATTTTTTTAGTTAAATTTAGCTATTTTAATTTAACTTTTTTCCTTGTATAAAATAAAATTTTCCTCAGTCTAAGTAAAAATTTCCTCGTTTTGAGGAAAAAAATCAGCAAAATTGTCCTCAGTTTGAGTAAATATTTATTTGATTTGAGTAAACATTTACTTAGTTTTAGGAAAATTTCAGCAAAATTCTACCTATATTTAGTAAAAATGTACTTGGTTTTAGTTAATTTTAACTCATTATAGGGTTAATTTTTTTATGAGTGTAGATGAAAACCCCCCCCAGGGGAAAATCCTGCGCACGGGCCTGTTTGACACCATGTCTGAAATCCCACGTGATCTGTCAAATACTAATGCATGAAAATCCTAACCTCAAAAAAATCACTCTTTATTATAAAACGTAAAAATTTCACACACTTTAAATTGTCGCCAACAGCAATATCAATATGAACTTTACATTTCTGGACAATATCTCTGTGTTATATTCCACAAAAAATAAGCAGTCACAATTCGTTGTATGAGCTAATATCCGAATTTATAGCATATCATTTCAATACAAACTCTATTTTAACTCCAATAGAAAAAATAACAAAATAGAATTGAATTTGAATAAAAATTTCTTTACACACGCTTATTAATTACTAATACGAAGAACGGCAGAGCAAAGGAACTTTCAAAAATACCATTATTTAGAATAATATTGTAGAGTTGCATATGTTTTGCCCACACCGATTTTTATATTTACGAAAAAATGCCGATAACAAAGAAATGTTAACAGAATATGCGCATTTTTTAATTATTTGAAATCTTAAAGCGCCATGGCCACACATCAAACTCACTCTTCAAACTGTCATTTTTTTGATTGTGTTAGTAAAAAAAAACTCACACGGATAGGTTTGTGTGAGTTTGAAGAAAATCAAAACCATTTAGATATTTGCTTCGTCGCAGCAGAGATATGAAGCCTGTTTGAAGTCAGTTTGAGTGTGTGCACGAAAAAACGTCAATTGTCTTTATTTTTTAATTTTCGAAGCGATAAGTGTTTTGTTTTGGTGACGCGAGTTTTATAGAAATGGAAGAAAAAAATGCAACAATCAATTTCGCTCATATTTCAGTAGAAAACAAAAAAAGAAAAACAATTTTTTCACAATAAACAAACTATTTTGCGTCCAAAAAACACCGTCCTTTCGTTTTTATGACAACTTTGAAATGAAGTTTGTTGCTATGAGTTTGATGTGTGGCTGTGATAAGGAAAACAAAATATTACCTATACATACAAGAGTTTGAACGAACAGTTTGACGTGTGGCCAGGGCGCTTAATGCTGTATTATTATTTAGGGCTGTTTTTCTTTAAGCCAAAAACGTTAATAGAAATTTATCTTTTTGCTCAAAATAAAAAATTATGTTTCACATTATAGCCAACTACAATATAAATATATGTATCAAAACAAATTTTCAATAAAATATTTTGTGTTGACTTTATTGGACTAAGCTCATAATTTGACCATCATTTTGACTTACACTTGATAATTATCAATATTTTTTCAAAATTTGTTTTCACAGTTTTTCAAAATTTCAGTTTTTCAAAATTTGTTTTCTTTTAGCGACAGAAAAAAGATTTTTTTATTTTGAGTGAAATTTTAACATTTTAGTTAGATTTTTGTTATCACAGCTTAGTTATCCAGTCTTAAAGAAAAACAGCCATAATCTACATTGAAAGATAAGGTTTTTAGCACTGCGTTATCGCAGCTTAGCTATCCAATCTCAAAGAAAAACAACCCTCATATTATGATTAAAATATAAGTATACCTGGGATTGATTCTCGTGTTTTTGAAGTTTCGAATCTTGATTACAAAATACGATTTTAAAGAAGTAAATCGTTAGAATTTTGAAAAAGTGAATTAACTGCCTGACCCACGATGTCGAAAGAAAATCTATGCGAACGAAAGCCAGTCACTCAATTTCGCATCAAAAAGCGACCCACTATCTTTTGACTTTTCGTTCGCATAGCCTTACGTGTTGTGAGTGAATGAAAATGGTGCCAGATCAAAAAAACCACTATTAATCGCAATTATGCCAAGAAAAAAAAAACGCAAAATATCCAAATTCTATCATATAATAAAAAAGTTGACACCACTATTGATCAGCTGTAACAGTTGACAATCAAAAAGTAAACAAACAATATTTATGGGTTGTTTTGTGTTGTGAAAAAATAAATAAAATGAATTTTATTAACTTTTTGAAGGAAAGTGAAGTTTAAGTTCCTCGTAGGCAGTTGCGGGACATGTTCAATGTTCTGGAAATGGCCTCGAATCAGTAAGTAGGAAATATCTACATATTTTACATATAAATTCATATTTCTGATTCTCTTACAGATTTGTAGGTAATTTTCGGGTTCCAAAAGACATTTTTGTGATGCTGATGGTGACGTGTTGAGTGACAAATGGGCTGCGGCGTACCGAAGCACTTTTATTCGGCCAGATGTTAAGCTGGCAACATTTTTGCGGTTTGTGGCCAATGGGAGCTACCAGCAAACGGTGGGCAACGAAATTGTGTCGTCGACAGCCAACAGCTGGATTTTCGGGTGTATTTGGATGTGTTGATGGAACCCACATCCGCACACAGGAGATGACCTCAGGCGTTTGCTATAATATGCATAAACGCAATGGTGGTAAGTACAGAATATAGTATTACACAACTTCAAATGATTGAAAATGCATATTTTTCATTATTAGCTTTGTGACCACAAGATGAGAGTACTGTTAGTTGATGCCAGACAACCGGGCTGCAATCACGACTCATTTATATGGGAAGGAAGTGTGCCTAACCGGAAGTTGCAAAATGACTTTGACCGGGCAAAACGAAACACTTGGATTCTTGGTAATATTTTCCATTTTCCATAAACTAAAGCCATTCATGATGACGCCATTTAGGAATCCAATGGACGTTGCTGAAAGGCGGTACAACAAAAAGCACGCAATGTTGTGGAAAGATGCTTTGGGGTCCTAAAAGATAGATTTCGCTGCGTTAACGGTTCGCGAGGTTTACATTACGGACCTGAGAGAGCAACGCAGATAATAAATGCGTGTTGTGCTCTGCACAATATGTGCATACATTACAATTGCCCCGACGACTCGATCGGTGTGCCTGAAGTTCGACAGGAAGTTATGTCGAACGACGAAGAAGAAGGGGATGACGTTGACAGCGGCGCGGTGGCAATAAGGAGGCGATTTGCAATAAATATATAATTAAAAAACAATTGCTTGTGTTTAATTTATTTATTTTTAAATTCTAATAAGAAGCGCTCTAATAATTTATTCTGTGCTTCTATAGCATCGGCACTCCTTTTGGCAGCTTCTGCAGCTGCAGCCATTTTCGCAGCAGCATCTACTAAAAGCCTAGTAGCCTCCGCCTGCTCTTTGGCTATGCCACCTGCTTCCTCACTAACCCTAAGTTGGCGGCGAATAAGCAAAATCTGCTCATTAGCGCATTTTCTTTTTTTTGCCGAGGAATAACCCGGCAGTTCTGCATCGATGGCAATATGTTACCTTTTTTGTTGTTGGGGTTGTTGGCAGGTGTGTGCATGGATGTTCTGCTGTTGCCGTTGGCTGGTGTGTGCCAGGCTGCTCTGCTGTTGTTGTTGGCTGGTGTGTGCCAGGCTGCTCTGCTGTTGTTGTTGGCTGGTGTGTGGTTGCTGGTGGCTATCTTCATGCCTGGTCGGCGTGATTACAGCTATCGCCTTTCCCCTGGGCGGAGTGTCTATCAAAGACTGGAAGCAGTCATCGATCGAATGAAATTGAGCGGCATTTTCATCTTCATTACCAAACACCTTACCACTAGGTGCTGCTGCTTTGGTTAAGAAGATAATTCGATCGATGCACTGCTTGCACGATAAAAACCGCCACCAGTTTCATTCAAGCTCCTATTGTTTTCGGATATCTTCTTCTTTGTCCGCGATTTCTAGTCTGCCCAAGTCTGTTGTGTATGAAATTATAATACATATAAATACATAACACATGCCTTTTGCCATTCCGCAATAGTACGCATTGGAGGTCCCAGAGAGTTCAATTTATGAACGAGCCTTTTCCAGTTATCCTCTATGGCATGTTTGCTGCTACCAAATACTGGAACTCCCCTAGCGAAATCTTGGTTTTGCTCCAAATAATCAACCAGTGTCTGCAGCTGCTGCTGGGTTGACTTCTTTACGCTAAGATAAATATAAAATCATATATTTAAATAAAATGCCGACAATTCATTAAATTTTTATTTACTTATCTTTTATTTTCCATTGCGATTATTCCGGTTTTGTTATGATTCTTTTATTTATTTTTATCGGCGACATATACAACACAAGTGAGTGCTTTTGACATTTTCGTTCGCACAGATGACAGAACAAAAAGTTAGTGGGAACCGATTATGCACTGAAATGCTTACGTTATCGTTCGCTTTGTCGTTCTGGTGCCTGTTAGTGGGTCCCAAATCAACTGTTTGTCGCATGAGAGGCATGCGAACGTTAACGTTCTACATCGTGGGCCAGGCAGTAAGTGAATATTTTGTAAAATATCGCTAACATGCCTGAACGTTATGCTGACACTTTAGTTTCTGGAAAAAATGTGAAGGTTTCTTTGTAAGACGGAAAAAAACTTTACCTAGTATATAAATGACGTTTTCATTCCTGAAGGAAATGCTCGTTTGTATGCAAAGGAATTTTTAATTAGTATTTTAATTTTAATTTAATGATAGAAATTCATGAGTATTTTCATTCCGAGAAGATGAAAGTGAACAAATTTCCACATGGACTGGGGGAGTGTACGGCAACACGAACGAATGTCCTCGACAAGATTGCTATCGTACAATAGATGTTTCCACCAAACCGTGGTGTAGCCCCTATTTATACCGCAGTGGTAGTCTTCTGCAGCCTCCAGAGTCATTCACAAGTGCAATCGAGACGGGTCGATCACAATGCGGATCAACCGACAACCATTCGGTGTCGTTTGAATAGAGTCGTACTATGGCCGTCAGAGCCACGAAAGGTCTTTATAACTCGATCTAGGTGCCATTGAGGAAAGGAACAGCCACTATATCTTCAGTGTACAAAAATTGCATTGAAGAAAAGGGACAGACAATTCTCCTTAACCACCTAATCTTATTTGCCAAAGCTAAAAATGTCTGCTATGTACTTCAGGCGTTTAGATGTTTATCTTATATATGCAAATGTATATGCGCAGTATTTTATCAACCTACCCGTCAATTAACGGTGCCGCGACTCGGACGCACTTACTGGCTAACGTTGAACCCGTGCTTCAGTTAACACTCACCACAACTGTCACTGGTGCCTTCCGAACAAACAAAACCACTTTTTTATGTTTTTGCAACCAAAGAACAACTTATACCGGCGTTTTGCCGTTGCACTTTTGTTTAGTTTGTCTTTCTTTTGTTTCAGTCGTGGCCCACAGTTTATTAACAGATTAACAGAATTATTTATTTAGGTTCAAGTTAGGTTTTATGATTTTGTGTACTTTTTATTTTCACTTTTTTGCGTCTTTGTTGCACGAAAGCAAAAAATCCATTGAAATGTCGAACAATACAAAACGATTTGGTTGGTGATCGTGTGTGTGTCGACAAAAAACATCAAACTTAAAAACAAAAACAAAGAAGAAAATGACATGACGCAGCCAGTCAAGTCAGCCAAAGCTGGATGTTATGAAACGCTCTGTGGTTAGTAGACCTAAATTAGCGTACGGCATGTTTTTGACGTTCAATGCTCGACACACCGCACCACCAACCAAATCAGTTCTTCTGACGTGATTTGGCAAAACACGTTCACATATGGCGCGAACACTTGTTTTTGGTGTCTCCTCTTAATATTTGTCCAAAATTTATTAGAAATAATATTTACTAAAATATTATATAAAAAATACCTCTACAAAGAATGAAAAAAGTGCAAATGCTCTCGATGTTTTCTAATTTGAAATCGATAATAAATTAACAATTTATTTTTGTTAAACGGGACAAATGGCGTACCGATCAGAGTATCGTCGGGACATTCCACTTTAAAACCGGTTTGTCTCGACGATCACCGTAAAACTAGACTGGACCTGTACTTTGTAAGCCGTTGTCTTTATTCTCTTGGAATTTCAAACATTTTTCCAAAAATTGGTACTTTCAAAACTACATTCAACATTCTCACTTCGTTCACTGCAAGCAATTTGTATACCCTCCACCATAGGTTTGGGTATATTCATTTTGTCATTCTGTTTGTAACGGAGACACTATAAAGTATATATATATTATGTATACTGGAAAAATTCTAAGACGATTTAACCATGTTCATCTGTTGAAAGAACGCTAGTTGGCGAACGAAATGAGTTAGTCGGTTAAAATTTTCCATAAATATGTCTAATGTTTGCAAATAGCTTGAGCGAAATCGGTCTAGAGGGAAACAATTTCCCTAACCTCTAATATTTAGGCATGATTTTTATTCATTATATTCAAATTTGGAACATGCATAGCGTGGGCGCAAACTACAAAATAGGATAAAAACAAGTAAAAACGGCGTTAAGTTCGGCCGGGCCGAACTTTATTTACCCTCCACCATGGATTGCATTCCACAGAGGTTGTCGGTTTTCGTAGAAGTGCAGCAATATTACAGGAAAATATAAATTTTGTAATATAACCAAACTAAAACAAATACAAATATTGAAAAAAAATATTATATATAAATATATATTTTTAATTATTTCAAACCATTATTTATTTCAAATCAAAAAATAAATATTCTTAGATTTATATTTTCAAAAAGCTTAAATACCATAAATATTGGTAGATATTGTGTGCTACAGTTGGTTGTATTTCCATTATATTTTAATTCCAAAAGTACAAATTTTGAAAATCCATTATCACATAGTGCAAAAAAACCTAACTTCATGATTCAACCAATTTTTGCCATAATAGAAAAGGTACAAATTTGGAAAAAAAACTTTATTTTGCGTGTATATGCAGGCAGAGGAATGTATACACCGAATTCCATGATTCCAGCTGCGACCATGTGGTTGGTACCATTTTTACCCCATTGACGTTTCTACGCAATTAGAATTTCATCTTTCTAGCTGTAGTCGTTTAGTTGGTACTATTTTTATCCCTCTGAAAAAACCTTTTATTTTTCATGTCTACGTAGTCAAAAGGAATGTATACTTCGAATTTCATGACTCTAGCTTCGGTCATTTGGTTGGCACTATTTTTATCCCATTTTTCTATTTTGTCCCCAAAAAGTACGAATTTCGAAAAATCAGTTTATTTTCCGTGTATACACAGTCAGAGGAATGTATACTCCGAATTTCATGACTCTAGCTGTGGTCATTTGATTGGTACTATTTTTATCCCCTTTTTTATTTTAACCCCAATAAGTACGAATTTTGAAAAATCCGTGTATTTTACTTGTCTATGCAATCAGAGGAATGTATACACCGAATTTCATTATTCTAGGTACAGCCGTTTGGTTGGTACCATTTTTATCCCTCTATTCCCATTTTACCCCTTAAAAGTACGAATTTGAAAAAAAAAATACTTTTATATTATGTATCTACTCAATTAGAGGAATGTACACACCGAATTTCGTGTTTCTAGCTGTTGTCGTTTAATGTGTACCATTTTTATCCCTTTTTTGTCCCATTTCACTCCCTACAAATAAGAATCACTTTATGGTGCAGTTTTTAGCTATAAGGGGAATACGCATACCAAATATCAAGCAAATATAAACAGACATATTCAAAAAACATGCTTAAATACGCTAAAATAGTAGGGATTATTATGGGTATTTTTAGTCCTTGTGAGGGAAAAATTTTTCCCTTTGGGCCGATTTCGCCCCATTTCAATCCCAACCGATCTACGACTATAAGACGCATTTATGGAAATTTTTAACGTCCTAGCTCCTTTCGTTTAGATGCTAGCGTGCTTTCAACAGACGGACGGACATGGCTAGATCGTCTTAGAATTTTATGACGATCAAGAATATATATACTTTATAGGGTCTCAGGTCGATATTTCAAGGTGTTACAAACGGAATGACAAAGTTAGTATACCCCCATCCTGGAGGTGGAGGGTATAACAACCCTCATATTATGAATAAAATATAAGTATAATTGATTATTGTGATTTTGAACTTCCGAATTTTGATCGCAAAATACCATTTTAAAGAACTAATTCGTTAGGATTTTGAAAAAGTGAATTAATTGATATTTCGTAAAAAATCGCTAACAGCCTGATGATTTGGTTGGTGTTCGTGTGTGTGTGTGTCGACAAAAATCATCAAACTTAAAAACAAAAAAAAACAAAGAAAATGACATGACGCAGCCAGTCAAGTCAGCCAAAGCTGGATGTTATGAAACGCTCTGTGGTTAGTAGACCTAAATTAGCGTACGGCATGTTTTTGACGTTCAATGCTCGACACACCGCACCACCAACCAAATCAGTTCTTCTGACGTGATTTGGCAAAACACGTTCACATATGGCGCGAACACCTGTTTTTGGTGTCACCTCTTAATATTTGTCCAAAATTTATTAGAAATAATATTTACTAAAATATTATATAAGAAATACCTCTACAAAGAATGAAAAAAGTGCAAAAGCTCTCGATGTTTTCTAATTTGAAATCGATAATGAAATTAACAATTTATTTTTGTTAAACGGGACAAATGGCGTACCGATCAGAGTATCGTCGAGACATTCCACTTTAAAACCGGTTTGTCTCGACGATCACCGTAAAACTAGACTGGACCTGTACTTTGTAAGCCGTTGTCTTTATTCTCTTGGAATTTCAAACATTTTTCCAAAAATTGGCACTTTCAAAACTACATTCAACATTCTCACTTCGTTCACTGCAAGCAATTTGTATACCCTCCACCATAGGTTTGGGTATATTCATTTTGTCATTCTGTTTGTAACGGAGACACTATAAAGTATATATATATTATGTATACTGGAAAAATTCTAAGACGATTTAACCATGTTCATCTGTTGAAAGAACACTAGTTGGCGAACGAAATGAGTTAGACGGTTAAAATTTTCCATAAATATGTCTAATGTTTGCAAATAGCTTGAGCGAAATCGGTCTAGAGGGAAACAATTTCCCTACCCTTTAATATTTAGACTAGTTAGGCATGATTTTTATTCATTATATTCAAATTTGGAACATGCATAGCGTGGGCGCAAACTACAAAATGGAACAAAATAGGATAAAAACAAGTAAAAACGGCGTTAAGTTCGGCCGGGCCGAACTTTATTTACCCTCCACCATGGATTGCATTCCACAGAGGTTGTCGGTTTTCGTAGAAGTGCAGCAATATTACAGGAAAATATAAATTTTGTAATATAACTAAACTAAAACAAATACAAATATTGAAAAAATAATTATATAAATAAATATAATATTTTAATTATATCAAACCATTATCTATTTCAAATCAAAAAATAAATATTCTTATATTTATATTTTCAAAAAGCTTAAATACCATAAATATTGGTAGATAGTGGGTGCTACAGTTGGTTGTATTTCCATTCTATTTTAATTCCAAAAGTACAAATTTTTAAAATCCATTGTCAGACGTACATAGTGCAAAATAACCTAACTTCATGATTCAATCAATTTTTGTCGTAATAGAAAAGAATTTGGAAAAAAACTTTTTATTTTGCGTGTCTATGCAGTCAGAGGAATGTATACACCGAATTCCATGGTTGGTACCATTTTTACCCCCTTGACGTTTCTACGCAATTAGAATTTCATCATTCTAGCTGTAGTCGTTTAGTTGGTACTTTTTTATCCCCCTGTACCATTGTATCCCTTGAAAGTACGAATTTCGAAAAATTCGTTTATTTTTCGTGTCTACGCAGTCAGAGGAATGTATACTCCGAATTGCACGACTCTAGCTGCTGCCATTTGGTTGGTACTATTTGTATCCCCCTTTTCCATTTTAACCCCAAAAAGTACGAATTTCGAAAAATTCGTCTATTTTCCGAGTCTACGCAGTCAGAGGAATGTATACTCCGAATTTTATGACTCTAGCTGCGGTAATTTGATTGGTACGAATTTCGAAAAATCTGTATATTTTAAGTGTCTACGCAATCAGAGGAATGTATACACCGAATTTCATTATTCCAGGTGTAGCCGTTTGGTTGGTACCATTTTTATCTCTCCGTACCCATTGTATTCCTTGAAAGTACGAATTTGGAAAAAAACCTTTTATTTTGCATGTCTACGTAGTCAAAGGAATTTGATTGGTACTATTTTTATCCCCTTTTTTCAGTTTAACCCCAAAAAGTACGAATTTTAAAAAATCCGTGTATTTTACTTGTCTATGCAATCAGAGGAATGTATACACCGAATTTCATTATTCTAGGTACAGCCGTTTGGTTGGTACCATTTTTATCCCTCTATTCCCATTTTACCCATTAAAAGTACGAATTTGGAAAAAAATCTTTTATATTATGTATCTACTCAATTAGAATGTTTACACCGAATTTCGTATTTCTAGCTGTTGTCGTTTAATATGTACTATTTTTATCCCTTTTTTGGCCCCATTTTTCCCCCTACAAATAAGAATTACTTTATGGTGCACGTTTTTGCTGTAGGGGGAATGCGCATACCAAATATCAAGCAAATATAAACAGACATATTCGAAAAACGTGCTTAAATACGCTAAAATATTAGGGATTATTATGGGTATTTTTAGTCCTTGTGAGGGAAAAAATTTTCCCTTTGGGCCGATTTCGCCCCATTTCAATCCCAACCGATCTACGACTATAAGACGCATTTATGGAAAATTTGAGCGGTCTAGCTCCTTTCGTTTAGATGCTGGCGTGCTTTCAACAGACGGACGGACGGACATGGCTAGATCGTCTTAGAATTTTATGACGATCAAGAATATTTATACTTTATAGGGTCTCAGGTCGATATTGCAAGGTGTTACAAACGGAATGACAAAGTTAGTATACCCCCATCCTGGTGGTGGAGGGTATAATAATCGCAACAGCTAGAAACATGAAATTCGGTTTGTACATAGAGGTATGTGCTGTGTAGACTTTTAAAATATATGAATATTACTAGTTTCGTACTTTTAAGGATAAAATGGGAAAAAGGGACAAAAATGGCTGAAGTTGAAATCATGAAATTCATTTGACTGTGTAGTCGCGAAACATAAAACTATTTTTTGAAATTTGTAAATTTAAGGGTAAAAATTTGGCGTAATGGTACCAACCAAACCGCTGTAGCTTGTTTTGTTATATGCTGGGAGAATAGTTCTTAATAATATATTGAATAGTGAAGTGTACAAAAATGTACTGATATTATACCAATCAAATTTGCTACCTTAAAAGCTCAATATATTAGAAATATATAAAAAAACTATTGTTGAACTAATGTCTCATTCGTATGGACATTGTTCTTTTGTAAACTTTACTACAACCGACATAGCAAGTCCTGAGATTTCGAAATCGTAATAAATACAAATTTGCATATGGGCGTTAAATTTTCATTTAATTGTGGACACAAACGAAGTCAGTGGTAATGCTTTGTATTAACGTATACATTAAAATATGATATATATGACGATTTTTTCATTATGCTATATGGGAGGAAGGCGTGATTGTGGGGATGTGTGCAAATTTCAAGGTCCTAGCACTATTGCTTCTAATTTTTGCCACAGCTTGTATAAAAACGTGCCACTGTGCGTCGTTTGAAACGTGTAATAGCCTTGTCACACTGCATGAAAAATCTAACTGAAATTAGGTCGATGGAATAAGGTCGATTTTCAAATGTCAAATTTGTATGGGATCTGACATTTGTAAATCGACATTATGTCGTTTTGGCTTTCCCATGCAGTGTGACAAGGCTATAAACAAACGTCAAAATAAGAAGAAACCATTGCTTTAATGAAAATTTTAATGAGCTTGTTCGTATAACAAACGTACATTAAAGCTGTTTTTCGACTTGATAGATTAAATTTCCAATTGGAAATTGACATTTATCTTGCTAATAGCCTTGCCTGACTAGAAATCTAGTTTAAATTGATCTAATATTTTAATTTTCTAATAATCTAATATTTAGACACGGAAAAATAAGAAAAATTGTAAAAATATATGGTTATGTGTCTAAACTATAGGAGAACAAGAAGATATTTATTTCTAATCTGTCAATTCAAAAATGGAACAAGAAATGTAATAATTGTGAAATATTTAAAAGTGTTCGTTAAATGGGAGGATAATATGCCTGTTTTTTAGACTGGATAACTAAGCTGCGATAACAATTATCTAAATAAAACGTTAAAATTTCACTCAAAATAAAAAATCTTTTTTAAAATTGTCGCCATATCAATGTGTGTGTGAAAACAAATTTTGAAAAAGAAATTTTTTGTTAAAAATGTTGGACTTACTTAGCCTGGATAATTATCCAGCGTAAGTCAAAATTACACAAATTTTTTTGGAAATTTCTTTTGATACATATTATTTTCTTATTTGAATAAAAGTTAACAAACATTTTAGTATTAAATTTAATTTTTCTTTATTGGAGTTTTCCATTGCGGCGATTACAAACAATAGTTTGTCAAACTAAATCGACCAAATGTCAAAAAATTGTAGTGCGACAGGGTCGATTTCAGCAACTCGATTTCACAAGAGTGACAAGAGGCCTGTTCGATTTGGCTTACTAGCTTACGATTAAGATGATTGATGAGGTGGCAACATTGTTACCCATTGGCTTTTCTAAAATGAATTAACAAGAAAAATCTGGCAGCGAAGTTAAAGAGAGTAGTAAGCTACTTTCTTGTTAAGTGAGTAAATCTATTTATATAAAAGAGTTGCGTGATTGAGTGACTGACTGACTGATCACTCCCCAGACCAAACGGCTACAGCTAGAATCATGAAATTTGGTGTGTCCATTTTTCTTACCGTGTAGAGGTGTGATAAGACGGGATTTTTCGAAATTCGTACTTTTAAGGGATAAAACGGAGTAAAAAGGGATAAAAATGGTACCACAGCAATGACCAAACGGCTGGGCGTAGAATCTTGAAATTTGGTATGGATATTCCTCTTGCGGCATGAAGACAACCCAAAGAGTGACATTTTAAAAATTCGTACTTTTGGGGGGTTAAATGGTACAAAAAGGTACCTATAACATGGTTGAAGCTAGAATCATGAAATTTGGTATGTACATTTCCCTTACAGTGAAGAAATCAGATTTGAAGGGAGTTTTTCGTAATTCGTACTTTTAAGGGGTAAAATGGGGTAAGAGGGATAAAAATTGTACCACCGCAATGACCAAACGGCTGGGACTAGAATCTTGAAATTTGGTACTAAAATTTCTCTTATAGCTTCAACGCGCCCAAGAAAATATTTTTCAAAATTCGTACTTTTTGGGGGTGAAATCGGGAAAAAATGGATAAAAATAGTGCCAATAAAATGGATGGTGCTGAAACCATAAAATTCGGTGTGTACATCCCTCAAAATGTTTAGAATCGCAAAATGAAGGAATTTTTCGAAATTTGTACTTTTAAAGGGAAAAGGAGATAAAAAAGGTACTAACAACACGGATGACGCTACAATAATGAAATTCGGTGTGTATATTTGTTTTACAGCGCAGATCACTAATAAAAAAGCATTTTTCGAAATCTGTACTTTGAGGGATTAAATGGGATACAAATTGTACCACCATCCTGACCAAACGGCAGGACCTAGAATCTTGAAATTTAGAACGGGCATTACTTTTATAGCACGAATGCGACTAAGAAAATATTTTTAAATTCGTACTTTTTGTGGGTGATATCTGGTAAAAAGGGATAAAAATGGTACCAATCAAACGGATGGAGCTGAAATAATAAAATTCGGTGTGTACATTAGAGCGTACCAGGTTACAAGTAAAAAAAAAAAAGTTCGCCGTACACCTTCGAATATGAAGTATTATTGAAAGGTAGTTTCAAAAAAAATTTTTTTATTTTTTTATGCCGAACGTAGGGGTCGCGCTTTTACATTTTTCTATATAACTTCTGCATTTATAAACGGATTTTAAAGTGTGATACATCGATGTTTTTGTCCGATTTTTTTGTCTTTGAAGTCATTGAGCTCAAACATGATTCATGATTTTATGCGAGCTTTAATTTTCGATTATTAGAGTGGTACATTAGGGTAGTAGCAACTGAGAAATGATGGGTAAGTACCAGAAGGGGGTGCTTGAGCTCAATGACTTCAAAGACAAAAAAATCGGCCTCGTCGAGACAAAAAC
Source organism: Polietes domitor (assembly GCA_947397865.1). NCBI lineage: Eukaryota > Metazoa > Arthropoda > Insecta > Diptera > Muscidae > Polietes > Polietes domitor. The sequence continues at coordinate 161,087,363 of OX377620.1, read as the reverse complement.
ATCGATGTATCACACTTTAAAATCCGTTTATAAATACAAGTTATATAGAAAAATGTAAAAGCGCGACCCCTACGTTCGGCATAAAAAAATAAAATTTTTTTTTTGAAACTACCTTTCAATAATACTTCATATTCGAAGGTGTACGGCGAACTTTTTTTTTGAGGTACGCCCTAGTGTACATACCTCAAAACCCTTAGAAACGCAAAATGACCCAATCTTTTTAAATTCGTACTTTTAGTAGGTAAACGGGGAAAAGGGTATAAAAAAGGTACCAACAACACGGATGACGCTACAATAATGAAATTCGATATGTATATTCGTTTTACAGCCCAAATCACTGATAAGAAGACATTTTTCGAAATTTGTAATTTTAAGGGATTAAATGGGATACAAATTTTACCACAGCCCAGACCAAACAACTGGGCCTAGAATCATGAAATTCTGAACGAGAATTACTTTTACAGCACGAATGCGACTAAGAAAATATTTTTCAAAATTCGTACTTTTTTTGCGAGTGAAATTGGGTAGAAAGGGATACAAAATGGTACCAATCAAAGAGATGGAGCTTGAATCATGAAATTCGGCGTGTACATCCCTGAAAATGCTTACAAACGCAAATTGAAGGAATTTTTCGAAATTCGTACTTTTAAAGGGTAAACGAGAAAAGCGGGATAAAAAAAGTGCCAAGAACATGGATAACGCTACAATAATTTAATTCGGTACACATATTCGTCTTGCAGTGTAGATGAGTAATAACAAGGAATATTCCGATATTTGTACTTTTAAGGGATTAAATGTGTTAAAAATTGTACCACCGCCAAAATGCACCAAAATATTGTGCCTAGAATCTTGAAATTTGGAACGCATATTACTCTTATAACGCGAATACGACCACGAAAATATTCTTCATTAATTTGAACTTTTGAAATTGGGTAAAAACGGATAACAGCGGTACCAATCATGAAATTTGGTTTGTACATGCATAGAAACACAAAATTAATATATTTTTCGAAATTCGTACCTTTTTATATTCCTATGGTACCAACAACACGGCTGAAACTAGAATCGTGAAGTTCGGTGTGTATATTCCTCTGACAGTGTAGACGCGAAACATTGACTGATTTTCAATATTTATACTTTTAAGTTGAACTTGGAAAAAAAAAAACGATTAAAATGCAATACAATTGGATTGTATCAAAAGGGGGAAGCGGATCAAAAGTGGTGCAAATGGTACCAACCAAATTTGCGGATTTGGGATAAAGATAGTACCAACCAAAGTTTTCAGTTAGAATATGAAAAGAAATTCTGTGTGAACATTTCTCCGAGTACATAAATTAATTTTTCGAAATTTGTATGTTTAAGGGCACAAGCGGCACAGAAAGAGTTATGTGTGAACATTACAGTCATTATCCCCGGCAAAATAAAAGATAAATACAAAATGTTTGTTCCATTTATAAGTTCAGATTTCAAGTCACGCACCGGTATAGAAGTTATGGTTTAAATTTTCACTTGGATAGGGTCTACAAAGGACGCGGAAAAGCATACACATTTTGTAGATTTAAAGTGACTATAAAAACATTTTAAAATCTCAAATTACAACTAATTTTAATCATACGTATGGAAGTTATATCAGTTTTATTTTGACCAAAGCTTATGCCAATTTGCGTGGAAAGTCTAGAAGTTATATTAGGTTTAATTTTACGTACGGGTCGTTTGTTTTTGAATATGGATTATACACCATAAGGTGTATATCAATTTCCCCCATTTCCGAATTTAAACTAAGTTTGGGATAATAGTACTATGTGCAGAGTTTGAATAAATTCTTTAAGTCCCTCCCAGAGTTATCGTGTATACCAGCGAGTCAGACGGACGTGAAAGGGACTTGGGACATACTTATGGTTTTAAATCTCCCCTTCAATGCGTTACACTTTTTTTCTATTCCTAATGGCATATACGCTCCTACTCTGTAGTGAGGGTATAATTATCACAGCTTAAGAAAGAAACGTGCAAATAATTTTCTACTTTATATAATTTTTTGTAGAAAAATTGTTTCCATTTTGTGCCTATAATTTAAACTATTGACTACGTATAAATTGATTTTTTTTTAATTTATACAAGGTGTTTAAATCGTAGCGAAAAGTTAGTGTAAATATAGCTCTGAATACGCTGAAAGTGATATCCTTACACTAAGGCAGTTTCAAAATATAAAAAAACCGATACAAAATACTGTCAATACCACAATATTTTTCCGCGTACGAAGTAGCGGGTATTTGCTAGTACATAATATGTACGTTGAAGAAAATTGAGAGCAGAAGTGTTAATAACTTGGAGCACACAAAGAATGGATCTAAGGATCGACAATCGCTCAGAAAAGGAGAGTATCCAAGGATGTAAAAATAGCTATTCAACTGGTTCCTCGTACATAAACACCTTCCAGTAAATGGGATGATCTTAAAAACCAAGGCCTTAGAAATCCACAGCAAAATTTGTTGAGGTGGTTTTAATGCGAGTGACGGATGGCTGTCTCGTTACAAAAGAAAATATATGGCATAAGACTTCTTAAAGAAAGCGGAGAATAAGAGTCTAAATCCAATCAAACACGCTGGCGGCGGCGGCTAGAAAATTCGCTGGCGTCCAAACCAAATAAAAAGAGATCGGCCAGAATTGTCACTTTTTGTTGTTTGTCGGTTAACTTTTTTTGATCGATATATAAAAAAATGTCATGACGTGTTGTAACAATAGCGTGTTCTGGAAATTGTTATTAAAATTATTTTATTTTATTTTATTCGCCTTCAAAAGTGCAAAAAAGTCTAAAATTTTTGAAATTTCCAACAACCATGCCATATGTTTCGTATTTATCAACGTTTCAGTTTTGGTAGCACTGTTAATTTTTTACAAAAATATGGCAAAGCTCTTCCAAAAACGAGAGACAATTTAAGAGCGCCACTGAGAAATTAAAATATATTCTATCCTGGCGGCGAGTCGTTCAGATTTAGATATAGCCTCCATACAAATATCCCAATAATTTACACTATTACAGCTCTAGAATACACATTTTACATGGGATCATGACAAAATTTTCAGGATCGTGTCATATTTGAACTATTTGAACTCAGCTAACAAGAAAGTGGACCACATGGGTCTAAGTTTTGATATAGCCCTCATACAAATGTACCTCCGATTTATAATATTACAGCTCTAAAATGCACATTTTACATCAGATCTTGATAACATTTCCCAAACAATGTTACATTTAGACTAGAAATACCTATTTTGAAAGCCAGCTATATGGGCCAATGTTTTGGTGTAGCCCCCATACAAATGGGCCCCCAGTTTACACTCGCTCTAGAACCCACATCTTACATTAGATCTTGATAAAATGAAATACTATGAAATAAATAAATACTATGAAAGTCAAATATAGGGTTTTCCAATAGGTACTTGACAATTTTGAATTTAATTTGTGAACGAACTATTTCACTGATCATCTAACTGTTACTTTCCTTTCTTTCAGTAAACTCAACGTTTTCATCATGGTAAAGTACACAAACGAACAACGTATGTAAATTACAAAAATGTACTACCGAAATTCGGAGTCGGTGACCGCAACTTTAAGAGCGTTAACTCCAATTTGCGGTCATTATTCTCGCCCTAGTAGACAAGCAATAACAAGTTTAGTGCAAAAATTTGAGTCTACATATTCATTGTGTGATACTGCCGTGCCAGTGAGACAACGGTTTGGTCGAAGTGACGAAAATGTCGTTGCCGTTCAGGCGTCCTTAGCAGACGATCCAAATCCAAAATTTTGCGTAAGGATCTTGATTTACACCCATACAAGATCAAGCTGACTCAAGAATTGAAGCCGATGGAACATTTGATGCGAAGTACGTTCTCCGATTGGGCACTGGAGAAGATGCGCCAAGATGATGAATTTCATCGCAAAATCATCTTCAGTGACGTAGCTCATTTTTTGACTCAATGGATTTGTCAATAAGCAAAATATACGTTATTGGTTTGGTGAAAATCCACATGTGCTTCATGAATCACCACTTCATCCACAAAAAATAACTGGTTTGCATGCCGACGGCGTCATTGGGCCATATTTTTTCGTCGACAATAAAGATCGTCATTTTTGTGGAAAAAGGTGAAGCACGAATGCTTATCAAATTGTTTGAATAATATTTTGACTCAACATATGGACGAATTTAATGATGAAGACGTGATTCCACTTTCACGCTATTAAGCTCTGTTTTTTCCAAGTAAAAGTTTGCCATTTTAACTATAGAAATTCCACGTTTATATAGCGAATTTCAGATGCCGTTTAACGCAAATGATATAAACGATTAACATGGATATTCTCGATGAGTCCAGTCTAGAAGATGAAGAAAACAATTCTCAATTAGAAAATGAAAATCTAAATGTAGAAGAGACCAAAATTAAGCACTATGATGCCATAAAGGCTTTCGAAACTTGTTTATTTTACATTGGAACTTGATAAAATTTTGCTGATCATGTTATATTTTAATTAAGAATACCTACTACCTTAATCAAATATATGGCTCCGTAGTTTTATATAACCCCCATACAAATGGGGTCCCCAGTTTGCACTACTACTGTTCGAAATATAATCTAACATGGATTTCTTTCGGGCGATACTGTGTGTTTACCAAAATTGTCCGTTTGGCTGTTTACACACACTTCAGATAAAAACAATGTGTAGGTCACAGTTCAGTTAGCGATAATATTATCACTGTTTTTCTTTAAGACTGGGTAACTAAGCTGCGATAACAAAAATCTAAATTAAATGTTAAAAATTAACTCAAAACAAAAAGATCTTTTTTTGTCTTGTCATTTATTTTGGTTTAAGACCAAAGGTTGTGCTGAAGTCTTCAGCAGAACACAAAATTAGCAAAAAGTCAAAGTGAGACCTTTATTGTTGCAGCTAAAAGTTGACTGCGCAGTTTCGATGGACGCTACCCCATCTCGTCAGAACTTTCGCAACGAATGTATGTCTTTGACTTAAATCAGGGGTCATATTAGTACCAGCGGTCACATATGACAGATGAGAAGCGCTGATAAACAAAATATTCCACCGAAAGGCTTTTAAATTATTCACTATACCCTCCACCTCCAGGATGGGGGTATACTAACTTTGTCATTCTGTTTTGTAACACCTTGAAATATCGACCTGAGACCCTATACATATATTCTTGATCGTCATGAAATTCTAAGAAGATCTAGATCTGCTGAAAGCACGCTAGCATCTAAACGAAAGGAGCTAGGACGTCTAAACTTTCTCTGAATACGTCTAATAGTTGTAGCTCGGTTAGGATTGAAAGTGGGCGAAATCGGTACAGGGTGAACATTTTTTGCCTCTCAAGGACTGAAAATACCCCTAATATTTGGATGATTAGTCATTTGTATACCCTCCACCTCCAGGATTGGGGTATATTCACTTTGTCATTCCGTTTGTAACTCCTTGAAATATTCAACGGAGACCCCTTAAAGTATATATATTCTGTATCCTGGTAAAATTCTAAGACGATTTAGCCATGTCCGTTTGTCTGTTGAAAGCACGCTAGCTTTCAAACGAAATGAGCTAGGAGGTTGAAATTTTCCGTAAATTTGTCTTATGGTTGCAGATCGGTTGAGATTGAAAGTGAGCGAAATCGACCCTGAAGGAAAAATTTTTCCCTAACAAGGACTTAAAATACCCCTAATATTTAGACTATTTAAGATTTTTTTTGAAAATTATCGATTTTTATACAATTGAAATTTGTTTCGTACCTTCCTCTAGTAACGTGTAACCACAAAAAACGATTTAGCGGGTGAAATGGGACAAAAGGGATACAAATGGTACCAAATATACGACAACAGCTAGAAACATGAAATTCGGTGTGTACATTTCTCCAATTGCATAGGCACGTAAAATTGAGGGATTTTTCATAATTCGTACTTTTGGGACGAAAAGGGATAAAAATGGTACCAATGGTACGACAACAGCTAGAAACATGAAATTCGTAAAATAGAGAAATTTTTCGAAATTTGTACTTTTAAGGGATAAAAATGGTATCAATCAAACCGATGAAGATAAAATCATGAAATTCGGTGTTTGCTTTTATCTGACTGTGTAGACACGAAACAGAAAGGATTTCTTTTCGAAATTTGTACTTTTAGGCGGAAAGTGGGACGAAAGGGATAAAAATGGTACCAATTAAACGGTTGCAGATAGAATAGTATACATTGCTGTGACTGCGTAGACACGAAAAATAAAGACATCTTTCGATATTCGTACCGGGATAAAATTCGTGCCATACAAACGGCTGTGGCTAGAATCATGAAATTTAGTGGTTCAGTGGTGTTAGGCCCCCCATTCACGTACAGTTTTAACTGTCAGTTTGAACTGTTCAGCTAAAACTGTCAGTTGAAACTGTATGAGAGTGGTATATAACTGACAGTTGTACTCAACTGTTCAGTTTAACTGAGAAATATAAAAATTTTATATTTTTAACTGACAGTTTTAACTGAAGTGAACGTGTGTGGGGGTTCGCTGTACTGTTCTCAGTTCAATTTGTGTCGAGCGAGAGTGCGTATCATCATGTCGCGTAAACAGAAACAAGTAATAGTTGATTTTATTGGAATATATACATCTGAGCCTTGCCTATGGCAAGTTAAGTCTAGCGAGTATCATGATCGCGCCAAAAAAGATGCTGCCTACAACAAGCTGGCGAAGAAGTTACAAGAGCTAGAGCCTGACGCGGAAAAGAAATCTGTTTTGGCAAAAATAAACAGCTTAAGATCCGCTTCCGTCCTGCTCGTTCGAATCCATGTTAAAAACTGAAGAACTGAACTGGACGTGTGTGTACATCTCAGTTCACAGTTTAAGACTGGCAACTCACGTACAGTTATAACTGACAGTTTTAGCTGACAGTTAAAACTGTACGTGAATGGGGGGCCTTATGATCGTTTCTCCAAAATCGTACTTTTGGGGTCAACATTTTTTTTGGGTTAAAATGGAAAAAGGGGATGAAAATTCAGAGTACACATTCCTCCGACGTATACACGAAGAATAAAAAGATTTTTCCAAATTCGTACTTTCAACGGATATAATGGGGACAGAGGGATAAAAATAGTACCAAATAAACGACTACAGCTAGAATGATGAAATTTGGTGTGTACATCCCTCTAATTATGTCGACACGTAAATTAAAGAGATTTTAGAAAGTCGCCTTTTTAAGGGGGTAAAGTGGGTAAAAGGGGATAAAAAATGTACCAATTAAATGGACGTAGCTATAATCATGAAATTCGGTGTATACATTCCTCTGACTGCATAGACACGCAAAATAAAAAGATTTATCCAAATATGTATATACTTTATTGAAGTTCGGTTATCTTGTACCGTGTACGTGAGCGACAAAGGATCTTCAAACTTTGTACTTTTGGAATTAAAATAGGATGTAAATTTAAAAATTAAATCAATGAAACGGCTGTAGCTGGAAATGCACACGCTATCGCCCAATATTTATGGCATTTAAGCTTTTTTGCTGCCTTATATTTACTTTTTGAATTGACTTGAAGTATCATTTCTATATATAAACGTAATGGTAGGCCTTGCCTTTAAAGTAATTAAAAATTGATCTTTATTTATAAAATTATTTTTTCAATATTTTTATTTGTTTTGGTTGGGATATGTTAATAATTAACATTTTCTTTTAATGTTACAGCATTTCGATAGCCTCTGTGGAATGCAATCCTTGGTGGAGGGTATATAAAGTTCGGCTCGGCCGCACTTAATTTCTTGTTTAATTTCAAATCATAACATGTGTTACAAAAACAAAATTTACGAGTCGTTCGTGTGCAATTTCAATCGTCATCCAGAAACCCCCAGTACATTTACTTGGTTTGACTACAAATTTACTTAGTTTGAGAACAATTTGATTGAGGAAAAAAATCAGAAAATTTTCCTCCGATTGAGTATAAATTTACTTGATTTTATTAAAATTTTTGGTTTGAAGAAAAAATTTGTTCAGTTTTAGTAAATTTTACTTGCTTTAAGGAAAATTTGAACTGGAATCAAGTTCAAAGCATGTCCCATTTTCAAGGAAAAGTTTCTACTTGATATGAGAAATTATTGCTTTAGTTCTACAAGCAGAAAAAAACTTGTGTAAAAATACCTAATTCAACTTTGTAAATCTTTTTTTATATAGAGTTGACAGAAGTCATACAAGTAAATGCTAAATTTCCCTCGTACATTTGCAATATCTTTTGTATAAATAACTAAGTTTACTTGGTAGGTGTTCCGTGCTTATGTACCTTAAAATATTTCACCATGTTCTTTTTCTAAATTTAATTTAATTTTAAATTTGTAGCTTTTACACAAGTTTCTTTGTTAAAATTTAATATTTCGATAATAGTGTAAGTGTGAATATGTAAGTTGCCAATTTCATAAATTTTGTAACAGATTCTTGCAAAAATGTACAACTGTGCGTATGATTTTGCAAGACAATCTGGCAACAACAGAACATCATTTTATTAAATTTTTCATCTTCAACAAGAGGCCTGTTCGATTGGGCTTACTAGCTTATGATTCAGATACTTGATAAAGTGGCAACATTGTTTTTTCTTAAATGAATTAGCAAGAAAAATCTGGCAACAATGCTAGCAGAGTAGTACTCTACTTTCTTGTTAAGCGACTAAATTCTATACAAAAATAAGCTAGTAAGACCAATCGGACAGGCCTAATGTAAGTCGTACAAAATGTTTATAAATATATTATTTTTAAGCATTTTAGACAAAACAAGTAAAAACGGCGTTAAGTTCGACCGGGCCAAACTTTATATACCCTCCACCATGGATTGTATTCGATTTTCGTAGAAGCGCAGTAATATTACAGGAAAATATAATTTGTTTAATATAGCCAAAGTAAAACAAATATAAATATTGAAAACATAATTTTATAAATAAATATAATATTTTTATTATTCCAAACCACGCTTATAAGGCAAGGCTACCAATACGTTTACATATCGAAATAATACTTCAAGTCAATTAAAAAAAATAAAATCATATATTTATATTTTCAAAAAGCTTAAATATCATAAACAGTGGGTGCGACAGTTGGTTGAATTTCCATTCTATTTGAATTTCAACAGAAACAAATTTAAAAACCATTATCTCACATACATAGTGCAAAATAACCTAACTTCATGATTCAACCAATTTTTGCCGTAAAAGTAAATAGTACGAATTTGGAAAGATATTTTTATTTTGCATGTCTATTTATTTATACACCGAATTCCATGATTCTAGTTGCGGCCATTTGGTTGGTACCATTTTTATCGTCTTTTTCCTATTTTACCCCCTTAAGAATGCGTTTTTGTAAAATCCCTTTATTTTACGTGTCTACGCAATTAGAGGGACGTGAAGACAGAATTTCACAATTCTAGCTGTAGTCGTTTAGTTGGTACTATTTTTATCCCTCTGTACCCATTGTACCCCTAGTAGAAAGTACAAATTTGAAAAATAACCTTTTATTTTTCGTGTCTACACAGTCAGAGGAATGTATACTACGAATTTCATGACACTAGCTGCGGTCATTCGGTTGGTACTATTATTATCCCCTTTTCCATTTTATTCCCAAAAAGTACGAATTTCGAAAAATCCCTTTATTTTATGTGTCTACAGACGGACGGACATGACTAGATCGTCATAGAATTTTATGACGATCAGGTCGATATTTCAAGATGTTACAAACGGAATGACAAAGTTAGTATACACCCATCCTGGAGGTGGAGGGTACAGAATTAAATTAGAAAAATTGAACTTGGATCAATCACACTTGATTGTTTGGGGGTAGATTGATCAAACCCGAACCCAAAAACCGGGCCAACCGTGTTTTTCAACTGAAACCGACCTCGGGTTTTTAAAAATCACGGTCTTCAGAAATCCGTGTTTTTAAGTCGGTCTCGGCCGGTTTTTCCATTATTGTAAAGATCCCTGTTTCTGTGCGACTTAATAATTCACCACTTTTAATATTATCGCACGCTTCACAGAACGCTTTTGATTAGGTGACAATTTTCAGAAAAACTTACTCCGAAGTCGAAAACTACGTTGGCGGCATTCGTCCTCGTTTTTAGGGTGCTATGTAATTAAAATCCGTTCCGTGTGACGTATGCTTAAATGTATTTCGGCTGTATGAAATCGCAATGACTTACAAGTATAATAATTGTCCTATGTCCGCCCTATCAAAATTGATTGATTAATTTTTAAAAATATCGTGATTTTTATGACACACTACTGTAGAGTCCAATCGGCGAAAGAATAACGCATATCATGGTCTCGTGCTTTCAATTTCTGCACCAACTATATCTCATACAGGGTTAGGCCAAGATTTTTGCGCAAAAATGTTAACTTGCTGATTATTGTGCCATAAAATGACGAAGGTGTCTATAAAGTTCGCGAATGATGACTGACAAATTATATTCGTATTATTTGGTGGCGTGAATCTATTCATGATGATTTTCCAGAATATTCTGATCATAAATGTCAAAACATGAGCCCTGTTGGACAGCTAGCACTTTCGAAAGTTCTAAGTTCAAAAAACCGATATATTTTGTTAAAATGAAATATTTTTAATTTTGTATGTTTCGTTAAGTTTAAATAATAAATTGATGGCATTGTTTCTTATGATTTTCGACATAAAAATCAAAATTCCCTATTTTTTTAATGTTTTAAGAAAAACCCGAATGAAACCGGTTGGACAAACACCTGGTATCACTTCTCAGGTATTTGTGTTTCACTGAGTTATGAAAATTTTGAACAAATACTGGACAAATTTTTGTAACAAATTATCAAAAATGATAAATACGTAAGAATTAAAAAATTTTGACGTGAAGAAGATTGAGGCAAGCGCTGGTACTTTTTAATAAGTCACACATTGCTGCAAAAGACGTCAGATGATGATCAATAAGGGATACAATAAATAACGCGAGTAATTGCTTGAATGTGTAATATTCAAGTTAAAAAATATTATAAATTCAATTACCAGTTTTCAAAATCAACCAAGTTATTGGCCTTAAACCATTTACTCGGGTAACAAACAAGCGGGTTCCGATTAAAACTACACTCAAGTTTAATATTTACTTTTTTCTTTAGAATGCTCTTTAAGGTTTGCACTTTTTTTAAGAATGTGTGGTGTATTACTCAAAATATGCGAGAAAATATAAAAATATATAAATAAAAAAATATATAAATATAATATAAATGAATTTACAATGAATATGTTTGCTTCTTATCTGGAAAAAATGTTGCCGGGCACACTTGAAATATTTCGCATTATTATTGATTACAGTTGAAAATGAAACACGACCGGAGCAACAAAATAAAAAACGACGTCGCACAGTGGTAAAGAATCTTAGTGATAGGGAAGAACAAAATAACAGTTATCTAAAAATATTTCCAAAATTAAAAAATCTTATCGCGAATAAAAGTGGAATTTTTCTTCATTATAATAATATGAACAGTCTATTAATATATAAATATATATATATATAATACTGCAATTGTAATCAGAAAGGGGGCGACCTTCAAAAATGTACTCTAAATCAGAGCTGTTAAGTAATGATTAGTAATCGTAATCATTAGTAATTAGATTACTTTTTTTTAAGTGGAAGTAATGATTACAATACGATTACATTCAGTTGTATACGATTAGTAATTGATTACGATTACAAGTAATCAAAAAATAATCAGGATTACTTGCGATTACTGAAAAATAAAGATTACTACTTTAAAAGATTACTTTTGATTAATTTTGACTATTTTAGATTACTTTTGATTTTTTGTGATTACAGCCGTTTGTTTTGATTCTAAAGGTACGAATATCGAAAGATGTCTTCGTCGTCGATATATGTATGTATATACTAGAATTGGGCAGCATCGATCGATGTTCCCCGAAAATCAATGCAATTACATACATACTAACGACTACGGTTTGTTATTGCTATTCGGAAAAGAGGAGTGAATGTAAATAATGAACCAGGGGGGCAGTCCGTCTGATTATGCTGTGTAGGCACTTACGCCGTAGCTGACATAATTGTAGCAACACTGCGGCGGGCATTATGGAGTCACAAGTGGTGACGATTGTTTGTGTAATATGATATTCTTTTATACATGTGAAGTATTCATATTCTTGTTGGCATTAGGGGAAGGTGCGAAACAAATTTCAAGTGTATAAAAATCGAAAATTTTCAAAAATAAGTTCTTAAATAGTCTATATTTTCAGTCCTTGTTAGGGAAAAAATTTTCCCTCTGGGCCGATTTCGCCCAACCGATCTGCAACAATAAGACACATGTTCAACCTCCTCAAATTTCAACCTCCTAGCTCATTTCGTTCGGAAGCTAGCGTGCTTTCAACAGGCAGACAGACGGACATGGCTAAATCGTCTTAGAATTTTACCAGGATACAGAATATATATACTTTATGGGGTCTCCGTTGAATATTTCAGGGTGTTACAAACGAAATGACAAAGTGAATATGGGAGTATATTCACTGGAAGTGGAGGGTATACAAATGTATTTTCTAATATAGGTTTTACAGTGGTTCCAACTTTAAAATTCTAGTTTGCATAGATTCTAACAAGAAAAACTTTATTTACAACTTCGAAAAAGTAGTAGGCCATGATTTCTGTGTCAACTTTTATGATGCAAAATTAAGTATTTTCTGAAAAATTGGGTTTTAATCTTCTTTTATGTATACTGTTTGTGAAATTCGCTTATGTATTTAATTGTGTTTTAGGTGTTCCCAAAAAATAACCCTTAAAAAATAAAACTAGTAAGGAAAGGCTAAAGTCGGGCGGGGCCGACTCTATGATACACTCCACTTTCTATCCGAATACAATTCAATTCGGTGAAAACGGTAAGGTTTTTTTGTATCCTGTAAATGTATGTGTTTGGCAAAAAATGTTAAATCGGAAAGGACATTTGTATGAGGATATATTGAAACTTGGAACGAAATAGGTGAAATATAAAATGTATAGTTTGGCCAAAATCGGTTAAACTGTTGGGACCAACATTTGTATTTGGGATATATTTAATTCTGAACCGATCTTACCCACTTTCACCATAGTTTTGTTTAGTTAGATTATAAGATGTTGTGCCAAATTTAAAGAAAATCGAGCACAATATGTGGCTTTTAAAGCGGCAAAAGTCAAATCGGGAGCGACATTTATATGGGGGCTATATCTAAATCTGAACCGATCTTACCCGATTTCTGCATAGGTGTTTCTAGTTAGATTATAAGATGTTGTACCAAATTTAAAGAATTTCGAGTACAATATCTGGCATTTAAAACGGAAAATGTCAAATCGGGAGCGACATTTATATGGGGGATATATCCAAATCTGAACCGATCTTACACAATTTCAGCATAGGTGTTTCTAGTAAGATTATAAGATGTTGTGCCAAATTTAAAGAAAATCGAGTACAATATGTGGCTTTTAAAGCGGCAAAAGTCAAATCGGGAGCGACATTTATATGGGGGCTATATCTAAATCTGAACCGATCTTACCCGATTTCTGCATAGGTGTTTCTAGTTAGATTATAAGATGTTGTACCAAATTTAAAGAATTTCGAGTACAATATGTGGCATTTAAAACGGAAAATGTCAAATCGGGAGCGACATTTATATGGGGGATATATCCAAATCTGAACCGATCTTACACAATTTCAGCATAGGTGTTTCTAGTTGGATTATAAGATGTTGTTCCTAATTTAAGGAAAATCGGGTACAATATGTGGTTTCTAGAGCGGAAAATGTCAAATCGGGAGCGATATTTGTATGGGAGCTATATCTAAATCTGAACCGATCTTACCCAATTTCAGCATAGGTGTTTCTAGTTGGATTATAAGATGTTGTGCCTAATTTAAGGAAAATCGGGTACAATATGTGGTATCTAGAGTGAAAAGAGTCAAATCGGGAGTGAAATTCCTATGGGGGCTATATCTAAATCTGAATCGATTTTCTTTAAATTAAATAGCGTTCGTCCTTGTCCCGAAAAACTTCATTGTGCAAAGTTTCATTTAATTATGTCTGCAATTGCGACCTGAATCGTGATTACAAGAATAGATGGACAGACGGACGGACGGACGGACGGACGGACATTGCTAAATCGACTCAAAAAGTGATTCTAAGTCGATGGGTATAATTAACAATGGGTCTATCTCGTTTCCTTTTGGGTGTTACAAACAAATGCACAAAGACATAATACTCTCGTGGAGTGTATAACAAGTAAAAACGGCGTTAAGTTCGACCGGACCGAACATTATATACCCTCCACCATGGAGAAAAAAGTGCATTACAGGAAAATTTTAAATATAACCAGACCAACACAAATAATAGTACTCAAAAATAATTTTATAAATAAATATAATGTTTTAATTATTTTAAACTACGCTTATAAGGCAAGGCTACCAATATGTTTATTAGGGTGGGTTGATTTTTTTTCAATCGTATAGCAAAAACGTAAACTACATAAAATTCTAAGAAAATTCTCCGAAGAAACCATGTACAGTCGAACACGGTTATAACGCACACCGGTTATAACGAACTATGGTTATAACGTTCGATTTTTTGAGGTCCCAATGATTTTGTTATGATTTTTCATACAAATTGCTACATTTATAACGAACTTTTTTATACGGAACAAGAACAAGTGTAGTCCCCTGTAAAAATGTTTCATAAGAAATACGACGTTTATAACGAACACCGAAAAACATTAATCTTGTTTAAAAAGTGGTGTGGTAACTCTTCTAACAATCCACACCAACAGTTCATATTCATTCGTTCAAACGTCACAACATTGCTTGTTTACTCGTTCAGTTTTTGTTTTTCAAAACAATTCTGCCAAACTAGAAAATTAAAGATATATTTAAGTATGTATGTATAATTTAAATAGATATATATTGCTGGTTGTATTTAAATTACAACAATTGTTAATCCATGTTATGTGTAATGTGAACTGTGTCAACAACAATCAGCTGTTCAATGGTAAAACGGAGCCAGTGAATGAACGAGAGTTGGGCACAAGCAAAATAATAGTGGAACGAAGTGAGCGATGGAACTGAAAGAATGAAAGAGCAGGAACCAGTTCCAATCGTTCCACCAAGGGATTCGTTCAATTGAACGAGTTCGTTCCGGAACGACCCAACTCTATTTTAATACCTAACAAATAAAAATATCACAACAGTTTTTGTGTGTTTGAAAAGTGAAAAGTGTCAAATAACGAGAAGAATAAAAGAAATTGCCTTTCGGTATCAATTAAAATGCAAATCAGAAATTGAGAAAGGAAATAAAAGTAAAGGAGACATTTGTCAAGATTTTAATGTACCAAAGACGACATTGTCGATAATTGTCAAAAAAAAAAAAAACAAGTAAAAACGGCGTTAAGTTCGGCCGGGCCGAACTTTATATACCCTCCACCATGGATTGCATCCCACAGAGGATGTCGATTTTCGTAGCAGTGCAGTAAAATTACAGGAAAATATAAATTTTTTAATAGAGCAAAACCGAAACAAATACAGATATTGAAAAAATAATTTTATAAATAAATATAATATTTTAATTATTTCAAACCATTATTTATCTCAAATCAAAAAATAAATATTTTTACATTTACGAATTTGGAAAAAACTTTTTATTTTGCGTGTCTATGCAGTCAGAGGAATGTATACACCGAATTCCATGATTCCAGCTGCGCCCATTTGGTTGGTACCATTTTTACCCCCTTGACGTTTCTACGGAATTAGAATTTCATCTTTCTAGCTGTAGTCGTTTAGTTGGTACTATTTTTATCCCTCTGTACCATTGTATCCCTTGAAAGTATGAATTTCGAAAAATCCGTTTATTTTCCGTGTCTACGCAGTCAGAGGAATGTATACTCCGAATGGCATGACTCTAGCTGCGGTCATTAGATTGGTACTATTTTTATCCGTTTTTTTCATGTTAACCTCAAAAAGTACGAATTTTGAAAAATCGGTGTATTTTACTTATCTATGCAATCAGAGGAATGTATACACCGAATTTCATTATTCTAGGTACAGCCGTTTGGTTGGTACCATTTTTATCCCTCTATTCCTATTTTACCCCTTAAAAGTACGAATTTGGAAAAAATACTTTTATATTATGTATCTACTCAATTAGAGGAATGTACATACCGAATTTCGTGTTTCTAGTTGTTGTCGTTTAATATGTACCATTTTTATCCCTTTTTTGTCCCATTTCATCCCCTACAAATAATAATCACTTTATGGTGCACGTTTTTGCTGTAAGGGGAATGCGCATACCAAATATCAAGCAAATATAAACAGACATATTCAAAAAACATGCTTAAATACGCTAAAATAGTAGGGATTATTATGGGTATTTTTAGTCCTTGTGAGGGAAAAATTTTTCCCTTTGGGCCGATTTCGCCCCATTTCAATCCCAACCGATCTACGACTATAAGACGCATTTATGGAAAATTTTGAAAATTTGGATAAAATTTGAACGTTCTAGCTCCTTTCGTTTAGATGCTAGCGTGCTTTCAACAGACGGACAGACGGACGGACATGGCTAGATCGTCTTAGAATTTTATGACGATCAAGAATATATATACGTTATAGGGTCTCAGGTCGATATTTCAAGGTGTTACAAACGGAATGACAAAGATAGTATACCCCCATCCTGGAGGTGGAGGGTATAATAAAAGATGATTTCCACATGAACAGCATAAGCAACTCCAATAAAAGACTGCGCTTCGCCAAACACGAAAACCTGGAAGGAATGTCCGCAACAAATTTCAAATGTATGAAAATCAGAATTTTAATTTATAAGCCAAGGCTACCAATATTTGTATACTATGTATATATATACATTGGAAATAATACTTCAATTCATAAAGTAAATAAAAGGCAGCAATCATAAATACCCTAAATATTGGGGGGCAGAAAGTGTATTTTCAGCTGCAGTCCTTTGGTTGGTTGTATTTCCATCTATTTTAAATTCAAAGGTATAAATTTTGAAAATACCTCATCTCTCACGTACGCAGTATAAGACAACTTCATGATTCTACCATTTTTTGTCGAAAAAACAACAAAATAAAGTACGAATTTGGAAAAAAATTTTTACGTGGCTATGCACTCAGAGGAATGTATATACCCAATTCCATGATACTATCTGCGGCCATTTTGTTGTTACCATTTTTATCCCCTTTTTCGCATTTTACTCCTTAAAAGTACGACTTTCGAAACTTTCATCATTCTAGCTGTAGCCTTTTAGTTGGTACCATTTTTATCCCTCTGCTCCCATTGAATCCCTTGAAAGTACGAATTTGGAAAAACGTTTTTTTCAATGAGATGCTTGTAAGATGGCATGTGTGCTTTATTACTTGGTGCGATTTTTTAAACGCAAATTCGGCAAGTGAGTTGTGATTCTCGTTCGTTTGTGAGAATCATCTCCTTATAGAGGCCGGGTTTGATGTTGAAAAGTCGCTGCGAAGCCACTTGAAAAGACTTTTGACATGGTCGAAATCATGATCGTGGTAGTCTGCAGCCAAGTAATAAATGTCACTATGCCATTTGTAAATAAATTTGCATTCTATTAAATATAGAAGCAAAATGGTCCCAGTTCAAATCAAATATTGATTACAGACCAAAAAAATGCAAACGAAAAAACTAAGATTTTTTTTAAAAATTTAAAGCACAACTATCGTAAAATAATTTTGCATAAATATTTAGTTTCTATTGAATTAAATGAAGAGCTTCCGGTAATAACAATTTTGGATTCTCTTTATTTCTTGCGATCTTCTTGGGATAAAGTTACTGAAACAACTATTGGGAATTGTTTTCGACATTCTGGATTTAAAACGACGGAAACTTTGTCATGCGCTATTGATGTTGAAACAGATAATGATGAAACTATCGAATCTGCAGATTGGATTGAATGTTTGCCAAATGGCATGGCTTTTCAAGATTATGCTGGAGTTGACGATGGAGTTTCTAACTGAAATTATACAGATGGTGCAAAATACTCTGAATATTGATGACAACGAAGAAAATGACGACACTGAAAAGGTAGACGAACTTCCAATTCATTCCAATGAATCTGTTAGAAATAGTTTCAAATTTGTCGATTTTTACAATCAAAAGAAAAGTCAACTGACTGAAATTTATTGGACTTGGAGAATTTTATTGATAATGACATAATAATGAAAACAAAAGTACAAAAGAAAATGACAGACTATTTTTAAATAATGCTGGGAAGATACCAACAATGTAATTATACCCTACACCACTTCGTGGTCTAGGGTATTATAAGTTAGTTTCGCGCCAAATGTTTGTAACACCAAGAAATAATCGAGCTAGACCCACCTTTAAGTATACGGATCGGCTTAGAATCACCAGATGAGTCGATTTAACGACGTCTGTCTGTCCGTCCGTCCGTCCGTCTGCTGTCCATCTAAGCTTGTTCGCACTCTACAGGTCGCAATTGTTGTCCGATTGTCATGAAACTTAGCAGAAGTTATTTTTTCTGGCTAAGGACCATCGGTATTGAATTTGGAGGAAATCGGTTCAGATTTAGATATAGCCCCCATACAAATGTGGCTCCCGATTTGACTTCTTCCGCCCTATAAAGCACATATAGTACCCGATTTTCTTTAAATTTGGTACAACATCTTATAATCCAACTAGAAACACCTATGCTGAAAGTGGGTACGATCGGTTCAGATTTAGATATAGCCCCCATACAAATGTCGCTCCCGATTTCACTTTTCCCGCTTTAGAAACCACATATTGTACCCGATTTTCTTTAAAATTGGCACAACGTCTTATAATCCAACTAGAAACACCTATGCAGAAATTGGGTAATATCGGTTCAGATTTAGATATAGCCCCCATACAATGTCGCTCCCGATTTCACTTTTTCCGCTTTAGAAACCACATATTGTACCCGATTTTCTTTAAAATTGGCACAACGTCTTATAATCCAACTAGAAACACCTATGCAGAAATTGGGTAATATCGGTTCAGATTTAGATATAGCCCCCATACAAATGTCACTCCCGATTTGAAATTTCCGCTCTAGAAACGACATATTGTAACAGATTCTATTTAAAATTGGTACAACATCTTAGAATCCAACTAGAAACACGTACGCAAAAATTGGGTAAGATCGGTTCAGATTTAGATATAGCCCCCATACAAATGTCGCTCCCGATTTGACATTTTCCGCTCTAGAAACGACATATTGTACCCGATTCTCTTTAAAATTGGCACAACATCTTATAATCCAACTAGAAACACCTATGGTGAAAGTGGTAAGATCGGTTCAGATTTAGATATAGCCCCCATACAAATGTCGCTCCAGATTTGACATTTTCCGCTCTAGAAACCACATATTGTACCCGATTTTCTTTAAAATTGGCACAACATCATCCAACTAAAAACACGTATGCAAAAATTGGGTAAGATCGGTTCAGATTTAGATATAGCCCCCATACAAATGTCGCTCCCGATTTGACATTTTCCGCCCTAGAAACGACATATTGTACCTGCTTCTCTTTAAATTTTGCAGAACATCTTATAATCAAACTAGAAACACGTATGCAAAAATTGGGTAAGATCGGTTCAGATTTAGATATAGCCCTCATACAAATGTTGCTCCCAAATGTTTAACCGATTTTGGCCAAATTTTACATATTATATTTCACCAATAAACAGACATGGTGAATGCGGGTCACATCGTTCCAGGTTTCAATATACCCCCATATAAATGTCCTTTCCGATTTAACATTTTTTGTCAAACACATACATTTACAGGATGCAAAAATCCTTCCCGATTTCATTTTTTTTTACCGAATTGAATTGCAATGAGAATTGTTTGGGTGATGCCCATTTGTCCATACTTTGGTATGACTTTGGTATACTACTGTATAATTTGTATTTGTCTGTCGGACAATTGGATCAATTACCATATTCGTTAAATTTGACTAAAGATGAATTTTTAGCTTATGAATATATTTTATATAATTTGTATGAACTACATAAAATTGCTCCCATGAAATACCTGGGTTTAGTAATCAAAGCGAGGTACATACACAGGGAGTGGTGTAGGGTATAATATAGTCGGCCCCGCTCGACTTTAGCCTTTCCTTACTTGTTTTTATATACCATTTTAACTTACTTAAAATTATTTTGACTTGTATTGAAATTTTACGTTATTTTTGTAGAATTCCTTTTTTTAACTTAAAGACAATGAATTAATTTATTTTATGTATATAATCAAACAATATGAATAAAAGACATTGTTAAAAATATAGTGTATATATTTTTATATCTGGTTACCAAATATAACGGATATAACGAACTGAAAGACCCGGTCCCTGCGAGTTCGTTATAATCGTGTTCGACTGTATCTAAAATAAAATCCTAATCCGCGCCTCTCGACTTGAAAATTTATATGTCTGCCTTTGCCAGGCCCGTGCGCAGGATTTTCCCCTGGGGGGGTTTTCATCTACACTCAAAAAAATTTTTCCCTATAATGAGTTAAAATTAACTAAAATTTAGGAAACCAAGTACATTTTTACTAAATAAGTAGAATTTTGCTGAAATTTTCCTAAATCTAAGTAAATTTTTCCTAAAAACAAGTAATTTTGTACTAAATTTAAGCAAAATTTTCCTAAAACTAAGTAAATTTTAGTAAAATTTTGTTAAAAAAAAAATTCCTAAAACTAAGTAAATGTTTACTCAAATCAAGTACATTTTTACTCAAAGTGAGGACAATTTTGCTGATTTTTTCCTCAAAACGAGTAAATTTTTACTTAAACTGAGGAAAATTTTATTTTATACAAGAAAAAAGGTGAAATTAAAATAAGTTCTTTTTAACTAAAAAATCAAACAAATAGTTTTGCTTCAGAGTATGCAAAACTGATACAAATATGACAACATGAAATATTTCTCAAAAGTTTCGTGATACCTCTGCCATAAAGAGTTGAGCTATTACTCCATGACTGTTACGAAGGCAAGATAGGCGCCTTCGCAGTGGTTGTTTAGAATAATTCATAAAGTATTTATGAAATAAGTCTCTGCAAACGAACGAGAATTGCTTCTTAGATTAATATTCAAGAATTTTTTAACAGTTTCAAATGTTTTTTATAAGTTCATTAATACTTAAATGTATGAAGAACTCGGCATAAATTTCAGTAAACCTTTTAACTTCATTTTAGGAAAAAAAAACACATTTTTAAGTTAAAGTAAATTTTAATTTTTTCCATACAAAAAATTTCAGTTTTTTTTTTTCACTTTTCTCATTGTCGGCAAAATTGCATTTCAGTAATCCATCTATCACTACATTTAAAGGAATATGTCAGTAAAAGAAAGAAAAAAGTCTACCGAAAGAGCAGATTTTCTGCTGTTAAAGAAGAGACAGCAGAGTTGTATCTGCTGAGATGGTAAACAGCCGTTTGCTGTTTTTAGCAATATATATGATACGCATTTTGTCCCAAGCTAATATAATACGCTTATCTATTTTTATATTTTAATTAACAAGAGCCAATTTTAGCAGACTGCAAACTCTTTAGCAGTGTGAATGGCGATGTAAGATTGCAGAAAACTGCTGTTATGCCAAAAAACTGCTGTAATAGCAGCAAGTGCCTGCTGATAGACAGCAGACAATCGCTGCTATTATTAACAGACTTGTTCTCTAAGTGTAGATTTTTTTTTAAATAGTTGCTTGAAATTACATACATATCGAGGGCTTATATTCATAAGTGGCTATGAAAAAAACATAACTTTTCAGGAGAGCGAAAAAACTGATTCTCTCCTTAATTTGAAGAGAAATTATTAATCGTTCTTCCACAGTTTAATCTAAAAAGGATTACTAATTGCTACGATTAAAAAGTTTTCGAAATTTCCTATTATTCGCGGTTTCATGGTTCATAGCCACTTTTGTATGTTTAAAATTGGGCACATGAATGTTGAAATAAGCACATAGCCATTTATTCCCAAATATATAAATAAGATTTATTGTAAACTCCATAACTTTTTTCATGAAATCTTGGCAATATTGTATAGAAAACGAATTTTCTGTGATGTACACAGCGAATTTAAAGATTCCAGCTTTATCCGTCAGATTGGTCGATTGTAACATATATGTAGCCAGTCACGAAAATCGCTGCAATTGATGAAAAATCCAAAATTCGCCGTTGCAATTCCTCATATTTTAACTCTCTTCATTCATAACTCTGAAACTTTTCATACACAAATATTCCCCATGAAGTCAGCAATAACATGCCAAAGAAATATTTTGGTATTCTCAATATAATAAAAAGTTACGCCAGTTTCTCTAAATATACTTTTCACAATTTTTGACTTTACAGCCACTATTTTTCCTATTTTAGCCTGATAACTGGGGAATCAAAATGCTATTAACGCGAAATGATGGAATTTGATAGTACGATATGCCCTAAATCTAGAATTTGAATAATACTTGCTACATATGTACAAAAAAATACTAACTCTGAAAAATATTAGACATAAGTGATAAATATAACAAAAATTTTAGTAAGTTAAAACTCATTTTTCATTTGTCGAAATGGATTTGTATTATAATTAACAACTCCCAAAACATTGGAAGTAACAGAAACCGTTGTTGTTGCATCTGTGATGAAAATAGGACACATCGGTTCATAGTTCATAGATACAACTCCATAAAAATGTCCAATCGTAAATGTTACATCTTAGCGCTCTACAAGCATCAACAAAATTATTTGCTTTTATTAAGAATAGTTTAGATTTCATTATGATTCTTATCTACACTTCTTTAAAATTACTAAACGATTTTGGTATTAAATTTCCAAACTTTTATTGCAGTACATAATTAAAAGTTCATAAGATATAGCTCGTCAAGAAGTGGTATCGGTTAATAAAAATGAAAATTTTCCGAACAATTGGGTGTCCATTAGCGAAATTAGCACTACACAATCTTGAAATTGGCACAATTCGTTTAGTTCGTTTGTATTTTTCATAACCTTTGTCCGAAATTCAGGAAAGTGTCCACGATTCTTCTATGTAATTTTCGTGTTTTCATGATTTTTTTTAAATCTTACAAAATCTATATTTTATTGCTTCAGAAAGTCTAGAAGGTTTTAAAAAGTATATGTTCGAAACCTCTCTGGGGGGGGGGGGTTTGAACCCCCCCTGCGCACGGCCCTGGCCTTTGCCCATAAAATAAATGTTAGAATTAGTTCTTTTGCACTTTATATTTTTTCTACACTACAAATTTTTTCATTAAAAAAAAAATATTCACCCAAGTAAACATTTTCAAGTCGATTATATTTTCTCAAGTCGAAGATTTTTCTTAGAATTTAATGTAGATTACGGTTTTGCTATACGATTTCTAATTTTTTTCATCCATACAAATCAACCCGCCCTAATGTTCATACTATATATATTGAAATAATACTTGAAATCAATTCTAAAATTAAATCTAAGCAGCAATCTTACAAAAAGCTTAAATACCATAGATATAAGGGGATAGTGGGCGCATTTTCAGCTACAGCCGGTTGGTTGGTTGTATTTCCATCTTTTTTTAATTCAAAAAGTAAAAATTTTGAAAAATCTATTATCTCTCACGTGCACAGAGTAAGATAACATAACTTCATGATCACTACTATCTTTTCCGTACAAGACAGAAAGTACGAATTTGGAAAAATCTTTTTATTTTGCGAGTCTATGCAATCAGAGGAATTTACAAAAATACGAATTTCGAAAATACCTATATTTTACCTGTCTACGCAATTAGAGGGATAGCCTAGCTTTAGCCGCTATCCCTACAAAGTACGAATTTGGAAAAACCTTTTTATGTTTCATGTCTACGCAGTCAGAGGAATGTATACCGAATTTCATAACTCTAGCTGCGGCTATTTGGTTGATAAATTTTTTATCTCCTCTTTCCATTTCACCCCCTAAAAGTACTAATTTCCAAAAATCCCTTTATTGTACGTGTATACGTACCAACCATTCGGTTGGTACCGTTTTCATCCCTCTATTTCCATTTTAGCCTTTAAAAGTACGAATTTGGAAAAAATACTTTTATATTATGTAGATAGGTGTTACAAACGAAATGACAAAGTTATATCCTGTGGTGGGGGGGGGGGGGGTAAAAAAAATAAAAAAAATCCAACATTGTTGGAGTAAAACTATAAGAGTAGTAGGGAGAAGAGTTTGTTATGTCTATACGCCACTTAGTAGTCCAAGGGATCATAACTAAGTACTATTAATCATAAGCTGCAGTTTTTTGCGATATTTTCATTAGAGCCTTTTTAAGTGACCCATATTATTACAAACGGAGAACTTTTTCGACTACATTCAAACTAATACCAAGCAAATGACCGTATCTAGAATCGTAAAATTAGGTGTGTACATTCCACTAAGCGAAAGATAATGGATTTTTGAAAATAATGATCTGAAAAAATTGATCAAGATCCGATGACAAATGCAAATTTTACTGCGTTAATAGTATGAATCGGGCGGACATTTGTAGGGTGCCTATCACAACACTTGGGGCCTGTGCCAAAAAACATGGACCTATATAGTTCTCATTCACGGTAGGTATTCCTAGTAGAAATATACCATGATCTGCTAAGTTTGATCAAGATCCGATATATGAATGAAGGTTCTAAAGAGGTAATAGAGTAAAATATAGGGCCTCATGAACCTATATAACTGGCTTTCAAAGTAGGTCTTTCTATTTAAGATATAACATGATGTGCGACATTTCATCAAGATACAAATTAAAATGTGCATTTTAGAGCTGTAATAGTGTAAATCGGAGGTACATTTATATGGGGGCTATATCGAAACTTGAACCCATTTAACCCACTTTCATGTTAGCTGTTTCTAGTTCGAATATAACATGATCCTGAAAAGTGTATAAAGATCCACTGTAAAATGTGTATTCTAGAGCAATAATAGGGTAAATTAGGGTAGTGATATTTGGATGGAGGCTACATCTGAATCTGAACCGATTTCCTCCAAATTAAATACCAATTCAATGACAATCGAGCAACAATTGCGACCTGTAGATTGCGAACAAGCTTTAGATGGACAGCAGACGGACGGACGGGCAGACAGACATCGTTAAATCGACTCAGTTGGTGATTCTAAGCCGATCCGTATACTTAAATGTGGGTCTAGCTCGATTATTTTTTGGTGTTACAAACATTTGACGGAAAACTAACCACTGCGTGGAATAGGGTGTAATAAAATTCAGAATTTATTTAATACTAGCTGACCCGACAAAAATTTTCCTGTCCATATTACAATTAGTTTGTTTGTGATCGTCGTGTGAATTTTTGAAAAGCGATTTCAAATGTTTAAGTAAATTAGAACAAGTAAGAAGGCGTTAAGTTCGGCCGGGCCGAATCTTATATAGCCTCCACCACGGAGTGCATTCCACAGTATTACCAGCAGATTAAAGGTAGTCGACTTTACATAGAAGCACAGTACCGTATTACGAAAATGGTGATATTTTTATGCACATTTCTATATCGACTACTATATATAAATAAAATGCTGTAATTGTAAAAGTGCACATGCCTAAATATTAGGCGATTGTCAGTCGCCATTAGAAAGAAGCATTTCCAGATACAGACAAAGTGATAAGAAAAGTATAAATTTTAAAGATATCCCCATTCGCCCCATTCTCCGCCCAAATGTACAAATTTCGAAAAAACCCTTTTTCGAGTCTTCATAGTCAGAATGTATACACCGAATTTCATGATTTGGTAGGTTCCATTTTTCTCCCTCTTTTTAATTATATCCCTTAAAAGTAAATCCCTCTATTTTACGTGTCTATGCAATTAGAGGGATGTACACACCGAATTTCATGATTCTAGCTGTTGTCGCATCATTGGTACCATATTTTATCCCTTTTTGTCCCATTTCGCCCGCTTTGTGGTGCTTCCAAGCTACAAGAGGAATGTCCGCAACAAATTTTAACTGTATGAAAATAAGAAACTTAATTAATAAGCCAAGGCTACCAATATTTGTATTATATATATATATATATATATATATATATATACATATATATATATATATATATATATATATATATATATATATGTAATGGATATAATACTTCAATTCATAAAGTAAATATAAGGGAGCAATCATAAATACCCTAAATATTGGGGGATGGAGAGTGTACTTTCAGCTACAGTCGTTTGGTTGGTTGTATTTCCATCCTATTTTAATTTCAAAAGTATAAATTTTGAAAATACCTTATCTCTCACGTACACAATTTACTCACTGAATTTCATCATTCTAGCCGTATTCGATTAGTTGGTACTATTTTTATCCCCTGTAGCCATTGTATCCATTGAAAGTACGAATTTGGAAAAAACGTTTTATTTTTCGTGTCTACGCAGTCAGAGGAATGTATACTCTGAATTTCATGATTCTAGCTGCTGTCATTTGGTAGGTACTATTTTTATCCCCTTTTTCCATTTGAACCCCAAAAAGTACGAATTTTGGAAAGTTCTTTTATTTTACGTGTCTACGCAATCAGAGGAATGTATATATCGAATTTCATTATTCTAGGTGCAGCCGTTTGGATGGTACTATTTTTATCCCTCTATCCCCATTTAACCCCTTAAAAGTACGAATTTAGAAAAAAAATTTTATATTATGTATCTACTCTATTAGAGGAATGTACACGCCAAATTTCGTGTTTCTATCTGTTGTCGTTTGATAGGTACCATTTTTATCCCTTTTTGTCCCATTCGCCCCCTACAAATAAAAATCAGTCTATGGTGCCCTTTTATGCGCATTGCAAATATCAAGTAAATACAAGCTAATATGTTCAAAAAACATGCTGAAATACTCTAAAAATTAGGGGTATTTTCCGTCCTTGTGAGGGAAAAATGTTTCCCTCTGGGCCGATTTCGTCCACTTTCAATACAAACCAATCTACAACCATAAGACACATTTAGGAAAAATTTGAACCTCCTAGCTCATTTCGTTCGGCCGCTATCGTGCTTTCAACAGACAGGCTATATCGTCTTAGAATTTTACCACGACCCAGAATATATATACTTTATGGGGTCTCCGATGAATATTTCAAGGTGTTACAAACGGAATGACAAAGTGAATATACCCCCATCCTGGAGGTGGAGGGTATAAACATTTTGTGCTCAGTGCTTATTGTATCGATTAACGTTTGCTGGCATAGATATTCAATTTAATAACACGATCTAATTCAGATTACGTTACTGGAAGTGTCTGCACGTTCGCTTAAGTGGATTTTGAAGAATGTTTAGGAACACCTTTCGCTAGAGTTTGATTTTTCATACGATGAACTGGAAAAATCGACGGGTGATATAATGCAGTAGGTCGACATTTCAACGGAAATTTTGCCATTGACACTCTCAAGCAAGTGTTTTAAATATATAGTGAATTTACGGGGAGTAAAATAAAATAGTTTACCCAAATTTTAAGTAAAAAAAACAACAAATTAGTTTTAAAATTTCGAATTAAAGCGGGGTGTTTTATTACAAAACGTACCTTCGGGTTTCGGGTTTTATTCGGGAGTAATAATTCATTTTGACAGTTTGTCATTTTCAATTTTCTTTTAGTTTTCTTCGCAATTCTTCCATATAATACAATGTTGTATTCCATATACAATTTACACTTAAAACTACACTTATTTTAGGGTGCCCAGCGTAGACATATAGTACTTAATTTAATTTCCACAAAAAGGACGTATACGAGCATTCATTTAGTTTATTGGATGGAGTAAACCGTGGATTCACTGGAAATGTTTGGTAAAAATCACCAAAAAATCATTAATAGAATAGATTTTTATGTAAATTATATTTTTATCAGTGCATTTTTAATCTATGCCACATATGGTTATATCGATTTTTTAATATTGAATCATTCAATTATAATCACCCTCTCAAAATATACTTTTTCATAAAAATCGGCCGTCTAGTCATTATTCGGTCTTATTTCTTCATAGACTTTATGTGAGACATCGTATATTCATACCGACCGGCACAGTTCTTCGACAATTTGCACGTTGGAAGTTCTTTAATATGCATATAAAACGGCAATTTTATTGCAGAATGAGCTGTTCGACCTTTTTCAGCAACTTAGCTGCAATTTCAGATGAATGCGGTAAACTGCGAGAGAATCGTAGCCAAAATCTACACGATCAAAACAGTCTTATGGTTCCAACGTGATCGTCCAGAGGATAATTACTACAATTCCATCGTTCAAAAGTTTCATGAGTGTCGTACGTTAAAAAATTTCATCAACAGAATTTTTCTAGTGCAAATGTCCAGCCGTTCCATAACACATGATTCTGCCTGTCAGGTGGAGATTGCCGTGTAATGTAAATCGAAAATCACCTTCCAACAGAATAATTGAACAGTGCGCCATAGTACAGTTCTCCGGACCGATCAAAACGTTGGCCACCTCAGATCTTTGAAAGGTGCACGAGTTTCGTTAATTTCATATTTATCGCAATCTGAGTGCATTTCGGCAGTCTTCAAAGAACGCAGCTGAAATTCCTGATGAAGCAAACATCGCTTGAATTTTGCGAGCGAATTATTGCCAAAATGTAGATAAAAAAGAAAAATAAGATTTTCCGGTTTCACCTATAGTTCAATCGTTCATAAGCCGCGTGTTCCGTAAGCATCTTATACTCTCAATGCAATGATTTTGTGAAGTTACACGAAATATGTGTAACTGGTTTTCCCTATTTATTTGATGACTGATTACGAACCAAATGAATGATTATGAACCAAAATAAAAAAGAATCAACAAAATATGCCGTTCCTATCGTCACTTCTGACAAAGTCCGAATTTTTTGACTTTTCTTTATAATTATTTAAATTTTTGTGTTCCGAAAACGTTCGCAGAGTTATAACGAACTTAACATAAAAGAATTTTGCATATCCATTGCTTGAATTGAGACTTATAGCCTTGAGTTCATTCAAAAATTCTATAGAAAAAGACACTTTCAGTTTTTTACAAATATTCCTATTTTGCGGTCAACTATCCAAAAGTTTTTTCATCTTAAAACCCAGTTCGAACTACCACGAATAGTTTGTAACAAAGATCAGCCAAATCTGTTCAGCCGTTCTCAAGTGATGTGATTACCAACGAAAATCATTTCATTTTTATTATATAGATTAAGGTAATAATATGTTCTGTGCTAAATTTCAAAAAGTTTGGGCCAAAAATAAATTTAGGGTTCAATGGGCGGTCGGTAGTGGACGTGGCCAATTTTGATGAAACTTTATATTTTGCTTAATTGCTTTGCTAACTAAAGGCTCAGAGCAAAATTTCAACATTCTGACAACATCTGAGCACTCCTTATATTTTTTGCCAAACTTTGTATGAACAAATAACACTGTGCGGCATCAGGAGTTGGTAGTGGGTTTCGAATCAACAACGAAAAAAAGTTATCTAAACAATTAAAATTGGATATTCCAACAGGACAACGATCCTAAACATTCGTTGAACATTGTCAAGAAGTGATTGTTCTATCGAACTCCCAAAATACTAGATCAGCCACCGCAGTCCCCATACCTCAATCCCATAGAGCACCGGTGGCAACATCTGTGCAAGAAAATCATAGAAAGGCATATTACTTTCAAATATGACCTAAAAATCGCATTACAAAATAAAATAAAGTAAAATCTCGCCTGATTACCGACTCAATGCCTAGAAGATTATCAAGTTATTAAATCAAATGGAATGCAAACAAGATATTAAATACGACCGTCTTTATTCTGTTTGCAAAAGTGTTTGCTTTATTTTGTGTATTTAAAACGTGAACTTAAATTTGCTTTTGTCTAAAATCTTCATTATTTTCTTATTTATTTCATATTTAAATACCAATGAATTTTGCAATATTATATTGTATATATCATTTTTTATCGAAATGTAATAAAACAATGTTTAAAAGAATATTTGGTGTTTACTTTATTTTGACGCTCAGAGAGATTTCAAATTAGAGCCCATAAAATATATTTTTTCTGGAATTTTCTACCGGGGATTTCCAAGGATAACAATTTGAAAGGACATTTTCTTCTCGTCTTTTGGTCCACATGGTAGAAATAAAAAATCATGAAAGAATGCTCAAAATGTTACCTTTCATTTGATACCCATATTGTGATAATACAAATTGCACAAAAACGGTTAAACTTCTTGGAAGGGGGGGCAAGTTCTTTACAACTTCAATGTCATTTTAAAAGGAAACTCGGCAACATAATGAAAAACCGAGTTCATAAAAATATTATTATTTTTTATGTGTTGTCTTTTATTTTGGTTTAAGACCAAAGGTTGTGCTGAAGTCTTCAGCAAAAAGGCAAAGTGAGACCTTTATTGTTGCAGCTAAAAGTTGACTGCGCAATTTCGATGGGCGCTACCCCATCTCGTCAGAACTTTCGCAACGAATGTATGTCTTTGACTTTAATCAGGGTTCATATTAGTACCGGCGGTCACATATGACAGATGAGAAGCGCTGATAAACAAAATATTCCACCGAACTAATTATTTTTGTTCAACGGTGTAAGATATTAAATAAGATAATGGATAAGATATTAAATGATAGAAGCTTAAATAAACTTTGGATTCAAAAAAATCACGAATTCGTATGAAATACGAAGTGGCCGACAAAAGTCAACATACGACCCACATTTTTGCGATTTAGCGAGTTCCAAAACATATTTGAAAAAAGTAATGATGCGGTTTTGTTTGAAATCGTGTTTTATTCATATAACAATAACAAAATGCACTACTTCAATATAAACACAAAAGATATTAACAGAATACGCAGAAAAAACCTTGACAAAAGTCTGCATACGGTTTGAGATGAGACATAAAAAATGCAATTTAACGTGACAAAATGATACTATTATATAATTTAATATTTTGTTGGTCCACCATGAGCTAGTGACTGGTAAATCGATTCCGATTCTAATCGAGAATCGATTTTGGGGGTTCATAAATCGATTATTTTGGAATCGATTACACGCGTCCAACTTTATACTGGAATCGATTATCTACGCTTCAGAATCGAAATTTTGTACTTTTGGCGGTAACAAGATGTGAAATTTAAAAGAAAAATTTTAAGTTGGTAAAAAATGAAGTCTGAATTACACTACTCAACAAATTGAAAAAAATTTCATGTACTCCGGATGCGATAATTTTTTCTGTGTAGATAACCTTGACATGAGCTCGAAAAACGCAATAAAAATTTTTTTTTTCGTTTGGTTTTTTTTTTATTATTTTTTTTTTAAATTTAAAAAATTTTTTTTTGGTTAATTTGTTTCGTCCGGCATAACTCGGGAACCACTAGCCCGATTTAATTGAATTAAATTTTAAAAAATTTAAAATTACAATTCCCTTAATCTGTTCATATATTGTTTTCCTATACAAGCAACAGTTTCCAAGTTAAAAATGAATATATAAAGGAAAAAACTTATTTTTTGCCTAAAAATTTAAAATTTTTTTTTTTTAAAAATCCATAAAAAATCCAAAATGAAAAAAAATGTCAAATCTTATTACTTTTACGTAAAGTCACATAACCTATGAGCAAAATGAGACAAAGATCATGAAAATCGATGCACGCGTTTCGCTTTTATTCGCAATTGAGTAAAGGTATGAATTTCAAAAATTTAAAAAATTTTTTTTTGGTTAATTTGTTTCGTCCGGCATAACTCGGGAACCACTAGCCCGATTTAATTGAATTAAATTTTAAAAAATTTAAAATTACAATTCCCTTAATCTGTTCATATATTGTTTTCCTATACAAGCAACAGTTTCCAAGTTAAAAATGAATATATAAAGGAAAAAACTTATTTTTTGCCTAAAAATTTAAAATTTTTTTTTTTTAAAAATCCATAAAAAATCCAAAATGAAAAAAAATGTCAAATCTTATTACTTTTACGTAAAGTCACATAACCTATGAGCAAAATGAGACAAAGATCATGAAAATCGATGCACGCGTTTCGCTTTTATTCGCAATTGAGTAAAGGTATGAATTTCAAAAATTTAAAAAATTTTTTTTGGTTAATTTGTTTCGTCCGGCATAACTCGGGAACCACTAGCCCGATTTAATTGAATTAAATTTTAAAAAATTTAAAATTACAATTCCCTTAATCTGTTCATATATTGTTTTCCTATACAAGCAACAGTTTCCAAGTTAAAAATGAATATATAAAGGAAAAAACTTATTTTTTGCATAAAGATTTAAATTTTTTTTTTTTAAATCCATAAAAAATCCAAAATGAAAAAAATGTCAAATCTTATTACTTTTACGTAAAGTCACATAACCTATGAGCAAAATGAGACAAAGATCATGAAAATCGATGCACGCGTTACGCTTTTATTCGCAATTGAGTAAAGGTATGAATTTCAAAAATTTGCTCGACATATGCACAACTTTGTCTATGGTAAGGTTTTTTCTTTTTTATTACAAAAAAATTAAAATTTTTGGGTGACAAAAATATATGACTTTAAATTAAAAAACAATTCGATATATGTACAAGAAATTATCCTAAGGATATCAACATTAATTAATTATAAAAAAGTTTAAAAAAAAAAATATCTAAACACAAAAATAAAAACCTTCAAATTAAAAATAATTATGTGCTTTTGTCTTTCTTTTATATTGTTGTGGGTCTGTTTCTCTTATCAGGAACCAGATATAGTCCCCATCATAGCTTCGTTCCAAAATCCTTGGTATCGGTGCTCAATTTCTTTCATTTGCTGATGAAAACGCTCACCATGCTCGTCACTCACAACGCCCAGGTTGTCCGGAAAGAAGTCCAAGTGCGAGTGTAGAAAATGTATCTTAAGCGACATATTTGCTCTAATTTTTTTTATAATTTTGGAGTAGTTGTTCGACGATCTCTCTGTAATTTGAGCTTTTGTTGTTTCCAAGAAATCCGGAAACAATTTGCCGAAATGAGTTCCAAGCTGCAGCTTCATTTGGTGATAAAATGTGCTCAAACTGTTGGTCTTTCAACAACTTTTTAATTTGCGGACCGTCGAAAACGCCTTCCTTAATCTTTGCCGATGAAAGGTGAGGAAAAAAGGTTTTTAAATAGGCGAACGCTTCGCCATCTTTGTTGATAGCTTTCACGAAGTTTTTTATGAGTCCGAGCTTTATGTGAAGAGGTGGGAGAAAAACATTTTCCTTTTTTATGAGTGGTGTATATTTCACGTTGTCGCTGCCGGGGATGAAGTTAACTCTTTCTGTCCAACTCCTCCTGGTGTAATGATGTTGACGATCGCGGCTGTCCCAAAGGCAGAGAAAACAACAGTACTTTGTGAATCGACCTTGTAATCCACAAAGGATACCGATAACCTTAAGGTCGGCACAAACTTTCCAATCGTGCCTCTCATAGTTAAGGCACTTTAGTAGATTGTCCATGACTTCGTATGTTTCCTTGGTGTCAACGGCATGAGCAATTGGAATCGAAGGTTTCTCGTTGCCGTTGTGCAGTAAAATTGCTTTAAGGCTCTGCTTGTTGCTGGCATGATGATTCTCGGCTGTCGTCTGAAAGAATTTCAATAATAAGTTATATATGTTCTTGAATTTCGTAATCTACACTTACCTTGAGTCAGCTAGCTGTACGTAGCACCTTGGACATAGAGCACTTGGTGTCCACCGCTCATCTATGTTTGAGACCTTTAAATTGAAGCTCTCTTCAAATGAATCTCTCAATTTAGGTGAAAAACAACGCTTGTTTTTTTCAGAAACGTATTCTCCGCACATGTAACAAAAATTACTTGGATTGGTATTGCATTCAAATCCTCGCGAACGTTTGCTCATTTTAACTATCGCGTTCGTCGACACTTGTTGAATGAGTAAAATCGATCAATGAAGACCTATTTATACTGTGTATTGTTTAGTATTTTACTGACAGGTACTTATAAATGGGTGTATATTTTTTACGGTGGCTACATACCTGTTTCACCATGTGTGAGTCTTAAATTTTCCGAATAATGACCACCCTTAAATGTGGGGTGTCTGTAAAAAAATCATACAGGTAGCCAACGGAAAACCCAAATAATTAAAAAAGTCCCCTTTCCTTTTTTCCTTTTAATTGTTCACGCACATTTATTAGCGTTTATTACTTTGCTTACGCAATCATAAAAATTAAATAACCCTTTGTTTATTCCGTTTTGTTAATTCTGAGAATAAAAAAAAAGAAAAAACCTTACCATAGACAAAGTTGTGCATATGTCGAGCAAATTTTTGAAATTCATACCTTTACTCAATTGCGAATAAAAGCGAAACGCGTGCATCGATTTTCATGATCTTTGTCTCATTTTGCTCATAGGTTATGTGACTTTACGTAAAAGTAATAAGATTTGACATTTTTTTTCATTTTGGATTTTTTATGGATTTAAAAAAAAAAAATTTAAATCTTTAGGCAAAAAATAAGTTTTTTCCTTTATATATTCATTTTTAACTTGGAAACTGTTGCTTCTATAGGAAAACAATATATGAACAGATTAAGGGAATTGTAATTTTAAATTTTTTAAAATTTAATTCAATTAAATCGGGCTAGTGGTTCCCGAGTTATGCCGGACGAAACAAATTAACCAAAAAAAAATTTTTAAAATTT
Source organism: Polietes domitor (assembly GCA_947397865.1). Lineage (NCBI taxonomy): Eukaryota > Metazoa > Arthropoda > Insecta > Diptera > Muscidae > Polietes > Polietes domitor. Next base: position 161,052,675 of record OX377620.1, on the reverse strand, counting down.
TTGAAATTCATACCTTTACTCAATTGCGAATAAAAGCGAAACGCGTGCATCGATTTTCATGATCTTTGTCTCATTTTGCTCATAGGTTATGTGACTTTACGTAAAAGTAATTAGATTTGACATTTTTTTTCATTTTGGATTTTTTATGGATTTTTTAAAAAAAAAAATTTTAAATTTTTAGGCAAAAAATAAGTTTTTTCCTTTATATATTCATTTTTAACTTGGAAACTGTTGCTTGTATAGGAAAACAATATATGAACAGATTAAGGGAATTGTAATTTTAAATTTTTTAAAATTTAATTCAATTAAATCGGGCTAGTGGTTCCCGAGTTATGCCGGACGAAACAAATTAACCAAAAAAAAATTTTTTAAATTTAAAAAAAAAAATAATAAAAAAAAAACCAAACGAAAAAAAAAATTTTTATTGCGTTTTTCGAGCTCATGTCAAGGTTACCTACACAGAAAAAATTATCGCATCCCGAGTACATTTTGACTGTTGACTAGTGTTATTATACAAAGTTAAAAATATATAAAATATATAAAAGTTAGGAGCTCAATATGTACCAAACACTTGTTTTTTTGTGGAAGCACCTCCAAGTCCTCAAAATGGAAAAAGTGTTACAGAAATATTTTGATAATTTTAAATTTGTAATGAAATATTATTTATATTTCGTGAAATATGGTAATAATCGAACTTGATCCACTTTTAAGTATTCCGATCGGATTCATCCTAAAAAATCAATCAACAGATAACGTAGATAGACATATATTAAAAATTCGGTGAATAAATTCAGTCGATTTTTTTACCAAAGTCTACGATCAATACAATATTTCGTGAATGTTAGGAAATTATTGATATTAAAATATCAAGATTTTCTTACATCCATCGTCGCCATAATCGCATTTCACTAATCTATCATTAGAATTATTTTTTGCAATTTTTTGTTTACAAGTTTCTTCTTAGAAAGATTAAATTTTAAAGAAATATTACACAAAACTTGATCGAAATTCTCGGTGCTTGAATAGCGGACCTAAAAAACACGGTCAGTGAGTCTGTAAGCAGACAGACTATTTTCAAACTACATATATGCTTTTCTTAAATTACTTTACTACTTAAAGTATAATTTCTTAAGTAATATGTGTAATATATATATATTATTTAATTTCAACATGAAAGATTTGTGATTTGCAATCATTATAAGATTTCAACAGAAAACTCTTCATAGAAGAGGCTGCAGGCAGACGGGCTATTTTTAAACTATATTTTTTACTATTTAAAGTAATATTTAAAATTATATTTTTTAAATAAAAAATTTAATGTGCACTTAAACTTGAAATATTTTAAATTTTGAATGCGAATTTAAATCTGAATATCTTTTTCAAGTTTGCATTTTAACATTACTATTCAATTTTAATATTGTTTTCTATTGGAGTAACGTACTTGTTCGACTACTCTAATTCATAATAATTTATAAAAACCAATGAGAGTTTTACATTGAAAAATGTTTTGATAAATTATGCTGCAGCGACTGTTGTACGGCAAACGCGACGGTCTGAAAGCGGATTAAACACCGTATTCATATAACTTTTCCATCTGAGATAAACATAAACAAAGAAAATAGATCTATTAAGAACAAAGATTACGAACGAATGGTTCGACTACATCAATAAAAAGAATTATTTTTAATGAAACGAAGACACATAAAAAATATGCTGTTAATTTCATATTTATATATTTTAGATTTAAATACAAACTCAAATGTGGAATTTTATTCTATGGTTGAACATTTTAACCGATTCCGATTAGGAATCGATTCTTGGGTCCGATTCTTCGATTCTAAGAATCGGATTGAAAAATAGTTGATCGGGGAATCGAGAATCGATTCTCGCCCTTAATTACCATTCACTACCATGAGCATCTACAACAGCCAGCAAACGTCTGGACATTGATGCAACTAAGTTTTCCAATTCCGCAGGTGATATTTGTCGCCATTCCTCTTCCAGCTTGTTTTTTTTAGCGTTTGGGCGCTAGTTATGTGATGTTTTCGGATCCTGCGTTGCAGAATCTCCCACACATGTTCAATAATATTGAGGTCGGGGCTTTGTGGCGGCGAATAAAGTTGTCTTGGAGCATGGTAAATCAGCCAATCTTTAACAAATTGGGCTGTGTGCTACGGATCGTTATCTTGTTGGAAAATCCAGCGCTCTCCGAGGTTTAAATTATCGACCGATGCCTTCAGATTTTGTTCCAATATGGATTTATATTGATAGCGATCCATGTTACCCTCAATAAACGCAAGATTTTAAACTCCAGACGCCGCGACGGCACCCCAAACCATTACGTTGCCACCACCATGCTTTACCGTAGCAAGTACATTCTTCGGATTCATTGCCGTATTCGCTTTTCTCCATACTTTGGCTCTCCCGTCACTTCCAAATATATTATACTTTGACTCGTCCGTAAATAAAACCCGCTTCCAGAAGTCTAATCCCTTGTCCAAGTGTTGCTGGGCGAATTCAAGGCGAAGCTTACGATTCTTTTCACTTATAAGAGGTTTTTTGCGTGGCGTTCTGCTTCGGAAACCATTATTATTCAGACTTCTTTGAATTGTTCTTGGATGTACAATTGTATCCTGCCTTTCTGCGAGTTGTTTGGACAACATTGTAGCATTCACTTTCGGGTTTTCATTAACTTCTTTTAAAATAAAGCTTTCATCTCGTCGACTAAGTTTTTTTGGACGCCCACTTCTGGGCTTATTTTCAACAGTACCCGTATTTTCGAAGTTTTTGCATATAGTTTGGACAGTTGATTTACTTAAATTAACCATTTTAGCTATTTCGCCTAAAGATTTCCTTTCGTTTCTGCATTTTATTACTAAATTTCGAATATCAGTTGCAATTTCTTTACGAGAAGCCATTTTCGCGGACTAATGTTTCTTGAATTATATTTATTTAAAGAAGAGCAAGCACAAGACAAATGACAATACAAATTTCGTCAATTCTCCTATAAAGTACATTATAAAAAATGACGTAAAGCATGGGATGCTATGTCGTATGTAGACTTTTGTCAAGGTGTTTTTTGTTTATTTTGCCAATATCTTTTAAGTTTATATTGAAGTAAAGCATTTTGTTATTGTTATATGAATAAATAACGATTTCAAACAAAACCGCATCATTACTTTTTTCAAATATTTTTTGGAACTCGCTAAAACGCAAAAATGTGGGTCGTATGTTGACTTTTGTCGGCCACTGTATTATTCAAAAATGGAATGATAAAGAAATTCAAACTATCAATATAGAAATTTGTAATCCATTTATTGAAAATATTTTTCATATTCACTTGATAAAAAATTTCACATATTGACTAAAAATGTTGTAAGTCGTTAATTGAAAATATTTACATATTCACTCAATAAAGAATATCTCATATTGATTACAAAAGTTGTAAGTCGTTTATTAAAAAAAAATTGATCGAAACGAGTATCGAACCGGGGATGTTAGATTTGTAGTCGCGCATTCTTACCATCGCAAAACGCTCGGTATACGGAGAATTAAGTTAAACTTTAATATACGACGACGACGAGCATGTCGCACAGAGGGATTTGTTCATACAAAGTTTGTCAAACAATATAAGGAGTGCTCTTAGAATATTGAAATTTTGCTCTGAGCCTCAATTAAGAAAAATATAAAGTTTCATCAAAATTGGCCACGCCCAGTACCCACCGCCCATAGAACCCAAAATTTATTTTTGGCCCAAACTTTTTGAAATTTGGCACAGAACATTTTATTACCTCAATTAAAAATAAAATAAAGTTTCATCAAAATTGACCACGCCCAAATTTATTTTTGGCCCAAACTTTTTGAAATTTGTCACAGAACCTTTTATTACCTCAATTAACGCCCACCACCCACCGCCCATATATTCCATATTATATTTTTCCCAAAACTTTTTGTTTCTTTAGCAAAACGAATTATTTTATAAATAAATTTCAGTACATGCATTTAAATATAGACTTTTATTCATCATCTATCATTTCTGTAACTATATCATCAAGTTCCAGAACCTGTTTACGGGGTTCACATCGAATGCTACTTATAAAAGGATCTGACGATACTAGAAGTCGATGAAAAGATCGGTATTCGTTGCAACTCTATCATTCTGGAGAATATTAATCTATAATTTGTATAATCCTTTATCTTTTTCTATATCTTTTTGTAATTTTTTAAAATTAAAAATTTCATGAATCAGACTGTCTTCAGATTTGGCAAAACATCTTATTTTTCAACTAGAAACACCTGTGGTAAAAATGTGTCAGATCGGTTCAGATTTATATATAGCTCCCAATCAAATTTCGCTCCCAATTAGACTTTTTCCGCTCTAGATACCACATATTATAACAGATTTTCTTCAAAATTGGCAAAACATCTTATAGTTCAACTAGAAACACCTGTGGTAAAAATGGGCCAGATCGGTTCAGATTTATATATAGCTGCCACATAAATTTCACTTTTTCCACTCTATAAACCACATATTGTATCAGATTGTCTTCAGATTTGGTAAAACATCTTATATTTCCACTAGAAACCCCCATGGTTAATATAGGTCAGATCGGTTCAGATTTAAATATAGCTCCCATACAAATTTCGCTCCCGATTTGACTTTTTCCGCTCTAGAAACCACATATTGTATCAGATTGTCTTCAGATTTCGCAAAACATCTTATATTTAAACTAGGAACATCTATGGTAAAAATAGGTCAAATCGGTTCAGATTTAGATATAGCCCCCATACAAATGTCGCTCGCGATTTGACATTTTCCGCTCTAGAAACCACATATTGTACTCGATTTTCTTTAAATTTGGCACAGCATCTTATAATCCAACTAGAAACACCTATGCTGAAATTGGGTAAGATCGGTTCAGATTTAGATATAGCCCCCATACAAATGACGCTCCCGATTTGACTTTTGCCGCTTTAAAAGCCACATATTGTGCTCTATTTTCTTTAAATTTGGCACAACATCTTATAATCTTACTATAAACACCTATACTGAAATTGGGCAAGATCAGTTCAGATTTAGATATAGCCCCCATACAAATGTCGCTCCCGATTTGACTTTTGCGCTATAGAAACCACATATTGTACCCGTTTTTCTTTAAAATTGGCACAACTAAACCATTAGTCCAACTAAACAAAACTATGGTGAAAGTGTGTAAGATCGGTTCAGATTTAAATATAGCAAAAATAGAAAGTGAAGTGTATCATAGAGTCGGCCACGCCCGACTTTAGCCTTTCCTTACTTGTTTTATTATCGAAAAAATTTTATTCTACCATATCTTTTAAACCATATGAGCGAACTTTATAATATTTTTAAATACACAGAAAAGGCTATATTTGAACAAAAAAATCACTATTTAAATCAGAGCAATAAAATTATCTTACGTACAAACACTATAGAAGTGCGTAAACAGTTCTCAATATTTTGAACCAAAATTTACATGTGACTTTACTTCATTATTTCAAAGACAAATAAACGTTTTTTGGGATACAATTTATGGATTCTTCATACTGAATCAATTTTCTACAAAACTGCATCATTACATTTTTAAATTGTATGTGTCGAAAAAATAACTTATTGCACAAAAAATCCCACTGTGTGTCGTTGCGATTTTGTCGATTCCACGAAGTGTCAGAATTTAATTTCCAATTAAATGTGTAATTAGAAAATGTTATGTTTTGACTGATGTTTTAGTCATATGTTTTAATTGAGTGCTACTTTAGAAGTTTCTAATTCATTCTAAATTCATCTTTAGCCATATTTAACGAATATGGTTAATAATATGGTAATTGATCCAATTATCTGACAGACATAAACGAATTATACAGTAGTAATAGGACCGACGTTTCAAAAGGGGGCCAATAACAACATTCTGGGACTTGTCCAAACATGGGCCTATATATTTCTCATTCACTGTAGGTATTCCTAGTTGAAAAAATATCATGATCTGCAAAATTTGATGAAGATCCGATGTAAGATGTAGTTTCTAGAGCTGTAATAGATCAGAAAGGGCCCCATTTGGGTTATACCAAAGTATGGACATATGGGCATCACCCAAACAATTCTCATTACAATTCAATTCGGTAAAAAAGTGAAATCGGGAAGGATTTTTGAATCCTGTTAATGTATGTGTTTGACAAAAAATGTTAAATCGGAAAGGACATTTGTATGGGGGTATATTGAAACCTGGAACGATGTGACTCGCTTTCACCATGTATGTTTATTGGTGAAATATAATATGTAAAGTTTGGCCAAAATCGGTTAAACATTCGGGAGCAACATTTGTATGAGGGCTATATCTAAATCTGAGCCGATCTTACCCTCTTTCATCATAATTTTTATACACTCCACGAGAGTATTATGTCTTTGTGCATTTGTTTGTAACACCCAAAATGAAGGGAGATAGACCCATTGTTAATTATACCGGTCGACTTAGAATCACTTTTTGAATCGATTTAGCAATGCCCGTCTGTCTGTCCGTCCGTCCATCTATTCTTGTAATCACGATACAGGTCGCAATTGTAGACAGAACCAAATGAAACTTTGCACAACGAAGTTTTTCGGGATAAGGACGAACGCTATTTAATTTGAAGAAAATCGGTTTAGATTTAGATATAGCCCCCATACAAATTTCGCTCCCGAATCGACTCCTTTCACTCTAGATACCACATATTTTAACAGATTTTCTTCAAAATTGGCAAAACATCTTATATTTGAACTAGAAAAACCTGTGGCAAAAATGTGTTAGATCGGTTCAGTTTTATGTATAGCTCCCATACAAATTCCGCTCCCGATTTGACTTTTTTCACCCTAAATACCACATATTTTAACAGATTTTCTTCAAAATTGGAAACATATGTGGTAAAAATGTGTTAGATCGGATCAGATTTATATATATCTCCCATACAAATTTCGCTCCTAAATTGACTTTCCGCTCTAGAAACCACATATTTTAACAGATCCTCTTCAAATTAGGCGAAATATCTTATATTTGTTCTATAGACAGTCATGGTGAAAATGTGTTAGATCGGTTCAGATTTACATATATCTCCCATACAAATTTCGCTCCCGGATTGATTTTTTCCACCCCAGAAACAGCGTATTTTCACCGAATTTGTTCAAATTGAGCATAACACGTTATATGTGAACTGGAAGAACTTATTGTGAAAGTTAGTCACTTTATTCCATGTTTGGATATAGCCCCAATACAAATATTCTTCTCGATTTGACAAATTGGGTCAAGTCATATCAGCCTATGATTAGGAAACATACAAAAATTCTTCCCGTTTTCACTTTTTTACCGAGTTGAATTGTATTCGGATAGAAAGTGGAGTGTATCATATAGTCGGCCACGCCCGACTTTAGCCTTTCCTTACTTGTTTTAGTTGGATTATAAGATGTTGTGCCAATTTTAAAGAAAACAAGTAAGGAAAGGCTAAAGTCGGGCGGGGCCGACTATATAATACCCTACACCACTCCCTGCGTATGTACCTCGCTTTGATTACACTGTGCAACATTTTTGAAGTCATTTCAAAATAACCATATACGGACACCGCTACATGATAAAAGACCAAAAAAAAAAAGACCCGTGTTTTTTTGTTTCCCCCAAAGTCATGCACTTTTTTTTTTATGGGCCCCCAGAGATTTGAGGCCTCGGTGTAATTTTTGGAAAAAAGTGATCATATTCTCAGGCTCATATCTTGCAAACCGTTCGGAATTTTGATTTACTCTCTGAGGCAAAGTTCTAGCTCTTGTCATAAAGAACAAAAATTGTGAACATATAAAATCAAAAAAACTTCATCTTCAAGGTCAAAATCGCAAAAAACTTAAAAAAATTCGATTTTTTTAACCTTTTTTCCCCTGTTCAGGTCCATAGGTAGCAAACCGTTGAAAATTCAGGGAAACAATCAACTACAATTTTTGTTCTTTATGACAAGAGCTAGAACTTTGCCTCAGAGAGTAAATCAAAATTCCGAACGGTTTGCAAGATATGAGCCTGAGAATATGATCACTTTTTTCCAAAAATTACACCGAGGCCTCAAATCTCTGGGGGCCCATAAAAAAAAAAGTGCATGACTTTGGGGGAAAAAAAAACACGGGTCTTTTTTTTTTTGGTCTTTTATCATGTAGCGGTGTCCGTATATGGTTATTTTTTTTTCGTGTTGCACTGTGTTACTAAACCCTGGGAGCAATGGGAGCAATTTTATGTAGTTCATACAAATTATATTCATATAATTTATATGCTATAAATTCATCTTTAGTCAAATTTAACGAATATGGTAAATAATATGGTAATTGATCCAATTGCCCGACAGACAAATACAAATTATACAGTAGTATACCAAAGTATGGACATATGGGCATCACCCAAACAATTCTCATTGCAATTCGATTCGGTAAAAAATTGAAATCGGGAAGGATTTTTGCATCCTGTAAATGTATGTGTTTGACAAAAAATGTTAAATCGGAAAGGACATTTGTATGGGGGTATATTGAAACCAGGAACGATGTGACGCGATTTCACCATGTCTGTTTATTGGTGAAATATAATATGTAAAATTTGGCCAAAATCGGTTAAACATTCGGGAGCAACATTTGTATGAGGGCTATATCTAAATCTGAACCGATCTTACCCACTTTCACCATTGGTTTTTTAGTTGGATTATAAGATGTTGTGCCAATTTTAAAGAAAAATGAGTACAATATGTGGATTTTAGAGCGGAAAAAGTCAAATCGGGAGCGACATTTGTATGGGGGCTGTATCTAAATCTGAACCGATCATACCCACTTTCAGCATAGGTGTTCTAGTTCGATTATAAAATGTTGTGCCAATTTTAAAGAAAATCGGGTTGGATTATAAGATGTTCTGCAAAATTTAAAGAAAACCGGGTACAATATGTCGTTTCTAGAACGGAAAATGTCAAATCGGGAGCGACATTTGTATGGGGGCTATATCTAAATCTGAACCGATCTTACCCAATTTTTGCAAACGTATTGCTAGTTCGATTATAAGACGTTCTGCAAAATTTAAAGAAAATCGGGTACAATATGTCGTTTCTAGAGCGGAAAATGTCAAATCGGGAGCGACATTTGTATGGGTGCTATATTTAAATCTGAACCGATCTTACCCAATTTCAGCATAAGTGTTTCTAGTTGGATTATAAGATGTTGTACCAAATGTAAACAAAATCGGGTACAATATGTGGTTTCTAAAGTGGAAAATGTCAAATCGGGAGCGACATTTGTATGGGAGCTATATCTAAATCCGAACCGATTTCCTCCAAATTCAATACCGATGGTCCTTGGCCAGAAAAACTAACTTCTGCCAAGTTTCATGACAATCGGACAGAGTGCGAACAAGCCTAGATGGACAGCAGACGGACGGACGGACAGACAGACATCGGTAAATCGACTCAGCTGGTGATTCTAAGCCGATCGGTGTACTTAAAGATGGGTCTAGCTCGATTATTTCTTGGTGTTACAAACATTTGGCGCGAAACTAACTTATAATACCCTAGACCACGAAGTGGTGTAGTGTATAAAAATAGTTGAAACGAGTATCGAACCGGGGATGTTAGATTTGTAGTCGCGCATTCTTACCATCGCAAAACGCTCGGTATACGGAGAATTAAGTTAAAGTTTAATATAAGACGACGACGAGCATGTCGCACAGAGGGATTTGTTCATACAAAGTTTGTCAAACAATATAAGGAGTGCTCGTAGAATGTTGAAATTTTGCTCTGATCCTTTGGTTAGCTCAATTAAGGAAAATATAAAGTTTCATCAAAATTGGCACGCCTACCCATCGCCCATAGAACCCAAAATTTATTTTTGGCCCAAACTTTTTGAAATTTGGCACAGAACATTTTATTACCTCAATTAAAAATAAAATAAAGTTTCATCAAAATTGACCACGCCCAAATTTATTTTTGGCCCAAACTTTTTGAAATTTGTCACAGAACCTTTTATTACCTCAATTAACGCCCACCACCCACCGCCCATATATTCCATATTATATTTTTCCCAAAACTTTTTGTTTCTTTAGCAAAACGAATTATTTTATAAATAAATTTCAGTACATGCATTTAAATATAGACTTTTATTCATCATCTATCATTTCTGTAACTATATCATCAAGTTCCAGAACCTGTTTACGGGGTTGACATCGAATGCTACTTATAAAAGGATCTGACGATACTAGAAGTCGATGAAAAGATCAGTATTCGTTGCAACTCTATCACACTTTCTGGAGAACATTAATCTATAATTTGTATAATCTTTTATCTTTTTCTATATCTTTTTGTAATTTTTTAAAATTAAAAATTTCATGAATTTGGAGAAAAATTTTATGATTTTATAAAAGATTATTAATTATTTAAACTTTTTTTTTTAATTGACAGTATGGAGTCTTACCTTTAATTTTATTATAGAACAAATTTTATTCTATCATATCTTTTAAACCATATGAGCGAACTTTATAATATTTTTTAAATATACAGAAAAGGCTATATTTGAACAAAACAAGTAAGGAAAGTCTAAAGTCGGTCGGGGCCGACTATATAATACCCTACACCACTACCTGCGTATGTACCTAGCTTTGATTACTAAATACAGGTATTTCATGGGAACAATTTTATGTAGTTCATATAAATAATATAGATTCATATTTAGTCATATTTAACGAATATGGCTAATAATATGGTAATTGATCCAATTATCCGACAGACAAAAACAAATTATACAGTAGTAATAGGATGAATCGAATCAACATTTCAAAAGGGGGCCTATAACAACATTTTGGGCCTGGTCCAAAACATGGACCTATATATTTCTCTTTCACGGTAGGTATTCCTGGTTGAAAAGTACCATGATCTGCAAAATTTGAAGAAGATCCGATGTAAGATGTAGTTTCTAGAGCTGTAATAGTTCAGAATGGTGCCCAATTTGGGTTATACCAAAGTATGGACATATGTGCATCTCTCAAACAAGTAAGGAAAGGCTAAAGACGAACGGACTTTCTATCTCATTACAATTCAATTCGGTAAAAAAGTGAAATCGGGAAGGATTTTTGCATCCTGTAAATGTATGTGTTTGACAAAAAATGTTAAATCGGAAAGGACATTTGTGGTGTGAGGGTATATTGATACCTGGAACGATGTGACCCCCTTTCACCATAGGTGTTTCTAGTTCGATTATAAAATGTTGTGCGAATTTTAAAAGAAATCGGGTAAAAATGTGGTTCCTAAAGCGGAAAAAGTGAAATAGGGAGCGAAATTTGTAGGGGGGCTATATCTAAATCTGAACCGATGTTATCCACTTTCACCATAGGTGTTTTAAGTTGGATTATAAGATGTTTTGTAAAGTTTAAAGAAAATCGGGTACAATATGTGGTTTCTAGAGCGGAAAATGTCAAATCGGAAGCGACATTTGTATGGGGGCTATATCTACATCTGAACCGATCTTACCCAATTTCTACATAGGTGTTTCTAGTTGGATTATAAGATGTTGTGCCAATTTTAAAGAAAATCGGGTACAATATGTGGTTTCTAGAGCGGAAAATGTCAAATCGGAAGCGACATTTGTATGGGGGCTATATCTAAATCTGAACCGATGGTCCTTGGCCAGAAAAAATAACTTCTGCCAAGTTTCATGATAATCGGACAAAAATTGCGACCTGTAGAGTGCGAACAAGCTTAGATGGACAGCAGACGGACGGACGGACGGACAGACAGACATCGTTAAATCGATTCAGCTGGTGATTCTAAGCCGATCGGTATACTTAAAGGTGGGTCTAGCTCGATTATTTCTTGGTGTTACAAACATTTGGCGCGAAACTAACTTATAATACCCTAGACCACGAAGTGGTGTAGGGTATAAAAATTCAGTCAGCTGGGCTCCTGCTGTCACCTTTATAAATACGCCTTGGTTTGATACAATTTTACTTCACATTCTGTTACGTCAGTCCAAATTCTCTGAGCGAGTGTAACTTCACTGGGAAATAAATAATACGGTTTGGTTTTCCTCATTTCATTGGTATGAAAAGAACAAATAATACTGTAGCTTTATTACTGCGATCTGCGAATAAAATTTTACTAACAACGACTTATCAAAATAGTATCTACACGACTTTTATGCGACCCTCGACGCCCGTATAGATCGGTGTAATTGCTGCTGTATACGCCAATAAAGCATCCAGATCTGTCACATAGGGCCTGTATGAAAGAAAATTAAGGAATCCACAAGTGATCATATATCATAATACCACTTCAACGTGATCACTTACTGTACGTTAGTGCCATAATCACGGAACATATGATAGCCGTCTCCGCCATCTTGCAAGAAATTCGGCGTCACAATGCGATACGTCGACGAAATATTGAACGGCTCATATTTAGGTACGTCGCAGGCAGCGCAGCGAACTTTCAACTCGAGGACACGCTCATTCACCGGCTTCTTAAAGTCATAGGTAACCTTAAGGCCAGAGACTTGCAAAAAGATGTAGGAGCTGGTAATGTCATTTTCATAATCAATTTTACTAGCAGAGAATTCCAAAGCTTCCAAGAGCTTCTCACCGGGTAAATCGAAAGCGGTTAAGATATTTTCAAATGGCGACATGGTAACCAAGTGCGAGTAACTGAGATCTAAGGACAGATAATAGGGAAATGGGATTTGATTATGTGGCAGAGTTTATTTTAAGACATCGCTACAACTTACTTCCGCGATAGAGAGGGACTCTCAGAGCACCGGTGTTTATGAGACCAATTGGTACAGATGTCCAAGCTTTATCGGTGTAGGGAGACAAATTCAAAAACTGCAAATACACATATGCTGTTAGTATGGACTGATATATATGTATATACTCGTATACGAATAACAATAATATGATTTCTTCAAATTACCGAATGGACCATGGCGTCGGAGAAAAAGTTGCCTAAGTTACACTCCTGATAACTGCAGGGATACTTCAAAAGATCCACCAAAGTTTGACCGACGATTACTTTGCCCTGGGCATCGATGGTTTCTTTCCAAGGTTGCATAGCTACCACCACCTCGGGATCTGAAAGAAAATAAATAAATAAATGCGAAATTATTAATGTTTAGTGCGATGAAAAATGTTTCTTTAAAAGTTATCTTGATCAACTTTTCGAGGGTATCTCGATCTTTGTTGACGCGCACAGTGAAAGAATATTTCCTATTACAAAAATATTTCAGTTTATTATTTTTATACCCTCCACCTCCAGGATGGGGATATATTCACTTTGTCATTCCGTTTGTAACACCTTAAAATATTCATCGGAGACCCCATAAAGTATATATATTCTGGGTCGTCGTAAAATTCTAAGACGATATAGCTATGTCCGTCTGTCCATCTGTCTGCCTGTCTGTTGAAAGCACGCTAGCTTCCGAACGAAATGAGCTAGGAGGTTCAAATTTTCCCTAAATGTGTCTTATGGTTGCAGATCGGTTGGGATTGAAAGTGGGCGAAATCGGCCCAGAGGGAAAAATTTTTCCCTCACAAGGACTGAAAATACCCCTAATATTTACAGTATTTCAGCCTGCTTTTTGTATATGTGTGCTCGTATTTACTTGATAAATGGAATGAACATTCCTCTTATAGCATAAAAGCACACAATAAAGTGATTCTTATTCGTTGGGGACGAAATGGGACAAAAAGGGATAAAAATGGTACATATTAAACCATAACAGCTAGAAACACGAAATTTGGTGTGTGCATTTATCTAATTGAGTAGATACATAATGTAAAAGTATTTTTCCAAATTCGAACTTTTAAGGGGTAAAATGGGAATAGAGGGATAAAAATGGTACCAACCAAACGGCTGCATCTGATTGCGTAGACACGTAAAATAAACGGATTTTTGGAAATTCGTACTTTTTGGGGTTAAAATAAAAAAGGGGATAAAAATAGTACCAACCAAATGACAACAGCTAGAGTCGTGAAATTCAAAGTATACATTGCTGTGACTGCGTCGACACGAAAAATAAAAGTTTTTTTTTTTCAAATTCGTACTTTCAAGAGATAAAATGGGTACAGAGGGATAAAAATAGTACCAACTAAACGGCTACAGCTAGAATGGTGAAATTAGGTGTGTACAATCCTCTAATTTCGTAGAGAAGTAAAATAAAAGGCTTTTAGAAACTCGTACTCTTAAGGGGTAAAATGGAAAAAAGGGATAAAAATGGTACCAACCAAAGCAGCAGAAGCATGGAATTCGGTGTATACATTCCTCTGACTGCATAGAAACGCAAAATAAAAAGACTTTTCCAAATTCGTACTTTTTTACTTTTACGGCAAAAATTGGTTGAATCATGAAGTTGGGTTATTTTGTACTGTGTACGTGAGATAATGGATTGTCAAAAATTGTACTTTTGGAACTGAAATAGAATCGAAATACAACCAACTATAGCACCCACTATCTACCAATATTTATGGTATTTAAGCTTTTTTGAAGATTTCTGTCTTATATTTACTTTTTGAATTGACTTGAAGTATTATTTCGATATATATAGTTGCCTTGTAAGCGTGGTTTGAATTAATAATAAATATTATATTTATTTATAAAAGATTTTTTCAAAATTTGTATTTGTTTCGATTTGGCTATATTAAAAAATTTATATTTTTCTGTAATATTACTGCACTTCGACAGCCTCTGTGGAATGCAATCTATGGTGGAGGGTATATAAAGTTCAGCCAGGCCGAACTTAACGCCGATTTTACTTGTTTATATTAGTCTCCTACAAAATTAGAAATAACAGTTTTTTTTCGAAAAAAAAATTAAAATATAAAACATTATTTTGTTTTATTTTTTAAAGCTAAATATCAATTGTAGTTTTAGTAGAAAATTAAAAAAGTTTAAATTAAAGTTTAAAGTTTTTTTTTAATATCGTTTTCAAAAAAATAAAATTTGGATTCAATTAAAAAATTCACGAATTAAAATGAAATATTTTCGAAAATGGTGTGATAAAGAAATTCAAAGAATCAATGAAGGAATTTGTGAGCCGTTTATTGGAAATATTTTTCATATTCTCTCGATGATGAAATTAGGTTATTGAAATAATAAAGCATAAATTGGCCCGGGATGTTAGGTTTGTCGTTGCGCATTCAAATTAAATGCCAATTCCATTAAGTTTAACAAAATAATTTCTAATTAAATGTGTAATTAGAAAGTGTTGCATTTTTGACTAAAGTTTTAGTCAAATCAATGCTAGGAGTTTCTAGTTCTAGTTTCGTCGACCCGGCAAGATAAGTGGTCGGTCAGAAAAAAGATCTGAACAGTTGCAACTGCCAGCTTTAGTTCGAGAAAGTCGAAGACGATAAAAATGGTGCCTATCAAACGACAACATCTAGAAGCACGAAATTCGATGTGTACATTACTCTAATTGATATAATAAATCCCTACTTTTAAGGGGTAAAATGGGAATAGAGGGATAAAAATGGTACCAGCCAAACGGCTGCATCTAGAATAATGAAATTCGGGGTATATATTCCTCGGATTGCGTAGACACGTAGAATAAAGGGATTTTTCGAAATGCGTACTTTTAAGGGTGAAAGGGGATACAAATTGTACCAACCAAATGGCCGCAGCTAGAAGCATGTAATTCGGTGTAGTCATAAAATTCGGTGTGCGTAGACAAAAACTAAAAAGATTTTTTCAAATTCTTTTTCTTTTTCGTCTTTTTCAAGTGATACAAGGGGATGAAAATGGTACCTATTAAACGGATACAGCTATAATGATGGAATTCGGTGTATACATTCCTCTAATTACGTAGACACGTAAAATAAAGAGATTTTTCGAAAGTCATAATCGTAAGGGGGTAAAAGGGGATACAAATGGTACCTACCACATGGCCGCAGCTAGAATCATAGAATTCGTCATAAAAAAAGATGTTTCCAAATTCGTACTTTATTTTTTCACTTTTACGGCAAAAAGGGAAATTTGATAACTGGTAGCGAGCAAATGGCTGGAATCACGAAGTTGGGTTATCTTGCACTGTGTACGTAAGAGATAATGAATTTTCAAAACTTGTACTTTTGGAATTAAAATAGGATAGAAATACAAACAACCAAAAGGCTGTAGCTGAAAAGGCAGCTACTATATGCTAATATTTAGGGTATTGACGTTTTTTTTTGAAGATGGCTGCCTTATACAGGGTGGCGCAGCATGAGCTATATGGTTTGAATTCTTTATAGCTTTTTATACCCTCCACCTCCAGGATGGGGGTATATTCACTTTGTCATTCCGTTTGTAACACCTTGAAATATTTATCGGAGACCCCATAAAGTATATATATTCTGGGTCGTGGTAAAATTCTAAGACGATATAGCCATGTCCGTCTGTCCGTCTGTCTGTTGAAAGCACGATAGAGGCCGAACGAAATGAGCTAGAAGGTTCAAATTTTTCCTAAATGTGTCTTATGGTTGTAGATCGCTTGGGATTGAAAGTGGACGAAATCGGTCCAGAGGGAAAAATTTTTCCCTCACAAGTACTGAAAATACCCCTAATATTTAGAGTATTTCAGCATGTTTTTTGAACATATTAGCTTGTATTTACTTGATATTTGCAATTCGCATTCCCTCGACATTCTTTAATCTACTGGTAATACTGTGGAATGCACTCCGTGGTGGAGGGTATATAAGATTCGGCCCGGCCGAACTTAACGCCTTCTTACTTGTTTAATTATTATTCTTTCTTTGTTTTTTTTTCAGCATTTTGTTAAGGTGACTTGGGGAATTAATTATGAATCATTATACGATCGAACAACGTACAAAAATAATTGAATTTTATTCTTCAAACCAACAGTCACAATTCACAAATTGGCAATGAGCGATGAAGCCCATTTCCTATTTAATGGGTATGTCAACAAGCAAAACAGCAGGATTTGGGCTACGGAAAATTCAAGAGCAGTTCATCAGCGACTATCACACAAATTTAAGTGTACTGTTTGGTGCGGTGTATCCTCCGAAAGGATAATTGGCCCATATTTTTTTTAAATGAAAGTGGTGTCTAAATCTCTGTCATAGAAAATATGCAAAAAGAGCACGTATGTGCGAAGCCGAAAATGGACATCACTTACAGGATATCATTTTTCAAAGCTAATTGCAAAAAAAATCCCCAATAATATACTGTATATAAAAAAAATTATAATAATCGCATAAATAAAAAAGTTATAAACCATTTAAACCATATAGCTCATTCTGCGCCACCCTGCATATACTTTTCGAACTGACTTGCAATATTATTTCGATATACATAGTATAAACATATTGATAGCCTTGCCTTATAAGCGTGGTTTAAAAAATTACAATTTTATATCTATATATATAACAAGTAAGGAAAGGCTAAAGTCGGGCGGGGCCGACTATATAATACCCTACACCACTCCCTGCGTATGTACCTCGCTTTGATTACTAAACCCATTTATTTCATGGGAGCAATTTTATGTAGTTCATATAAATTATACTATAAATTAATCTTTAGTAATATGGTAATTGATCCAATTATCCGACAGACAAATACAAATTATACAGTAGTAATAGGATGAATCGGACCGACATTTCAAAAGGGGGCCTATAACTACATTTTGGGCCTGGTCCAAAACATGGGCCTATATATTTCTCATTCACGGTAGGTATTCCTAGTTGAAAAATATTATGATCTGCAAAATTTGATGAAGATACGATGTAAGATGTAGTTTCTAGAGCTGTAATAGATCAGAATGATGCCCAATTTGGGTTATACCAAAGTATGGACATATGTGCATCTCTCAAACAAGTAAGGAAAGGCTAAAGACGAACGGACTTTCTATCTCATTACAATTCAATTCGGTAAAAAAGTGAAATCGGGAAGGATTTTTGCATCCTGTAAATGTATGTGTTTGACAAAAAATGTTAAATCGGAAAGGACATTTGTATGGGGGTATATTGAAACCTGGAACGATGTGACCCGCTTTCACCATGTATGTTTAATGGTGAAATATAATATGCAAAGTTTGTCCAAAATCGGTTAAACATTCGGGAGCAACATTTGTATGAGGGCGATATCTAAATCTGAACCGATCTTACCAAATTTCACCATAGGTTGGATTATAAGATGTTGTGCCAATTTTAAAGAAAAACGAGTACAATATGTAGATTTTAGAGCGGAAAAAGTCAAATCGGGAGCGACATTTGTATGTGGGCTATATCTAAATCTGTACCGATCATACCCACTTTCTGCATAGGTGTTTCTAGTTAGATTATTAGATGTTGTGCCAAATTTAAAGAAAATCGGGTGCAAGATGTGGTTTCTGGAGCCGAAGGAGTGACATTTGAATGGGGGCTATATGTAAATCTGAACCGATCTTACCCAATTTTTGCATACGTATTTCTAGTTGGATTATAAGATGTTCTGCAAAATTTAAAGAAAATCGGGTACAATATGTCGTTTCTAGAACGGAAAATGTCAAATCGGGAGCGACATTTGTATGGCGGCTATATCTAAATCTGAACCGATCTTACCCAATTTTTGCATAGGTGTTTCTAGGTGGATTATAAGATGTTGTGCCAATTTTAAAGAAAATCGGGTACAATATGAGGTTTATAAAGCGGAACAAGTGAAATAGGGAGCGACATTTGTATGAGGGCTACATCTAAATCTGAACCGATTTCCTCCAAATTCAATACCGATTGTTTTTGGTGTTACAAATATTTGGCGCGAAACTAACTTATAATACCCTAACCCACGAAGTGGTGTAGGGTATAAAAAACGTATTGGAACCGCTATGTAACACACATTAAAGAAATTCGGATATGTTGGAAATTAATGTGATTAATATGAAATTAATTCTTACGTGCATTCGAGTCTAACTGTCATATGCATAAAGATTTATTAAAGGTTTAATGTATGTTTTTGCTGTGAAAAATCGTCTTATAAACCTCTCATAAATGATTATGAATATGGCCGTGTAAGTCTGCAATTTGTCCAATACAACTAAACGCAGCTAAGCTGTAGGGGTCCAACGCAAATCTGATAACACTGTGGGAAACAAAAAATAACAAGGTTCTGACAATTCGTATATAGGGGTAAATATTCCCCTTTCTCGCATTCTTATGATCTCACAATTCAAGTATAGTATGTGTTCAGCAATAATACTTAATCGGAATTGATGCTAAATTATTCCACGAAACTGGTGGTGTGAATGGAAAAATCATTTCTACGTCAGCGAAAGCTAAAGATATATATATATATATATATATATATATATATATATATATATATATATATATATATATAAAAGAGTTGCGTGATTGAGTGACTGAGTTATTGAGTGACTGACTGATCACTCCCCAGACCAAACGGCTAGAGCTAGAATCATGAAAATTGGTGTGTACACTTCTCTTACAGTGTAGAGGTGTGATAAGACAAAATTCGTACTTTTAAGGAGTAAAATGGGTTAAAAATGGTACCACCGCAATGACCAAACGGCTGGGCTTAGAATCTTGAAATTTAGTACGCAAATTACTCTTTTTGTTTCAACACGCCTAATAAAATATTTTTTAAAATTCGTACTTTTTGGAGGTGAAATCAGGTAAAAAGGGATAAAAATGGTACCAATCAAACGGATGGAGCTGGAATCATAAAATTTTATGAAATTCGTACTTTTATAGGATAAACGGGAAAAAGGGGATAACAAAGGTACCAACAACATGGATGACGCTACAATAATGAAATTCGGTATGTCAATTCGTTTTCCGGCGCAGATCACTTATAAGATTAAATGGGATAAAAATTGTACCATAGTGCAGATCAAACGGTTGGGCCTAATTTTCTGAAATTCAGAACGGGCATTACTTTTATAGCACGATTGCGACCAAGAAAATATTTTTGCAAAATTCAGCGTAGTTTTTCCAAAATATCACAATTATTTGTAATCTGGGGTAATTTATTTTCCAATGATATTAAATATCATAGAAAAATAAGAATACTGTAACGCTGAAGCTTGCGAATGAATGAATAGGAAATTGCTACACCATTTCCAATTGAAATTGGGGAAGTTCCACTTGATGTTGAGATTTTCCATTTCATAATGAGAAAATTCCATTTGAAATTGAGTATTTTCACTGGAATTTGCGAAAATTCCAATTGAAATAAGAATTTCAATTTCAAATTGAGAAAATTCCAATTGAAATTGAGAATTTTCGTTTCAAATTGGGGAAATTCCCATTGAAATTTCGAATTTCCATTTCAAATTGACAAAAGTTCAATTAAAATTGAACAAATTCCTATTGAAATTGAGAATTTTCATTTGATATTGAGACAATTCCAATTGAAAATGAGAATTTTCATTCCTAAAATTCTTAATGGAAATGAGAATTTACACTTCAAATTGAGAAGATTCGAATTAAATTTGTGAATATTTCTGCCTTGGCATAATTCTTATGTGGTTTGAAGTGTTTGATGTTAATTACGTGAAGATTTATTGAATGGACGTCTACATAATTGAATTATTAGTGCCACAGAGAATAAAACTCATCCAGAGTGGGTTGCTGATCCTATCATGGTTTTGCTTTAACAGGTGTTTCCAGAACATTTTTTCCTGGAATTATTATAGTGGATAGACGATTAGGTTCATTCAAAATGAAAATTCTCAATTTCAATTGGAATTTTCTCAAAATCAAATGCAAATTGGTCTTGAGCCAGGACAATAGTCTAGTTCAATTTCCATTGGCATTTTTACAATATGAAATGAAAAATCTCAATTTCAATTGTAATTTTCCCAATTTAGAGCTTGAACCAATCTTATTTCGAGCATTGTATTTTGGTTTGTTTAAATATAATATAAACTTTACTTTATTATCTTCTAAAATCAGTGCAGAAAGTCCTGATACTCGCTGTATGAAGGCAGAAGTCAAAGTGAACAATAGTCGCTGATCGATGCTCCTTTTATACCCTCGATGCCTGCATCGATATTACTTAGAAGTAAAAAATTATATTCAACTCTTAAGAATATGCAGCGTTGCAAAAAAGGGGTACAACGCCTAAAAATATGCAATGCTAAATGAAGAATATTACAGAGCTGCATTTAGAGATCTGATTTGAATTTTACGTTAAGTTTGAATTAATGAAAACTTAAGGGATTTACATTAACGAACAAAATAAATGAAAATTCAATGAAAATGAGCATTGTGAATTAAGTATAAATGATAATATAAAAAACTGGCTGCTTCAAGCTATATTTATTAAGGCGGTTAATAAACATCTATAAATGCTCTCAACGAAAACCTTGTGCGACACTAAATGAGAGGTTCAGCACTCAATGGACCGAACCATTTTAACCTGAGTTTTCCCCCAGTTCTGGTTGTAGCCTCGCATTATTTAATTAACAATAACTTACAATCGTTCTATATTTTCCCTTTGTAAAGATTGTTGGGAAATCCCTTTATTCACCTTGGGAAATAGCCCCAAAATCTTAAAAGCTTACCTTCGGGCACATCGGCACCCATGTAAATAGGAGCTCCTTCAAAGTCCACAACATTGCCATCGTCATCAAAGAAGACCGTCAAATTGCCAACATATTTGGCATAAGCTCCAGCCTGAACAATCAGAACACGATGCCCCGAGGCATGTGTCACCTGGGTGGGATAATCACCACGTGGTGTATCCGGGCCAGGGGGAGTATCGCCCGTATAAAGGAAGGTATGTGAATGGGAGCCAACAATAACATCGATCTCCGAACCAGCATTCTCAGCTATCAACTTGTCAACTTCATAGCCACAATGGGAAAGCACAATTATGATGTTGGCACCTTGCGACTTCAATTTGGCCGCTTCCTCTACAATCGTGTCACTTTCATTGCGGAAGTTTAATTTGCCGGTATTTGCAAGATCCTGTTGTGAGTGAATCCTTTAAAAAATTTTAAATTTTTTTCAACGCTTAACTTACATAAGTTGTCTCCAAAATTACACCAATTACACCGATTTTCCGATTGTTTCTTACAATAATGGTGGAGTTCTGATATAGTCCGTCCATGGTGGGCTCATTGGTTGAATCCATGTTGGCTACCAACATGGGGCTGTTAATGGACTCCAAGAAGGGCACAACACCCTCAACGCCATGATCGAATTCGTGATTACCCAAAGTCTGCATAAAAAAAAAACCAAAATTATTGGAAATACTTCCGTCTGGAGATATTTTTAGTTAATTACCATTGCATCGGCTGGCAACATATTCAAAAATTGACTTGTTACATTCCATCGCCCAACATTGTACCACAAAGTCCCCTGGAAGCTGTCGCCAGCATTGAAGTAGACCGCATTGTTGTCCTTTTGTTCGTCGAGCAAACGTTTGACCGTATAAACGGTGCGGGCATAACCGCCAATGCACACCTCATCCGTCTCACACGTGCCGCCGGAAGTGTCAGTCGATTCAAATCTAGGGGAAATTGAAGTGAGAAATATGAATGCATGCATTTTTGAAATGTGTTGTTTTTCGGTTCGCTTCAAATTAATCAAGAAAAAATTAATAATTTGTTGCAAGTCGATCAATTTGTAAATTTTGAGTTCACTGAGGAGAAAAATTTAACAAATTGGCAACTCAAAGTCATCCAAGGTCAAATTCTCTACGAGGAAGCAGTGAGACAGAGGATACGATTCGAATATGTGACTGAGATGGACACGGGCGGCTCCAAAATGAATAGTTGTACTAGTTCCAGAATAATTTCAGAAAAAAAAAGTACTTTCGTACTTCCGCTTCCCAATATCCCAATGTACATTTTCCCCGCTTTTGAGGATTTTTTTATAAAAAACTTCCAAAAAAGTCGTGAATATGTTAATATCCCGTAACATTTTACGAATAGCATTTTCACAAGAAAATGGGAACGAATTTTTAGTACGGTGTCACAGAGTTAATGTGTCGGATTTGCACCCAGAAGGTCTCGGGTTCGAATCGTGGCTCGGGAAAAAACTTTTTTGTTATTTTTTATTACTTTTAAAAATAAACAATGTTTAATTTCGTACATCAAATATTTCATTTTTATTAATTATTATTATTACTACTCTTAAAGAATTTTCCTTCATAATATTTATAAAAGTTTTTTCATAAATTTAGTGAATTTTTTTCTTAATATGTAAGAAAAATTCACAAATAAAATGAAATTTTTTCATAAACATTTCACATTTCATAAAACAAAATTATTAAATTAGTGAAACTTAGTTTCATAAGAAACAATTCTAAAATATTATGAAATATGTCATAACCAATAAAATATTTGTGTTATGAAATGTCTTCATAAATATAATGAAGGATTTCATAGTTTTTATGAAATGTTTCACAAGTTACAACTACACTTTTAGAGTGTTGACTTTATTCGTTGAATGCTAGCAATTCTCATTTGTACTCTCTTAATTCTGGCATAAGTATGAACCTTTAGGTCAAAGACATATTCATTGCTAAGACTCTCGCAGTGGTGGTGTGTGTTGATTGGCTAGTCAACGAGTCAGACTTTTTTGGCTTCAGTATAAATTATTGCTATTTATGAAGCTCTTTCATAATATTAATGAAGTTTCTTCAAAAAATCTATGAAAATGTTCATACATTATATTATGAAAAATAATGAATTTTTATGACAAATGTTCTTCAAATGAAGAACTGCATTTCATAGTTTCTGATGCATTTCATAATTTCTATGACACTTTTCATTGATTTGTGCTTTATGAAACATGTTTCATATATTTTAAGAAATGTTTCTTTGGGGACTTTTTAATGAAAATCATAAATATTATGAAGATAATACTTTCAGCGTACATACTATCAGTAAAATTATATAGTCTTATTTAATTTAAACTAATTTAATTTAATATTTATTTGCATTATACATTAGTTCATATTAAACAAATGAACTAAATGAAGGATGACTGAGTGCCGTAGTAGCAACCAGAAGGTCTGCTGTTCTACCTCCTGTAGTGGCGGATTTTTAAAACAGAAATGGAAGGCCTGTTCGTTTGGGCTTACTAGCTTACGATTAAGAGTCTTGATAAGGTGACATCATTGTTGCCCATTGGTTTATCTCAAATGGATAAACAAGAAAAATCTGGCAGCAACGCTCAGAGAGTAATAAGCTACTTTCTAGTAAGCCCAATCGAAAAGGCCTGGAAAATAACGTTTAAGTCTTTCAAAATAAAGGACATCCCTCCTACGACAACTCCATGTTAAATTCATTGATGAAAATTCCAATTTTCACTACTTTCGAATCACAAAAGGAAAATTTTTTCATTTCTTCGTGTGCTCTTTTGATGGGTAGGTAAGTGCATTGAGGAGCTAAATTGTCTGTCAAAAGTCACTCTAATAGGGAAACCGGCACATACGAATTTTATGGTAGCGAACGAGCAGACGAATTGGCGAGGATAGGATATACTAAGTACCGTAGCAGTGTTCAAAAGTGAACGCAGTGCTGACGGTCCATTGGCTAATTGAGGAATGAAACAACAAACTACCGAAGCTGCGACAACGCCAAGTTCTAATAAACCCGCAGCACTGGATAACTATAATTCATGATATTCATACGACTGACAATCGCCTAATATTTTCGACATGTTCACTTTCACAATTACAGCATTGTATTTATATATATCAGTAGATTTTAAAAAGTGCACATAAGTATACATTATAGTTTGAAATACATAGTAATCAAATATAGTAATGTGCATAAACATATCACAATTTTCGTAATATGGTTCTGTACTTCTATGTCGACATCCTTTAATCTGCTGGTAATACTGTGGAATGCACTCCGTGGTGGAGGGTATATAAGATTCGGCCCGGCCGAACTTAACACCTTCTTACTTGTTTGAATTCAAAAATTTAATTTTTGTTTTCATTTATTTCACAAACTGTCACAAATGAATAGACATGTTGCCAACTTATAATTGTTATCCATATAAAGTTTTGTGAAATAGGCAACACGTTTATCCTTATGACAAGGAAAGGAACACAGCTAATATTAATTCCAATTGGAATTTCCATCAAGAGAGTTGAAAGCCCGACCCTTTATCATCAATAGTAATTTACGATATTTGTTTGTTCACCAGTTCTGTGGGCAGATTAGATACGTCGTTGAAATTATGGCATCTGTATCGCGAAATACGGCTACATTCGCATCTAATCTCATTGAATGTGAATGTTCATAAATTTTGTTTAATCAAACTAGTCGAAGGTAAACCTTGAAATGAAATCTGTTTCTTGCCCAAGAAATATCGCCTCAGAAATTATGTTTGATATACCATCTTATAGGGAAGTTTACTTTATGCGATTGAGTAGTGACAAATATACGCCAGGTGACAATAACAGAAATGAACACAGAGCGCAAAGAAGGTCCAATTACCCAATGAATAATAACCGCAAAGTCCAAATTTATTTTGGAATGACCGCACGGTTATAACTTCCAATATTACTTTTGCACAATTTTTATTAACAAGGAGATGCTGAAATTCAAAAAACCGTTTACAAAACACAATTAAGATTCTTCCTGATCTATTTAAGAACAAGTAAAGAAAGGCTAAAGTCGGGCTGACCAACTATATGATACACTCCACTTTCTATCCGAAAACAATTCAACTCTGTAAAAAAGTGAAAACGGGAAGAATTTTTGTATGTTTCCTAATCATAGGCTAATATTACCTGGTCCAATTTATCAAATCAAAAATATTTATATCGGTGCTATATCCAAACATGAAATATAGTGACTAACTTTCACAAATAGTTCATCCAGTTCAAATATAACGTGTTAAGCTCATTTTGTAAAAATTCGTGCTTTCTGGTGCGGAAAACGTCTATCCGAAATTTGTATGGGCAATTTTTGGGGCGAAATTTGTATGCGAGCTATATGTAAATCTGAACCGATGACCCATTTTCACCATGGGTGTTTCCAGTTGAAACGTGAGATAATTTGAAAGATTTGAAGAAGATCTGTTAAAATATGTGGTTTATAGAGTGGAAAAAGAGAAATCGGGAGTGAAATTTGTGTGGGAGCTATATATAAATCTGAACCGATCTGACCTATTTTCACCATAGGTGTTCCTAGGTTAAGTATAATATGTTTTGCCAAATCTGAAGACAATCTGATACAATATGTGGTTTCTAGAGCGGAAAAAGTCAAATCGGGAGCAAAATTTGTATGGGAGCTATATATAAATCTGAACCGATCCAACACATTTTTACCACAGGTGTTTCTAGTTCAAATATAAGATGTTTTGCCAATTTTAAAGAAAATCTGTTGTAATATGTGGTATCTAGAGTGAAAAGAGTCAAATCGGGAGTGAAATTCGTATGGGGGCTATATTTAAATCTGAACCGATTTTCTTCAAATTAAATAGCGTTCGTCCTTGACCGGAAAAACTTCGTTGTGCAAAGTTCCATTTGGTTCTGTCTACAATTGCGACCTGTATCGTGATTACAAGAATAGATGGACAGACGGACGGACGGACGGACATTGCTAAATCGACTCAAAAAGTGATTCTCGATCGGTATAATTAACAATGGGTCTATCTCGTTTCCTTTTGGGTGTTACAAACAAATGCATAAAAACATAATACTCTCGTGGAGTGTATAAAAACCAACGGGTAACATTTTTTTAAGGATTTTAAATACGGTTGTACAACAACAAACATCTGATTTTTTCCACTTTACACCCTACTTTAATATAGATAAAACCAATACACCTACAATAGTGTAATGTAAGACCGATCCCCATTAATTTTCCCTCCCCAACATATCGAACATACCTATTCCCTATCTCCACTCCTTAAGGGACTCCCATACAAAAACAACTTTTTTTATTAAATTTTCTCCCACCAAGGGACCCAACATTTCCTGAGAACATGCCTACCCTCTAACTTAAACCCGTACGTATACATATTCTGGATCGTGATAAAATTCTAAGACGATTTAGCCATGTCCGTCTGTCTGTTGAAAGCACGCTAGCTTCCGAACGAAATGAGCTATGAGGTTCAAATTTCTCCTAAATGGGCGTAATCGGCACAGAGGGAAAATTTTTTCCCTAACAAGGACTGAATTTTTTATTTTTAATTTCTGATTTATATGACCATGAAATTTGTTGCGTACATTCCTCTTGTAGCCTGAAAGCACCAAAAAGGGATAAAAATGGCACCAATGATATGATAATAGCTAGAATCATTATATTTGGAATGCACATTTCTCTAATTTCGTACACACGTAAATTAAATGGATTCTTCATTCGTACTTTTAAGAGATACAATTGGAAAAGAGGGATAAAAAGAGGGATAAAAATGGTACCACCCAAACCACTCACTCCACTCACCCCTTGAAAATTAAGTTTGGATTGTTTAAAGATGATTTGCAAAATATTTCGTTCCATCATCAAACCGTCTGTGAGCTAAACGCTCGTGAAAACACCACTAAAACTCATGTTTTCCCACGTATACCTGCATATACACATACTTACATATACAACTCAATGAGATGCTTGTAAGATGGCGTGCGTACTTTATTACTTGGTGCGTTTTTTTAATGAAAATTCGGCAAGTGAGTTGTGCTTCTCGTTCGTTTGTGAGAATCATCTCCTTATAGAGGCCGGGTTTGATGTTGAAAAGTCGCTGCGAAGCCACTTGAAAAGACTTTTGACATGGTCGATATCATGATCGTGGTAGTCTGCAGCCAAGTAATAAATGTCACCATGACATTTGTAAATAAATTTGCTTTCTATAGATACAAAATGGTCTTGAGCCAGGACAATATCCCAGTTCAAATCAAATTTTTCATAATTTTTATACCCTACAGTTAGTTTCGCGCCAAATGTTTGTAACACCAAGAAATAATCGAGCTATACCCACCTTTAAGTATACCGATCGGCTTAGAATCACCAGCTGAGTCGATTTAGCGATGTCTGTCTGTCCGTCCGTCTGTCCGTCTGCTGACCATCTAAGCTTGTTCGCACTCTACAGGTCGCAATTGTTGTCCGATTGTCATGAAACTTGGCAGAAGTTACAAATGTCGCTCCAGATTTGACTGTGGCAAAAGCGGGTTAGATCGGTTCAGATTTAGATATAGCCCCCATACAAATGTCGCTCCCGATTTCACTTTTTCCGCTTCAGAAACCACATATTGTACCCGATTTTCTTTAAAATTGGCACAACATTTTATAAACGAACTAGAAACACCTATGCTGAAAGTGGGAAAGTAAGTGTGGGGGTATACTAACTTCGTCACTCCGTTTGTAACACCTTGAAATATCGACCTGAGACCCTATAAAGTACATATATTCTTGATCATCATAAAATTCTAAGACGATCTAGCCATGTCCGAAAGCCCGCTAGCATCTAAACGAAATGAGCTAGGAATATTTTCCATAAATGAGCGAAATCGGTCCTAATGGAAAAATTTTACCCTCACCAAGACTAAAAATAACCATTTAAGCATTTTTTTAATATGTCTATGATATAAGTATGTGCATTCCCCATATAACAAAAACATGCACCATAAAGTGACATGGGCAAAAAGGGATAAAAAATGATACAAATCAAACGACGAAAGCTAGAAACACGAAATTCGGTGTATAAAGTAAAATGTATAATATAAAAAAATGTTTTTTCAAATTCGTACTTTTAAGGGGTACAATGGGAATAGAGGGATAAAAATGTTACCAACCAAACGGCTGCATCTAGAATAATGAAAATAGGTGTATACATTCCTCTGATTGCAAAGACATAAATAATAAAACAAGTAAGGAAAGGCTAAAGTCGGGCGGGGCCGACTATATAATACCCTACACCACTCCCTGCGTATGTACCTCGCTTTGATTACTAAACCCATCATGGGAGCAATTTTATGTAGTTCATATAAATTATACAGTTACTATAAATTAATCTTTAGTCATATTTAATGAATATGGTTAATAATATGGTAATTGATCCAATTATCCGATAGACAAATACAAATTATACAGTAGTAATAGGATGAATCGGACCGACATTTCAAAAGGGGGCCTATAACAACATTTTGGGCCTGGTCTATGGGCCTATATATTTCTCATTCACGGTAGGTATTCCTGGTTGAAAAATACCATGATCTGCAAAATTTGATGAAGATCCGATGTAAGATGTAGTTTCTAGAGCTGTAATAGATCAGAATGGGACCCCATTTGTGTTATACCAAAGTATGGGCATCTCCCAAACAAGTAAGGAAATGCTAAAGACGGACGGACTTTCCATCTCATTACAATTCAATTTGGTAAAAAAGTGAAATCGGGAAGGATTTTTGCATCCTCTAAATGTAAGTGTTTGACAAAATATGTTAAATCGGAAAGGAAACCTGGAACGATGTGACCCTTTCACCATGGTGGTGAAAGCGGGTGAAATATAATATGTAAACTTTGGCCAAAATCGGTTAAACATTCGGGAGCAACATTTGTATGAGGGCGATATCTAAATCTGAACCGATCTTACCCACTTTCACCATAGGTTGGATTATAAGATGTTGTGCCAATTTTAAAGAAAAACGGGTACAATATGTGGATTTTAGAGCGGAAAACGTCAAATCTGGAGCGACATTTGTATGTGGGCTATATCTAAATCTGTACCGATCATACCCACTTTCAGCATACGTGTTTCTAGTTCGATTATAAGATGTTCTGCAAAATTTAAAGAAAATCGGGTACAATATGTCGTTTCTAGAGCGGAAAATGTCAAATCGGGAGCGATGGGGGCTATATCTAAATCTGAACCGATCTTACCCAATTTTGGCATAGGTATTTTTAGTTGGATTATAAGATGTTGTGCCAATTTTAAAGAAAATCGGGTACAATATGTGGTTTCTAAAGCGGAAAAACTGAAATAGGGAGCGACATTTGTATGGAGGCTATATCTAAATCTGAACCGATCTTACCCAATTTCAGCATAGGTGTTTCTAGTTGGATTATAAGATGTTGTACCAAATGTAAAAAATCGGGTACAATATGTGGTTTCTGAAGTGGAAAATGTCAAATCGGGAGCGATATTTGTATGGGAGCTATATCTAAATCTGAACCAATTTCCTCCAAATTCAATACCGATGGACCTTGGCCAGAACAAATAACTTCTGCCAAGTTTCATGACAATCGGACAACAATTGCGACCTGTAGAGTGCGAACAAGCTTAGATGGACAGCAGACGGACGGACAGACAGACATCGTTAAATCGACTCAGCTGGTGATTCTAAGCTGATCGGTATACTTAAAGGTGGGTCTAGCTCGATTATTTCTTGGTGTTACAAACATTTGGCGCGAAAGTAACTTATAATACCACGAAGTGGTGTAGGGTATAATAAATGGATTTTTAAAATTCTTAGTTTTTGGGGTTAAAATGGAAAAACGAGATTTTAGAATGTCGTACTCTTAAGGGGGTAAAATAGGAAAAAGGGGATAAAAATGGTACCAACCAAATGGCCACAGTCATGGAAAATAAAAAAATCCAAATTAGTATTTTGTACTTTTACGGCAAAAATTGGTTGAATCATGAAGTTAAGTTATATTGTACATGAGATAATGGATTTTCAAAATGTGTACTTTTGGAATTAAAATAGAATGGAAATACAACCAACTTTAGCACCTACTATCTACTAATACTTATGGTATTTAAGCATATTTGAAAATATAAATATAAGAATATTTATTTTTTGAATTGACTTGAAGTATTATTTCGATATATATGGTGTAAACGTATTGGTATCCTTGCCTTATATGCGTGGTTTAAAATAATAAAAAATATATTTATTTATAAAATTATTTTTTCAATATTTATTTTTGTTTTGGTTTGGCTATATTCTACGAAAATCGACAGCCTCTGCGGAAAGCAATCCATGGTGGAGGGTATATAAAGTTCGGCCCGGCCCCTTTTACTTGTTTATCCCCTTTTACTTGTTTTACTTTGTTTATTTCTATTTTGGCTCAAATATCAGAAGCTATTCTCCGCCTAAAAGTACAAATTTCGAAACATCCTTTTTAATTCACATCATCACAGTCAGATGAATGTACACACCAAATCAAATTCACCAAACCAAATTCAGCGGTTTTGTGGGTACCATTTTTATCCCTCTATTCCAATTGCATCCCTTGAAAGTACGAATTTTGAAAAATCCCTCTATTTTACGTATCTACGCAATTAGAGGGATGTACCTCAAAAAAAAAGTTCGCCGTACACCTTCGAATATGAAGTATTATTGAAAGGTAGTTTCAAAAAAAAAATTTTTATTTTTTTATGCCGAACGTAGGGGTCGCGCTTTTACATTTTTCTATATAACTTGTATTTATAAACGGATTTTAAAGTGTGATACATCGATGTTTTTGTCTCGACGAGGCCGATTTTTTTGTCTTTGAAGTCATTGAGCTCAAGCACCCCCTTCTGGTACTTACCCATCATTTCTCAGTTGCTACTACCCTAATGTACCACTCTAATAATCGAAAATTAAAGCTCGCATAAAATCATGAATCATGTTTGAGCTCAATGACTTCAAAGACAAAAAATCGGACAAAAACATCGATGTATCACACTTTAAAATCCGTTTATAAATGCAGAAGTTATATAGAAAAATGTAAAAGCGCGACCCCTACGTTCGGCATAAAAAAATAAAAAAAATTTTTTTGAAACTATCTTTCAATAATACTTCATATTCGAAGGTGTACGGCGAACTTTTTTTTTTTTACTTGTAACCTGTACATTGTACATTCCAATTTTCATTTTTCTAGCTATTGTTGTATAATTGGTACAATTTGTATCCCTTTTTGTCCCATTTCGGCCGCTAAAACGTGTATTTACTTTTTGGTGCTTTTACGCCACGAGAGGAATGCACGCAAGAAATTTCAAGTTCATAAATAAAACAAAAATAAATTAAACAAAAATGTCTTAATAGTCTTAACATTAGGGGGTATTTTCAGTCCTTGTTAGGGAACATTTTTCCCTCTGGACCGATTTCGCCCACTTTCAATTCCAACCGATCTGCAAACATAAGACACATTTAGGAGAAATTTAAACCTCATAGCTCATGTATATTTTAAGGTGTTACAAACGGAATGGGAAAGTCGATATACTCCCATCCTTAGGTGGAGGGTATAAAAAGGGGCATTGGCTGAGAAAAAAATGCATTACATAGTATGTTTAATGTTCATCAAAAATTACCATGTCTCAAACGGTCTCAAATCCCATTGGATTTTCTGACCACATTAACGACGATTATAGAGCCCAGAAAAAAATTGGGTGCTCTTTCTGCAAAGGAAACGGCGAATGTTCAAAAATCACTAAATTATTACTTGAATTCCATAAAACGCAGTTAATATATATTTTAATATTTTTATTTTCTCGTAATAATTGAGTGATTTTGGATCGTTCAGCACAGACGAACGAAATTAAGTTACAGAAACAGGCCCTAATAGTCTTTAGTTGAATATTAATATTCTGGCATATTCCTTAAAAAAATAAAATCAAAGTGTTTTAATTCCTCAACATTTTCAAGAATTGACTCCACAGATGATAATAAGAACAAAGAAGCTTTATTTAGTCTCTATCAATAAATTTTCGTTGTGTGAAAACTTCAGGATTGATAAAGTGTTGAAAGTGGAAATTTAAAAGAAGCAGGATTAAGCGGGATAAAAAATGTAAGTGAGACGGAGCATCAAAGAGCGAGATAATCCCGCGAAAAGCGAAATGGCTGGTCACTTTAATTATTATATTGAACAACTTTTCAACAAATTTAACTTTAAACAGCTTTTAAATCTGACACCTAGAGTAACTGGCATACTCCACATTGTTATTACTTTCTGATTATTTGATTGAATGTATTCAACTTTTTTTATCTTGACACTCAATTTCAATTAGAGATTGTACTCAAAATAAACGAAAAAAGAAAGAGTTGTTTATGATTTGCTTGCTTGTTCAGATAACACCCGTGTTCTTGGGGTATTTCTGGCGATTAAATGTATTCGATTAATCGAATAAACGTGATTTTCAAATAAAGATAATAATAGATTATTTGATATCAAATACCGAGTCAACGATCCAATAGGTACACTTATTAAATATTCATTCATTCACATTTGAATAAAATGCACAATATACACATACGGGGGACTTCATGTGAAATCTGTTTTATATTTTTTATTATTTCGCTAGATCAACAAACATCCAAAGTAGGTCTTAAACAAAGTTAATGGAGTATATAGATAAAATAATATGTTTTACACATTACACATGTAATACATTCTAATTAGTTTGATCTTTCGCTTATTGGGTTGAAATCGAAAAAGACGGGCCGGATTCCTCCACCACGGAGTCCATTCCACAGTATTACCGGCAGATTAGAAGCTTTACATAGAAGTGCACTACCATATTAGGAAAATTGTGATGCTTCATTATTACAATATTAATAGTCCTCTACAATATATAAAAATAAAACTTCAAGTGGAATTCAAATAGAGAATATTAGGCAACAATCTTCGAAAATGTACCCTAATTAGCTAGAAACAATTTCCCTCAAGACCGATTTTTCCCATTTGCAATTTCTAGATTCCAGCTACAGCCTTAATGTCTGTACCATTTAGATAGGAATAGTTCTAATATTGAAGATCCAATATGTTACAGACCGGAATATACTCAACTAATTTCATGATTTTAGCTACAACCGTTTGCTAGGTACCAGTTTCACTCCCTTTTCCATTTTGACCCTAGTCAGACTAGTGTTAATACTGAATATCATATTCTAGCTTTGGCAATCAGATGAATGTATCACTTTTTATCCCTCTTTTCCGATTGTTTCCCTTAAAAGTACGAATATTGAAAATTCCTCTATTTTACGTGCCTACGCAGGTAGAATCACGAAATTCGGTGTGTGCGATGTACATTTCATGATTCTAGCGTGCTTTCAACAGACAGACGGACGGACAGACAGACGGACATGGCTAAATAGTCTTAGAATTTTACCACGATGATTATCCCAAGGCGTTACAAACGGAATGGTGGGTATAAAATATCAATTGAAATTCAAAAATTCCATTTGAAATTCAAAAAACATCATTTGAAATCCAAAAAATATAAACCGAAATTCAAAACTCATCATTTGTAATTCAAAAGACATCATTTGGAATTCAAAAATGTAAACAAAACTATGTAAGCAAAATGTACATTAGGTGGGGTACCATTTATTTATTTCTGGAAATTTGAATAGTCTACAGTTTACAAAACAGATTTAATTAATTGATAAGCAGATAATAATTATACAGATTTTTACCAGCTCACTCAGTACAATAACTTAATAAATCAATAGAAAGGTATAGAAGTTATACAAGATTTAATTTTACCTCGGATAGGGACAATTGTGTGAGAAGAAGCATAAATATCCTATTAAAGTTATAGCAGTTTATTTTAACCAAAGCTTATGCCAATTTATATTTGGGGCTACCAGAAGGGGTTAAATAAACTAATATACATTTTGCTTTGTTTTAATTTTTGAATTTCACATGAAGTCTTTTGAATTTCAATTGTCGTTTTTTGAATTTCAAATGGAACTTTTAAATTTCAATTGATATTTTTTGACTTTCAAGTGATGTCTTTTGAATTATAATTGAAAATGGTGTAGTTGTGCATCCAATCAAAATCATGCTTGAATCACAATGCTTCATGCTTAATAATTATCAAAGGCAAAAATCTATTTATTTATTGTTTACATTGTTTCTGGTAACTTTGTTCACAAATACAAAAAATATGCACTTAACTTCGTGCATTATTTCCCGCTAAACTAACAAACGTATTACCAAGCTGCCACAATGAGCGGGGTAATATTTGTTAACAAATATTGCGATGCTTACTTTTGTGGACATGAACATTTAAAATACAAACACAGTGGGCCAATAAATCAGTAATTTGTCAATGATACGGATAACTTTTTAATATAATTTTGTTTTGGATTAAGGAAATTCCCGGATTAATTTGGACGGGAATAAAAAATAAATACATTTTTATATTTTGATTATTACATTTTTTTCGAAACGATGAACTATTTCGAATGCATATACATTGGGATGGGTCACGAAAATAAATTGCAGCAGTCAACTCCCAGCTGGGTCAAGCCATCTGTGAGCTAAACGCTCCTGAAATACCTCTAAAAATTATGTTTTTCCCGTGTAATTATACCCTACAAAACTTCGTGGAATAGGATATTATAAGTTAGTATTCCGCCAAATGTTTGTAACACCAAGTAATATTCGTGCTATACGGATCGGCTTAGAATCTCCAGCTGAATCGATTTAACGATGTATGTCTGTCCGTCTGCTGCCCATCTAAGCTTGTTCGCACTCTACAGGTCGCAATTGTTGTCCGATTGTCATGAAATTTGACAGAAGTTATTTTCTTGGGCCAAGTACCATCGGTATTGAATTTTGGACATCGGTTCAGATTTAGATATAGCCTCCATACAAATATCCCTATAATTTACAATATTACTGTTCTAGAATACACATTTTATATGAGATCATGACACAATTTTCAGGATCATGTTATATTTGAACTAGAAACAGCTCACGGGAAAGTGGACCACATGGGTCAATGCTTTGATATAGCCCCCATACAAATGTACCTCCGATTAACAATATTACTGCTCTAAAATGCACATTTTAAATCGGATCTTGATCAAATTTCCCACACAGTGTTATATTTAGACTAGAGACACCTATTTTGAAAGCCAGCTATATAGGTCAATGTTTTGGTATAACCCCCATACAAATGGGCCACAAGTATACACTATTATCGCTTTAGAACCCACATCATACATTGAATCTTGATAAAATTTTGCAGATTATGTTATATTTCCACTAAGAATATCTTCTTTTGAAAGTGATCTATATGGGCTCACTTTTTAACGTAGCGCCCTTACAAATGGCCCCATTTTTATTATTACCCATCTAGGACTCACATTTTACATCGGAAGTTTTTCAACTTTTGGATATTATATTACACTATCTTACAGCCCATATTTAACTTGAACCTGATGATATACATCTGAAACTATAGGCGAAATAGAGTTAATTGTTATTTTTAGTTTTTCATTTTCTTATCCTGTTTTTTTTATTTGTATCCTATGGATCTTTGTAGTACTGTGAAGGAGCAAGAGGATGATATTGAAAAATTAAAAACGCCAAGTAACTCCATTTTACCTATAGTTTTATATGTATATCATCCGATCAATTTAACGACTTTTTTTAAATTGTCGTATGGTGTTATATTTCACATACTATGAAAGTCAAATATATGTGTCCATAATTTGGTGTAACCCAAAAAAGGGCTCCATTCTCTAGAAACTAAAGGGTGATTTTTTAAGAGCTTGATAACTTTGTTTTTTTAAAAAACGCATAAAATTTGCAAAATCTCATCGGATCTTTATTTGAAACGTTAGATTGGTCCATGACATTTACTTTTTGAAGATAATTTCATTTAAATGTTGACCGCGGCTGCGTCTTAGGTGGTCCATTCGGAAAGTCCAATTTTGGGCAACTTTTTCGAGCATTTCGGCCGGAATAGCCCGAATTTCTTCGGAAATGTTGTCTTCCAAAGCTGGAATAGTTGCTGGCTTATTTCTGTATACTTTAGACTTGACGTAGCCCCACAAAAAATAGTCTAAAGGAGTCAAATCGCATGATCTTGGTGGCCAACTTACCAGTCCATTTCTTGAGATGAATTGTTCTCCGAAGTTTTCCCTCAAAATGGCCATAGAATCACGAGCTGTGTGGCATGTAGCGCCATCTTGTTGAAACCACATGTCAACCAAGTTCAGTTCTTCCATTTTTGGCAACAAAAAGTTTGTTAGCATCGAACGATAGCGATCGCCATTCACCGTAACGTTACGTCCAACAGCATCTTTGAAAAAATACGGTCCAATGATTCCACCAGCGTACAAACCACACAAACAACAGTGCATTTTTCGGGATGCATGGGCAGTTCTTGAACGGCTTCTGGTTGCTCTTCACTCCAAATGCGGCAACTTTGTTTATTTACGTAGCCATTCAACCAGAAATGAGCCTCATCGCTGAACAAAATTTGTCGATAAAAAATTTCGAACCGAACACTGATTTTGGTAATAAAATTCAATGATTTGCAAGCGTTGCTCGTTAGTAAGTCTATTCATGATGAAATGTCAAAGCATACTGAGCATCTTTCTCTTTGACACCATGTCTGAAATCCCACGTGATCTGTCAAATACTAATGCATGAAAATCCTAACCTCAAAAAAATCACTCTTTACATCTTACATCGGATCTTCATAAAATTTTGCATAATAATATATTTCAACTAGGAATACCTAACGTGAATGAGAACTATATAGACCCATGTTTTGCACAGGCCCCAAGTGTTGTTATAGACCCCCTTCAAATGTCCGTCCGATTCATCCCATTACCGCTGTATAATCTGTATTTGTCATTGGATATTGATCAATTTATCAAGATCATGTTATATTTACTTTACTCGGAATATCTGCCGGATAATTGGATCAGTTGCCATATTTTTAACCATATTCGTTAAATTTGACTGAAGATGAGTTGTATAATTTATATGAACTACATACAATTGCTCCCATGAAACACCTGGGTTTAGTAAGCAAAGTGTGGTATAATCGCAGGGAGTGGTGTAGGGTATTATATAGTCGGCTCCGCCCGACTTCAGTCTTTCCTTACTTGTTTTGTATGCGGTTAGAGAAGGGTTGTTGTATATAAGGTTGAGTCGCGGTCCATACCAATGGAAAAACACTTTCCAGCCACCCCACGAAAATAAAGTTTACATTCTTTAATGATGATTTGCAAAAATCGTGTTTTTTTTTTCCGTGTATTTTTTTGTGCAGCATTTTTGTCGAAAAATTTTTATTCTGAAATTATAGACCCTTGAAAGCACTTTAAATATACATTTTGGATTCTTGCCTTAGAGTAACGTATTGATCGAATTATTGGACCTTTATAGTATTTTTTTGTGTTTTTTCATAGCGACAACTAAAAAATTTTTCGCATTTGTTGTTAGTATTTTATTCCAGGTCTCAATAAACCCTCATACAAATATCATTTCGGATTTAACATTTTTTGTCAAACACATACATTTACAGGATACAAAAATCCTTCCCGTTTTCACTTTTTCACCGAATTGAATTGTATTCGGATAGAAAGTGGAGTGTATCATAGAGTCGGCCCCGCCCGACTTTAGCCTTTTCTTACTTGTTCATAATACATCTTAGCGGTTACCTTGTAAAACCACAAAAAATCAATATAAACGTCCAATAATAGGACCAACGAGGTACTCTAAAACAAGAATACAATTTTTTATTTAAAGTGCTTCCAAGGGTCTATTAATTAAAAACAAATTGGACCAAAATGCAACATAAAAGGAGTTACACGGGAAAACATGATTTTTAAAGGTGTTTCAGGAGCGTTTAGCTCACAGATGGCTTGACCCAGCGACGAAATATTTTGCACATCATCATTAAACAATCCAATCTTCATTTCTGGGGGGTGGCCGCTGCAACTTATTTTCGTGACCCACCGTATTGTATATATGTAAGTTAAATCGAAGTTGGAGTATAATCTCCAGTCTCCAGAAAATAAAAGTAAATAAAGAATAATATTGAATGTCGTTTGTAGACATTTGTGTTATAGTGAATCTCTCTGTATTTGACTTTAGAGCGCTTTAGAAGCCACATATTGCAAATGAATATTGTACGAACCGTGTTATATTTGAACTAGGAAAACATGTAGTCGAAGTTCATGTTATGTTACAGTGGCCGACAAAAGTCAACCCAATTACGGCTCCTGGACTATTTCAGAAGCATTATGAAGTAATGTTTTAATGCAGTTTTGTTTGAAATCTCTTTATATTAATAAATACCCAAAAATCGTATTTCACCACTAACTTAGAAAAATATTCACGAAAAACTAAAAAAATGCATTGACAAAAGTCTACATACGACCTACATGTTATGCTTCATTTTGTTGATTTCTTCAGGATAATAACGGAAAAGTAACCATAAAGCGCTTTGCGTTTTAGACTTCGTAGTTTCATAGTTTGACAGTTGAAGGTAGTATATTTCTTGTGGCAATGGATCATCGAAAAGAAATTTTAGTAACAATTTTGGTAACAAAATTTACCAAAATGCTTAACTTTCGCGGTAGGTATTCCGAGATAATATATAAAATAAAATTAATCAAGATCCGATGAAAAATGTGGATTGTACAGGGGTAATAGGATAAATCGGAGGGACATTTGTGTGTGGGCCATTGGCTTATGACGGGTGGTTCTGGGAGGGCTAAGCCACCCCCAGAAAAATTTTAGCCCCCCCCAGAATTTTAAATTAGTATAATACAATTTGTACTACTTGTCAACAATATACCCAGAAAAGTCGCTGCGAAGCCACCTGAACCTAAGTATAGATGCAAAATGGTCTTGAGCCAGGACAATATCCCAGTTCAAATAAAATTATTTTTTCAAAATTTGTTTTCATACACACATTGATATTGTTGTTGGCGGAAATTTTAGAAATATTTGTAGACCCTACACCATTTCGTGGACTAGGGTATTATAAGTTAGTTTTCCGCCCAATGTTTGTAACACCAATCAGCATAGAATCACCAGCTGAATCGAATTAACGACGTTTGTCTGTTCGTCCGTCCTCTACAGGTCGCAATTGCTGTCCGATTGTCATGAAATTTGGCGGAAGTTACTTTTTTGACCAAGGACGATCGGTATCAAATTTGGAGAAAATCGGTCCAGATTTATATATAGCCTCATACAAATATCCCTATAATTTACACTACTAATGCTCTAGAATACACATTTTACATGGAATCATGACAAAATTTTCAGGATCGTCTTATATTTGAACTAGAAACAGTTAACGGGTAAGTGGGCCACATGGATCCATGTTTTGTACCTCCGATTTACAATATTACTGCTCTAAAATGCACATTTTACATCGGATCTTGATCAAATTTTCCACACAATGTTATATTTAGACAAGAAGCCATCTAGCCATAGGTCAAAGTTTTGGTGTAGCCCCCACACAAATGGGCCCCCTGTTTACACTATTATCGCTCTAGAACCCACATCTTACATTGGATCTTGATAAAATTTCACAAATTTATTTCAATAAAGAATACCTTCTTTGAAAGTGATATATAAGGGTCCACTGTTTAATGCAGCGCCCTCACAAATGGGCCCCCTCGGACCCACATCTTACATCCGAAGTTTCTCAAATATAATATAATTTTACAACTAAGAATACATACTATGAGAGTCAAATATATGAGTCCATATTTTGGTATAACCCCCATACAAATTGGGCCCCCATTCTACTCTATTACAGCTCTATAAACTACATCTTACATCGGATCATGATATATTTCAACTAGGAATGCCTACCGTGAAGGGGCCCATGGCACAGGCCCCAAGTGTTGTTATAAACCCCTTCAAGTCCGTCCGATTCATCCTATTACCGCTGTATAATCTCTATTTGTCATTGAATCTAGATAATTTTTTTCAGATCATGTTATAATTACTTTACTCGGAATATTTGCCGGATTGAATCAATTACCATATTGTTTACCATATTCGTTAAATTTGACTAAAGATGCATTTATATACTGTATAATTTATATGAACTACATAAAATTGTTTCCATGAAACACCTGGGTTTAGTAATCAAAGCGAGGTATATACGCAGGAAGTGGTGTAGGGTATTATATGGTCGGCCCCGCCCAACTTTAGACTTTCCTTACTTGTTTTATTTTGGGTGACATTTTAACATTTTGTTTAGATTTTTGTTAGCGCAGCTAAGTTATCCAGTTTTAAAGGATTGGGGAGGCTATAGCCACCCCCAGAAGAATATCCCTGCTACAATGATGTGGGC
This sequence comes from Polietes domitor, assembly GCA_947397865.1. Classification (NCBI taxonomy): domain Eukaryota; kingdom Metazoa; phylum Arthropoda; class Insecta; order Diptera; family Muscidae; genus Polietes; species Polietes domitor. The sequence continues at coordinate 161,011,684 of OX377620.1, read as the reverse complement.
TTTACCAAAACATGGACCACTATGATCGACTTTTACATTAGGTCTTCCTAGCTAAATTTTACATGATCTGATAAATTTGATCAAGCTGTATTTCAATATTAAGATTATAGAGCGGAGAGACATTTGTATGGAGGCTTTATGTCCTCTGTCCCTCTCTGGCCTAATCAAATTATTTCTGGCAAATTTCAAGGTCCGATCCTACATTTATAGTAATTTTTTGTGGATTTTCACAGTGACTACTGAAAACTTTTTCGTATTTTGTGGCAGTTTTTTACAAAAAATAAATAGCTGCCTGTCAATACCTTTCGAATGATGCCCAAATGATGAACATCGGAATGAAATTGACGCCGCAGCGCTCATTTTTGTAAAAAGTGTTTGAACATTTTGGCTGTGATAACCATCGCATGCATTAAATTATTTCACAAAAATGGAGTCAGTGACGTCAATTATCGTCCGATATTCATCATTTATGTATCATTCGATACATATTTATTTTTCTTACAAAACGTTTCCAAGAAATATGAGTTTTTAGCTGTCACCTTGAAAATCCACATAAAATCAATATAAACGTCCAATAATTCGACCAATAAGTTACTCTAAGACAAGAATCAAAATTTTTATTTAAAGTGCTTCCAAGGTCTATTAATTCAGAAAAAAATTTTGGTCAAAAATGTAACATACAAAAAATTATACTGGAAAAACATGATTTTTAGAGGTGTTTTCAGGAGCGTTTAGCTCACAGTCCCGGATTAATTTGGACGGGAATAATAAATAAATACATTTTTATATTTTGATTATTTTATTTTTTTGGAAACGATGAACTATTTCGAATGCATATACATTAGGATGGGTCACGAAAATAAATTGCAGCGGTCACCCCCCAGAAAGGAAGATTGGATTGTTTAATGATGATCTGCAAAATATTTCGTCACTGGGTCAAGCCATCTGTGAGCTAAACGCTCCTGAAAACACCTCTAAAAATCATGTTTTTCCAGTGTATTTTTTTATGTTGCATTCCCAATTTTTTTCTGAATTATAGACACTTTAAATAAAATTTTTTATTCTTGTCTTAGAATAACTCATTGGTAGAATTATTGGGCTTTTATATTAATTTTTTGCGGGTTTTCAAGGTGACAGCTAAAAACTCATATTTCCTGGAAACATTTGTAAGAGGTGCAATGAAAAATAAATAGGAGGAATCAATTCTACCTTTCGAATGATGCCTACATGATGAATAATGGACGGAAAATGACGTCACTGACCCATTTTTGTGAAATAATTTAATGCAAGCGATGGTTTTCACAGCCAAAATGTTCAAACACTTTTTACAAAAGATGAGCGCTGCGTCGTCAATTTCATTCCGATGTTCATCATTTAGGCATCATTCGAAAGGTATTGACTGCAGCTATTTTTTTTTAATAATATACTACCACCAAATACGAAAAAGTTTGCTGTAGTCACTGTGAAAATCCACAAAAAAATACTATAAACGTCCAATAATTCGACCAATAAGTTACTCTAGGACAAGAATCAAAATTTTTATTTAAAGTGCTTTCATGGGTCTTTTATTCAGAAAAAAAACATGATTTTTAGGGTTATTTTCAGGAGCGTTTAGTTCACAGACTAGGCTTGATCTAGGAACGAAATATTTTGCAAATCATCATTAAACAATCCAAACTTTATTTTCGTGGGGTGACTGGAACTTGTTTTTCCATTTGTATGGACGGCGACCCAGCCTAATGTACATGATTGGCTAATCTCGATTGTAAATTTAAGTGTTTAATAAAAAATTCAATAGGCCACAATTACTTGAATGCGAATGCAAGAACAACAAGTTTAAAGGCCACTTGAATTGTGTGTGAATTATTAAATAATTTACGCTCATTTAATATATGTACATATGTATATTAGGCTGTGTCGCGGTCCATACAAATGGAAAAACAATTTCTAGACACCTTCCTTTGAAAACCACAAAAAATCAGTCTAAACGCCCAATTAAAAAATCCAAAATATTTTGGTAGCTCATGTAACTTGACCAAATATTTTATACATTTAGGGGGTGACCGCATTTATTTATTTTTGTGACCCACCCTAATGTATTTCAATGTCTGTATAAATATCTAAATATAGAAAACGTATTGAATGGTATATCCATATCCGAAACCCCAGCGGAAACCTACCTGGCATGGAAATCGTTTATATGTATGATGGATAGCGGAAAGAGATCGGCACGATTCACTTGGGCCAGACTCAGGCCAACTGACACGGTCAGCAAGAGAGCCAAACCGAAATAGTTGCGGCGATGCATTTTTATTTATTTATTTCTATTCGTGTAGCGATGAGTTGAACTCAATTTATATTGAAATAATTAACGTTATGAAGTCGTTGGCGAAAAGTCTCTTGTGCAGTTGGAATTTAGTTTCACTCGACTCAATGACACACAGCCATTTGCAGTTCGACGGAAGTGACGCGTTGTTTATCGTTGAGTTTGTCCGTTGAAGCTGTTTTAGCCAATTGCTCGAGTTGCGAACTGAAACGTCGAGGCGTTGCGGCTGTTTCTTCAACTTAGTTTAACGCTAATTCGCCGCTATAAGCGGCAAGTGTGTGAATGTTGTGCGTGTTGGCGCTACTGCTGTTGGTTGGTTGATGTTGTTGTTGTTGTTGTCGTCATTGACATGAGTTCTTTTTTATTGCTATCGAGATATCAACGGATTGATAACAAATCTCCACTAAAATTAAATACACAACAACAACAGTTGTATATTTGCAACGGCACCGTAAATTCATTTACGTTTAACTCTCAATCCGTATCCAAGGGAACAATTGGGGTATTCGTGCATTGCCTACGCCACCGTATTCTATGTAATTTAGATTTTTTCGTCGAAAGAAATAATGAATAGAATTAAAATATGCAAGTTTTAAATGGGTAATTCGAGAATTGAAATGCTAACAAAACAAGTAAGTAAGCTTCAGTCGGATAAAACGACTTATATATACCCTCACTCTGAAATAACATATATGCGGAAGTTGTAAGAAATTAAATTTTACATAGGGTAGAATAATTTGTGTGGAAGGTACTAGAAGGTTCGTGGCCCATTTTTAAAATAATTCCACATTTTTAAAATAGTTGGATTCCGTGCACCAGTATAGAAGTTGTGAAGGATTTAATTTTACCTAGGATACAGACAATTGTGTGGGAGGTACTTGAAGAGGCTAAAGCGTAATTATTTTCTATGTTTAAAGTGATTATAAAAACATTTCCAAAAATCATACTACAAATGATTAGGACTACCCGTATGGATTTTATATCGGTACTAGCTGACCCAGCAAACCTTGTTTTGCCTTCAAATTTTATTTATTTATCGGAGAAGGTAATCCACATTTATTTGAAAGAATAAAAAATGAAAATGTGAATAGTATATGAACTATTAAATGATAACAAGTAAAAACGGCGTTAAGTTCGGCCGGGCCGAACTTTATATACCCTCCACCATGGATTGCATTCCACAGAGGCTATCGATTTTCGTAGAAGTGCAGTAATATTACAGGAAAATATAAATGTTTTTAATAAAGCCAAACCAAAACAAATACTGAAAAAATAATTTTATAAATAAATATAATATTTTTATTATTTCAAACCACGCTTATAAGGAAATTCTACCGATCCGTTTACACTATATATATCGAAATAATACTTCAAGTAAATTCAAAACATAATTATTCTTATATTTATATTTTCTAAAAAGTAAAAGTAATTACCATAAATATTGGTAGATAGTGGGTGCTACAGTTGGTTATATTTCCATTCCATTTTTATTCCAAAAGTACAAATTTTGCAAATCCATTTTCTAACGTACCCTTAAGAGTACGACTATCAAAAATCTCTATATTTATTGTACGTGTCTACGCAATTAGAGAGATGTAGACACCGAATTTCATCATTCTAGCTGTAACCCTTCAGTGGGTACTATTTTTATCCCTCTGTACCCATTGTATCGCTTAAAAGTACGAATTCGAAAAATTGGAAGAAACCTTTTGATTTTTCGTGTCTACGCAGTCAGAGAAATGTATACTCCGATTTGCATGACTCTTGCTGCGGTCACTATTTTTATCCCCTTTTTCCATTTTAACCCTAAAAAGTACGAATTTCGAAAAATCAGTTTATTTTCCGTGTATACACAGTCAGAGGAATGTATACTCCGAATTTCATGACTCTAGCTGTGGTCATTTGATTGGTACTATTTTTATCCCCTTTTTCCATTTTAACCATAAAAAGTACGAATTTCGAAAAATCCGTTTATTTTACGTATCTATGCAATCAGAGGAATGTATAGACCGAATTTCATTATTCTAGGTGCAGCCGTTTGGTTGGTACCTTTTTTATCCCTCTATTCCCATTTTACCCCTTACAAGTACGAATTTGGAAAAAATAATTTTATATTATGTATCTACTCAATTAGAGGAATGTACACACCGAATTTCGTGTTTCCCTTTTTGCCCCATTTCACCCCCTACGAATAAAAATCGCTTTATGGTGCACGTTTTTGTTATAGGGGGAATGTGCATACCCAATATCAAGAGATATTGAAAAAATATGCTTAAATACTCTAAAATATTAGGGGTAATTATGGGTATTTTTAGTCCTTGTGAGGTAAAAATTTTTCCCTTTGGGCCGATTTCTCCCAGTTTCAATCCCAACCGATCTACGACTATAAGACGCATTTATGGAAAATTTGGAAGTCCTAGCTCCTTTCGTTTAGATGCTAGCGTGCTTTCAACAGACGGACGAACGGACATGGCTAGATCGTCTTAGAATTTTATCACGATCAAGAATATATATACTTTATAGGGTCTCAAGTCGATATTTCAAGGTGCTACAAACGGAATGACAGTTAGTATACCCCCATCCTGGAGGTGGAGGGTATAAAAAGTATATGCATAATTAAGAGAATGATAGTGTTATTCATTATAGTGGACACGGAGAACTTCGTCTCACAGACGTTGCCTTACGTCATTTCAAATTGCAGAAAATCTGAGGTCAATTGTCCATTGCAATTGATTCTTTTTTTAAATATTTGCTGGATGGGTTACGGTCGTGTCGATTTTGAATTGTGTTTTCCCTCATTGAAGCACTCTGTGATAAACAGTATTTTTTTTTTTGTTTCCGAAATGGGACCGTGTGAAAAACATTAATTCTCCAGACTGTGGCCAAAAACACTCAATGTGATTTATTGATTGTCATGGCGAATGCGAGACGAATTGGAAATTGGATTCGCTTAAACTCGAATGACATATCGGTTGGAATCATTGGAATTCTCGGAATGAGAACTTCCTCACCTTTGAACTTTCCTTTTAGTATTCTTCGTGAATCACATTGCTTATGAGTTGTGTGACCGCTAAACGCGTTCCGTTGCATAATTTTGGTTGATTGATATTGCAAAGCATGATGACAACTGAAACAACCTTAAATTGTAAATTGTGCGGTGGCAATCCACCGCACATCCAATGAATTCAAAAACTCAATTGGATAGATGCTTGCTTCGTCTTCGCTGATAGATTTGAAGAAATGCAGAAAACCAACGATTTCATTTTGAATTGTTAGGTTTAAGTGGTCCACATCCTTGTTATTTGCTAATTGGCTTAATGCGTTTGTGTCGCTCTGTGACGATCTGTCAATGGCATTCCTAACCTGACTAACAAACTGCTGCACATGAGGTAGCGCATGCCTTCTGTCAAAACCAAAGCCTGGTTGTGCATCGCTTCATTCATCTCAATATGGGGATTCTCTGAATGGACACGAATTCGATGGAAAATGTCTTCTGATATGTCATCCTTGTACTTGTCCCACAATTCACGTGGATTTGATGGGAAACATGTGGCAATAATGATCGCGTATTTTACTTGGAAATGCAGAAACAGTTGCTTCAGCGATTTTCGTATCCCAATGCGTATAGTTTTCAAGCAAATTGATATCTTTGAGCAGCATTTGCGGCAGTGAAATAAACTCCAAATGAGTAACAGTCGAATAGCGTGGAAATGAGTATAAAAGTCATTGCGCTGACCTTCTTGGTGATTTCATTGCGCCGACCTTCTTGGATTGAATCTGCGTTCATTAATAATATCTGCTCCAAATGAAGTCATTTGAAAACATCCGTTATATTTCTGAGTGTCCGATAGAAAATGAAGTGATTCTGGTCTTTCGCCATGAAGCTAAGAATGCAATGGCTCTGGTGGTAATTTAACCTTGCCACTGAGAGAGCACAATCCAGGCGTTTCTACAGTGAACTTCAATGCACCGTAAACATAAACGTCATCTATCATGAAGATGGCGTCGTAAAATCACTCCATACAAATCGGAGATATTACGGGAATTTTCTTGGGTATTCTTCTTGTTTGGCCGGCGACCAATCCGAAATGTTACATATTATCGACTTTTTTGGAAGTTGTGTAAGAGAATTTTCATGCAAAATTTCTGAATTTCATGCTAGCTTATTTTTAGGTGCGTAAAATAAAACACAGCAACTATATAGGGTGTTTTTCTTTTAGCTGCGATACGCAAGCCATCAGGGCTTAAGAAAAAAGCAAATCCCCCATCGAGTGTTACCAGCATAAACAAACACAAACAGAAAATAATTTATTTATTTCCATCATATTTTATTAATCGAATGTGTGGAAACAATCACATATGTTTTTTACTTTTCACAATTGTATACGTATTCGTCATCCGTGATGATGGTTTGGAAATTGTTTCCGGAAAATAAAAATTGTTATTAAATAAAACAAGTAAGGAAAGGCTAAAGTCGGGCGGGGCCGACTATATAATACCCTACACCACTCCCTGCGTATGTACCTCCCTCTGATTACTAAACCCAGTTATTTCATGGGAGCAATTTTATGTAGTTCATATAAATTATACAGTTACTATCAATTCATCTTTAGTCATATTTAACAAATATGGTTAATAATATGGTAATTGATCCAATTATCCGACAGACAATTATATTTGTCAGTAGTATTAGGATGAATCGGACCGACATTTCAAAAGGGGGCCTATAACAACATTTTGGGCCTGGTCCAAAACATGGTCCTATATATTTGAAAAATACAATGATCTGCAAAATTTGAGCAATAGCTGTGCTAGAGCTGTAATAGATCAGAATGGGGCCCCATTTGGGTTATACCAACGTATGGACATATGGGCATCTCTCAGACAAGTAAGAAAAGGCTAAAGATGGACGGACTTTCTATCTCATTACAATTCAATTCGGTAAAAATGTGAAATCGGGAAGGATTTTTGCATCCTGTAAATGTATGTGTTTGACAAAAAATGTTAAATCGGAAAGGACATTTGTATGGGGGTTTATTGAAACCTGGAACGATGTGACCCGCTTTCACCATGTATGTTTATTGGTGAAATATAATATGTAAAGTTTGGCCAAAATCGGTTAAACATTCGCGAGCAACATTTGTATGAGGGCTATATCTAAATCTGAACCGATCCACATTCACCATAGGTGTTTTAAGTTGCATTATAAGATGTTGTGCCAATTTTAAGGAAAAACGGGTACAACATGTGGATTTTAGAGCCGAAAAAGTCAAATCGGAAGCGACATTTGTATGGGGGCTATATCTAAATCTGAACCGATCTTACCCACTTTCAGCATAGGTGTTACTAGTTGGATTGTAAGATGCTGTGCCAAATTTAAATAAAATCGGGTGCAAGATGTGATTTCTAGAGCGGAAAATGTCAAATCGGGAGCGACATTTGTAAGGGGGCTATATATAAATCTGAACCGATCTTACCCACTTTCACCATAGGTGTTTTAAGTTGGATTATAAGACGTTGTGCCAATTTTAAAGAAAAACGGGTACAATATGTCGTTTCTAGAGCGGAAAATGTCAAATCGGGAGCGACATTTGTATGGGGCTATATCTAAATCTGAACCGATCTTATCCACTTTTTGCATAGGTGTTTCTAGTTAGATTATAAGATGTTGTGCCAAATTTAAAGAAAATTGGGTACAATATGTGGTTTCTAGAGCGGAAAATGTCAAATCGGGAGCGACATTTGTATGGGGGCTATATCTAAATCTGAACCGATCTTACCGAAGGTGTTTCTAGTAGGATTGGAAGATGTTGTGTCAAATTTAAAGAAAATCGGGTACAATATGTCGTTTCTAGAGCGGAAAATGTCAAATCGGGAGCGACATTTGTATGGGGCTATATCTAAATCTGAACCGATCTTATCCACTTTTTGCATAGGTGTTTCTAGTTAGATTATAAGATGTTGTGCCAAATTTAAAGAAAATTGGGTACAATATGTGGTTTCTAGAGCGGAAAATGTCAAATCGGGAGCGACATTTGTATGGGGGCTATATCTAAATCTGAACCGATCTTACCCACTTTCACCATAGGTGTTTCTAGTTAGATTATAAGATGTTGTACCTAATTTAATGAAAATCGGGTAAAAGATGTGGTTTCTAAAGCGGAAAAAGTCAAATCGGGAGCGACATTTGTATGGGGGCTAAATCTAAATCTGAACCGATCTTACCGAATTTCTGCATAGGTGTTTCTAGTAGGATTGGAAGATTTTGTGTCAAATTTAAAGAAAATCGGGTACAATATGTGGATTTTAGAGTGGAAAAATTCAAATCGGGGGCAACATTTGTATGGGGGCTATATCTAAATCTGAACCGATTTCCTCCAAATTCAATACCGATGGTCCTTGGCCAGACAAAATAACTTCTACCAAGTTTCATGACAATCGGACAACAATTGCGACCTGTAGAGTGCGAACAAGCTTAGATGGACAGCAGACGGACAGACAGACATCGGTAAATCGATTCAGCTGATGATTCTAAGCCGATCCGTATACTTAAAGGTGGGTCTAGCTCAATTATTTCTTGGTGTTACAAACATTTGGCGCGAAACTAACTTATAATACCCTAGTCCACGTGAACTGCTGGCTTTAAAAGACAATGGCATTAGGAAACGTGAGCGTGATGAATTACAGTGCAAACCCATATAATTGTAAGGCTGAGTGACACAACCATTTTGAATAAAATCTATTTGTTTAACTTCTAATTAACCCACTGTAATCGCAGCTTTCAAATTCACTATAAAACACAAATGCAAAAGAATAAAACGTCGTGCACCACCAACACCTAAGGCAAAAAGATGGGAAGTAAATTTCGACGGTTTTTAATAAACTTATGGTTCTCGTGAAGAATTGGAGTCCGGCCAGGCCGACTGACGGACGGGAGTCATTTCATAATTTCATAACGCTTCTGTTTCGATTGGAGTCTTCTTTCCGGCTTAACAAACATTAATGTAAAAGTCACCATTAATAAATGTTTTAGGTAGATTGCTGATTGTTGTCATATTCATAATTAATACACAACAGCGAAGTTATTTCCACAGATGTCACGTTTCCGGTAAAACTGAAGAATCTACAAATGAAATTAGTTAAATAAACACAGAGCTGTTTCTACAATACTTCTTCCTTTTATTTTTTTATTGAATTTCTTGGCTAAAATATCACTTTCTATTCATCATTCATAATTCAGTTTAACATTCTCTGAATCTTGTTTGATGTTGGCGATGTTTGTACATCTATTTTATTATTTATTTATTTAATTTCTTCACTTATTTCATTAAAATTTTACTTATTTAAGAAATATAAATTGTTTATAATTTTTGTTCATATTTTCAGTGTTTACTCCATCTTCTTATTTGTATGGCATTCACGTGGAATGATAGAATACTATTTGTATACCCTCCACCTCCAGGATGGGGGTATACTAATTTTGTCATTCCGTTTGTAACACCTTGAAATATCGACCTGAGACCCCATAAAGAATATATATTCTTGATCGTCATAAAATTCTAAGACGATCTAGCCATGCCCGTCCGTCTGTCCGTCTGTTGAAAGCACATGCTAGCGTGCTTTCGAAAAACGAAACGAAAGGAGCTAGGACGTCCAAATTAGATTTTGCTCACAACCACCTACCTTATTGTAATATATACGTTAATACAAATCTATACCAGCGATTTCATTTGAGTCCACAACAAGTAAAAACGGAGTTAAGTTCGGGCGGGCCGAACTTTATATACCCTCCACCATGGATTGCATTCCACAGAGGCTGTCGATTTTCGTAGAAGTGTAGTAATATTATAGGAAATGTGTTGTTGTTTTTGAATTTTTGTATTCGATCTTTAGTATTTAACAGCATATTTTATCCTCGATGAGGATCGAAATATCGAATAAAGGAAATGTTAATTCTTTAATAAAGCCAACCCAAAACAAATAATATTGAAAAAATAATATTATAAATAAATATAAAATTTTAATTATTTTAAACCACGCTTATAAGGCAAGATTACTCTTCAAAAAAGCTTAACTATCATAAATATTGAGGGATAGTGGGTGCATTTTCAGATACAGGCTTTTGATTGGTCTATTTTCTTCCTATCTTAATTCCAAAAGTATAAATTTTGAAAATTCATTGTCTCTAACGTTTTTTTTTTCGTAAAAGTAAAAAGTATGAATTTGAAAAATCTTTTTATTTTGCATCTTTGAGTCTATGCAGTCAGAGGAATGTATACACCGAATACCATGATTCTAGCTCCGACCATTTGGTTGGTACCATTTTATCCCCTTTTAACACATTGAGTGCCACGTCGCACAGTAGCGCCCGTAGAGCAAACGAGGTTGCAAAAATCAAAATTTTCATGAGCGCCGACGAAGTTTTGAATAAACCCATGTTATAGGAAACTTTTCAACGATTTCAAATCTGCCACTCTTAATAATATCACATTTTTAGTTTAGAAGATATAGCCGTTCAAAGTTGACCGACTTTCGGTTTTCAAAAAAACACACAATTTTTTGTGAATTTGTTGCGATTTCAGGTGTAATATCACGAAAAATAGGTAACGAATCGCCTTATTTTTTGTTTGTATTGATTGATGTATTTATTAAATGTATAATGATAAAAAAATATTAACTGTTTGCTTTGTGTTTCTCCTGGTAAATCACTATTTAAAAACTATCCGTTTTTTTCACTATTTTTCAACTTTGACGGAAAATAAAAAAATCTATATTTTTCTATATTTGCCATATTTGCAAAACCTGTTCATTGATTATTTCTTTACATAATTCAAAAATTTTAGCTGCCCGTACGTGTCCGTTTGGCTTCTAGAGGTAAAAAGGTTAAAAAGACATGGTTGCAGAAATTGAATGCGTCCATCCCTTATATGTTTTGACTGACAGTAGTTTGATCTACCTCACTTAAACAATACTTTGGCGTACAAATGGTCAAGAACAATATTGACTTATGGTCCCTACAGGTAGGCACAAATCTTATTTGGACACGTGCATAATATCAAAATTGCATTATTCAGCCTAAATCCATATGTATGCAGGGAACAGGTAAAAATTTCGGCATGGTAGCATAAGCCTATATATTGCAAATGGTCAAGAACAATATTGACTTATGGTCCCTATTTTTATTTTTTATTTTTAGGCATGGTAGCATAAGCCTATATATTGCAAAATAAGGATAATGCCTGGATTACTCTACGACTGAAAGTTGGCGCAACAATTACTGAAACCATTAAACAATTTAAGTACTGAAAACATGGCGTTGAACAATTTTAAATTATTTGAACTGTTTAGAAAGTCAACCACACCAAATTTTTTCACGGAAGCTGCTTTAGAAGAACTTGATAGCTTATACGGAAATATTGAGAGAAGCGAAATTATAAAAAATAAATTTTATCTGATATATGCAAATATTAAGGCAAAATGGGTGAAATCTAATCGAACCATTCAGAACTTCAACTCCAAATAGGAGGACTGGCTTAATGAAGACACCATCCTGGATATATTGTCAGTAGATAAACCCACCACATCAACCAGAGGAGCAAAAGGAAGGCCAAAAAAAAGTATTGAGGAGTGTTCAATTTTCACAAGGAAGAGGAAACTTGCCGATGCCACCAATGACTTGACCACGAAGCAATTATCGGACACGCTGTCTATTAAATTTACAAAGGATAGTGAAAGAGATAGGTCGCAGATAACCAAATCTGTTGCTGATGCAAGCCCACTGCGACTAAAAAGGATTAAGGAAAGCATTCCCACGCCCACAAACGCACACATTAAAAAGTATGGATCCGAAGAAGCCTTGGCCTTGTTTATGGACTTAGAACTTTCCAAAGAGAAATATGAGAAACTACGGACATCTTTAACGCGACACGGCGCTGACGTTTTACCCGGATACAAGCATATTACGCAAGCCAAAATAAATTCACGACCACTGCATACGGAGTTTACGGAAGTCTCTGCGAAAGCCAATCTGCAGGATCTCATGGGCCATACAGCAAAACGGTTGTTGGAGAGTCTTCCTGAAAATGAGGTGAAAATTCTTCCTGAGAAGTTGACATTGATCAGCAAATGGGGCTGCGATGGATCATCCGGACAAAAAAAAAATAAAAAAAAAAAAAATAAATAAAAAAATAAATAAATAAATTAAAAAAAAAATATTTTTTTTAATTTGTTGGGTAATAATTTAAAACATAAAACCCTAAAGAAAAAAATAAAAACAATCTAAAAATTTAAAAATAATTTTTTTAGTTACCATAAAATTGATTTTTCTACTAATTTTAACTTTGATAATTAGGCCCCTACAGAGCGTAGCACCCTTTCCAAACGCTCATTTCATAGGCTGAACAGTTATCTATCATATGCTGTTTAAACTGTTCAATTATCTTATTCGGTTCAAAAGATATGATTTTTGCAACGAAAAAACTCAAATGGCGCCACTGTGCGTCGTAAGTTTCCGTACGATACCTAAACCGTCGTGGGATGCCACGTCGTACGTTTCCGTACGACAGTGATTGCTTTTACTTATAGCCCAAAAAATGTTTGTCTTCCTGGGAAGGTTTGCGTCAAAACCGCTTGGCACTCAATGTGTTAAGAGTGCGACTTTCTAAAATCTCTTTATTTTAGGTGTCTACGCAATTTGAGGGATGTACACACCGAATTTCATCATTCTAGCTGTAGTCGTTTAGTTGGTACTATTTTTATCCCTATGTACCCATTGTATCCCTTGAAAGTACAAATTTGGAAAAAACCTTTTATTTTTCGTGTCTACTCAGTCAGAGGAATGTATACTCCAAATTTCATGACTCTAGCTGCGGTCATTTGCTTAATACTATTTTTATCCACTTTTTTCCATTTTAATCCCAAAAAGTACGAATTTCGAAAAATCTGTTTATTTTACGTGTCTACGCAATCAGAGGAATATATACACCGAATTTCATTATTCTAGATGCAGCCGTTTGGTTGGTTCCATTTTTATCCCTCTATTCCCATTTTACCCTTTAAAAGTGCGAATTTATAAAAAATACTTTTATATTATGTATCGACTCAATTATACACCGAATTTCGTATTTCTAGCTGTTGTAGTTCGGTACCCTTTTTGCCCCATTTCACCCTCTACGAATAAAAATCACTTTATGGTGCACGTTTTTGTTATTGGGGGAATGCGCATACTCAATATCAAGTAAGTACAAGGTCTCCTTGTCCATTCCCCAAGTGCTGCCGGCAAGCGACTTGAGGACTCTGTTGCGGGTACGTACTTTGTTGCAAGTTGCCGTGGCATGCGCGGAGGACGAAAATAGGCTATCTAGTGTCACACCCAGTAGCTTGGGGTGAGTGACTGTCGGAATTGTTACACCATCGACTTCAATAGGTAGCACTATAGACACTTCTTTCGTCCATGTGGTGAAAACCGTCGCTGTGGATTTTGCAGGGGATAACTTAAGATTCCTGGATGTAAAAAACGCGGTAAGGTCTTGGAGATATGAGTTGATTTTATTGCAGAGGCTATTTAGGCCATGTCCTCTCGCCAGAACAGAGCAGTCGTCCGCATAGGATATTATCTCAACTCCTGGTGGGGGAGATGGGAGTTTGGACAGGTAGAAGTTGAAGAGGAGAGGGGAGATAACTCCACCCTGGGGGACTCCTTGCTTCACTCTACGGGGCTTGGAGCGTTTGTTCCTGAACTCCACGAACGACTGTCTGCCACACATGTAGTTCACTATCCATCTCTTCGGCAAGTTGGGAAGATTTGAGTCGTGTATGTCCTTGAGATATTGAAAAAATATGCTTAAATACTCTAAAATATTAGGGGTAATTATGGGTATTTTTAGTCCTTGTGAGGTATAAAATTTTCCCTTTGGGCCGATTTCTCCCAGTTTCAATCCCAACCGATCTACGGCTAGAAGACGCATTTATGGAAAATTTGGACGCCCTAGCTCCTTTCGTTTAGATGCTAGCGTGCTTTCAACAGGCGGACGGACGGACATGGCTAGATCGTCTTAGAATTTTATGACGATCAAGAATATAAATACTTTATAGGGTCTCAGGTCGATATTTCAAGGTGTTACAAACGGAATGACAAAGTTAGTATACCCCCATCCTGGAGGTGGAGGCTATAATTAAATGAAAATTGTCAGTGCCGCGCCCAACGGAAATTGGAAATTTTTATTTTTTACGATTTCGAAATCTCAGATAAAACTCAATGTATGTTTTAATTGATGATAGCAACCAGATCTTATAACTTAATACATAGCTAACGCTTACCGTTTTTCTTCTTTAATACATAAATCGTTCAAAATATTCTGCCTATAAAATAATCGACTTATTGGAACTTGTGTATTTTACAATGCACACTTTTAGGGTTACACTAAATTTACAATTGAAATATTTTGTTGTTGGTCTTAAGGTACAAATGAATTCCCTGTAGAAAAAAGTAGCAAACATGGGTTGACTTTTGCATTTTGTTTGTAATTAAAAATATATTTGCAACTATAAGCGAATTTTTCTCCTGCAAACTGGTTTGTGTTCCGTGCTTTATAATTTACTTTGTGTTCCTATAAATATTTTCGCAATTAATATAATACCTACTAATCTGAAGATAAGTAATTTTGTTATTTAGTGGACTTGTTGTGATAGTGTTTCTGATACATTTTAATAGTTAAAAGCGTGGCTGAGAAATATTTCATTATCAAACAACAACAATTACTGCTGCTCCCATAGTGAATCTTTTATTATTGTGATTAACACTGATTTTATCTCTGTTTTGTCTATTTTGATAGTGTTGTCACTGAAAATGTTTTTTTTTTAATTTTAGCGATTTTTTCGTTTTTTAATTAGTTTCATGGTTTTAACGTCTGCGAATAATTCCAGAAGTACACTCAGAAAAATAGCATTGTTAAATCTGAGTAAAATCCATACTCCAATTTAGTTTAACATCTTTACTCCAGTTTAATAAGGATTTCCTTGCGAGAAGAAAATTAAATGGATATGGATACAGTTTCCTTATGTCAAAGCCAGTAAAAACTTCTTACTTACATCTTAAGTATATTCATACTTGTGCGGAAGAAAATTTACTAGCTTTTAAGAAAGAAAATAATGAAGACATTTTTTGTATGGAAACATTCCATTTAGGAAGATTTTACCTAAAAATATGTTTTTTCCTTGAAATAAAGAATGTGTTCACTTAAATTTATGCCAAGTTCTTCATACAGTCAAGTATTAACGAACGAAACGAGCGTTCAGGAAAATACATGAATAGTAGAATAAGAAACAATTCTCGTTCGTTTGCCAAGACTTATAAATATAGATCTTCCGTATAGAAGTTATAACAGCTTTATTTGTACGTAGTTTAAGATTATTTGTGTGGGAGGTACTGAAAGGGGCGTGGCAAAACCCGCCATATTTTGTGCACTTAAAGTGATTATAAAAACTTTATCAAATACCAAAACGAACTTGTAAACAAGTAAGGAAGGCAAGCTAAAGTCGGGCGGGGCCGACCATGTGATAGCCTCCAGTTTCTACCCCATTACAAGTGAATTCGGGGGAAAAAGTGAAATCGGGAACTATTTTTGTATGGGTCTATAGGAGCTATTCTATGGGAGCTATATCCTGAACCGATCTGATCAACTTTCACCACAGATGTTTCTAGTTCACATATTTGTGCGAAATTTGAAGAAAATCGGAAAAAAATCCAATTTCACCACAGATAATTATAGTTGAATTATATGGTACTGTGTCAAATTTGAAGCAAATCGAGTAAAATATGTGGTTTCTAGAGCGGAAAAAGTCAAATCGGGAGCGAAATATGTATGGGGGCTATATCTAAATCTGAGCCGATTTTCTTCTAATAAAGTAGGGTTCGTCCTTGGGCCACAGAATTCACTTGTGCCAGTTTTTTTTAGAATCGGACAATAATTGCTACCTGGACTTTGATTGCAAAAATAGATGGACGGACAGACGGACATTGCTAAATCGATTCAAAAAGTGATTCTAAATCGATCGGTATAATTGACAATGGGTCTATCTCGCTTCCTTTCAGAAGTTACAAACAAATGCACAAAGACATAATACCCTAGTGGACAGCGTTGCCGCTGGACATTTTTTTTTCGGACCAAAATTTTTTGAAAAACGGACCAAAACGGACCAAAATCTGCAAAAACGGACCAACATCGTCTTAATCCGCACAAGTAAAAAACTACAAAAAATTTATATTTTTTTAGTATAATTTATTGTACATTTTTTAAAAATATAAAAGGTACATTTTATTCAGGAATCCAGGCTTTCTTATTCTATTGTTTATTTGTTATACTTTTTTATTTATTTTTTTTAGATCGTTTTTTAATTTTAAATAAAATTTAACATTTGGTTTTAAATACATATGTTAATATCAAAAAAAAAAATACTTTAATTCAGTCTTTATTTCATTTTTATCGTAAATAAAATGTAAAATGGTATTAAATACATTGTAGTATCAAAACAAAAATGTTTAATTCAGTCTTTATTTTTTTTGTCAAAAAAAGGATTTTTTGAGATCTTTAATCATATATATATAAATCATATATAATATAAAAATCATATATAATATAAAAACAAATGTTATTGGCTACTAAAGTTATTCATGAAAGAATGTTTCTACTTACTTATCCATAGCTTTTTCCCCTATTTCACTGCTGTTGTACAAAAAAACATTCGGATCATATGACGTATGCTATTATATGTATGTAGAAAAAAGGCGAAGAAGCATAAGAGAGTACACTGTCACTAAGTTATTTGGGCGGCGTTAAAAAGTATTAACCCAACAGTTGAATGCCTAAATGATTGCTTAACGTACAATTTTTTCAAACGTTCATTGATATTTGACATAATGTAAAAAAGATAGTAAGTAATAAATGCCAAAAAACGGACCAAAAACGGACCAAGCTACAAATTTTTAATTTTTTCGGACCAAATTTGGTCCGAACGGACCAAAACGGCAACGCTGCTAGTGGAGGGTATACAAATATTTCAGTGTGTTTAGGAAAATCGTTTGCCAAGACCATCTTCTTAAGTACTTCAAACATTATTCTAAACCAGGCCTGGCCAACCCAAATCGCTTTGCGGGCCAAATTTTGTATCCAAAATTTTCAGCGGGCTATATATTATATGAAAAAACCAATTTTTATTGAACCATTTATTTGAATTATTTCAGTACATAGATTTATTTGAACTATTCCAAGAAAAACATTTATTTTTATATTAACAGTAGATTTTTTTATTGTTTCAAGAACATTTTTATTTAATCATTAATTTTTTTATTTCAGTACACTTAAATATAATATTAATTAATGGGATATTTGCTTTTCTTTGCGATCGCTCAATATTTTTAAATCTACATCAATTTTGGTAGTTGCACATCGTAATTGGCTTTCAAGGTTTTCGTCTGTTTATGAAGCGCGAAATTTACTTTTATTAAATTTCATTTTTGAAAAAAAAAAGGCTTCACAAACATATGTAGATCCGAAGGCGCTTACAATTTTTTGAGCAAATAATCTTAAGTTAGGATACTGTTCCGCTGTTATATACGTGTTGTAGAAATCAATTTTTGATGTCCTCTTATGCAGCTGCTTCAACTCATTGTTACACTGCAAATTAATTATTTCCATCTGTAAAGCTTCTGGAACAGTGGAAACGTCAACTTGAAATGGAGAAGAAAATATCTCAAACGTTTTGTCATATTTTGTAAGTTCTGAGAAACGACGATTAAATTCAACTGAAAGTTTTCTAATTTCCTCAGCGTACTTTGCAAAATTAAAAGTTTGACTGTTATTAAATTCTTTTAATAACGGAAAATGGTGAAGATTGTTATTTCTAAGTTGGGACTCAAATAAAATTAGCTTGGTTTGGAATGCTTTGATATGATTACAAGCATCAATAATTAAATTATTTTGCCCTGTAACTCCTTGTTTAGCTGATTAATTTTTTCAGTTATATCTACTAAGAAACACAGATCCAACAACCACATTTTGTCATTTAAATTTGAAACTGGAACTCTCTCTTCAGCCATAAATCCGTTGTTAGTCAAGAAAGCTTCTCTAAATGTAAAGAATTACAGGATAAACATTTTTTGATAGCGTGAAAAATATCCTCTCCTCTAGTGGTACCTTTCAAATTTAAAAGATTTAGCATTTCTTGTGTCACTCCGAAAGAATCGTTAACTCCACGAATAAATACAACAAGTTGAGATGTATCTGAAATGTCTGTACTTTCGTCGAAAGCTAGAGAATATGCTTTGAATTGTTGAATCCGCTCTCGTAAAGTCACCACTATTTCATCTGAAATATCATTAATCCGACGACAAATAGTTTGACGCGACAAACTTATGCTTGAAATCATTTTATGTTTATCTGGCAAAACATCTTCTATAACAGCTGCCAAACATTCTTTTACAAATTCTCCGTCCGAAAATGATTTCATTTTCTTAGCGATTAACATTGCGACAGAGTAGCTTGCTTTAACAGTATTAGAAGGTAGTTGTAATGAAGAACTAAGCATTTTCTGCTGAGATTTTAATTCAGATTTTAGCTGGGCTAACCTAATTTTTCTCAATTCTTTACTAAATTTCACATACACGTCAAGTTTCGTTTCATGATGTCTTTTAAAATTAAATTCCTTAAAAACAGCAAATCAAACATGTTAATTTTGAGTTCTGTATTATAAAAAAGTAATTTTCTTCCCATTGATCGCTGTATTTTCTGTTTTCTTCTGAAACTTTTCTTTTTTTGGAATTCATTCTAACGGCAAAATATAATTAAAGTTATGTATAATTATTCAAAATAGTACATTTAATGTTACTTACTTATTTATTAATTTTGTCTTTTCGTTTTAATTCGGACAACAAAGAATTTCAACCTTCCTTCCTTTGTGATGGCTAGTGAACAACTTATCTTGTTGATTGCTAACGACGAACACAAAACCTTCGCTGCAGTGTTCTTTGTTGATGACAAGAATGTTATGCTGCCCACACACATACCACAAGTCAGGAATGTAAAAGTTGGTAAAAATGTACTTTTTTTTTGATACATTTCAGCTTCAAAAGTACCGTGGTACTACCACGGCTAAATTTGAAGATTTTGGTACTTTTTCCCCATCTCCATTGGTACTCTTGAGATGCGACAATAACAACAACCGTCAATAACTACAGAGATAGATTTTTCTCAATCACATTCCAGTTGTTTTGTATGAAAAATCCAGGTGGTGCTCACGAATAATTTGAGTACAAACATGCGACAATATATGCTAGTCCACATCTGACGGACAACACTCGCAGTAGCGCAATTTTTAGAGAGAAGTTTAGCCTCCCATTTTGCAAATAATAAAATAATTCACACACACACACATATATCGGCCGGTTCCCGTTAATCGCAAAGTAATGGTTGTTTTGCTGATGCATTTGCTATGTGGTTTTGCTTATGTTTTTGTGTTTATTTTTTATAGATTCTGCAAAAAAAATTAAAGCGAATAATGATCATGCAACGGGCCGCATAAAAATACATAAAGGGCCGCATGCGGCCCGCGGGCCTCGGCTTGGCCACGCCTGTTCTAAACAATCACTACGCGCATGCCTAACCTTCACAGCAGTCATGGTGAAATAGCTCAACTCTTTATACATAGAAGAAGTAACTTGAAACGTTTGAGAACTAGTCAATGTTCTCATTTTTAGTTTATACCCTCCACCTCCAGGTTGGGGGTATACTAACTTTGTCATTCCGTTTGTAACACCTTGAAATATCGACCTGAGACCCTATAAAGTATTTAAATTCTTCATCGTCATGAAATTCTAAGACGATCTAGCCATGTCCGTCCGTCCGCCTGTTGAAAGCACGCTAGCATCTAAACGAAAGGAGCTAGGACGTCCAAATTTTCCATAAATGCGTCTTATAGCCGTAGATCGGTTGGGATTGTAACTGGGAGAAATCGGTCGAGAGGGAAAAATTTTTCCCTCACAAGGACTGAAAATACCCATAATAACTTCTAATATTTTAAAGTATTTAAGCATATTCATTCAATGCGTGTACATATTGGGTATACGCATTCCCCCTATAACAAAAAATGCACCATAAAGTGATTCTTATTTGTACGGGGTGAAATGGGACAAAAAGGGATAAAAATCTTACCTATCAAATGAAAACAGTTAGAAACACACAATTCGGTGTGTACATTCCTCTAATTGAGCAGATACATAATAGAAAAGTATTTTTTCCAAATTCGTACTTTTAAGGGGTAAAATAGGAATAGAGGGATAAAAATGGTATCAACCAAACGGCTGCATCAAGAATAATGAAATTCGATGTATACATTCCTCTGGGATTTTTCGAAATTCGTACTTTTTGGGGTTAAAATGGAAAAAGGGAATGAAAATAGGACCAACCAAATGGGTACAGAGGGATAAAAATAGTACCAACTAAACGACTACAGCTAGAATGACAAAATTCGGTGTGTACGTCCCTCTAATTGCGTAGACACGTAAAATAGAGAGATTTTAGAAAGTCGTACTCTGAAGGTTGTAAAATAGGAAAATGGGATAAAAATGGTACCAACAAAATGGCCGCAGCTAGAATCAAGGAATTCGGTGTCTACATCTCTGACTTCATAGACATGAAAAACAGATTTTTCCAAATTCGTACTTTTTTACTTTTTTGGCTAAAATTGATTGAATCATGAAGTTAGGTTATTTTGCACTATGTACGTGAGATAATGGATTTTCAAAGTTTTTACTTTTGGAATTAAAGTAGAATGGAAATACAACCAACTGTAGCACCCGCTATCTACCAATATTTATGGTATTTAAGCTTTTTGAAAATATAAATATAAGAATATTTATTTTTTGAATTGACTTGAAGTATTATTCCGATATGTAAAGGTATTTATTTGTAGCCTTGCCTTATAAGCCTGGTTTGAAATAATAAAAATATTATTTTTATTTATAAAATTATTTTTTCAAAACAAATATTGGTTATATTAAAAAAATATATATTTTCCTGTAATATTACTGCACTTTTATGAAAATCGACAACCTCTATGGAAAGCAATCCATGGTGGAGGGCAGGGTTGTCAGATTATTTTGTACCTATATCGCCAAATCAATTGTAAGAAATCGCCAAAAACCGCCAAATTAAAACAACTTCAGTGTTTGTTAATAAATCGACAAATTCCATTTTATATTTAAATCTTGTCAAAAATATATGGAAGATGTTATATTTAAATTGAATATTTTCAACTTTTCATGATAAAGAATTAAAGCCTATTTTATTTGTATTTATTATCAATATAATAAAAATGAAATGATGTTCGTTCGTCGTATGTCATTTCGTTATGATTTTTCTGAACACAAAAATTAATATAATTATAAAGAAAAGTAAAAAAATTGGGACAAAATGCAAAAAATCTTTATATTTTATGTACTTTTTGTCAGAACTGACGATAGGAACGGCATATTTTGTTGATTCATTTTTGTTTGGTTCATAAATCCAATTCGTAATCAGTCATCAAATAAACAGGGAAATCCAGTTACACGTATTTAATGTATTTTCACCTATTCGTGAACCAAAAGAATGTGAATACGATGCATTGCGACAATAAGATGCTTACGGAACCCACGGCTTATGAACGATTGAACTACAGTGATTTTCTTCTTCCAATTTTAGAAAAAAATCGCTAGCAAAATTAAAGTGATGCTTGCTTCATCAGGAATTTTAGCTGCGTTCTTTGAAGACTGTCGAAATGCACTCAGATTGCGATGAAAATGGAAATTAACGAAACTCCATCGTGCAGTACCACCTCTCGAAGATCTGAGATGACCAAGGAGTAGTGTACTTTGGCGCACTGTTGGTTCCATGATTCTGTTGGAAGGTGATTTTCGATTTATATTACTGGCGATTCCACGGCAATATCCAGCTGACGCACAGAATCATGTGTTGTGGAACGGCCAATCTGGAGTACTTTCAAAACAATTGCTGGGCATTCGCTATATGAAAAGTGCTGTTGACATTGCGAATGTTGATATTTAGTTATTTTCAGTTCGTTTCGTGTTTCCATACGTTACTGGCTTCGAAAAACAATGAATTGGATTCCGTTTCTAGCAAAAATTATGTTGACAACCAAATTTCTAAATTCACTGTACTTAATCTTCATTTAATATCAGATTATTTTTTGCAATGATGGTTATAATTGAACGACGACTTCACACAAATGAATTATGAAACAATAAAAATGGGCAGGTGGTGCAATAATTCTTTTGATGATTTTTACCAAACACTACCAGTGATTCCACGTCCTATTCCACCCAATAAACTAAATGAAAAACCACTTGCTTGAAAGTGTTATTAAACATAGCCCCTGAATCTAAAAGAAGAATAATTTGCGATCAGCCAGAATTAGTTGGAAATCTTAAATCGGCCATAACTTGTTAAACATAGCATCTGGAGCTAAAAGAAGGCCATAAGTTATTAAATATAGCCCCTGGAGCTAAAAGAAGGATAATTTGTGATCAGCCAGAATTATTTGGAAATCTTAAATCGGCCATAACATCGTAAATATAACCCCAGAAGATAAAAGAAGGATAATTGGTGATCAGCCAAAATTAGTTGGAAGTCTTAAATCGGTCATAACTTCTTAAATACATCGATTTTTCCAGTTCACCGTATGAAATATCAAACTCATGCGAAAGGTGTTCCTAAACATTGTTCAAAATGTACTTAAGCGAACATGCATACACTTCCATGGGCGTAATCTGAATTAGATATCCATGACCGTATCATTAAATTGAATATCTATGACAGCAAACGTTAATCGATACAATAATCACCGAGAAATTTTTTTTTTAACATTTACGCGACGATCACAAGCAAAACAATTGAAATATGGACAGGAAAATTTTTGTCGGGTCAGCTAGTTCTTAATAAAAGTTAAAAATTTGCCTCCTTTAAGAAGCAGTTTCTAATATTGAGTTGATCTCTTTCTCCCGTTTTCAATGACCAATGTCTCGTAATTTTATATCAGGTATTTTAAATGAAACGAAAAAGAAACAAATCTCTATAAAAGTATATAGATGAATTTTGAAAAATCTGTTTTAGTAGAAAAGTCAATGCATACATTCGTTCAAAAATAGCGTCTTCGGTTTATCACAGTTTTTAATTATTATTATTTCTCAATTCTAAAATGTACATGGTTTGTTTATAATCGATGGGAATACGCCTTTCTTTTTGATTTTTTGAAAACCACAAAAGATAACAAAATACAATTATCTAAAGTGTTCGGTTTGACATGACGCATATCTATGACTTGCAAACAAATTGTAATATATTTCTCTACAAAGTAACGCCAATATTATAAAATCGGAGGACAGATTTAAAATTTTCTAAAATTGCCAACTATTTTATAAATCGCCATGTCGCCAAATCGAAAATAAAGTCGCAAAACATATTTAAAATTCGCCACGTTTGGCGAGAAATCGCCAGATCTGACAACCCTGGTGTAGGGTATATAAAGTTCGGCCCGGCCGAACTTATTGCCGTTTTTACCTGTTGATATTACTGTTGCATACTTTTCGGGTGTATACATATAATACGCATATGTGATTTTCATATAACGTAGATATATATACAACTTATGACTTCATGTTAACACAAGCAGTCCATATAAAGGGTGATTTTTTAAGAGCTTGATAACTTTTTTTTTAAAAAAACGCATAAAATTTGCAAAATCTCATCGGTTCTTTATTTGAAACGTTAGATTGGTCCATGACATTTACTTTTTGAAGATAATTTCATTTAAATGTTGACCGCGGCTGCGTCTTAGGTGGTCCATCCGCTTAGTCCAATTTTGGCATTTCCACGTTTTTGAGTAACAGAGACCCAATTGGTGCGAACGGCGACGAATCGAAAATTGGTGGTCATCATTAACACTGGCCGATACAGCTGCGATATTTTCTTCAGTTCGCACTCTACGTAAGCGTGTTGGTGGTTTAATGTCCAACAATGTAAATTTGGTGCGAAATTTAGTCACAATAGCCCGAATAGCCGCTTCAGTGGGTCGATTAAACTGACCATAAAATGGAAGCGCGCAATGAACTTTCTTAACAGAGCACGCATTTTGATAATAAAATTCAATAATTTGCAAGCGTTGTTCGTTTGTAAGACGATTCATGATGAAATGTCAAAGCATACTGAGCATCTTTCTCTTTGACACCATGTCTGAAATCCCACGTGATCTGTCAAATACTAATGCATGAAAATCCTAACCTCAAAAAATCACTCTTTAGAAGGATCACCGATGAGTTGTCTCTATACAAACAAGACAATGAAATACGTATATGGTCAAATTAGGGTTTGCATTTTCCCGTACTTTTTATTTCCCTGGAAACGGGAATTATTTTTTTAATTTCCCGGGATCCCGGGACTGCACGGGAAATCGTCACCTTAAGTTAAGCTTATTTTTTCCAATCAAACATTCACATTTTATTAAGGTGGCATGTGTGCTTTATTATTTGGTGCGATTTGTTGAGCGGATATTCGGCATATAAGTTGTGCTTCTCATTCATCATTTGAAAATCATTTACTTAAAGATGTCGGGTATGTTGTTGAAAAGTCGCTGCGAAGCTACCGGATGAAACCTTTCACAGGGAGGAAATCATGATAGTGTGCATCCAAATAATAAATATCACCGCGGGATTCCCGTACGAATTTCCCGGGATACGTGAAATGAAAAATATGCGGGAAATCCCGGGATGCAAACCCTAGGTCAAATGTGTGTATAGTTGAGATTTCCTTCTTAAGAAGAAACTACTTGATCGAATTAGCTGAAATTAGAATCTATTACATTCAAAACTCATAGAAAAAAAAAAAACAATTTATTTAAATTATTAAGTAAAATTTTAGTCAGGCTGAGTACAAATTTACTTGGTTTAAGGAAAATTTTCCTCAGATTGAGTAAAAATTACCTTGGTTTGACTACAAATTTACTTAGTTTGAGTAACAATTTACTTGGATTGAGGAAAAAATCGATTTAAGTAAAATTTCTTAAAACATTTCCTCAGATTAAGTGAACATTTATTTGGTTTAAAGAAAAATGTTCTTCAAGTTCAAAGTATGTCCAATCTTCAAGGGAAAGTCTACTTGATACGAGCAATTATTGCTTTAGCGCTATACCAAGTTCAATTTTCTTCATTTTAGTAGATATTTACTTAATGCGTGGCATACCTTTTTCTGAGTGTAAACTTTTTAGTGGTTTAAGAAATCTGGTTTGTGAATCTGAAACGTAGATCCACATCCAATTGATATTTTAGATTATTGTTTTGCGATCATATATTCTGACCGATCGATAAGATGACTACTCTCATCCTTATGATGAAAGTGGGACAACAGACAATTATCCTGGATAAATGTGGAACTGGGTTAGTGGGAACTTCGTTACACTACCTATTACAAATTTAGTAAAGGCTTATAATGCTATTGGACGTTTGCGCATACAGTTTTCAGAAAATTTTCCTATTTTTTATTTATAAAGCTGCTTTATGTTTGTTTTGCATACCACCGTCAAAATGTTCGTTATTTATTGTTTAAGGGTCTTTCGATTGACGATCATTACAATAGTTTAAATCCATTAACCAAGGGCTGTGTACTTCTCTAAAATTTTCTGATGTATTTTCGAGTTCTATAGTCGAAAACACTTTTAATGTTTTCCTGATATTTCTTTCATTTTTATTAAAATTCCAATTTTCGTCGAAGTCACCTACAAAGGTATTATTTGTACTTTGTACCGATCTACAAGAAGGTAACGCCTGCATTAGATTACTCTATATTTCTTCGTTAGAATAAAAAATATTTTGTTTTATATTTTTAATGGATTTTTTGAATTTTCGTATGTCTACAGAGAGGGTAAAAACTTTTCAAATTATCCATTGATATTGGAATTGTTTTCTTTGTAAGAATGTTAGCTATTAAAAAATAAAACAAAGTATTTATTCAATTTTTTTACTACTTTTATTTTTTTCGTTCCAGCCAAAAAAAAAAACGATTTAAAAAATGCACAATGTTTGATGGCTGTTCCTAACTCAGTGTTTCCATGTGTAAGTGAAATTCGTACAAATATTAAAGAAATCTTCGAAGAAAATTAGAATTTTTGTAAAAAAATTAAAATAAAAATGTAGATATAAATTTTTTCGTTCATTTTATGAATACACAAATATTATTTTTTTAGATCTCGAATACTCATTTTCTCCATTAGTTTATTTAGTTTATTCATATTTTACTTTTTGAGAGGGAAAAATTTAAATGGTTGTTAATGCTAACTAATATTCTTCTCTTTAATTTGACACTTATACCGGTATCATAGGGTGCGAAGAAGAATAGTTTATGTTTAATTTTACCCTTTGAGATTTTGTAGTCCTTTTAAGGTGCAACAGGATGGGGAAATGAAAAACTAAAAACGGCAATTAACTCCATTTTGCCTATAGTTTCAGTAGTTTATCATCCGGTTCAAGTGTAATGTGGGCTGCCGGACGGTGTTAAATATTTGCAAAGGCTGATCGACTTTTTCAGTTTTTTTCTTGTTTTTGGCGTAGTTTAAGACGTGCGAATTGGAGATGCCCATATGTAATAATTACCCTGTGTTTATACGAAAGTAAATTAACAGATATTTTTTAAGAAAAGAGAAAAGGAAACTTAACAAAATATTCATTTAATTTGAACTAATATATATTGCAAATAAATATTAAATTAAATTAGTATTAAATAAATCAATACTTCTTAATGTTCCTGATATTATATTAAATATAATAAAACAAATATTAGAATCACATTAATAAAACAATAAATTTGTATTTTTTAACGCAAAAATGTTTAAATTGATAAAATTATTCAAAATTAAACAAAGCCACGATTCGAACCCGAGAACTTCTAAAAATGTGTTCCCATTCACTTGTGAAGATACTATACGTAAAATGTTACGAGATATTAACATATTATCGACTTTTTGGTAGTTGTTTAAAAGAACTTTCACAAAAGCGAGAAAAAAGCACATTTGGATTTTGAGATTCGATTAAAATGTGCTTCCTACGAAAGTACTTCCAATTTTTTTTTTGCTGGGCAGTGATAAAGTCGAAACATTTTGAGGAGAACGCATTAAACAAACCAAAGACTATTTTTAGTTGGGAACCTCCACAACATTTTTGAAGCCAGCAGGGTTGTCAGATATGGCGATTTCTCGCCAAACGTGGCGAATTTTAAATATGTTGGGCGACTTTATTTTCGATTTGGCGACATGGCGATTTTTTGGTTTTTTAAAATGCATCTATATGTTTTTACTAGCAGTACCCGCTGCTTCGCACGCGACAAAGCAAGTTATTTGTTAATTTTATCCGTCTCTGCTTTTGGATAGTATTTATTTAATTTTCTTTTGGTGGATATATTCCTTGTTGTCCCGTATCCCTCTTTTAAGTAAAAATTTTGAAATATCCATTTATGTTCCGCGTTTACGTAATTAAAGGAATGTACAGCATGTTTATCCCTTTTTGTCCCGCTCGTCCCTTAAAAGTACAAATTTCGAAAAATCAAACTTTACTTCGTTTCTATATGGTCAGAGGAATTTACATACCAAATTTCACGATTCTAGCTGTAATACTTTAGTTGGTACCATTTTTATCCCTTTTTGTCCCGCTCGCCCCTTAAAAGTACAAATTTCGAAAAATCCCTATTTGTAGCTCGTCTGCATGGTCATTGCAAGGAACTCACCGAATTTCATGTTTCCAGCTACTGCCGTTTAGTCAGGACGAAGGTTCAATGTTTATCCCTTTTTGGGCCATTTTACCCCCTAAAAGTACGAATTTCGTAAAACCCTTTCTTAGTCGAGGTCTATTTGGGAACTACCCTGAAAATTTCATGACCCTGGCTTCAGCCGTTTGGTCTGGGGGCTGGTCAATGATAAGTCAGTCAAGTCAGTCAGTCAGTAACGCAACTCTTTTTTCTTTTCGTTCCATTTAAAATACCTGAAATAATATTTAGGAGATATTGGTCTATGAAAACGGGAGAAAGAGATCAACTGAAAACTGAGAAACTGCTTCACAAAGAAGAAAAGTATATTTTTTAATGTTAATTTTTTTTAACAAATGGTCCTTGAAAGTGAAAGTGTATTATGTATTATGAATTGCGGTATAAGAAAATTTTTTAACTTTTATTAAGAATAATAAATACCAATAAAATATGTTTTAATTCTTTATTATTAAATGTTGAAAATATTCAATTCAAATATAATATCTGAATTCCATACATTTTTACAAGACATAAACATAAAATGGAATTAGTCGATTTTTTAGCAAAAACTGAAGTTGTTTGGCGGTTTTTGGCGATTTCTGACAATCGATTTGACGATACAGGTACAAAATAATATGACAACCCTGGAAGCCAACTCTTTAAGCTTTTGCGCTTATAATTATTGTAGAATCTTATCTTAACAATTTTTTTAAACAAGTAGGAAAGGCTAAAGTCGGGCGGGGCCGACTATATGATACACTCCACTTTCTATCCGAATTCAATTCAATTCGGTAAAAAAAAGTGAAAGCGGGAAGGAATTTTTTATGTTTCCTAATCATAGGCTAATATGACCTGACTCAATTTGTTAAATCGAGAATAATATGTATCGGGGCTATATCCAAACATGGAAACAGTTCAAGTATAACATGTTATGCTCAATTTGAAGAAATTCGATGAAATTTGTATGGGGCTATATATAAATCTGAACCGATCTGACCCATTTTCGCCATGGGTGTTTCTGGTTGAAATATAAGAGGAATGTACACAACGAATTTCGTGTTTCTAGCTGTTGTCGTTTAATATGTACCATTTTTATCCCTTTTTTGCCCCATTTCACCCCCTACAAATAAGAATCACTTTGCACGTACCAAATATCAAGCAAATATAAACAGACATATTCAAAAAACATGCTTAAATACGCTAAAATATAAGGGATTATTATGGGTATTTTTAGTCCTTGTGAGGGAAAATTTTTTCCCTTTGGGCCGATTTCGCCCCCATTTCAAACCCAACCGATCTACGACTATAAGACGCATTTATGGAAAAGTTGAACGTTCTAGCTCCTTTCGTTTAGATGCTAGCGTGCTTTCAACAGACGGACATGGCTAGATCGTCTTAGAATTTTATGACGATCAAGAATATATATACTTTATAAGGTCTCAGGTTGATATTTCAATGTGTTACAAACGGAATGACAAAGTTAGTATACCCCCATCCTGGAGGTGGAGGGTATAAAAAGTCAAATCGAGAGTGAAATTTGTGTTGGAGCTATATATAAATCTGAACCGATCTGACCCATATTCACCATGGGTATTTCTAGTGGAAATATAAGATGTTTTGCCAATTTTGAAGAAAATCTGTTAAAATATGTGGTACCTAGCGTGAAAAGAGTCAAATCGGGAGTGAAATTCGTATGGAGGCTATATATAAATCTGAACCGATTTTCTTCAAATCAAATAGCGTTCGTCCTTATCCCGAAAACCTTCATTGTGCAAAGTTTCATTTGGTGCTACCTACAATTGCGACCTGTATCGTGATTACAAGAATAAATGGACAGACAGATTCAAATCGGTATAATTAACAATGGGTCTATCTCGCTTCCTTTTGGGTGTTGCAAACAAATGCACAAAGACATAATACTCTCGTGGAGTGTATACAAAACCAAAGGGGTATTTTTTTGTTTATTAAAAAATTATTATTTCATGCTTCTATCTCTATCAGTTTAGTATTAACAACCATTTCAAGTTTCCCCCTTTACTTTATTTAGTTTATTCATGTTTAACTTTTTAAGGGAGGAACTTGAAATGGTTTTTAGGGTTGAAAGAGCTGATTAATAACAACAATACTATTAAACTGAGATCTCTATACAACTTTTATACGACCGTCTACGCTCGTATATATGGGCGAAGTATCTGCGGCATAAGCCAACAAGGCATCCAAATCGGTCACATAGGGTCTGCACAAAACAGGGGAAACTAGAGTTAATCATTTATGAAATCACCGCCACAATATGTGTACTTACTGGACATTTGTACGGTAATCACGGAGCATATGGAAACCGTCTCCACCGTTCTGCAAGAAATTCGGTGTAACAATGCGATACGTCGAGTTGATGTTGAACGGCTCATACTTGGCTATGGGACAGGCTGCACAGCGAACTTTCAAATCGATAACACGCTCGTTCACCGGCTTCTTAAAATCATACGTAACCTTGAGGCCCGAGACTTGCAAAAAAATGCTGGAGCTGGTTATGCCGTTTTCCAAATCAATTCCACTAACTGCAAATTCCAACGCTTCCAAAAGCCGCTCACCCGGCAAGTCGAAGGCTGATAACATACTTTCAAATGGCCACATGGTAACAATGTGAGAGTAACTGAGATCTATAGACACAAAAATAAAAAAATATTATTAAATTCCGGTGTACTTCAGCTACGGGCTCTTACTTCCTCGGTACAGAGGTACCCTGAAACCACCACTGTTCACAAGACCAATTGCCACAGTGGTCCAAGCTTCTTCGGTGTAAGGAGCCAAATTCAAAAACTTCAAATATAGGAATGTTGTTGGTAAGGTTTGATAACAGTTAGGCACGTATTGTTGGCAATTACCGCATGGATCATGGCATCACAGAAAAAGTTTCCTAAATTACAGTCTTGAAAACTGCAGGGCGATTTCAAGAGGTCAACCAAAGTCTCGCCCACTATGACATTACCTTGACCATCAATGGTTTCTTTCCAAGGTTTCATAGCCTCAACAACATCAAGATCTAAAAGAAGAGCACATGAAGGTATATCGTATATCAGAAATGAAGAGTTGCTCCCATGAATATGTGACTTTTTGTAACCATCTAAACTCTTACCTTCGGGAACACTTTCATCCATGTATATAGGTGCTCCTTCAAAGTTCACTACATTACCATCGTCATCAAAGAAGACCGTCAAATTGCCAACATATTTGGCATAAGCTCCAGCCTGAACAATCAGAACACGATGCCCCGTGGCATGTGTCACCTGGGTGGGATAATCACCACGGGGTTTATCCGGGCCAGGGGGAGTATCGCCCGTATAAAGGAAGGTATGTGAATGGGAGCCAACAATAATATCGATCTCCGAGCCAGCATTCTCAGCTATCAACTTGTCAACTTCATAGCCACAATGGGAAAGGACTATGATGATGTTGGCACCCTGAGCCTTCAATTTAGCCGCCTCCTCTACAATAGAGTCGCTTTCATTGCGGAAGATTAACTTGCCAGTATTTGCAAGATCCTACAAATGTTTCAATTAATAATATTTGTGAAAAGTACCGGCCATCTTACATAAGTCGTTCCCAAAATCACACCAATAACACCAATTTTCCGGTCGTTTCTTACAATGATTATAGAGTTCTGATATAGTCCGGCCATAGTCGGTTCATAGGTTGAATCCATATTGGCTACCAGCATTGGGCTATTTATACTTTCCAAGAAGGGCACCACACCTTCAACGCCATGATCGAATTCGTGATTGCCCAAAGTCTACAAAACAAAAACAAAGTTATTGATAACACAGTGCTACAAAAAAGAATGAAGTAGAAAACTCTAACTCTGAGTGATTGTATTTTTCTGGTAGGTATTGTCGAGTAGAACAGGAAACTATTGTGGGGAAAATGTGTTCCAAAATTGGGGTTTTTTATGCTTTTACCATGCTTTTTTACCATTTTTATCTATTTTTGTGAATTTGAAGTAATTTTATTGAACTTCTGGCAAATTTCAAATAAAGATTCCTGTTCTACTCGACAATAACTACCAGAAAAATACTATCACTTCCCAGAGTTTTTGGACTGTCGCACAGTGTAATACTTTCGTCTGGAGACATTTTTAAATCCATACCATTGCATCGGCTGGCAACATATTCAAAAATTGCCTTGTTACATTCCATCGTCCAACATTGTACCACCAAGTCCCCTGGAAGCTATCACCGGCATTGAAATAGATCGCATTGTTATCCTTTTGTTCGGCCAGCAAACGTTTGACCGTATAAACGGTGCGGGCATAGCCGCCAATGCACACCTCATCCGCCTCACAGGTGCCACCTTCAAACCTGGGTGTGTGATATAGATTTCAGAATTTATTGTTCAGTTTGCATTTAAAAATTTGTGTTTTTTTGTGTTTAAAAAATAATTTATATACAATATAGATTTTTCTCGACTTCATGGGTTAGGCATTAAGCGAATGATAGATAGACATTCACTCACACTTTTTTCGTGCAACAGGAGTTGGGGAGAGTATGATATCCACATATGGGCATCTCCCAGTGGCCCGGACGCGACATTAGCACGTCTTAAACTACGCCAAAAACAAGAAAAAAAAACTGAAAAAGTCGATCAGCCTATTTAGTGTTCTAAATAGAGTACTACATTTTAAAAATATATCGTCAGGATTTAGTGCAAATTAGTACAAAATAATAAACAATTTTACATCGAAACGGACGCGACTAAAACAGAAGTACTTTTGAAGCTCTTATAGAAATATACAAAGTTCAGCGATTTTTTGAGAACTTTGTTTTTCCTTATAAAGAGTGATTTTTTTGAGGTTAGGATTTTCATGCATTAGTATTTGACAGATCACGTGGGATTTCAGACATGGTGTCAAAGAGAAAGATGCTCAGTATGCTTTGACATTTCATCATGAATAGACTTACTAACGAGCAACGCTTGCAAATCATTGAATTTTATTATCAAAATGCGTGCTCTGTTAAGAAAGTTCATCGCACGCTTCCATTTTATGGTCAGTTTAATCGACCCACTGAAGCGGCTATTCGGGCTATTGTGACTAAATTTCGCACCAAATTTACATTGTTGGACATTAAACCACCAAGACGCTTACGTAGAGTACGAACTGAAGAAAATATCGCAGCTGTATCGGCCAATGTTAATGATGACCATCAATTATCGATTCGTCGCCGTTCGCAGCAATTGGGCCTCTGTTACTCAAAAACGTGGAAATGCCAAAATTGGACTAAGCGGATGGACCACTTGAGGCGCAGCCGCGGTCAACATTTAAATGAAATTATCTTCAAAAAGTAAATGTCATGGACCAATCTAACGTTTCAAATAAAGAACCGATGAGATTTTGCAAATTTTATGCGTTTTTTTTTTAAAAAAAGTTATCAAGCTCTTAAAAAATCACCCTTTATATAGGGTGAAGATAATTTCATTTAAATGTTGACCGCGGCTGCGTCTTAGGTGGTCCATCCGCTTAGTCCAATTTTGGCATTTCCACGTTTTTGAGTAACAGAGACCCAATTGGTGCGAACGGCGACGAATCGAAAATTGGTGGTCATCATTAACACTGGCCGATACAGCTGCGATATTTTCTTCAGTTCGCACTCTACGTAAGCGTGTTGGTGGTTTAATGTCCAACAATGTAAATTTGGTGCGAAATTTAGTCACAATAGCCCGAATAGCCGCTTCAGTGGGTCGATTAAACTGACCATAAAATGGAAGCGCGCAATGAACTTTCTTAACAGAGCACGCATTTTGATAATAAAATTCAATAATTTGCAAGCGTTGTTCGTTTGTAAGACGATTCATGATGAAATGTCAAAGCATACTGAGCATCTTTCTCTTTGACACCATGTCTGAAATCCCACGTGATCTGTCAAATACTAATGCATGAAAATCCTAACCTCAAAAAAATCACTCTTTACATGTAAATGAAGGTCAGAGGATATATTTTGTTCTTAGATTTATAAAATATGAGAATTATCTCTTATTATACACTCCACGAGAGTATTATGTCTTTGTGCATTTGTTTGTAACACCCAAAAGGAAGAGAGATAGACCCATTGTTAATTATACCGATCGACTTAGAATCACTTTTTGAATCGATTTAGCAATGTCCGTCTGTCCGTCTGTCTGTCTGTCTGTCTGTCCGTCTGTCCATCTATTCTTGTACTCACGATACAGGTCGCAATTGTAGATAGAACCAAATGAAACTTTGCACAACGAAGTTTTTCGAGATAAGGACGAACGCTATTTAATTTGAAGAAAATCGGATCAGATTTAGATATAGCCCCCATACGAATTCCACTCCCGATTTGACTCTTTTCACTGTAGATACCACATATTTTAACAGATTTTTTTCAAAATTGGCAAAACATCTTATGTTTCCACTAGAAACGCCCATGGTGAAAATGGGTCAGATCGGTTCAGATTTATATATAGCTCCCATACGAATTTCACTCCCGATTTGACCTTTTTCGCTCTAGAAACCACATAGTTTAACAGATCTTCTTCGAATTTGGCAAACTATCTTATATTTCCACTAGAAATACCCACGGTGAAAATGGGTCAGATCGGTTCAGATTTATATATAGCTCCCATACAAATTTCACTCCCAATTTGACCTTTTTCGCTCTAGAAACCATATTTTTTAATAGATCTTCTTCACTTCATTCCATGTTTGGATATAGCCCCGATACAAATATTTTCTCGATTTAACAAATTGGGTCAGGTCATATTAGCCTATGATTAGGAAACATACAAAAATCCTTCCCGTTTTCTCTTTTTTACCGAATTGATTTGTATTCGGATAGAAAGTGGAGTGTATCATATAGTCGGCCCCGCCCGACTTTAGCCTTTCCTTACTTGTTTTTATACCCTCCACCTCCAGGATGGGGGTATACTAACTTTGTCATTCCGTTTGTAACACCTTGAAATATCGACCTGAGACCCTAAAAAGTATATATTCTTGATCGTCATAAAATTCTAAGACGATCTAGCCAAGTCCGTCCGTCCGTCTGTCCGTCTGTTGAAAGCACGCTAGCATCTAAACGAAATTTTCCACAAATGCGTCTTATAGTCGTAGATCGGTTGGGATTGAAACGGGGCGAAATCGGCCCAAAGGGAAAAAATTTTCTCTCACAAGGACTAAAAATACCCATAATAATCCCTAATATTTTAGCGTATTTAAGCATGTTTTTTGAATATGTCTGTTTATATTTGCTTGATATTTGGTACGTGCAAAGTGATTCTTATTTGTAGGGGGTGAAATGGGGCAAAAAAAGGATAAAAATGGTACATATTAAACGACAACAGCTAGAAACACGAAATTCGGTGTGTACATTCATCTAATTGAGTAGATACATAATATAAAAGTATTTTTTCCAAATTCGTACTTTTAAGGGGTAAATGGGGATAGAGGGATAAAAATGGTACCAACCAAACGGCTGTACCTAGAATAATGAAATTCGGTGTATACATTCCTCTGATTGCATAGACAAGTAAAATACACGGATTTTTCAAAATTCGTACTTTTTGGGGTTAAAATGGAAAAAGGGGATAAAAATAGTACCAATCAAATGACGCAGCTAGAGTCATGAAATTCGGAGTATACATTCCTCTGACTGCGTAGACATGAAAAATAAAAGGTTTTTTCCAAATTCGTACTTTCAAGGGATACAATGGGTACGGAGGGATAAAAATGGTACCAACCAAACGGCTACACCTAGAATAATGAAATTTGGTGTATACATTCCTCTGATTGCGTTGACACTTAAAATAAACAGATTTTTCGAAATTCGTACTTTTTGGGGTTAAAATGAAAAAAGGGGATAAAAATAGTACCAATCAAATGACGCAGCTAGAGTCATGAAATTCGGAGTATACATTCCTCTGACTGCGTAGACACGGAAAATAGACTAATTTTTCGAAATTCGCACTTTTTGGGGTTAAAATGGAAAAAGGGGATACAAATAGTACCAACCAAATGACCGCAGCTAGAGTCATGCAATTCGGAGTATACATTCCTCTGACTGCGTAGACACGGAAAATAAACGGATTTTTCGAAATTCGTACTTTCAAAGGATACAATTGGGATAAAAATAGTATCAACTAAACGACCACATCTAGAATGATAAAATTCTAATTTCGTAGAAACGTCAAGGGGGTAAAAATGGTACCAACCAAATGGGCGCAGCTGGAATCATGGAATTCGGTGTATACATTCCTCTGACTGCATATACACGCAAAATAAAAACTTTTTTTTTTTCAAATTCGTACTTTTTCTTTTACGGCAAAAATTGGTTGAATCATGACGTTAGGTTATTTTGCACAATGGATTTTCAAAATTTGTACTTTTGGAATTAACATAGAATTGAAATACAACCAACTGTAGCACCCACTATTCAACAATAGTTATTGTATTTAAGCTTTTTGAAAATACAAATATAAGAACATTTATTTTTTGAATTGACGTATTGGTAGCCTTGCCTTATAAGCGTGGTTTGAAATAATTAAAATATTATATTTATTAATAAAATTATTTTTTCACTAATTGTATTTGTTTTGTTTTGGCTATATTAAAAAATTACACTACTCAACAAAATGAAAAAAATTTCATGTACTCCGGATGCGATAATTTTTTCTGTGTAGATAACCTTGACATGAGCTCGAAAAACGCAATAAAAAATTTTTTTTCGTTTGGTTTTTGTTTTATTTTTTTTTTTAAATTTTAAAATTTTTTTTTTTGGTTAATTTGTTTCGTCCGGCATAACTCGGGAACCACTAGCCCGATTTAATTGAATTAAATTTTAAAAAATTTAAAATTACAATTCCCTTAATCTGTTCATATATTGTTTTCCTATACAAGCAACAGTTTCCAAGTTAAAAATGAATATATAAAGGAAAAAACTTATTTTTTGCCTAAAGATTTAATTTTTTTTTTTTTAAAATCCATAAAAAATCCAAAATGAAAAAAAATGTCAAATCTTATTACTTTTACGTAAAGTCACATAACCTATGAGCAAAATGAGACAAAGATCATGAAAATCGATGCACGCGTTTCGCTTTTATTCGCAATTGAGTAAAGGTATGAATTTCAAAAATTTAAAAATTTTTTTTTTGGTTAATTTGTTTCTTTCGGCATAACTCGGGAACCACTAGCCCGATTTAATTGAATTAAATTTTAAAAAATTTAAAATTACAATTCCCTTAATCTGTTCATATATTGTTTTCCTATACAAGCAACAGTTTCCAAGTTAAAAATGAATATATAAAGGAAAAAACTTATTTTTTGCCTAAAGATTTAATTTTTTTTTTTTTTAAATCCATAAAAAATCCAAAATGAAAAAAAAATGTCAAATCTTATTACTTTTACGTAAAGTTATGTACCTATGAGCAAAATGAGACAAAGATCATGAAAATCGATGCACGCGTTTCGCTTTTATTCGCAATTGAGTAAAGGTATGAATTTCAAAAATTTGCTCGACATATGCACAACTTTGTCTATGGTAAGGTTTTTTCTTTTTTATTACAAAACAAAAAATAAAAATTTGTTGGGTGACAAAAATATATGACTTTAAATTAAAAAACAATTCGATATATGTACAAGAAATTATCCTAAGGATATCAACATTAATTAATTATAAAAAAGTTTTTAAAAAAATATCTAAACACAAAAATAAAAACCTTCAAATTAAAAATAATTATGTGCTTTTGTCTTTCTTTTATATTGTTGTGGGTCTGTTTCTCTTCTCAGGAACCAGATATAGCCCCCCATCATAGCTTCGTTCCAAAATCCTTGGTATCGGTGCTCAATTTCTTTCATTTGCTGATGAAAACGCTCACCATGCTCGTCACTCACATCGCCCAGGTTGTCCGGAAAGAAGTCCAAGTGCGAGTGTAGAAAATGTATCTTAAGCGACATATTTGCTCTAATTTTTTTATAATTTTGGAGTAGTTGTTCGACGATCTCTCTGTAATTTGAGCTTTTGTTGTTTCCAAGAAATCCGGAAACAATTTGCCGAAATGAGTTCCAAGCTGCAGCTTCATTTGGTGATAAAATGTGCTCAAACTGTTGGTCTTGCAACAACTTTTTAATTTGCGGACCGTCGAAAACGCCTTCCTTAATCTTTGCCGATGAAAGGTGAGGAAAAATGGTTTTTAAATAGGCGAACGCTTCGCCATCTTTGTTGATAGCTTTCACGAAGTTTTTTATGAGTCCGAGCTTTATGTGAAGAGGTGGGAGAAAAACATTTTCCTTTTTTATGAGTGGTGTATATTTCACGTTGTCGCTGCCGGGGATGAAGTTAACTCTTTCTGTCCAACTCCTCCTGGTGTAATGATGTTGACGATCGCGGCTGTCCCAAAGGCAGAGAAAACAACAGTACTTTGTGAATCCACCTTGTAATCCACAAAGGATACCGATAACCTTAAGGTCGGCACAAACTTTCCAATCGTGCCTCTCATAGTTAAGGCACTTTAGTAGATTGTCCATGACTTCGTATGTTTCCTTGGTGTCAACGGCATGAGCAATTGGAATCGAAGGTTTCTCGTTGCCGTTGTGCAGTAAAATTGCTTTAAGGCTCTGCTTGTTGCTGTCGATGAAAAGACGCCACTCTCCTGGATCGTAAGAGTACCCGAGTTCACCAAATAATCCGGGAATGTCCTTACAAAAACAGATGTTGTCTTTTTTTGTGTAGTACCTTGCGTATGGTTCATGACGCTTCCTGTAGATTGTTGTCACCACACCAGGAGCCAAGAAACCGAACTGTTGCATGCGCGATGCATGCAACTCTGCATCTTCCTTGGAGAGTTTCAATTCTCTAACCCAATCGTTCAGTTCTGCTTGGGAACATAAGCGTTGACCTCCATGCAATGTATATGTTGACTCGCATTCTGATGTGGTTTCTACTGTCTCCGGATCTGATGTTGGATGTATCGCCTCAATATTAGATGCCCATCTTGAAACGGACGGTTGCGGGTCCACTGGTTCTTCGGAAAATGACACTGGAAAATTCACTGTTGAAACAGCAGCGTAAGTCCATCGTATATTTTTTCCCACGCCTGTTTTTTTGCTAAGACAGAAGTAGCAATCTGTTACATGGCAAAGCGGAGCTCTCCAAAGCATTGGCATGATGATTCTCGGCTGTCGTCTGAAAGAATTTCAATAATAAGTTATATATGTTCTTGAATTTCGTAATCTACACTTACCTTGAGTCAGCTAGCTGTACGTAGCACCTTGGACATAGAGCACTTGGTGTCCACCGCTCATCTATGTTTGAGACCTTTAAATTGAAGCTCTCTTCAAATTAATCTCTCAATTTAGGTGAAAAACAACGCTTGTTTTTTTCAGAAACGTATTCTCCGCACATGTAACAAAAATTACTTGGATTGGTATTGCATTCAAATCCTCGCGAACGTTTGCTCATTTTAACTATCGCGTTCGTCGACACTTGTTGAATGAGTAAAATCGATCAATGAAGACCTATTTATACTGTGTATTGTTTAGTATTTTACTGACAGGTACTTATAAATGGGTGTATATTTTTTTACGGTGGCTACATACCTGTTTCACCATGTGTGAGTCTTAAATTTTCCGAATAATGACCACCCTTAAATGTGGGTTGCATTTCTGTAAAAAAATCATACAGGTAGCCAACGGAAAACCCAAATAATTAAAAAAGTCCCCTTTCCTTTTTTCCTTTTAATTGTTCACGCACATTTATTAGCGTTTATTACTTTGCTTACGCAATCATAAAAATTAAATAACCCTTTGTTTATTCCGTTTTGTTAATTCTGAGAATCAAAAAAAAAAAGAAAAAACCTTACCATAGACAAAGTTGTGCATATGTCGAGCAAATTTTTGAAATTCATACCTTTACTCAATTGCGAATAAAAGCGAAACGCGTGCGTCGATTTTCATGATCTTTATCTCATTTTGCTCATAGGTTATGTGACTTTACGTAAAAGTAATAAGATTTGACATTATTTTTTCATTTTGGATTTTTTATGGATTTAAAAAAAAAAAAAATTTAAATCTTTAGGCAAAAAATAAGTTTTTTCCTTTATATATTCATTTTTAACTTGGAAACTGTTGCATGTATAGGAAAACAATATATGAACAGATTAAGGGAATTGTAATTTTAAATTTTTTAAAATTTAATTCAATTAAATCGGGCTAGTGGTTCCCGAGTTATGCCGGACGAAACAAATTAACCAAAAAAAAATTTTTAAAATTTAAAAAAAAAAAAAAATAAAACAAAAACCAAACGAAAAAAAAATTTTTTATTGCGTTTTTCGAGCTCATGTCAAGGTTATCTACACAGAAAAAATTATCGCATCCCGAGTACATTTTGACTGTTGACTAGTGTTATATTTTCCTGAAATATTACTGCACTTCTACGAAAATCGACAACCTCTGTGGAATGCAATCCATGGTGGAGGGTATATAAAGTTCGGCACGGCCGAACTTAACGCCGTTTTTACTTGTTTTTTTTTTTTTTTAATTTGGTATAGCAGAAATACGGACGCGACAAAACGGACGGGACAAAAATTTCCACTCGTAGTAAAAAAATTTAGTATTTTTTTACCCTCCACCTCCAGGATGGGGGTTTATTCACTTTGTCATTCCGTTTGTAACACCTTGAAATATTCATCGGAGACCCCATAAAGTATATATATTCTGGGTCGTAGTAAAATTCTAAGACGTTTGTCTGTCTATTGAAAGCTCGATAGCGGCCGAACGAAATGAGCTAGGAGGTTCAAATTTTTCCTAAATGTGTCTTATGGTTGTAGATCGGTTGGGATTGAAAGTGGACGAAATCGGCCCAGAGGGAAAAAATTTTCCCTCACAAGGACTGAAAATACCCCTAATATTTAGAGTATTTCAGCATGTTTTTTGAACATATTAGCTTGTATTTAGTTGATATTTGCAATGCGCATTCCCTCTATAGCATAAAAGGGCGCCATAGAGTGATTTTTATTTGTAGGGGGCGAAATGGGACAAAAAGGGATAAAAATGGTACCTATCAAACGACAACAGATAGAAACACGAAATTTGGCGTGTACATTCCTCTAATAGAGTAGATACATAATATAAAAGTATTTTTTCTAAATTCGTACTTTTAGAGGGATAGATGGATAAAAATAGTACCAACCTAACGGCTGCATCTAGAATAATGATATTCGATATATACATTCCTCTGATTGCGTAGACACGTAAAATAAAAGAACTTTCCAAAATTCGTACTTTTTGGGATTCAAATGGAAAAAGGGGATAAAAATAGTACCTACCAAATGACAGCAGCTAGAATCATGAAATTCGGAGTATACATTCCTCTGACTGCGTAGACACGAAAAAAAAAAAGTTTTTTCCAAATTCGTACTTTCAATGGATACAATGGCTACAGGGGATAAAAATAGTACCAACTAAACGAATACAGCTAGAATGATAAAATTCGGTGAGTACGTCCCTCTAATTGTGTAGATACGTAAAATAAAGAGATTTTAGATAGTCGTACTCTTGAGGGGGCAAAATTGGAAAAAGGGGATAAAAATTGTACCAACAAAATTGCCGCTGATAGAATCATGGAATTCGGTGTATACATTCCTCTGACTGCATAGCCACGTAAAATATTTTTTTCGTACTTTATTTTGTTGCTTTTACGACAAAAAATTGTAGAATCATGAAGTTGTCTTATACTGCGTACGTGAGAGATAAGGTATTTTCAAAATTTATACATTTGAAATTAAAATAGGATGGAAATACAACCAACCAAACGACTGTATCTGAAAGTACACTCTCTATCCCCCAATATTTAGGGTATTTATGATTGCTCCCTTATATTTACTTTATGAATTGAAGTATTATATCCATTATATATATAGTATACAAATATTGGTAGCCTTGGCTTATTACTTAAATTTCTTATTTTCATACAGTTAAAATTGGTTGCGGACAATCCTCTTGTAGCTTGGAAGCACCAAAAAAAATAAAAGTTTTAGCGGGCGAAATGGGACAAAAAGGGATAAAATATAGTACCAATGATACGACAACAGCTAGAATCATGAAATTCGGTGTGTACATCCCTCTAATTGCATAGACACGTAAAATAGAGGGATTTTTCGAAATTCGTACTTTTAAGGGATATAATTAAAAAGAGGGATAAGAATGGAACCTACCAAACCGCTGAAGTTGAAATCATGAAATTCGGTGTATACATTCTGACAATGAAGACTCGAAAAAGGGTTTTTTCGAAATTTGTACATTTGGGCGGAGAATGGGGCGAATGGGGATATCTTTAAAATTTATACTTTTCTTATCACTTTGTCTGTATCTGGAAATGCTTCTTTCTAATGGCGACTGACAATCGCCTAATATTTAGGCATGTTCACATTATAGTTTGAAATAGTAAACAAATGTAGTAATGTGCATAAAAATATCACAATTTTCGTAATATGGTACTGTACTTCTATGTAAAGTCGACTTCCTTTAATCTGCTGGTAATACTATGGAATGCACTCCGGGGATAAGGACGAACGCTATTTAATTTGAAGAAAATCGGATCAGATTTAGATATAGCCCCCATACGAATTTCACAACCGATTTGACTCTTTTCACTCTAGATACCACATATTTTAACAGATTTTCTTCAAAATTGGCAAAACATCTTATATTTCAACTAGAAACACCTGCGATGAAAATGTGTTAGGTCGGTTCAGATTTATATATAGCTCCCATACGAATTTCACTCCCGATTTGACCCTTTTCACTCTAGATACCACATATTTTATCAGATCTTCTTCAAATCTTGCAAAATATCTTTTATATCAACTAGAAACACCCATGGTGAAAATAAGTCAGATCGGTTCAGATTTAGATATATCCCCCATACGAATTTCACTCCCGATTTGACCCTTTTCACTCTAGATACCACATATTTTATCAGATCTTCTTCAAATCTTGCAAAATATCTTATATATCAACTAGAAACACCCATGGTGAAAATAAGTCAGATCGGTTCAGATTTAGATATAGCCCCCATACGAATTTCACTCCCGATTTGACCCTTTTCACTCTAGATACCACATATTTTATCAGATCTTCTTCAAATCTTGCAAAATATCTTATATATCAACTAGAAACACCCATGGTGAAAATAGGTCAGATCGGTTCAGATTTATATATAGCTCCCATACAAATATCGCTCAATTTGAGTTTTTACGCTCAAGCAACCACATATTTTATTAGATTATCTTTAAATTTGACAAAGCAGCTTATATTTAAACTAGGAACTCCTGTGGTGAAAGTAAGTCAGATCGGTTCAGACTTATATATAGCTCCCATTCAAATTTCCCTCCCTATTTGACTTTTTCTGCTCTAGAAACCACATATTTTAACAGATCTTCTTCAAATTTGGTAAAATATTTTATATTACCACTAGAAACACCCATGGTGAAAATGGTTCAGATTGCTTCAGATTTATATGTAGCTCCCATGTAAATTTCCGCCCCAGAAAACACGTATTTTCGCCGAATTTCTTCAAATCGAGCATAACACGTTATACTTGAACTGGAAGAACCTATTGTGTAAGTGGGTCACTTCATTCCATGTTTGAATATAGCCCCGATACAAATATTCTTCTCGATTTGACCAATTAGGGCAGGTCATATTGGCCTACGATAAGGAAACATACACAAATTCTTCCAGTTTTCATTTTTTACCGAATTGAATTGTATTCGGATAGAAAGTGGAGTGTATCATATAGTCGGCCCCACCCGACTTTAGCCTTTCCTTACTTGTTTTAGTTGGATTATAAGATATTGTGCCAAATTTAAAGAAAATCGGGTACAATATGTGGTTTCTACAGCGGAAAATGTCAAATCGGGAGCGGCATTTGTATGGGGGCTATATCTAAATCTGAACCAATCTTACCCAATTTCTGCATAGGTGTTTTTAGTTGGATTATAAGATGTTGTGCCAAATTTAAAGAAAATCGGGTACAATGTGGTCTAGAGCGGAAAATGTCAAATCGGGACCGACATTTGTATGGGGACTATATGTAAATTTGAACCGATTTGCCTCAAATTAAATAGCGTTCGTCCTTGATCCACAAAACTTATTTGTGCCAATTTTTGTTAAGATCGGAGTATAATTGCGACCTGTAATTTGATTACAACAATAGATGTACAGACGGACATTGCTAAATCGACTCAGAAAGTGATTCTAAGCCGATCTGTATAATAAAGGATGGGTCTAACTCGTTTCCTTTTGGGTGTTACAAACAAATGCACAAAGACATAATACTCTCGTGGAGTGTATAAAAAGTTGTCGTAGTAAGGAAAAAATAAAGTTAAAAGCTATTCGTGTGGTCTGATTTCATTTTTTTGGTAGAACTTTTTTGGAAGATGCCCATATTTGGATAAAGCACCTCAAAATAAGAAAAAATTTGGTCCGCATGTTATCGATATCTCGATTAGTTATCGAGTTATCGGACGTTAGAGTTTGAAAAAATCGATTATTTTCGTTCCAAAATAGAAAATTATAAAAAAACGTTTGTTTTTAATTACCGATAACTGCCTTAGTAATCGATAAGTTCCATAGTTATCGATTGTGGTAATTATATTAAGTCTAAACCAAGAAATTCATATTTCTTTAAAATTTCTTTTTAAATAATTTTTGCATCAAATTTATTTTTTATTTTCTGCTTTAACTGCACTTGAAATTTTGTGCGTACTTCCGCTCTTGTAGCAACAAAATGCAAATAAAAGTTTTAGCGGGCGAAATGAGCTAA
This sequence comes from Polietes domitor, assembly GCA_947397865.1. NCBI lineage: Eukaryota > Metazoa > Arthropoda > Insecta > Diptera > Muscidae > Polietes > Polietes domitor. The sequence continues at coordinate 160,966,691 of OX377620.1, read as the reverse complement.
TGCACAGTGGTTCCGTCCATAAGACAAAAATAAAAAAATGTATGTAGTATATTCCAGATGTAACAATGTAAATAGTCTCTAAACCCATCAAACATCTGTGCTCCAAATATGGTTTTGTGATATCTATCGGTATTTCTGCAATAAAATCAATAGAAGTGGAAGTCTTCATTGAAGTAATAAGTTAGTTGAAAGAACGCGAAAAAGGTGATATTTTAGCAGTAAAAATTACAGATAACAAGACGGCAAAAATAAATTTGTAAATAATTGAGATTAAAGTAATTGTTATTAACATTATTTTAAAGATATACTACTTTTATAAATTAATTCGAGGATTAGAAAAAAACATGGTTTTAATTAGTAGTTTTTTTTTTTGAATGGACAAACCATAAATTATAAGTTCACTTCGAGTTTTAGTAGCTATTCCCCTCAATACAAATATCGGTAAAATATATACAATACAAATATAGGTAAAAGTCTCAAGATTAAAAATATTTTAATTTTAGCTGCCAATATTTGCCTAACTTTAAATGCAATTCAAACACCAAACCTAACATGTTCTTACAAAACGTGTTAATATTGATGTTGTTGTGATTGAACTGTATATTTTTTGTTTTCTAATATGATTTTTCACCTATTTATTTTAATTTTGTTGGTATAGGTAACAAAAAACGCGGGCGTCTTTATATGAATTTTGCGAAGCAGCACAGATTAGCAAAATTGACGGAAACGTACTAATCTGTGGCTGATGCATGTGTACAACCGGACCAAAAGTTGGAGCTGAGCCAAACCATATACACGGGAAACTCGACGTCATATATAGGAGAACTGTTTTCCATTTGGTGTTCTTTTCTCCTTTGTACAATATTCTTAAAAAATATAGATTTTTAATAATTTATTTACGTAACAAATGATAGAGAAGAATGTCTGTTAGTAGAACTTCATTCTATTATCTGCTTTGAGAACATTTCAAATTTACCCCTTTCAAAATAAAAATAAATAAAATTTAATTTAAAATTTAAGGGGGAAATTGAAATAGTTGTTAATGCTGAGATAATACAGATCTTTCATTTGATGCCCATATCGCCTTTATAAGAATCGGAAAAGCACGAAAATAAATATTAAAAGATATACACTGGTGCACATTCCTATAAACACACATCACTTTTTTTTAAACAACTTACCAAAAAAAAGCAAACAAATAGTTAAGGAGATGCAAATTATTTTATTAAATCTGTAGGGACTTCTCTAAGATATTATCAAGTAAAAACTTCAATTGTACATTTAATTTTTTATTAATATTAATTTTCGTGGTTTAATGTCATTTTTAGGGGCATATTTTTTTGAATTACTTCAAAAATTCGTTCGACATTGATTCCACTAATTTTTGAAGAAGATCGTGATCAATTTCCTCCCAGACTTGCCTAATTTTCAGATTTAACTCTGTCACTGTCACTATGCTCTGATTCAGGGCATTATTTGCGTAAGCTTTACTGGTCATATACCCCCACAAGTTCTCAATCGGATTTAAATCCGGACTGCAAGCCGGCCAGTCCAATAGGGGGATATTATGTTGACTTAAACAAGACATGGATAGTTTCGAAGCGTGGATTGAAGCATTGTCTTGTTGAAATATGGTATCTTCGCCCATTTTTTCGTCCATAAACGAGATAAGAGCATCTTCTAAAAGTTCATTATAAATTGTGCTGTTCATATTTGTTGGAAAAAAACATATTTTTGATTTCCCAACTGCCGAAAATGATCCCAAAACCATAAAACTCCCTCCACCGAAATTGCGTTTCGACATTCGAATATCATTACACCTCAAATCATGTCAATAGCAAGAGTACGAATCAGGACCTCAAAATTAAATTTTTTCATCTGAAAAAAAATTACTTTCTTCCACTCATCTTCCCATGCCATGTGTTTGTGCGCAAATTTTAGACGATTATGGTGCTGTTTTAGCACGAATAACTCCTTCCGAACGGTTAATTTTGCGTGTAATTACTCTGTTTGAGCAGCCTTGACCACGAAAAAAAATTAATTTGAATTTTTTCCTAATAAGAAAGAAAATTTCCTTTTGGCATCCTTTAGGACAATAAAAATGGTCAATTACAACAGAAATATTTACAGTAGTTGGAAAAGTTTCGACCAAAAATATACCTGAAGTTAAAAAATAACTAAAGTAAAAATAAATCAGTTAATATTTTGTTTTTAAAAAACTTTTACACTACATTTTCGAGTTTGCGTTTAAAGGAATATTCCCATGAAATTAGCATCAAAATCTTAGGTTAGGTTAATCAAGACGAACAACAAAAGCAAGGAAAAAACACTGTTTACTAAAAAAAGTTCAGTTATGTCACCACTCATTTGAATTCTCAACATTGGTTTTGGTTGACAAAAGCGAATATACAACAAACAAAGACAAAAAATGTTAATGCGTTTATAGGAATGGGCACCAGTGTATGTACGCAAAGTGGTCGTCATCGTTATGCGACCACGCAGGAGACAAGAGCTTATGCCGAGCAGTATATTATATATTCTTCAACTATTTTTGTCGCTCTGTCCCATACAAATGGATCCACTGTGCAATGATACGATAACAGCTAGAAACATGCAATTTATAATGGATATCCGTAGATACTTAAAATAATTTTTTTTCAAAATTCGTAATTTAAAGGATACAATTGGAAAATAAGGATAATAATGGTACCAATCAAACCGCTGAAATCATGAAATTCGGCGTATTAATTCATCTGACTGTGAATATGCGAAACAAAACGGATTTTTCGAAACTTTGTGCTTTTGGGCGGAAAATGGGGCGAATGGGGATAAAAATGGTACCAACCAAGCGGCTGTAGCTATAATAATGAAATTCGGTGTGTACATTGCTTTAACTGCGTAGCGCGTAAAATAAAGATATATTTCGATATTCGCACCCAAAATCGGACTAAATTTTGCACCAATCAAGCGGCAATAGCTAGAATCATGATATTCAGTATTTGCACTCGTCTGACTGCATAGACGCGGAAAATAAGAGGTACGCATTTCTGTTAAATTGGTACTTTTAGGTCAAAATGGAAAAATCAAACGGCTAAAGCTAAAATCATGAAAATAAAATCTGAAACATACTGGATATTAGAACTTTTCCTACCAAAATCGTACAGACATTTAGACTGTAACTGTAATCAGGAAATTGCAAATGGGGTAAATCGGGCTCGAGGCAAATTGTTTCTACTTTAGGGCACATTTTTGAAGATTGCTGCCTAATGTTCACTTTTTGATTACACTTGAAGTTTTATATTTATATACAGTAGATTGCTATTATAATAATGAAACACACAATTTTCCTAATATGGTAGTGCACATCTATGTATTGTCGACAACATCTAATCTGCCGCTAATACTGTGGAATGCACTCCGTGGTGGTGGTCGAACATGACGCCTTTTTTACTTATTTAAAATAATTTTTCGCCTGCTGTCCACTTTTTTGTCAAATAATATTCAATAATAGAACAGTTTTTAAAAGTGGATGTAGACGAAATTGCGTCTTGGATTCGGTCATTTTATTTTGTTTCCACAAATACAGCAAAAACAATTTTACTCCTATTGAATGGCCTTCTGAATTGTGCTTTTGATCTAATCATTTAAAATTCTTTCCACAAAATTGTCGCCCACAATTCAGCAATAGCGATGTTACTCCAATTACATGGCCTGCTGAATACTGAATTGTGCTTTTGCGCTAATAATTTCAAATTGGTTCACGCTTATTTTTGAGTTTCTGTTTTTTCGATATTTTTGATTTCGATAACTTGAAAGTTATCAAGAATTTTTACCTGATTTTTTTCGCTTTTTTCAAGTGAGCTAAAAATAATAATAATCGATTTTTTTTAATTTTCAATTTTGATAACTAAAATTTGTTATCGAAAATGAAAATTTTTATTTTAGGTTTTCGTTTTTTATTTTTACCACATTTTACACAGAAATCCTTTTTCTTTCGATTTTTTAACTCCGATAACTAAGCGAGTTATCGATAACATGTCAACCATTTTTTCTTATTTTGATGTCTTAGTTCCAAAAATATATTCAGATATTGGGGCCTCGGATACATTTTTGTTTTCGGGAGCTAATTGCGCCCCTCTTTTTCAAGATTTTTGTTCCTTTGAGCTTGAGGTCTTTATTATTTTATTTATTTAAATATGTTTTTCCAATATTTCGCAATTACATTGAATTGCATCCTCCTATTAAATTGTAGATACACTCAGAAAAAAGTATGCCACGAATTAAGTAAATATGTACTAAAACTGAGGAAAATTGAACTTCGTATAGCGCTAAGGCAAACATTTCTCACATCAAGTACAAACTTTTCCTTGAAAATAAGACATGCTTTGAACTTGATTCCAGTTCAACTTTTCCTCAAAGCAAGTAAAATTTACTCAAACTGAGAACAATTTTTCTTCAAATCAAGTAAATCTTTACTTAATCTGAGGAAAATTTTTAAGAAATTTTACTCAAATCAAGTAAATTTATACTCAAACTGAGGAAAATATTCCGATTTTTTTTCCTCAATCCAAGTAAATTGTTACTCAAACTAAGTAAATTTGTAGTCATGCCAAGTAAATTTATATTCAATCTGAGGAAAATTTCCGGATTTTTTTCTTTAAATCAAGTAAATTTGTACTCAGCCTGACTAAGATTTTCCTTAAACCAAGTAAATTTGTATTCAGCCTGACTACGACTATACTTGATAATTGAAATAAATTTTTTCGCTTCAGAGTATGCAACACTTATATGAAAAATGACAACATGGTATAGTTCTCAAACGTTTCATCTTACTTATACCATAAACAGTTGAGATATTTCACCATGACTGTTGCGGAACCTAGGTAGGCGCGTTCGCAGTGATTGTTTAGAGTAATATTTGAAGTACTTATGAAGAAAGTCTCGGCTAACGAACGAGAATTGCTTCTTAGACTACTATTCATGTATTGTTCTAAACACTCTGAAGTATTTTTTATAAGTTCATTTATACTTGAATGTATGAGGAACATGGCATAAATTCAATTACATTTATTTATTTTGTTTGAAGTAATAAACACATTTTTAAGTAAAAACATCCTAAATGGAATTTTTCCATACATAATTCTGCATTATTTTCTTTCTTAAACGCTAGTAAATTTTCTTCCGCACAAGTATGGATATACTTAATTGTAAGAAGTTTTTACTAGATCCAAAAAATGTTTTTAAGTAAATTTACTACACTATTTTGAGTATATGTACTATTTTTTCTGTCTTTGAAATAAGGAAAGTGTACTCATATCTATTTAATTTTCCTTCTCGTAAGGAAATTTTACCTAATCTGGAGTAAAATTGTTAAACTAAATTGGACTATGGATTTTACTCAGATTTAAGAATGCTATTTTTCTGAGTGTACGTCGAATAAAACACAAAAACATTATTTTTGTTCCAGTTGAACTTTTCTATTCTACCCGATCGCTATACTATTCTTTTCAGTTCATTATGCACTTGTGAAGCATGTAATTGTTCATTTCTTGTCTTAGCTATATCTCTTCGGTGCATTGTCTCGTGACGGTTTTCGATGCGTACCCAAGTTTTAGTGGTCATACCTGATTTCATTCGTCGTGACTAAGAGCCTGAATGGTTTATTAGTGCTAAAGGCACCGTTTTGTATTGACTGTCTACAAAGACGAAGCGTTATGTGCTTCCTTGATTGCCAAGAATCCAACTGGAAGACCAGTTTTTACTAATAAGACTCCGAAGCAATTCCACAATCGGCTTTGGAACTAGTGTGGATTCAGTATTATATTCGACAAATGGATCTATCGTGTCCTCGAAAGGCTACATCCTTCAACCCTATTCAAAAAATAGGGTCGACTATATTTAGTAAATGTTTTTAAAAACATTAATTCTTCAATCTCCAATTTCAGGGTTTGTTCAGAATCGATGTGGGAATACGTCTATAGTTTTTCTGAATTTATATGTTGGTGTTAACACAGTGAAACTCACAAAAGAAAATGAAAACCCGAAAAATATAAATATTTGGTCAGTAAACATCCAATTCCGGCAATGAGAAGAAGTAATAGGGTGTGTTGATTTTAGACATATTCACTCACTTGTTCTTACTTCCCCACCTTTTCTTGATTTTACCAATTTTCAGTTGATTATAACTTAATTTTGATTTTTTTGTCCTCTACAAATCAAGTATTTTAAAGTATCTCGATATAAAAACATAAAACATAAAAACACATATTAGTAAAATTTTGAAAATTCACAATGCTCTAATTTTTTTTGCAAAATATTTATATCGAAACACCAATCACTTACCTGGCATGGAAATCGTTTATATGTACGATGGACAGCGGGAAAACATCGGCTCTGGTCACTTGTGCCTGATTCAGAGCAACAATCGCGATTAGCAAAATAGCTAAATGGAGACAATTACGTCGATGCATTTTTATTGATTTTTCCACCTTAAATTAAAATAAAACTGGTTCACAGCACTAAATGAGTCAGTCTATTCTTTCTAGACGTGAGAAATGTCTAGCGACAGGGCCAGTCGCTACAGTTTGTTAGAATTCTGCGATGCGTTCAGATTGTTTTAGAGAATCTAACAAAATTAAAATAATAAAAATGTTTTGTTATATTACACACAGAAAAAAAAACAACAATACAATATAAATTCAATTAAAACAAGTAAGAAAAGGCAGAAGTGAACCGACTTTGTGATATCCTCCACTCTCTAATCCATACTTATTATTTATTTTCTAGCTGCAATACTTTAGTTGATACCGTATTTATTCTTTTTTATGAAAAGTGCAAATTTCGAAAAATCCACTTATCCTGTTTGTCTCAATTATATCTCCTCTTAAATTTCTTGCATCGGTATCGCAGGGTGCGAATAAGTATTTAAAACTTTTTTTGAAAATTTGTATCCTATATGAATTCATATTATAATTATTATTAAGGTAAATCACTTTTTGCACTTTTTACCATTTTGAAAAACATTCATATTTCTTTGAGTGCATAATTATTCTCTATATTGTATATAAATTAAACTACGAGTAATAACTGATCTCACATATAAAACATACATTAAATACAATTAGTAATAATATACTCTCTCTCTCTGTTAATAAGCTCTCACCGTTTGATAAATATCACTCGCATGTATGATACATACCGTACCAGTTATGCTCGTGATGTTGTTATTGTTTATTTCTGATTATCACTCATCACTTCTCTAACCCAGCGGGAAAAGTTGAAAGGCCTCCCCTTAGAAGGCCTTCTAAAATGCCTTCTCTTCGGATCTGAAACACATTCCTGTATGCCTTCTGAAAATAGCCACTCCAGAAGGCCTTCTTCGCGCATGAAAAAAGATTCGGGGCACATTCTCACCTCGCTTCTCCAAAAAGGCCTACCAGAAGGCCTAATCATTAGCATTTAGAAATCTCAAACTCATTCTTGACTGCTTTCTTTGAGAAGGCATTTAGAAAGGCCTTCTCATTTCCTATTAGATAGATCCAATGGACATTCTTCATTGCCTTCCTTTAGAAGGCCTGGTAGCATGCTAGGAGAATGAAGGCAGTACGTTGGGTGACGATTTTGTTATTTTTACGAGTTTTATGAAAAATTTTTCACAATTCTCCTGATTTGAAGTAAATTAAAATAAATTTATAATATTAATTAATGGAAATTATTTATATAAAATTATTTTTTAAATGCTTTGTTTGTTTAATGATAAAAAGATATGTTGCTGTTGTCTTTATGCCTTTGATCGACATAGAACCACTTGCTGAGTCGTTTTGAAATGTCTGTCTGTGCATATATTCTTGTAATCAAACTGCAGGTCGCAATTCCTCACCGATTCAAATGAAACGCTATTTAATATTAAGCAAATCGGTTCAAATGTAGATATAGCCTTTATACAAATGTCATTTCCGGTGTGTCTCCATACTTTAGCCATTTGGGTTCCAACTTGGCATTATATTTCATCCGTCCATGTTTTCATATAGACCCCATACAAATACCCAATATGATTTATTTACGCTCTAGAAGACAGATATATGTGATAATTTTCCGATGTTACAAAGTGTATAATTAATTATAAACAGTAGAAGTAGGGAACACCTTTATTATTTAGACGTTTACCAACATCCACGACCCTATATTTATCGGCTACTCCTATCATTGTACTATGTACAAATCCAATACTTATAAGAGATGGAGCAAAAAAAATATTTAACTTCTCTTACTTTTTACGAAAATATTTATCATATCCTTCATAATTTCTTAATATTTCATAATTTTACACGTCCGACACCCATTCCTGAAGGCCTTCTACGAAAAGGCATTTTAGAAGGCCTTCCCTTTAGATGCTACACGATCCATAACTCATGCTTGCTTGCCTTCTTCGGATAGACATGCTAGAAGGCCTCGCGAGAGAAGGCAGCGCGGAAGGTGTTCTATTTATAGATAGATATTTTGTATACACTTTTTGTTGTAAACACATAACTAATTTTTTTGGCTCATTCAAACTTCCCTTCATTCGCGAGACATGCTAGAAGGCCTGCTAAAAGAAGGCAGTGGCGAAGGTGTTCGCGTATTGTTGGTGTTCGAATGGTCGTGTGTTTCTATAAGCTTTTTGTCGTAAATAGACAATAAAGTTCTGTGGTTTAGAAGGTAGCACGTCCGATTAGCACGTCCGATTAATAAAATTTGTTAACTGACTATATTGTTCTGTACATATGATTAAAGTTTCAAGAAAATGTTTTTTTCTTTTTTGCTAAAAACAGCAAACAGTTGTTTGCTATTTCAGCAGATACAAATCTGCTATCTGCTCGTTTTCAGCAGAAAATCTGCTCTTACAGCAGACTTTTTGCATTCTTTTACTGACAAATTCCTTTGAGTGTAGTATAAACATATTAATAGCCTTTCCTCATAAGCGTGGTTAAAAATAATTAACATTGTATATTTATTTAATTATTATTTTTTAATATTTTTATTTGGTTTGGCTATATTAAAAACATGTAACACTTTCCTGTAATGTTACTGCACTTTTACGAAATTGGATAGCCTCTGTGGAATGCAATCCATGGTGGAGGTCAGTAGGATATTGTCATTTATCAAATGGGTTTCCGAAAGTATTAAGAGTTGATGCATTTTTTATTTCTACATGTGTACACTCTGATGTTTTGTGAACTCCAAAACAAAATTCCAGTCAACATCCTGGATAAGTGAATTAGGCATTTCAAATTGGTTCTCTTGAAACAAAAAACGGTGCGATTGTATTGCGAAAAAGTTCTGTTTGTAGTAATAAACAAATACCCATTATTATTGTCTGTAATGTAAATATATGATTTTGAAATATATCTAAAATTTCCAATTTATATAGTAAATGTAAATTAATGCTCAAAATAATCAATAAAATATTTTTTTAATATTTCCCTTAAGCCGGACAATAATACAAACCATTTCCCGGGAAATTAAAAGTTTTTTTCACGGGAATTCCCGCGAAAAACGATTCGGGAATTCCAGGACCACAAACCCTACCTCCACCTAAGGATGGGGGTATATTCACTTTGTCATTCCGTTTGTAACACCTTAAAATATTCATCGGAGACCCCATAAAGTATATATATTCTAGGTCGTGGTAAAATTCTAAGACGATATAGCCATGTCCGTCTGTCTGTTGAAAGCACGCTAGCTTTCGAACGAAATGAGCTAGGAGGTTCAAATTTTCCCTAAATGTGTCTTATGGGTGCAGATCGGTTGGGATTGAAAGTGGGCGAAATCGGCCCAGAGGGAAAAATTTTTCCTCGCAAGGACTGAAAATACCCCTAATATTTAGAGTACTTCAGCATGTTTTTTGAATATGTCTGCTTGTATTTACTTGATATTTAGAATATGCATTACGCTTATAGCATAAAAGCGCACCATAAAGTGATTTTTATTTGTAGGGTGCGAAATTGGACAAAAAGGGATAAAAACGGTACCTATCAAACGACAACAGCTAGAAACACGATATTTGGTGTGTACATTCCTCTAGTTGAGTAGATACACAATAAATGGAAATAGATGGATAAAAATGGTACCAACTAGAATAATGAAATTCGGTATATAAAGGGTGATTTTTTAAGAGCTTGATAACTTTTTTTTAAAAAAAACGCATAAAATTTGCAAAATCTCATCGGTTCTTTATTTGAAACGTTAGATTGGTCCATGACATTTACTTTTTGAAGATAATTTCATTTAAATGTTGACCGCGGCTGCGTCTTAGGTGGTCCATCCGCTTAGTCCAATTTTGGCATTTCCACGTTTTTGAGTAACAGAGACCCAATTGGTGCGAACGGCGACGAATCGAAAATTGGTGGTCATCATTAACACTGGCCGATACAGCTGCGATATTTTCTTCAGTTCGCACTCTACGTAAGCGTGTTGGTGGTTTAATGTCCAACAATGTAAATTTGGTGCGAAATTTAGTCACAATAGCCCGAATAGCCGCTTCATTGGGTCGATTAAACTGACCATAAAATGGAAGCGCGCAATGAACTTTCTTAACAGAGCACGCATTTTGATAATAAAATTCAATAATTTGCAAGCGTTATTCGTTTGTAAGACGATTCATGATGAAATGTCAAAGCATACTGAGCATCTTTCTCTTTGACACCATGTCTGAAATCCCACGTGATCTGTCAAATACTAAAGCATGAAAATCCTAACCTCAAAAAAATCACTCTTTATATATATATTCCTCTGATTGCGTAGACACGTAAAATAAAGAAATTTTTCGAAATTCGTACTTTTAGGGGGTAAAATGGAAAAAGGGGATACAAAGTGTAGCAACCAAATGGCTGCAGCTAGAATCATGAAATTCGGTGTATACATTCCTCTGACTGAGTAGACACGAAAAATAAAAAGGTTTTTCCCAAATTCGTACTTTCAAGGGATACAATGGGAACGGAGGAATAAAAATGGTACCAACTAAAAGGCTACAGCTAGAATGATAAAATTCGGTGTGTACATCCCACTAATTGGATAGACACGTAAAATAAACAGATTTTCGAAAGTCGTACGTTGAAGGGGTAAAATAAGAAAAAGGGGATAAAAAGGGTACCAAGAAAATGGCCGCAGCTAGAATCATGGAATTTCTCTTCGTAAAATAAAAATATTTTTTCCAAATTCGGACTTTATTTTGTTGCTATTACGTCAAAAATGGGTAGAATCATGCAGTTAGGCTATCTCGCACTGTGTACGTGAGAGATAATGGATTTTCAAATTTTATTTATTTATTTATTATGAATTACAATACAAAGTAAATTTATATTCTAATTATGAGCCGGGGTGACTAAATCCATTGTAGCTAGATATTGCAGCGACAAACCCAGTCTTATGGGAATCGAACTCACAATCCCCACGCTGATAGCCGAGCACGCTACCAACTCGACTACCGACTTGACTACCAACTCGACTACCAGGGCGCTCATCAAATTTTATACTTTTGGAATTAAAATAGGATGGAAATACAACCAACGAAACGGCTGTAGCTGAAAATGCACCCACTATCCCCCAATATTTTGGGTATTTAAGTTTTGTATGAAGATTGCTACCTTATATATCGTTACCAAAATATAAAAAAGACTCAACTAACATTTTTTGCAAATCGAGATTTTTCGCTATTTTAACAAAACACAACAACTTTGGTCATAATAAACAAAATATCGATTTGCAAAAAAATGTTAGTTGAGTCTTTTTTACGATTTTTTGAACCGACTTGAAGTACGATGTATATAATATAAACATAAAATAACTATAATTTGATATTTATTTATAAAATCATTTTTACAATATTTTTATTTGTTTTGGCTTGACTATATTAAACAAAATAATATTTTCCTGTAATGTTATTGTACTTCTAGGAAAATCGACAGTCTCTGTGGAATGCAATCCATGGTGGAGGGTATATAAACTTGACGCCGTTTTACTTGTTTTGTTTTTAATCGTTTTCAGAATATTTCTAAAATCTATAATCTAAAAACAACAAAAAATCGTAACGCCCGAAATGTATGTTCAATGTGCCTTTTCTTATCAATCCTAAATATTGGTGGTTGTGATTTTTAAAATGTGAAAAAAAAAACATAATTGGTCTTTAATAATGTAGTTTAAAAACCCTACAATTAGGCGAGGATTTTGTGGATCTATATTTTATTCATAGTAGAGAATACGTACAACAGGTGGTGATGTACTTGTCGAACATAAAAAATTGAAAGTGAATTTTTCCTTTAAAAATAAAGCCGAAGTCTAGAAATAGGGACATTTTTGAAATGGTTTACCTTTATCGGTTACCAAAATAGGTAATTTTGAAACTACAAGGTACAAAAAATAAAGTAAAACGAAAAAGCGGGACTTTTTTTAAAAAAGTGGGATAATGCGGGATTAAAAATTTAAGCGGGATTGGGCATCAAAAAGCGGGATAATCCCGCGAAAAGCGGGATGGATGGTTACCTTATTCGTTCACCACTTTCTTAGTTTCATCACACATATTCGTATTGCTGGGCCTTTTCGGAAACGCACCACTGCAGTGCATCAAATATATTTGGACTATCATCCAATTAAAAAATTAAATTTATTCTGAATTTTTCATTTGTAATTATAAACTCGAAAACAATACCACTGCAAAAATTCATAATTAATTTAATTTGTGAGTTGAAAGATAGTCCAAAAGTATCTGATGCATTGCAGTGATACGTTTCCGAAAAGGCCCGCTCTCTTTGATCTCAATGCACATGTCTTTGATTTTATTTTCCACTTGAGCTATATTTCCATAATGTTTCTTAATCTCACACGTTATTTTCGCTGATTTTTTGAGCATTATCAATTTTCTAATAAATTTTTATTTTTTTCTTCATTTAGTTTTGTTTGTTATTTTGTATTGTTTTAAAGTTTGGAGAAATTAACAATTACTTAAGAGGCTTTTCCTTTGGAGCTGCTCTTGTTGACTAGTTTCACGGCTGTTAACGCTAATTCTGGACAAACGTGGGAATGTTACCGGTTGACGCTGTTTATGACGTTATCAATGTTTATAGTCCGTACTACCCTGTGCGATAGGGTATTATAACTCAGTGCTGCTGTTTGTAACACCCACAATGAATGTTAGTGTCCAACCAAACCGATACAAAAATGTAAAAGTTACATTATGAGACGACAGAATATTTTAGACTGGACTCACTTAGACCATTTTGATACCAAAGACAGCTGAACCCAGTATTACTAAATGATCTCAATATCATTTTTGCCATTACATCTCCTACAAATGCCGTTTGACTCGATTCCCAGCATCTGGACAAATGTATCTATTACAAAATTCGTATGGGTATAATTGAAAAAGGTACGAATGATTCGACAACAGCTAGAAACATGAAAAAAAAATCGATCTATACTCGTTTTAATAAATGTGCATGCAATCTGGATAAATACACTGAAATAGATGAATTTACTATGTCGCTGGTAGTTTCCGGACAGAAGCATTAGAGAACGGCGAAAATGACGTCTGCTAAGTCCTTTGATATCAGGATATCTAGCACCATTAGGTCGGATAATGTCGTTTCGATGTGCGGCCGATTTTGTGGCCGTTTCTGCAGCCAATTGTAGTCGGTCACTGCGGATGGTGATAAACCGACGTATGCTTCGGTTGTTGGACCGGGAGCCTAATGCTTCCGATCAGCCGCGGCACAAACTGGTAACGGATCCTTCTTTTGCCCGTGAGGATGCGACTGCCAGACCCAGTGACTGTTGCCGGTGGTGGCCGCCCACATCGTTCTGGTGGAAATTCCAATGGATTGTCCATAGCTCCGGAAATGAAGATGACATTCCTTCCCCGTTTCTCCCTGGATACGTCCGTGGATTATTTGAATTTCTTTATTAGGTCGAAGATTGAGGGTGACTACTACATGACAACGTTTAAATTGAAGTCATCTTTTGCCCAAAGTCGGGCATCATTTAAAATTATCCTATCCAGGGAAATTTTCGACAAGCTGGGACAATTAGCTTGGCCATCTAGGGCTTTTGTCAAAGAGTTTGTGAATAGGGTTGACAATCTGGCGCGTCTACCAACCATGTCAGCTACTATTCCAAAAAACTGAGTAGTCCTTTTTGTGTTGGGTATCAGAATCTTAGAGGCTTGAATACGAAGTTAAATCGGCTGTTTGTTGATAGCTTTGACCTTGACTTCTAGGCACTCGCCTTTACGGAAACTTGGTTGAAAGATTCGATTTTAGACTCTGAGGTCTTATATGAAAGATATGTTGTATTCAGGAATGATCGCGTAGGGAGAATTGGTGGTGGTGTTCTTATCGCGGTCACTAATGCGTTCTCATCTGAACGCTGTATTCAACAAGGGTTTTATGACATTGGATTTATTTCAGTCCTTATTAATATGGGATGTAGTAAGTTGTTTGTTACATGCTCTCCATCGTCCGAGTTATGTGTTTATGAGCATGGTTATGCAATTGGTATGGTTGCTTCGAGGGCAGGTGATTTGGACTATATTATGATTTTAGGGGATTTTAATTTGCCCTCAGTATCTTGGTTTACCTTGCCAGATGCGGAGGCTTTAACACCGTTGACGTCGACTTTTAATTCGGATGAGTGGCCCTCGCATATAGTTAGACTCTTTACTGATTTAAATTTGTTTCACATCAATAATGTGGGAAATGTAAATGCTATTCATCTTGACCTAGTATTTGTCAATAATCCCCATTTCTTCGAGATCAGTAGGATTCTTCCCATATATATCCCGGAGGACGGCTATCATCCTACCTTGAGTATATCAATGTTGAATTCTAGTGATTCTTCTCACACTTCTTCACAAGATAATCGTACCGTCTATTGTTTCAAGAGAGCCAATATTGTAATGCTAAATTCACTTATCCAGTGCGTTGATTGGACTTCTGTCTATAGCTGTTGTCACTATACTGATCTTGACTTCTTGTCACGATCAGTACCGATAATTCGTGTTGAGCACTCTAGAAGACTACCTTGGTTTTCTCGTGAGTTGTCTAGTATGAAGAATTCGAGAAGTAGACTTTTTAAGAAATTTAAGAGGACTGGTTAGAATTCCGATTATATCAAATACTCCGTTACTAGGTCGAAATATAACATTGAGTGTCAGAGATGTTATAGGTTCTATTTGAAAAGGCTAAAGAACGATTTTAGGATGAACTTTAGATTTGTTGAATCGGAAGCGTAGATCCGCAACTAAGCTGAATAGGATTAGAATGGATGGTTTAAAATTTTGTGATGATATGGCATATTCTGATCGATCTTATCCAACAAATGACACTTATCCTTATTTTACCCTTGATTTTGTCGAATTTGAATAATCTTTGATCCACGAATAGTGTTGGCCTCGATGGAGATTTGGATATTTCCCTTTGGCTTAGATGAGTTCATTCATTGACAGCCTCCATAAGTCTGGTAGTCTTATTGACGTGTCAAACTAATAGAGGTATATCTAAGTTGAGTGCTATTCGGAAGCTATTTGAGAAATTGGTTACGGAGATTGTATATCATAGGGTTTCTTCTATATTGAGTCCATACCAACATGGATTTCGTAAGGACTTTTCTAGTATGACAAATTTGATTCAGTTTACTTCTTCTTGGCTTCATTATGCGATGGGCTAAGAAGTTCTCGGATCCTTACGTGACGAAGCAGCCATTTACATCGCTTATTCGGCCTATACTGGAATCGCTATACTGACAAGATTGAATCAGTTCAGAAACAATTTTTATTATTTTCATTAAGACACATTGGAATAGAGATTTTGTTCTTCCCCCTTACACTAGTAGATTGAAGTTGATTGACTTGCCTTCCTTAAATAACAGGCGTGTTATGTTGAACAACATGATGGTATACAAGGTTATAAATGGTCCGGGATTAAGTTCACGTGAATTGCGTGAATCACGCGTGATCGGAGGAAAAATTATTTTACTCACGTGAGCGTGCGTGAACGCGAGTAGAGAAAATATCTTCGTGCGTGATTCAATTTATTTCCTTCGTGAGCGTGCGTGAACGTCTAACACGGATATAAATTTCTACATAGATAGTTAGTCAGCACTGAAATTAATAATGTTACACACTGTCAAGTCCAGGCTACTGCTGTGTTGTAAACGCTTATTAGTCTCTGCTAGGTTCCCGGACATAACTATATAACAGGGAATGAAACAGCAGATGCATTGGCTAGACATGGCTCGTCCTTCGAAATCAAAGAGCAAAACTAGAACGCTACCAGAGCTAGACAAATCAGAGATTCGAACCCTTATAGGTATTTACACAGGAAACTGTAACATCATAGACAAGCTAGCGAGATGTGATTGTGTGAGGATGAGGTGAAGACGATCGAGCACATACTCTGTAGATGTCCCTCATTCTGAGTACGTAGAAATAAATACCTAGGAGATTATACAATTGTGAGCATTAGGGAAATCGCCACCCGTACCATATATGACCTACTGAGATTCTTGATAATAACATTTTTTTTATATTCAATTTATTTTGATAAACGGGACATTCCTTATCATATGTGATATGATTTTCATCAAGTCCCATACTTATTTTTTTATTTATTCGTTCACAATAACTTTTTAACTTTTTATTTATTCTTGGAGAACGCAACAAATTCTGTCATATCAATAAAACACTCTATTTCACAAAAAATACGCTAGGAGATTATATATTAAATAAATTTAGTGAAGCTGCAACGCAGTCGGCGATGTCCGACTCTAATTTTCCTTTAATCATTTTTTCACGTTTATATTGTTATCATATATAAGTGATTTGATAACAAACACCAAATAAATTTGATTAAGATTATAACTCAATCCGTATTCAACGAAATGCCTGTGGCTACAACAAATGACGTAAATATTGTTCTATTGGTACTTCTGGTGGGTTGGCCATGGCCCCGGAGATGACAATAGCCTCACGTTTCACACCAGATACCACTGCTGATGAATTGAATATTTTTATAAAGTCAAAGATTCAGGGTGATTTATACCTAAAATCATTCAAATTGAAGTCGGACTTCTTTTAAAATATGTGATAAATAAATCTTTGGCAGGTTAATGGTCCCTGATTTCCATCTAGAGCATTTGTTACGGAGTTTGTGGATAGGGTGGACAATTTGGATCGTCTGTCTTCAAAGTCAGCTGCTCTCCCAAAAAACTGATTGATTCTTTTTATATCGGGTATCAGAATGTAAGGGACTTGAATTCGATTATTGAATACATTATTCGTTGATAGCTTTGACTTCTGTTCTTGCCTTTACTGGTTAAAGGATACGGTTTTGGATTCAGATTTTTTGTAGTAAATTCATTATCTCCATGAAAGATCGTCCAGGAAGGATTGAAGGTGGTGTACTTACTTATCTTCAAAAATTTGCATTTTTTTTATTTCAGCTACAGACTAAATGTATGTACCATTTTGATAGGAAAAGTACTAATTTTGCAGACCCACTATGTTTCGCGACCACCGTGGAATGTACACACCAGTTTTATTCTTTTTTTCATTTCGACCTTAAAATTGCTAATTTTGAGAAGTTCTCTTATTTTGGCACCAATTTTATCCCGAATATGGAAAGATATATTTATTTTTCGCTACACATTCATAATTTCACTATTCTAACTGCTGCCGTTTGCTTGGTACTATTTTTATCCAGCATTCTCTTTTTATTCCGCGCCATTTTGTCTCTAAAAATTCAAATTTAGATTTTTTTAAGTTTCGCGTCTACACGGTCAGATGAATATGTATATAAACCGAATTTCATGATTTCAACTTCTACGGCTTGGGTGGTACTATTTGTATACCTCATTTCCAATTATATCCCTTAAAAGTATGCATTTTACTCTGCGTCCACCCAAAATGCACCTTTTCCGGATTTTTGAATACTTCGTTCAATTCAATATTAATGATATTCTACAATTTGTGATAAATGAACAGAGAATTTAGTCATATATATATTTTATCGTTATTAAGTAGTTTAATGGAATAGGTACTTAGGTGTGACATATGTTAACTAGCCACTTCACAACAATTTCAGTAGTTACTCAACCTTCAACGAGATAACATAAAATAGTTAAGATAAAACCATGCGATTATTGAAAAATATTTGTTAGTGCAAACAGTGCAAAAAAACCTGAAAACGAAGTGGCCCTTTGCAGAAAAGAAATTGGTATATGCTTCGAACGACATTTTTTTCATTTCCAAAGCTTTGGCAAATTTATTTTATATTTCAATTTGTTTCTTTCCAGAATTTTTTTATTTTGATGATATGAAATATCCAATGGTACATATAACCAATCCTCAGAAAGTTTTTATATTCCAAAAAGTGTTAATTGTTAAATCAGAATAGATATACAAAAGTAAACTTTATATTCCTTAAAGTACAATTATAATTACAAAGTACATTTACATTATTATCGCTTTGGTAGTATTTTTTGAATAAAAATACTTTTTCCATGATTTTGAGCTTTTACTGGGGAATACGGGCGAAGAAAATTATATCCGATCAATAAAATGTTTAATTATATCCATTTTAGGTCTGCGACCTAAAATGTGTCCATAAATTACCACAAATAGATGCTTTTGATTCATTGCTTTTAATTTTTTAAATTCCAATCCTTTTTAATTTTTTTAATAGCTTTTTGATTTGTTACTTTCATTTCTATAATGTACATTTGTACCTCGGTACCGGGTTGAAAAATAAAGGGGAATTTTAAAATATATTTACACCTGTTGGCATACATAAAGCGAAAAATAAGTTAGAAGCTTAAAAAAATATATGTAGGTTGGATAAATATACAGAAACATATTTCTTACCAATTTTTCACTTCGATTACTATTTAGCAAATCTTCAATCATTGTTTTATAATACGGTTTCTTTTACGTCTCTGAAAAAACTACAATCTCGAGAAATGCCTTTTTTTTATCCAATCCAAGTAAGTAAATAATAAATATAAAGGAGCAATACCTAGAAAACAGAATAAAAAGAATCTAAAGTTTAAAACACCCATCTAATTTGAATAAGGTTTGTACCATATGGACGTCCATGAAGTCCATCGCTTCCAAACATATGGAATTTACATTCATAAGCAAAAAGATTTGGAACTCTATTAAAATTCTGGCCTATATTTCCGGAGATAACCTACTGTATAGGAGAAGAAACATCGCCACGAACCGCTGTGAGATACTCCTTGTAAATATGTATATGAGACGATCACATTATAATGACTTTCCATAAAGCATCTTCGTTAACAATTCGAAATATATTCACTTTGTATCCATTTGATTTTGGGCGTATATTCATTTCGGCAAATTTCAAGCTATCCCGGCTGCTGGTAAATTTGAAACATATTTTGGCCAAAGTGAATACTGTTTTCTGGAGTTATCTGCACGTTTTACGATGAATGGGTGGTCTAGATATTGGAATTAAACTATTGATCTATAAAGAGATCGTTAGGTCCACGATCTCTAACGCCTTTCCAGTTTGGTATGGGATTTCTACCCACCAACTAAAAATATTTAGGTTCTGTGAAAAGAGGATTTTCTTGTCCCGCCTGGTCTTAGGTTCCTTAGAGATCCAGATGGTACTTGGCGACAACTGTCGACCAGAACCATCTATAAATGGATTTCTTTCTAGAAAATGGACTGGTTAAGGACAGTAGTATGCAGAGAATAACGACGGACAACTACAGACCGCCGGTCAGTAGTCTTCTCTTGTTTTATCACAGGAGGTTAGAATCCCTGAATATGACTGATTTGGTGTACAACACCTATCAATAAATTTCTGGATCTTGTATTGTAAATAGTATTTTTAGAAAAAGTATTAGTTTGTAAATTAAAACCAAAAAATGTTAAGAAACTTCCTTTTTCTTGTTTGTTTTGGGAGAATATTAGGGTTTGGGGTTTCCCGGACTTTTTTCATTTCCCGGGAAAACGGGAATGAAAAATTTCATTCCCGGGAATCCCGGGAATTCCCGGGAAAAAGTAATTTATTTATAGGTATGTTCAATATGGTTTAAAATATCAACATTTAATAACTGGTGTGTTTTTCAATACTGTCATATTACAAATTAAAAACGAATGTTATTGTCAAAATATTTTACAAATTATTTTCCATTTTACAAATATTTTACTCTACACCTTTTCAAGATTATATTAGGAACATACAAATTTATATTGAGAAATGTAAATTCATATTAGGGACATACAAATTCATAATGGGTAATGTAAATTTATAATAGGAACATGTAATTTCATAACGAGATATATAAATCATAATTCATTGAGAACAATTAATTCATAATAGAAACATACCAATTCATAATGAAATATACAAGTTTGTAATCAGAAAATCCAAATTCATAATCAGAAAATATGAATTCATAATCAGAAAATATGAATATATATTCCTGAATAAGAATTTATATTTTCTCATTATCAATTTGGATTTTCTCATTTTGTATTTATATATCTCATTATCAATTTGTATGTTCTTATTATGAATTTATATTTCTCAATATGAATTTACATTTCACATTACGAATTTACAGTGCTGATTATGATCGTGCTCCTATTATGAATACATTTACTGTTATAAATTTACATTTCTCATCGTGAACATACATATTCCGATTGTAAATTACATTTTCTCATTATAAACTTGAAAAGTTGTAGACTAATCGTCAGAATTGGACATTTATATCGCAGGTAGAAGTGACTGACACTTACAATAGATTAAAAATTTAAAACGATTAAGGAAACAAATAACTATATGACGGAGAATCTTATGACACATTTAATTTGGAATATTCATTCGTCTGGAGACAAACAAATTTTATAGAAACAGGGGGTATATTCTAAACTGTAAAACAATAGAAACATAAAAAATAATGTTAATGTAATAAATTCTTAAAAAATATTGATATAGTCCAGCCATTAATACTTACAAAGGTCATTTAAATACACCGTAGCATATATTTATATTCCTATTAGATTCCTCTTGAAAGTTTCCAGGCGAACAATTTTTATTGTATTCCTATTTTTAGACCATTTCTTTCTGGCTACATATGTAAAGTAAATTTTTCTTGAAGAAGATATTCACCTCGATTCTTCTAGGAAAACAAGAAAAATTACATTATGTAAGCCATAGTATTGTCGGCATGATATTTTTATTTCACAATAAAGATCCTGCAAATAGCCTCACAAAAAGTTTTTATTCCCCTAGCTGGGTTTCGCATAAAATGGCTATTTAGCGAATTTAAAAAGTTTTGTTTGTAGTAATATAATATAAACAAATACTCATTATTGTCAGTAATGTAAATACATATATGAATTTGAAATTCATCTAAAAATTCCAATTTATATAGTAACTTTTAATTATTGACCAACATAATAAATAAATTATTTTTTAATATTTCCCGTATTCCCGGGAAATTGAAAATTTTTTCCCGGGAATTCCCGTCCAAATTTTTCCGGGAATTCCCGGGAAAAACGATTCGGGAATTCCCGGACCCCAAACCCTAGAGAATATATAATATTAGTATCATCTACATAGTTCTTGGAATGTATTAGTCGTAAGATTATATTCATATGTTTAAGGAATTAATAACATCTGAATCTTAATCCAAGCTTTTCTTGTGTACCTTAACATGTACTCATGTTTCTTAATATTTTAGCCCTTTAATTATATTGCATATAATGTACACGCATTTGTGCTAATTAAATGGTTATACTCGTCATTGTCCTGATCAATGGTTGACAATTTCATAACTACTCCGAATATGTTCACACTGTATCCATGGAAATTTTGGGGTTCTTGGCATTTTCATAACAAAAGATTCCCAAATATCTTTTGGTAATCCGTACATTTGCGATAAAAGTCTACAGAATCATCTTGACAATCAAATATTGAGTACTCCAAATAATCACCATCTCCCAATTTCTTAAGAAGTTATTTCTCTCCCAATTTCAAAAGTTTTGCGTACTATAAAGAACTCACCGTCTAGTGCATTTCCAAATACTTGACAGGCGCGTGACAGGGGGGGGGAAATATCAACCTTGCTGGAAAAGTGAATGAGAGGTAAAGGGAAAGGAATGAGGGAGAGAGTAGAAAAGGAAGAGGGGTTTCCGTCTCTTGTGATCGGGTTATGAAAAGAAAAGGTTGGCGTTTTTGGCAACCGGAGAAGAATTGAAAGGAATCCCAAAACACCAAAGCAAAAGAAAAATCTCTAAAGCCATTTTGGCAAATAAATAAAAACTTAATTTCATATATATCGTGAATAAAACAAAACAAAAAGAAAACACAATTTACCTTACGTTTGGTGAAACGTTACTGCACGTATGCAGACCAGGTGCTAGTTGAGACCAACGATGAGGACCTGGCCTGATCCGTACGGACGGATTAGCGGGGACACTTGGGGCCCTAAGGTATCTGGCGCGGTTGCACACGGACAGCGACAAAGCAAAGATAGGTGAGTATTTGGTAGTTTTTTGTAGAATTGAAAGTTGCTAGAAATGTAAGAAGTAGGCAAGGGGGACACAACATACTATTTCGTAATCTGTCGATTTGCGATAAAAGTCTACCGATCCATCTTGCTGTCGTCTCGTCAGTCTCATACATAATGCAACTACAAGAATGAAAGAGCTGTTGAAATTGTTTCGTTAGTTGGCCCCCAGTGGCCTTACTGTACCGGATTTTTTGGTTTACAAATCATGTATATCCTCACCAGAAATGCAAAAGGACCGACATACAAAAAGAACAACACAAAAATCCAACTTTGAGTTTTTGATTGACAATATTGTATTACTCATATACATACTCACCAAATTTTAGCCTTAATTTCCAAAAAAATGGTGAAATTCAAACAATCCGACAAACAAATTTGTTTGAAAGACATAAATTTTTTACTGTGTAGCCCCAATTTTTTCGGTACAATAATGTAACGCGATCTACATTCTAATATAATTCTATTCTATAAATTGTTGTGGTTTGAAAGAATGCAGAATAATCGCTATTGGTTTTCATATTATTCAGTTTTATGGTTCTCCTGTAAAATTGTCGAAAGGGGTGATAGACCGTTTTGCAATTCTGGTGAAGATATATAATTTAAGGGACTATGTCCAAACTTTCAATATGTGTTTCGACGCCGACTCATTATCTTGCATATTATTATTAGTGAATAACATTTGTCATTATTGAATTGATTTTCTCCAATATCCGTAATATACATATCAACGTTTAGTGCAATTTCCACTGTATTCGTCATTGTCTCGGTCAAATGTTGAAAATTGCGTATTTATTTTAAATTTATTCACCATGTAGTAATGGCGATTTTTGGGCCCATTTAAATGGCTGATAGTAATACATCCAATCCAGCGGTTAGCGCAATTTGCGCTGTACACGCCATTGTCCTGATCAAATGTTGAAAATTTCATAAGTAATCGAAATATGTTCACTGTATTCATGGGGATTTTTGGCGTATCTATATTTCGGCAATTTTAAGCAAATTATCAAAGCTTTCCCCTGACGCCGACTCATGTTCTTTCATATATGACTCATTAATAATGGTAGTAAACAATTTTCGTGAAGTTCCTATTCCGTCGTTCCAATCTTTCAGGACAACCATAAGTTCAAGAAAATTTGCTCAGACCTGTACAGAGCTCGCCGTCCGACAGATTTCCAAATTACTTTTTGTATTCCGTCCATTTGCGATAAAAGTCTACTGAACCATCTTGCCGATTAAATGTTGAAAATTTTATATTGTACTCCAAAGCAATGCAATTTAAAATATATGGTAGTGAGAAGTTCGTATTTTGTTGTTCCAATCTTTCAGAAGAACTATATGTTCTTGCGGTAGACTTTCCATTTGCATAAAAGTCTGCTGAACCACCTTCCAGCCTGCATTTTTGCGTTTCTAATGCAACAACAACACTGTCCAACAGATTTCCAATTCCCTTTTGGTAGTCTGTCCATTTGCGATAAAAGTCTACTAGACCATCTTTCCGCCTTTACTTTTTGCATTTCTAATGCAACAATAACAAAGCTCATTTAAATTCGATTATTTGTCGTCACTGCATCTTTCAATTCGCAGAACAATTGTAGATATTGCAAAATATTTAAAGGTAAAAACTTATCTTGAAAACTTATATTTATGTATTTCAAATATCACGGAACAAACGGATAAGTTTTTTGTACCTAAAAAAATTTTTCGCATCATTTATAATTTTATTGCTAATTAAAAAAGTGTGTGATATGAACCAATTCACACGATTATACTGAGTAAAATGATCTGTCAAATTAAGCATGTGCAAATAAAATGGAATCAAAAATCTGTAATCTTAGCTATCTATTACTTTATTAATCTTTTCCCAAACAGCGACGTTAGGTTAGGTTACAAGGAACAGAATGCGCATGCATTCTGAACACCCGGAGGCCCAATTGGATCCATTGTGCATATCCTTTGTTCCTGGAAGTAAATAAGGAAAGGGATAGGGAGTAGTGAAATGTGGAGGAAGTAAGTGGTGGGGGGAGATGGATAGGGAGAGATGATGAGGGAAGGAAGTACGGGGAGATAGGATAGAACGTGAGGTTTACAACTGATTAATATTAGGAAAGAATAGAAGCCGAGCAAACTTTGTCAAGAGAAATGGAGTGTAGATTTGTATGAACATACAAAATACTTTCTGTTGGATTCTTCCTAATAGCCTTTTCAGACTGAATGTGAAATCAATCGAATTCATCTTGAAATGACATTTTTGCGATCTGACATTTGTAAATTTCTGCTCGTTTTCGCATGCAGTCCGAAAAGGCTACAACCGTGATGGATTTTTAATTAATTTCTTCTTCTTAAAATCATTGTACTTAGTAAAATGTGTGGATCGACCTCCTTCTATCCACTTCTTCAAGAGAATGATATTTTCTAACAATCAAATCCTTCAAATAGACGTTGTACCTATTCCTTGTTTTAGATAGGCCAGAAGCTATCGATGTTATGATAAAAATTTGTATTCTTAAATACTTAAATGTGTCAGAAAGTCGTAACTATTCGTCAAGGGTTGCCAGATTTAAAATTCTTAATTGGAGAAGGTCAGTGAAGTTTTAAGTTAGGACAAAGTCCACCTTCATTCGATAACTTTACTTCATTAACAAGGTTAGATCAGAAAAGTTACGTGTTTAATGCAATTCGTGGTAAAAGTAAGATTTTTAAATGTGAAACTAAAGAACGGTTATTATTAAATAAATGAAAAATTTGTATTTCTAGAAAAGACAGTAAGGCGCGAAGAAAATATTATAGATAGATATATTTAAAAAAAATATATAGTGTTTGCAAAGATAAGGTTAAAATAGTGAGAAAGGAATTTAAGAAGACCAAATATCTCTTTACGACAGTTCACGCCATCCACCGGTTCAAGGATTCCATTGCAGGAATTCGCAGAACACATTTTGGGATTTCTTGTGTGCTACGAAGTGGAGGCGTGATCTTAAAACTTCCCCACATATCCACCTGCACACATAAACAAACCAATCAAATTAACCCCCAAAAAAGTAATAAAAAGGTATATTTAATTTGTAAAAGTGCACTACATATATCTGAAAGATTAGCCTCGAGCAAAAACGCCTGTTCATTGAGTTGACCGAAAAAATTATAACCTGAAATGAAAAGAGATTGCATAATTACAACTTATTTATGTCTTGTGTTGTCCAGTATAAGTGTTTGTGTTCCTAAAATTAAAGAAGAAGAAATATAAGATAATCTTCTATCTATATATATATAAAAATGAATGTTTGTCTGTCTGTATGTCCTTTATAGAATCGTAAACTATGCATTGGATCATGTGATGATCTTCAGCAAAGTTGTTGTGCATGAGCCCGCGAAGGTTTCTGAGTTGGTTCGACGAATTTTCGACAGATGGCGCCACTGTTATCTCCCAAAACAACGTTTGCCGGGTCAGCTAGTATGAAATAAAATATATTGAAAATGTGTTGTCATTTATTTTGGTTTAAGACCAAAGGTTGTGCTGAAGTCTTCAGCAGAACCCAAAATTAGCAAAAAGGCAAAGTGAGACCATTATTGTTGCAGCTAAAAGTTGACTGCGCAGTTTCGATGGGCGCTACCCCATCTCGTCAAAACTTTCGCAACGAATGTATGTCTTTGACTTAAATCAGAGTTCATATTAGTACCAGCGGTCACATACGACAAATGAGAAGCGCTGATGAACAAAATATTCCACCGAACTAAGTCGACACATATCGTCGTCCGTGGGTTTAAGTGCTCTATGTGCCAAAAATGCGTTTTGAGTAAATCGAGTTTGAAATTTAGCATAATTTTTCAAAGAAACTACTCGATGGGATTTTGTGATTTTTATACCATATATTTGTTATGTCAAGATGATTCTAAGGAAACATTTTTATCTCCCGATCACATCTACAACGGGATGTTTTCTAACGGTAATAAAAATCCTGGTTGCTCTATACGCCACCTTAAGCATATTTCCCTGCAAATACATACACGTAGAGCAAAGTAACATTAACAAAGTAATAAAACACGCTTTCAAATTTTAGTAAAAAACTATAAATATATTTATTTACAAAAAACAAAAATAAAAACTATTCACAAAGTTATTATAGAATATATCAAAATGATAATAAAAAAATTAAAATCTTAATTTATTTGAGTTAGGTAATAATTTTTGTCTGCTTCAGATATAAAATTGAATAAAAATTTTAAATCAGAATTTTTTCATTTTGAATTTTTCCTTTTCTGTATATATATAATACTTAACTCTGTTTCAAAAATATTTAACGGTGTTGGTAATTGATTCCGACAACTTTTTTTATTATATTTACTGTTTGGTAATGAGACTGCAAAATTGAGTTTTTAAATTTAGAACTTTTATTATTATTTAGTAAATGGAAGAATAGAAAAATGTAATTGGTTAGATATCTTAGAAAAAATCTTAAAATCTGATAATTGCATTTCTACAACCTTAAGTTTTATTTTATGTGTTTTAAAATGTTTCAAATAATTAACGAGTGACAAAATGCTATGAATTTCTAAACGTTTCAGATATTTGTCTAAAGCACTGTGAACGCAATCGACTTCTTGGATTTGTGAATGACCAGGCTCAAAAATTTTAAAATTGCTGTGGACATCATTTGATTTTCATTTTGGGCAACGCACGAATCACTCCACATAACTATATTTTGAATAGTTGGATGTTCTATCATCAGAGTATTTAGTATTTTGTATATACAACTACTTATTTCGTTACCACGTGTTATTAAATTCGTCCCAAACGCAACAATAAGTAAATTTTTCTTTATTGGGAAAAATAACTGTAGCGGTCATATTATAAACATTTATTTTTCGCTTATAATAGAATGACGATGCAAAACCTTTAGGAAGGTTGAAAACGCTTTGCAAATCAAAGCATACAACAACAGAAAAAGGGTCTTGTTTTCGGCGATCTACGTCACGTTCCACTTTAAGGCCATTCGTTTCATTTCTGTGAATATCGAAATCCTTAATCTCATCCTCCGTTGGATTATTATTTATTGAAAATTGTACGCAACGGTCGCATTGGTCTTTTCTAGGCTTTTTGAAGGACAAATTAAAATTGTGGTTAAACTGATATCTATAAAATTTTTCTGACACGGGGTTTGAGGGTTGTTGTTCCACGTAAAGTGCATACATTTTAGCGATTGATAAATCTGAACTTAAATATTGTCTGCTGGTTAAAGCGCGACAATAATGGGAGTCAATTGTTGGGAAACTTGTAATATGTTGTCTCACTTGTGCCACTCTTTCGTCATCGATAAAATTCGATCTGCTTTTGCCTTTTCGCAAAGGCATTGGAATTTCTGTAGATTTGTCAACCATATTTTGAAAACAGTAGTAGATCCTTTTTGCTGATATGTCAAGAGTATTAAGAAAAAACAGTTTGCACACTCTATGAATATTTTCATTGCTGGCCAAGGAATATGAGAACGTTTTTTTCTTACGTAACACGCTTTCTTTTTAAATCTTTCTTTTTGACAAACTTACAATAAAAGGTTTGCTTATCCTTATCGGTCAGTTCCCAAAATTTTTGGAAAATGTTCGCTCTGTCGGTTTCAGAAAAATTTTGGGTGCAGCCATAGAAACATTCTGTATTACAAACTGGTTTCATTTGTCGAGCTTGTAAAATTTTTCTTGTTTGACTGCAATATTTCTTCCCTTGCTCGCGCAAATTTTTTGCTATGTTCTTTTTCCAAGTTTCTGGCTGACGCCGTTTTTTTCGTGTTGGCTTCCAATCTACGTTTTCTGCTGTAAATTTAAATTTATATTAATAGTATTGAATGCATGTCACACATATTTCTCTTATTATTTACCCAATGTCTCCGTATTGTTTGCAATAAATTCATTGTTGGTGGTTGATGTATATTTTGTTATGTCGAAATCTTGATCATTAAGCAAGTAATCTGCAGATACACAAAATAAAAAATTATTATTTTAATTTATATTCGAATGTACGTATATTACCACTAGAAAAATCCAATCCGGTATCAGAATTTTCTGTCGAAGCTTTAGAAGATGTTTCTGCAACTGGCTTTATTCTTGGCCGTTTATGTCCGTTTCCAATAAAAACACTTTCGTCTAAAAAAATTTTTATATACATACATACATAATTAAGTATTTACATATTCTATAAAATTCAAGGTCACTTATATTAGTTTACCACTTGAAATATCTTCAATAGTTTCTTTATCACTTTTTCTTTTTTTTGATAATTTTTTTTGCACAGAGGACATTATAAGTCGGTTTGAGTTATATTTTTTATAAATTAAACTACACTTGTTGAGCTTTCTTTAACGATTGATTTACTAAATAAAACAATAACTATATATTTCTTTACTTTTATTCTATGATCACTTCTTTTCTTTCTAAACGATAACTCCCGACGATAACTCCCCACACACTTCAGAATATAATATTCGAATATAACGGTAAACAAAATTTTGTTATTAGAAAACAAATATGAACGTTAAATGGAATGTTGATAAATCTTAATACTAAGCAAAATTCTTGATAAACCTTTAAAATTGAGAAAAGTAGCAAAATAGCAAAGTAGTAGAGAGAGCGAGAGAGAGAGAGAGAGAGAGTACTCTACAAAAGTATTCTATATCAAAGGAAGAACACTTAATAATTCTTCAACAATATAACTGCAATAGAGCAAAAATGCAACTAACGACTGCACGTAGAGCAAAATGTCCAGCAATAATCAATTTCAAGATTATGCACTGAAATTTTGCTCTATACGCCATTGAATGGCGTATAGATCAAAATAGCACAAAAAAGTTCTGTTTTGAAAGATATAGGGCAAAATTGACACGATTTATCTCAGCAACGAGAAGAGATAGCTGAAAACGGATTGCAGATTTGAAAATTTTGAGGTCGAAAACCTAAGATTGCATCCTCAACTCAAAATTGTCACAATGGCGTATGGAGCACTTAAACCCTCGGACGACGATATATGGGTCTGATGTGCACAACAAAATATTAATAAGATCTTCATTAGTACAATATCTGGAAATTTTTCTTGTATTGTGCTCGCGAAAGCATCTGTAGTCTTTGTTCCTTTTTTCTTGCGCTTCTTCTGAGAGATCTCCAATTGGAAGTGAAGTAGGAAATTTCCGATAAATTAGACTTTTTTAAAAAAATTATTTAAATTGTTCTGAAAACAGTAGAGCTTCAATTTTTTCTACCAGTGATAGGAAATAAGTTAAGTTACAACACAAAATTTATTTCGTCCAAAAATCTTGAAAAACAAAAAAGTTATGATCATTTCAACTTTAAAAATTAACTAAAAATATCATAATTACTAAATTCTGAAAAAGCCCATTTTGGACCACCCTGTTCTCAGTGAAATAGTTAAAATAGAGTTCTAATTTTTTGGCACCCGAGGTTTACTACTGTCTACTTTCATATGAGTCTAATAACTTTAAAATCGGAGAACAAAAACCAAAAGGAGTTTTGGCCGCTATCTCAAAATAATGACCACAGTGCGGCGCACTCATATCAAAGCTTATCGCTTTTGGTGTTGGTAGTGACATCTCTCGATTTATATTGAGCTTCCTCAGAGATCGCACAATACGTGTTGTTGTAGATGGGTTCTCATCCGATGAGCATAGGTTAACCGCAGGAGTACCACAGGACTCTGTCCTTTCCCCCTCCCTTTTTCTTATTTTCATCGACGACCTCTTGGATCGGACTGTGAATCCAATATACTCATTCGCGGATGACAGCAACCTCTGCCATTCATACTCATTCGATCATAGACCAAGTCGTCAAGAAATTGAGGATAAAAGGCGATTGATGGATGAGTCACTTAGCCAGGATTTGCTGGCCATTTCTGAATGTGGTCGAGAGAATAGAGTAGATTTTAATGCACGTAAAACCCAGTGCTCCTTGTTGTCTCACAAGCGATTCACTGATCCAACGGTGTCGTCGATTTTAATGAACGGTGTAGATATCGAGCAATCAGATGCTCTCGATGTTCTTGGCATGAAAATACAACGTGATGTTCGTTGGACAAAACATGTATTTGATGTGTCGAAAGATGCATTCAAATGTTTAGGCTTTTTAAAAAGATCTAAGAAATATTTCACACCCTCTGATCTTCTCAATATCTACACTACCTACATCAGACCAAAGATGGAATACAACTCTCATATATGGTCGGGTGCTCCAGCTTCATCACTGGAGCTACTTGACCGTGGAATGACTTTCGGCAAATATCTTTCCCTCCAATTACGACATTCAGAGATTCAAAACAGATGTCAACAGACACTACTCCCTCTTTCCTCCTTCCAATACCTGATCTTCCTTCCACCAACGCAATGCACTGCATTTATAGGGGACATCCCCTGAGTGTTGGTTCAGTGAAAAAAAATGCTGTGGGTCGTCGAAACATGGATGATCCTGGATCGACATCCATTGGGACTGGTTCCTGTTGTAATGTGCGAGCTCCATTTGCGTTTTGAGCGTTTGAAGAGGTGGGGAACGCATTGAACGCGAGGGCCAGAGACAACGCATTGCGTGTATTTATTTCGGGTTTAAGGAAACCATTAAGTGACATATAATTTTCAACCAAGCCAAGTGATTTACCGACTGCACAGGAACTGGATTCGGACCAACGCAGACAAGAGTATGCGAGGATTTTCGCAGAGGGCAGTGTTGCTCACATATCACGAACAAACCAAAATTCCCATCCATCATATAAACGTACATATGATGGATGGGAACTCTTGTCTGCATTGGTCCGAATCCAGTTCCTGTGCAGTCGGTAAATCACTTGGCTTGGTTGAAAATTATATGTCACTTAATGGTTTCCTTAAACCCGAAATAAATACATGCAATGCATTGTCTCTGGCCCTCGCGTTCAATGCGTTTGCCACCTCTTCATTTCCAGGGTAACACATTTTATTTTTATTTATTATCAAAGTCAAATCTTTGTCAACCTCATCATAAAAATCTGTTATTTGCGATTTTCCTTTCCTAAGAATACTCAATTCACTTTCCAAAACCTGTAATGACCTCATGTCAGCGAAACACTGATCTAATCTAGCAATTATAGCTTTAAAGTTCAATACTGTATTGAAGGATGATAATTTATCATTAGCCATACCCGTAATTTTGTTCCTCTTCATAGTACCCATAGCGAAGTGTGCGGCATCACGCCATGCTGGATAAGACGATTTTACCAAATCTAATGAGCCAGAGCCCTTCCTAAGGTTACTGGTTCGTATGAAGTCCACTCTTGAAGTGCGTAAACTACTAAACTGTCGTGTGAGTGCAACTCAAGTGCTCTCTCAAGTCATCGGTCATGGCATCAATAGCCGCCGTCACAATGCCTACAATTTCGTCCCTGCTTGCCATTGTCAATCGGAAGAATAAACGAATAACCAAAAAATTCGAACAAAGCACGATATCAAAAAGTATTGGAAGTATTTCTTTAACGCGCAAAAAATTGATAATGCCGAAAACACAAAAATTCGAAAATAAATTGGTACTTACAAAAAATTTTCCATTTGGCTACTCTAATCTATTTTTCTTCGTTCCTTTGGTGTTGAGGTTGATGTTATTTGCTGTGTGTAGTGCTGCTTTCCTCTTGTTTTCCCTTCTTTTTGGCTACTTGCTGTGGCTTTCTGTGTTGAGTTTGTGCTTATGTGTTGAGGTTGAATTATTTATTTTCTTGTCTTTGTTTTAAATTGGTTTTTTTTTCTCGTTTTACCACGATTTTTGAATATTATTTATTTGTGTCTCTTTACCGAGATGTCATTTGTTAAATAATTTCAAAAACTATTTTAAATTTGGCTGTTCTTTTTTCACTCGCTTTACTGTGATTGTTAATTATTTATTTTTTCTCTCTTTAACGAGATTTTGACAGGTTAAATAATTTTAAAAACCTTTTTTAAACTTTGATGTTTTTTAATTCAGTTTACCGCGATTTTTTTAATTATTTATTTTTCCTCTCTTTACTGAGATTTTGACAGGTTAAATAATTTAAAAACCTTTTAGACTACGTTGGGCGCCAGTTAAGAACGGAGAGAATTCCTGTCGAAGTACACGGACTTGTAAAAGAATCTGACTTTTGTTCATTCCATAAAACATTATTACACTTTATGCTTAGACAGTATTTATAGTTATTAATGCTTAGTTTGCATTCTCCCAGCAAATATGAATATTTGTTGGGTGAATGCACCGCGAGGCAACTTGCGAATCATAATTTCCCAAACATAAGCAATGCATTGCAGGAATATGATACACCATCCGCCTGCGCGTGTTATTAGTACTTACGAGGTAGACTTAATAATATGGTTAATGCTAACTTACATGTACCAATTTTCAGTCTTCTAGCTCTCAAGAACGATTTTGCCACGCCCACTCCGCCCACCAAACGAAAATTCAAAATCCAGCAACATATTTATCTTTCTCGTGGTCAGTAATATATATGTAACAATTTGTAGCCTTCTAGCTCTCAAAAACACTTTTGCCACGCCCCAACGCTCACGAAACGAAAATCCTTTATAGTGGTCAGTAATATATACGTTCCAATTTTCAGCCTTCTAGCTTAAAAAACACTATTGCTACGCCCACTAAACAAATCATTCAACATATCATTCTCGTGGTCAGTAATATACATGTACGAACAACACTTTTGCCACGCCCACTCCGCGCACAAAACGAAAACCCAAATTTTGGCATCAAATTGATCTTTCTTGTGGTCAGTAATATTTATGTACCAATTTTCAGCCTTCTAGTTCTCAAAAACACTATTGCCACGCCCCCTCCGCCCACATAGCAAATTTTTAAAAATGATATAGCCTATAGTTCCTTCCAGACCTGCATCTATCTGTACTGAAAATTTCAACAACATCGGTTCAGCAGATTACACGTGATTGCGGAACAAACAAACAGACAGACTTACACTAAGGTTTTATAATATTAATAGGGATTCTAGTTTTCCTGATCGTTTTGAAATAAAACCATAGTCCAGCTTTTAGCTTTCAATTATGTTCATGTATATTTTTACAGTGTTTTTTACAATTTAAGTTGAAATATAAATATAATCGGCAAACTTTTCGGTGATTATTTAATTATATAAAATATGAAACATTAAATTCCAAACAAAATCCTTATAATTTTGTATTTTATTTTACTTTTTGATAATAATTCAATGAAAATCCAGCAATTTTTCTTCTGTAGCCATTAGTTTATAGGAAAATGTAATTGTTACTTGTTAACTTTTAATTTACATACATAGGGAGAGTAGCAATAACTCTTTTCTTTAATCGATCCTAAATAAATAAGGTATTCAAACATGAGGTTTATTTATGTTCATTTTATTATTAAATTTGTTTAGATTTTATAATAAAATTTGTTGTTGTTGTTTTTCAATTTATTTATAATTGCTTTTTTAAATGTTTTTTGTATTTTATTTTTTTTTATAATATATATATAATATATATATTATAATATCTTAAAATTACTTATAAATATTGGTTTGTTAGCCATTATTAGTGTTTATAAACTATTGTTTTATTTAAAGGAAATCTTAACAATTACTTTAGAATTCAGTTCTTTAGCTATTTTTGTTTGTTTTGTTGTTGTTGTTGCATTTTATTATTCTTGTATGCATTTTCAATTCAGTTCAATAATGTTTTTGAATAAGCATTTCTTTGTATTATGTATATATTACTATTGTTTTTTTATTATTATTAAATATTAATAGTAGTATGATGTATTTGTTACAAAACATTAATGATATTTTATAAAATTAAATTTTTAATTTTAACATTGCACGTCAGCGTTTATCGCACACGCATTTTCAATTTTTTTTTTGGTTTATTTATTATCTTTTTTTAATAACCTCAAATATTTTGAACACTTTAGAAATTACTTGTAATTGTAGCTGAAATTATAAAGAATAAACATTTTTGATGTAATTCACATTTTGCAAATAATTGTTGCAAATAAAGCGATTTAAAATATCAAATCACTTCGTGAGTACTTCTGTGTAAAACAGAGAGAAATTTTGTAATACAGCAAAGTCTCATCCAATCCCAATCTTCGTTGATTTTAGTCGAGCATCAATCGATATTCGATTAGAAAGGAGTTCTTGGAAGTGTAGGTTCCGTTCAAATTTATTTCTTCAATGCCCTGGAGTGAATTTTTCGTTCTACGAGAATAGTTCAAAGAATCATTTAATGTGAAACTAAAGTGGTGATTTTTTGAAAAAATAAATACACGTTTCGCCATTTTCTAATGAAAGTGAATTAAATCAAATCCCAACAAAATCTCTCTTCGACTCCTCATAAAAACAAGGAAAATCGACATGTGTTTATGTCAGAAAACGGTCGAACATACATACATACATATAGAAGAGATGTCACATCGATTAGGTTAGGTGAATGCCCTCATAAACGAAATCAAATCTACTTTAGTCGAGAAAAAGTGAATCTAAATTGTATATATAGCCGATTCTTATTGGAGCATTTCAAATATAAATCGACGACGTAAATATCGAAATGCCATTAGTAATAATTATATAGCATCCAGCTATAGTAGATAAAGATGATAATGCCAATAAGGACATATGTGTGGGAATTGAAAAAGGATATGGATTATTTATTTCTTATTATCAAATTTTAACACAATTTCCAATTGCATTTTCTTTATATTTTATTTTTAAACTTGAAATATATGGAATCTTCAAGGTTGGGCAGCAGTTCTGTACAACAGAGTTTCTGGTGGTTGCTTTATTGTATTGTTGGATGGTTTGAACTAACATTCAAATACAAAATTAAGCAACAAATACAATAATTCGACTTGTTCGTAATATTTTGTATAAAAATATGGAAAGTCTATTTTTTAAAAATCAGCTTTTGTTACTACGGAAAAAACAAGATCGTTACTTTAGTTTGCGGACAATAGGAAAATGAATGAGAAAAATCAAATTGCTTGTAAGTTTGATTTAAAAGGGAAGGGTGTTTTGGCATTCTTTTGTCAAGAAATTTCAAAGTAAACAACGAATATTAAATAATTCATTTTCCATTTCTTTGCTTTCATTTGTTAAAGATTGACAAAAATGTCTATATTATCTGCAACTGGGGTAAGAAATATTTCATTATTAGCTTTTCCTAGATTCTTTGTACAGTTATGAATCTGAGTTTATAGCCTTTTTGAATCCAAACTTATTTACACGTTGTTTTTATAACATAGTTTCGTCTGACACTAACGAAACGTATAGATTGATAAGCAAAAGGGCGAAACATCACGAAAATCGAAAGTGCAGGTTTTGCGACTTTATTAACGAAATTCAAAAAGTCCTAGAAATATATTTGCTTGAAAAACATAACTATTGTTTACTGTGTCCCTTCGCTTTTCCTTCGCTTTCTAATTTCAACTTTCGAATACAGATCAAATGCATAATAATATACAAAAAGTTTATAAAACAAATCTTCGTTGTTAAAACATACATTGAACATTTCATATGCTATCAAACTATACCAAACATGTATCAGAATAAATAAGTTCGGATTCAAATTTCTATAGTAGGACTACCAAAAGCTTTAAAGTGGAAATGATAAAGTAGGCAAAACGATCATTAAGCAAACATGTTCAACGAACAAAGGTCAAAAGGAGAATCAACACGGTGAGTTGACTGGTCTAAAAGTTCCCTGGGAATGAATTATTTCCTTTCAATTGCAATCCTAACTTTTTAATTTTTGCTCTGTCTTCTTTCTTTGATTTGATCATCTTATTTCTGTTTCAAAGAGAAGAAGTGAAATGGAAACTATATACACATGCTACCAACTTAAGCCTCCAGGGGAATAGAAAATTCGCGATAGGTGTGAATATGTCTTTAATGTTTGGCGAACATGGTGTTTAACCCCATAATTTTATAAAGCGAAAATTACTTCCGTTTCGTCAAAATTCAATTAATTTTGTAATGTTTT
This sequence comes from Polietes domitor, assembly GCA_947397865.1. Taxonomy (NCBI): domain Eukaryota; kingdom Metazoa; phylum Arthropoda; class Insecta; order Diptera; family Muscidae; genus Polietes; species Polietes domitor. Next base: position 160,930,119 of record OX377620.1, on the reverse strand, counting down.
TGTATAGTTTGAGGGACGAATTGGTGTGACTTAAAATGTATTTCCATGAAAATTTTATTTCCATAATAGTCGGTAGAAGTTTCCGTTTGTAACAGACGAAATCTTTTTATAAAAACTTGAGGTTAATAGTTTTTTTTGCCAAAATTAAAATGTTTGTTTTTTTTTTGGGAGACACAATAGAGAAATATGAAAATGTTGTCTACGTTATCATATTTCAGCATATATTTTAGATGGTTCTAAACCATCTACCACTGAATAATTTAAAATCAAAATTGGGAAAAGCAAGATTATTATTTTATTTTATGTATGTGCCTTTTCCGCGTTTGAGATTGACAAAAAAAAAGAATGTCAATAATTTTTTCGTATTATTGTACTTTTCAAAAATATTTATAATTGTATTTCTTACAACCTTAAAGAAATTTAAATTGATTTGATTTTCTTCAAGTGCACACAAAGCAACAATTCATCGCTTCCAGCCCAAATGGATCTCAAGGCCAACAGACTAAAAGGCAGTTGTATTGGAAATTGTGGCTGGACTGTGTAATCCATTCCTAAAAAGTTTATCATCTATAATTTCATACTGTTTTGTTGTTTATACTCGTAAGTAAATATATATTTGTTTTTCTGTTTTTTATATCATAACACATACACATTCTTCGTTTTGTTAGATTTCTTGCACTTTACAATTTAGTTTATTATAAATTTTACAACAAATTTATTTGTTTCATTCCAAAAAAATCTTACATCAAATTCAAATATTCATAGTTCTCCTTTTTGCAGAAAATATCAAAACTTCAGATTATCCATTCAACAAACTCCAGATAAAGAGAGAGAGAAGAGATAGGATGGAAAAAATAAATTTACAATCCACAGAATTGAAAAAAACTATAGGAATTCATAATTCTTGGACTTAACATTATGAAAATATGTGGCGGCGGCCTATTGATAGTTAATATTAAATATAAAAATAAAAATAAAAAAACTAAAACAAATAATAATAATTGGATTTCACTAAACTAAAAACTAATCAAGACTATATATGTACATACATTATAAATGTATGAAAATAAGTGGTATTTATAAATTGCCTTTTTAGAAAATAAAAAAGAATCAATGTGAATTTAAAAATATAAAAACGAAAAAAAATAGAAAATATCAAAAATCAAAAATATATTAGACGAAAAATAGCAACTAATGTTTTGAAAACTAATTTCAAACAGCATCATTTTGAGAGAAAAAATCAAAACATAACAGATAATTGTTAATAGTCGTCCAAAAAACAGTGACAAAAATATATGCAAGAGAGTTGTATCATGCCTATCTAGCTTTTTCTTCTTTCATTATTCATAAACATTTTTGGTGATTTGCATTCTGACACTAACAAACTGTGAGACGGGCGGGCGGGAGTTGAGGAGTAGAGGGTGGATTTTGCATGATGATGATGATGGACTACACACAAGCAACTGTTCTTAATTTATGTATAATTTGTATGGTGAAGTTGCTGTTGTTGTCGTTGTTGTTGTCGGCGGCGGCAAAATTTATCTAATATTTGTAAATAAATTCAATACAGATTTATTCTCCTTCTGACTCCGGGCTTTGCTGAACACATTCCAAAAACGCAATGTCTCATCGCCGGCTCCCGTTACAATCGCCTCACCATCGGGACTCAGGGCCAAGTAAAGAACACGATACGAGTGACCAGTCAATTTCGCCACCTGGGTGAGCGATGGGTATTTCCACACCAATATTTGATTTTGTGAATATCCATGAGTGGACACCAGTTCCGATGAGTGTTTCGACCACGCCAAATTGCACACTTGAGAGCCTGTATCGACACATTGCATGGGTTGTCCGGTGAGTGTGTTCCAAAAGCGTATGCAACGATCAGCAGTGCCGCCACCGCTGGCCAAGAGACCATGGTGATGGGGTGACCAGGCAATGGCCTTGACGGCGGCCATGTGTTCGGTGTAGGATTGAACGGGATTCAGGGAATGTTGATTCCACACATACAGACGATTGTCATTGCCACCACTGGCCAAATACTGATTGTCGGGAGACCATTTGAGACCACACACCTCTTGACGATGTCCCACCAAGCGGCGCTCTGACTGTTGAGCCGGCGTCCGTGTATCTCTTTGTATAATGAGGCGATCCCGTGAACCACTCGATAAGATATCACCATTCCATGCCAAGGCTCCAACACGAGCGGAATGACCATTCAATTTATTGATCTGAAAAATAAAAATGTTATGTTTAGTAAAATTGTTGAACATGTCTGGATATTTACTGATCTAACATTAATGCAGCAAATTAAAGCATACTTTGAGGCTCACAAAAAACAGTGTTCAACATGTAGCAATTGAAAATTGGACAACATGTTGTTGGAAGAGTGTGAGTAGGGACGTTTTACAATCATTTCGTTTTAAAATAATTTCATTTCATTTAGTTTCTTCACGACATATCAGTAATATATAAATATAATAATATTTGTGAAGAGGAGGATTACTGAATACACATATCACTTCAAATAGTGATCAGATTTTATACGATGAATCGTGTAGTTACAGTTCAATATGTACTCACAGATACCAAACTTTCGGATCAAAGCTAAACAGTATTCTTAATTTATCAGACACTCTTTAACCTTTGTCCCGAATCTCTCAGCACTTTTTCAGCGGATTAAGAAATGTTCGCCTCTAATGAAACTACTCAATTTATACTTCAATTTGAAGATGCTAACTAAAGCTGCTGTCAAAAAGAGCTGTGTTTTCTGGTAACAACCTAAAGTTTTTGGGAAATAGAATTTTAAATGTACCTCTTCTGGTCCATTCTGACTGTCATTACAACCAAACCTACTTTGAATAGTAGATGCTTCCTATTACACAAATTAATATAACCTTTTTTATTTTCTTGGAGAGCTAATGTCTGCACTTATCATTTGCTATATAGCATGTTAGGACTCTGTTGGAAATTCGACGTTACGAATACTTGAAGCTTCACATACACAATTCTCATCAACAATTGTGAGTGTGAAGAAAAACGTAAATGTGGCGAACCACTTTCTTTATTAACGTGAATTTGTTATTCGACTAAAAAGGCATTCAATTGCTAAGTTTTTGATGAAATGCTACCGTACATAATCTTATTATGTGTCCAAAGACAAAATTCGTTATAGTCTGCCTTTTATAGTTCGTCAACATTACGTTTGTGAACGCATACCAGTATATCAGCTTTGGACAAATAACAATTACCTTTTTGTGTATATAAGTCACATTGTGTTTTGGAAGACAATGAGATTATACGAGAGATTATATAACATACACATTATAATGACCTCGCTACTATGAAAACACCATAGATATCAAAAGATTTTCCATTTCATTTCAATTGTGTGAATACCTCTGTGAAATGTAAAGCCGAATAGTATCAGTATTTATAGCAACAACAAATTATCATAGCTTTTTGTGGTTGTTTTAGCCCTTTTGCTAATGCATCATATGTGCCCGTATTAGGTTCATTAAAGAAGCCAGATGGCTGGCTAATCACGAAATTCAAAATGGAGAAGTCACGAAGGAATTTATTTTAAATTATTGCAAAGCAAGTATAATGTTCCACTCAACACAAATAGGATAGAAATACATTGAAACTAATCTCGTTAAGTTTTGAATACTTTCGGTCGACATTTATACTCTTTTCATAGTAAATAAAAACTCATTTCTATTGAAACTCTTTAGATTTCGAATGTCGTAAATAGCTAGCCCACAGATCAGATAAATGTGTTTCAGATTTTTAGACAGAATTTAAATCTTGTGAATTGGCATGGTTGTTGAAGGAGAAGAAAACCAAGACATTGAACAGTATTATTGGAAATTTACCCCATGTTACTGTAAAATATTTTCGAAGAAATCATATAAATTAAAAGCGTAATAAAATTAGATTTCTATGTCCTTGTATTTCCTTGAATACGTACGTTCATTATTCATGTTTCTATAGGATTTGTCAAATAATGGTCTCCTGTAAGTTATAATTCCAATTCTATTACGCTTTCCATTTAGACGATTCGTTTGACTCCAGTCGAAAATTCAACAATTGTGATATAATCCAACAGTTCTCATTCTAATCAACTTTCTTTAAAGTCGGCCAAGTAACGCGAAAATGTTTGAGATCGTAACTCCAAATTTATATCTGAGAGTGGTAACATAGATTGCAACAAGGACAAGTATCACTAACTTTGTACGTATTGGAAATATTGACATGAGCTAAATAGTATGGCCTTCGCTACTAAAGTTTCCTAGCGATTTTGTTTATGACCATTATATAGTGTCACAAGTATTTAGTTTTTGATACATACCTGTTTACTAGCTGCCACATCCCATACTGTAACATAGCCATGATGTGTGCCCACAGCTACCAAATTTCCGCGTTCATTCCAAGAAACTGAAGTCACCGTATTTGCATCGGGGCTAAGGTCGCACAAACGTGTTACCTGCAACAACAAGATAAAAAAACGTTAAAATAAATATCAATAAAGTCGTTTGAAGAAGTCTAGGTTGGACCCCCCCCCCAAACACCTTAAGAAATCTAAATTAACTACAATATTAGAATATCAAACATCATCACGAATATTCGCAAAATATTGATATAGCAAATAGTTGGCCAAAGGCCAGCGACTGCTAGCAACTAATGGCGGAAATAAATACAATACAAAGTAACTGTGTGAAACAAAACGTACTTGACTTGTGCAGGCACTCCATAGGTAAACACAACTACCTAAACCGACAGCCAGCACGTTTTGCGATGACCAATCCACCAAATTCAAATAGAAATCATCTTGTAATTCGGGAGCGTCCAAAACCTGTTAAAATAAATGAAAAATTAGTTTTTAATGTTCAACATTAATGTCTACGCATAAGAACTTACTTTGAAGGGTATGCGCGATATTTTTCTTGTGGCTTTACGTGGCGAACGTAACAACTTTTGACTTTTCGTACTGACGGGTGACAACGAATATGGACACTGTTCATTGAAATCCTGAAATGAGAAGGAAAAGAGTATGTCATAAGTAAGAGTTTTTTTTTGTAAAAAATGTCGTTGTTTGTTTAAGTGTAGCAACTTCTTTTTAAGAGCTTCTTCAATTTTTATACACACAATACAAACAAACTGTTTGTTTTAATAACATACAACAATTGCTTAATTAGCGGTGTGATGTGAAATATTTTTTGGAAATGTTTTGGGGGGGGGGGGGCACTATTAGTTTTGGGACGTTCAAATTGAACAAATATGAGTAACTCTATAAATAGTCAAAAGTAAAAAAGAAAATTACAAAAAAAAATACAATTTCTGTAGGAAATGGGTAAACATTCATGGTATACTTCGTTGTCTAAGGTTATTTGAAGAGGCGAATCTTACTGTTGAAGCTGTTTTTTCAAAAGCAACTTTTACAACTTACTTGTCATTGTAAAATAAAATAATTATGAGGTCTAACCAAATAAACAAAATCATGTATGGGTGTTTCCAGATTTTTGTCGCATTCGGAGCCGATGTTTATTGCCAACATATTGGAAACAACAAATCGACAAACCTACCTTTTGAAAGAATAGTGTGAAGCATTGAAAAAAGTTAAATTTGGCGAAAAAACTACCCCTTGTTAAAATTTTTCCAGATATATCACAAAATCCATTTGAAATCATTACCATTTTTTCATCATTATTGTTTTTTTTAAGATTTCCTAACTTTATTTGGAAATTAGGTATTCTACTCTTTTCCACCCAAAGCAAAATAAAAACCTACTCCATAAAAAAAACATCTTCAAGAACGTTGTAATAAAAAGTTCTATGAACTGCTATAAAAATAATTACTTTTCAATTGTATTCCATGTACAAACGAACAAAGTTACTGTCTGTGCGAGTGGTGTAACGTATTCGGTTCATATACATTTTTATGTATTTCATTTCCGTACCCATTCTGTTGCCAACAACAGAGGTATAAACTTTGATGGGGGAGGAGGCCTTTGTAATGGAATTTTAATTTTGTTTCATAGCATTCAATGTGTGTAACATTAGAAATAATTAAGCTCTTTGCGGAAATCGTTGGTGTTTGAAACACACTTGTTCATATAGCAGCCAACGTGACATTTTCTTAGAGAATTGTACTTTAGGAATTGTGGGATTTTGAATCACTAAAAGAGACATTTGCATCTCATTTATAACAAAATTCCCGGAATTTTAAAACCAGTTTTTCTCCACGTGAATACCGAGTAAGAAATTTTGATTAGCTACCCCGGATGGCTCTCGGTAATAACTAATTTCCAAGAATTTAGAACTCAGACTCCACATTTAAAGCCTACACACGGAATAACTATCTTAGTCGATTTAACACACATATCATGTGAAAATGGGTGCAAAGTTGAATGATTTTTTTTTATTTTAGCCCAAAAATTATGATAATAATTTGACCAGAGTGAATTAAATATTTGTTCGGCTTACAAAGACATATTTTATCCTCTGTTAAAATAAATTCACACGCTGGATTCAGTTATTTAAAGACTACAGACCAATTTGCCCAAATAGCCACCACAGTAATCTATCTTCCGATTTTTGATCTGCTTGCCCGAGAAGTATTAATTTTATTTGCTTTTTCTGAACATTTTTTATTTTAAATGTTGTGCATAATTCGTCAATCCAATCGTTAACATATTTAGTCAATTATATATGTACATACAAGTTCGTAATTGTTTTGCACACCATACCATCATAACCACAATCGAATTAAAAAACCCCACAAAAATCTGAGAATTTCCTAAACAAAAAGTATGAATGATTCTCATAGAATTGAAATCTGAGATATACCTAAACAAAAAGTATAAAATGATTCTCATAGAATTGAAATCTACTATGTTCACACAAACCCTTTTTGCCATTTACCAATTTATGAGCAATTTGTGTAGTTGAAACCGCAGAACAGCGTCGTTCGTCGGTATGCACAATTCAACCTCTAAACTTTCGCAACAACCTCAGTTCTCAACTGGGAAATATAAAACCGCAAATAGCAAACAACGACTAATTCGTTTTGATTGTGATAATCCAAAATTGAGAAAACCTCAATTTACATCCTGTAAACTAAAGTTACAAAGAAAAAATAGAAATTTCCATAGATATTTTTTCCATTCCATTTCTTTTGAAAGCTTCAATGCCATAGAAAAAAACCAGTTTTTTTCCAAAGTCAACAAATCACCGAATTTCATCCATAAATAAAGCAGTTAGGGGCTTTACGTTCCAATAAAACAAATACAGCCCAAATATTTCATTTATTTATATGGAGAATTCTTTGCGGGGCCCCTCTCTCTACTCCATACCAACCACCCTCCCTCCTTTTACCACCACAAAAATGTTGGTTGCACGTTTCATTTGCCGTTCGTCGTACATTTGGAGCCAATAACACGTTTTTATTTTGAAACTGCCAGTGTGTGTGTCTTTGTTGTTCGTTGAGTTTTGGAAATCATTAAGTGGGCGGCGCTTAATACAGGAAAAAAGAGTTTAAGAGCCGGCATTTTTAAAAGTTAACTTGTTTTCAGGTTTTCTTCAATAAAAATGTTTAATAACCCAATAAGATTTATATACACATGCGCACAATACATTAACTCGGGCTATGCAGGTTGATATTTAAATTATGTGTTGGGATTTTGGAATTTATTAAGTAAATTCGTGTGATGCATTTGAAGAGAGGAAATGACAAGTGTTAATTTACAAATTTCAGGTGTCTATTTTAAAATGTTTACATTTTACCAACGGAAATAAAGTGAATGTTTTTTGTGAAATTTCCATTTTAAATCTATTAATGGAAGCACGGAAACAACTTTGATTACGAAAGATACCTGGAGAAAACAGTAGATGGACTTGTCAAAAATATTGTGAGATTTTGATTGGTTTCCACTTGTTTGTTGGTATGTGTTAGCTCGAGATATAGTCAAACAATCTCCAAATAGAAGAAACAGTAACAAATTTAGGGGCGCTTTCCAGAAGACAATTTCGTCCGAGACGAGCAAAATGAGAAAATCTTCAAAAAAATTGTTCGAATTAGCACAAATAAAACCGACATTTCAAATGTGTAGGTGTAAAATAGTTGGATATGGTTTGCTTTCGAACCATTGCTTGTGTATTAAAAAAGTTTAACCTCAAAGTTCATTTTTAGTGTTTCAGACCGAAAGCTTCAATGTAAGACAGAAATATTCTAAAAATAGTTAAAAAAATATATATATATATATATATATATCATGTCAGATCGATCTACAAATCTTACTTTGACTAAACGTTTGTTATTTCAATAAGTGTGTGGAACTCTAGGGGCAAAAACCTATTTAAGAAAGTATGCTCGTCGTTGCAACGCAATTTTTCTGGTCTGCTCTGGTCATTTTCAATTCCTAATATCAATTTGTATTTTCTGTTTTTTTTCGCATTTTGTTTTCTCAGTACTACTGTGTATTATATCTATTATCTCTCTTTTCAGCATCACTAAAAACTTTCTAAATTTTAATTAGACAGATGGAGAAGATTTGGAAATATCTGGGCAAAGAACGATGTAGATTATCTCACAAATCTTCTAAGAATTGCATATAATTACATATAATTTTGGCGCACGCCAAACCATTGGCAAGCAGTTTTGATGTCCCCCAACAAGTAGGAGGTGCGTTACAAGTTATAACAATAAGATTGGTTGGAACACTTTGTGATAAAATATCTGCCAGCTTAGGCCATTTACCAACCAAAAACATATGCTGTTGTACATAATTCATCTTCCATTGCATTGTTATCTTTAAATATTCCCGATTATTTGAACTCACGCGCCGTGTAAAAGGCGACCATTAACCTTTTCGTTTTTAATTGTCAAAACATGACTACCCGGTTCTGAAATCTCTTTGAAATGACATATTTGGACATTTTAACTCATAATGGTTAATGAACTTAGATTTATCTTTTCATTTGTCGTCACTGTTTTGCTTCCTCTTCTTCATTTTCTGCCTTCATTTGGGATTCATTTGTTTAAGAAACTAAACTGAACGGTCACAGAACATGTTTTTATGTTTGTTAATGGACGGACATTGTCGGACGTTTACCCAAAATGTTAACATATAAAATAATGAGTTGACATGGTCATGCCGTGGTGAATGACATTTGTGACATCGCCTTCGTGGTCGGTCTTGGTAAAAGTAAAAGAAATGTCGTCCAGTCAACGATGACTTCCGTGTTTGAGTTTAGAGAGAAATGCAAACTGAATATTGAGGTAGAAATTAAAAAAATCCACCATAAATATGGTATTTACATGCTAACGTCATGATATTGAAGAGATCGTTATATAGGAATAGATTTAGGGGCATTTATGCTATGCTAATCTTCTTTCAATGGAAAGTAAATAACTAAACATAGAATAATAATAACACATAGAATCTGCCACTTTATAGCAATCATAAACTCTGTTTGGAAGAACCGGTTTGAATTTGTTTACTGTACTATCTATATCTCTACTCAAGTAGTTGCTCCATTTCATTTATTTATTTTCTTTTTTCAATTTAAAAATGTTTCGCTGACAATACATTTGTAAAACTGTGTCAATGCAATTTAGCTTGACACAGAAAAAAAATTGTATCAATTTTTTCAACACGCACACAAGCTCGCTCACACAATTTACGCATGAAAATGCCATAAATTTGAACGACATTTGAATTCGCGCCACAATTTATGCACTTGATGGCGACAGCGAGAATTGAGTGTTTAAGTTTTTGAGTTTTACATTGCGAAAATATCTTTAAAAAAAGTAGTGTAATGAATGCAAATGACATTCACGCCAAAGTGTAAATGAAGTTGTTAAATACGACATGGAAACGGTAGTGCGTAGTGCGTACGCTTACTTAGCAAAAAGTGCGTAAATCCAACGTCCATGAAGTTTCAATTCCTAATTTATGAGAAAATTCAAATGCGTGGTGTGAAGTTCGCGAGCCTACAAAAAGTGGGCACATTTTGCACAAGTGATTCAAATAGTTTGTACTACAATGAAGAGATTGTTATTTGGTTTAGGTATGTACGTATGCTTAGGCAATAGGCAAATTCGTATAATTTAGTAAGTGAATTTTATTTGAAAGATTAAATAATTTTTAGTAGTTTATGCCATGTTTACAATGAGGTAGTTGAAGTCACTTCAAAAATGATTTAGAATTGTGGAAAAATAATTGATTTTTTTTTTGATATCCCGGCAGTGCACTAATCTAGCACAAGTGAACACTAATAAGATATGAAACTTATTTAATGAGGCGCCAGAAATATCTTTCATTATATAGGCTCCACCAAATAATTTTTTTTTTTGAAAATGCTATAAAAAAAACTACTGAATATTTTCTCAAATTTCTTTTTTTATTTGAAAGTACAATCCTTCCGATTAATAATGGAAAATAATTTCATTAAAATGGCTGCCTCGGGCACCCCACAAATAATAGTCCAACGGTTGAATAGTTGAAAAAAACGTTAGATGGCGGACCCTATATTATGATAGATTATGATTTTAGGTTAAGCCTACATGGCATTGGCTTTTTGAGATTTTTGGGGAATCCTGGTCATGGATTTAAAGAGTGAAATGGCACAGGTTGGAAGTGAACAGATATTCAGTTTGTAAATAGTTTCTTTTTTTCACAAAGTTATATTTTTTAATTTGTTATAATGATTTCTATGAAATAAAAGAAATACAAGCAAATATACAATTATTAAACAAATTGCTTCAAGTTCGATCCAAATTATTGGCTTTAGTTATATGTTATTTTATTATAACACTGTCCGACAGGCCATATTACACTTAAACCAGATGCTATATGTCGGAGACTATAGGTGAAATATTGTAATTAAGCCTTTTTAGTTTTTAATTTCCTCATCCTATTGTCTCTTAAAAGGACATCAAAAAAGTGTGTGCCATATGGGCTTTATCGACTTTATATTCACATTTTCTGACCTTTTCATTACAATATCAGCTAAACCTTCAATTTTTCCTAATACATCTTTACTCTTCAAACCCACCTTTACACATTTTCTTAAAAATATATCGGCACTGCTATTCAAGAAAAGAAACTTCGCAAAAAAAGCTGGTGTCATATGGGCTTCATCGACGTTAGGTTCACTTTTTCAGACTTTTTCTTAACAATATCAACTTTATCTTCACTTTTTACTAATATGTATTTTCTCTTCAAATTTTCTTTAAAAAATTCGCTCATGTACAATATATCTCCACTATTCTGCAAAAATATACAAAAGCCAGTGACACACGGCCATTCATACATTGACTGCATTCATCAAAAACTTTATTTTCACCAATTCTGGTTAGAGGTAGGTTAACCTGACCCTGAGGCGATAAGAATTATGATGCAAATATAAAGTCTGATAAAGAATATCGCAATATGAAGCAAATAGAAAATTCAGTGTAGGCAAAACTGCATTTCGTATAAAAGAATCGCATAAATCTGCGCTGCTTAGTTATGTTACGATAAAAAATTTTCCATAAGAAGATTTCTAGTCATTTCAAACATTCTTCTAATAATAATTATATTTAGTTAAGACCGAGCGTAGTAAAGAGCCAATGCCATAATCATTCGTGAGGCTGTAAGAGTCAAGCTTTATTGTATGGGGATGGAATCACAACTTGTGATAATAAAATTTGTAATAATCACGCGTACTACATATAGGCTGGGGGTTGGCGTCGGCCCAGGTACACTAATTTTGTTTCTTACGAATGCTATTTTTGTTATTAAAGTTCGTGAGACCTAACATGACGAAGACCGACAACATCGAACCGCCCTAATTGGAAAAAAGTTTTATTTGAATATTTTTATTTTCCGCCCAATCAAACTACTGCTTTGTAACTCCAGTAATCAATACTGTAATTTGTAATTATAGTTACATTTAAATAGACATATGTCTATGTAACCCCCTTATATTCAACATGTCTAGTTAAGCTTAAGTTATAGTTAGAGCTAACCACAATTATAGCTGTCATACATATGCACATACAAGTGCTGGCTGATTAGCTCTAACAAGACATGGTGAAAGTGGTAGTTAGTCCCTTCTCACGTAACTTAAATGTGTTAATTATTATGATCATTTATTAAACGATTACACATTTCCATAAACTATTCCTTACTCCGACCGTACGTACCGACCACACATAAATGCAATTAAACCTATGATCAATTTAGTAAATTCATTTATTGCCAGACAAAGTAGCAGACATTCGGCGTGGTTCTGACTCTGACCCCCTTATAAATGCGGGCACCCCATCCAAAAACTCCAACTTATTGATTATACCAACCAGCCAACCAACCAACCAACAAGATGCCAATTGTATTCGGTGTTTCTTTGAAAGCAATTTTTAATTGAATTTTCAAATTAAAATTCAATTGAAGTCTCAACAAGGAGTGAGTGAGCGAAAATGCCAACAAAAAAATATTATTGCCGAAAGATAATTTAATTAAATATAACATTGTTGAACTTTATGAAAAAAACATTAACTTCATGGTTTGTAATACATATGCAGAGAAGAGAAGAAGTCATGGCTGAAGAATGCTGCATTGATAATTTTTGGGAACATTTAATGAAGTCATAGGAATTGCAGGTCACTGGACAGTGGAGTGAGTGTGTTAAATTTATTCCCGCCTCAACTTTATTTGTGTGGCCACGATAATGGAAATCGTCATCATCATCATTGTCATCATTAAATAAACGATGATGTTACGATGTGAAGTATATTTAAATCAGTGACTCAATGATTTTACTGGAATGAATGGTATGTGTCATTGGATATAATAGAATGAAATGTGAGTGATTTATTTAGAATGCATTTGCTAATTTGGTCATAAATAAAAAACACTTCAGCCTAAGAGTCCATTGTAGCGAGAAAAGTGGTAATGGTGCCACAAAACAAATGACAAGAGGGACTTTTCGGATTTCTTTTTGCTTAAAGTCAATTCACACTAGCGGATTTCCAATCGATTTATACAAAACATGTGGCAACGTATTAAAAATTCCCTTTGAAAAAGTTGCGTTGCAAGATATTTTGTAGAATGTCAAATGGAAATCCGATAGACCTTTAAAAGATCATAAATATTATTCTTATTAAAAATTAGTCGATTTTGAAACTGTGACCCATGTTTGTACCCATGTTTTGATTATTTTTGATAGATATATTCATATTTAACCCCCAAACAATTATGAATAATATCAATTCTTCACTATTATTATTTATTTTTATGCGTTTTTTATAAAAACTAATTATGTTTTGTTTTGAAAGCTAATATTTTTTAATTTAAAAAATATTAGAGCGATATGTGAACATAGCTCCAAAATCTAATGAACAATCTGACAAGAAGTGCAACCTGCCCTAAACTAGATATATTACTTTTGATCAGAGGGGATCTTAAGTCTTCAAATATATATAACTGTAAATAATCTAATATTTAACAAAAAAGAGAATGTCAAACGCTTCTGACTAACGCAAGAATCTCCTATGGCAAACGTTATGACAACATGAATATACAATCCAGCCTATTGTAGATTTTACAACAACTTCTGTGGGGAATTAAAATTTATGCTAATCTCTGGGGGCCTATTGATAGATACGACAACGACAACTAATAATATTGTCATGTGTCATTAGCAAAACAAATACTGTCATCAATGGAATCGGAATTTATGCTAATAACTATCTGGAGGGGCCTACCTACATGCTATAGCAGATTATTTCGTTGTCTGCTAAGCCTGACTACCAAAATATTTTATGACATTTTCATGTTTGTAATTTTAATTAAATTATAATCATTCATAGAGGTTCGACAACCAAAAACATACAAATCAATATTTTGAAGAAGTAGAAACAAACAATCCCAACATTTCATTTCAAAAATTATTTGTACAACATGTAGTCAGTAATATCGTGTTTCGTTGTGTACTTTTTGACACAATTAGTGCTCTCTCTCTCGTTGTTGTTAACTTGGTTAGGCGATGTACGAGGTTCGTATAGTCATACAAAATTCGATATTATAGTATAGACATTTATTGGCTGATTAAAGAATATAAAACTTAGACTTAGTTCGCTTAGTCGACACAAATAATGGGAATTTTGGTCGTTTTACTTTTATGTTTAATTTTTTTTATCATAAATGATTATTTTACATTATTTTTGAATTAACATTCTCTTTCACTTAACTTCTTTTTTGGTAATTGCTTTAATTGCCCAATAAGAAGCCTGTTGGAGATTAACATTATTATTTAAAAAATAGTACTTTATTTAATATAAACAAGGTATGGAAAAAAATGTTTGTAACAAAAATTTCACGTCACACAGAGGGACCAAAGAGTTGTACTTATTGGAAGGACTAACCAAAAATGGTCTCTGGTTTGCAAAGCAAAAAATCTAAAATTACCACACCTTATCATACGCCCTACCTAAACATGTCCGCAAGCTACTGGTATTGTCTTGTCTGTTTCTATTTTTTTCTTTGCTTATGATCTATGATCGCCGTCATGGGCAATAGGCCCAGAAATGTAAACCCAACAAAAAAACCACAATTCGCGTACAATTTGAATTATTTATTACGGTTGGCGGCCGGTTGGTGGGAGTGGTACGTTATCTTATTTCAGAGTTTTTTCAACTCCACTTTTTTATGTGTTTTGTTTTGTACAGAAAAAAATGCTGGTAGTACTCATACGTACGTATCCACGTAATTAGTGGGTGTTGTTCTGGGTTTTGTTGGAGGCGATATGAAGATGGATGAATGACTTTTGTTCAATTAATCATAACACTTAAAATTCCACTCAGGCCGCCCACTCGTTATGCTATGCTCATTACATTATCTCTTCTTCTTCTTTTGGGATTATTACAATGGATACATTAATTAATTTGTTCGAACATAAATTATGCGCGGGATTTCAATTATATTGTAACCACCCAAAGCATGTTTTCATTATTTTTGGTAGATATGTACATTCCCTGGCAAAAATTGTCTGAGTCCAAGCGCTCCACAACACAAATAATTGTGAATGATGCCAATTCTTTAATATTATTATTTATTTTTATGGCTTTTTTATAAAACCTAATTATGTTTTGCCTTCAAAGTCCATATTTTTCGCGTAATACTATAATGACCATTTTTGTTCTATAGATAGTTCTTCGATTGTCTTATATGAAGAGTTAAAGTGTTACGTTATCTTCAATTCACTTTTAATGGAGAGTTAATAAAAGCACTTTTATTTTCCACAATAAAAATTAAAACAAAATAATATAAAAATAAAATAGACGATGTCTTCTGCTAAATAGCTTAAGGTGAAGAAAAAGTTTAGGGTGAAAAAAAAATGAATGAAGCGTCAGGCAAAAACGTAATCTACGGAAAATTGTAAGAATATGAAATCCTAGCATCAGAAATCGACTTCAAATTCTAAGACCTGATGCTGTGTGCGAAAAAAATTTTCCCACACTAAGGTACAACATAGATAGTACGTAAGGACTTGAAGTGCGGAGCAACATATTTGTAATGTAATCCCACTATTGGCGAAGCTGTCTAGAAGCATAGCCGCCACTGTTCAGATTTTTATCAACTAAATTCGAAATTATAATAAATTTATTATTATAATTTCAATGTAAATACAAATAGATTTGATTAAAATGCTTATTCTATGTATATATTGTTCAAAACTATATTAACATGTCGTAAGTGGCGCCCAACATGGAGCCAAATGTAAGATGGGTCAAATTAATCTAGAAAACTACCTTAGTTTTCACTTTGTTTAATATGAAGAATTCGAGAAGTACCAATTATATCAAATACTCCATTTTAGGTCGATATATAGCATCGAGTCTCAGAGATGTCATAGGATCTACTAGGAAAACCTAAATAACCTAGATAATTTTGTAACTCTAAATCGCTCATCTAAGCCGACTAGGATTATAACGGATAGTTTATAATTTTGTAATGATCAGGCGATTACTGAACAATATATTAAAACTATATAAACATGTCGTAAGTGGCGCCCAACCTGGAGCCAAATGTAAGATGAGTCAAATTAATCTAGAAAACTACCGTGGTTTTCACTTTGTCTAATATGAAGAATTCGAGAAGTAGGCTTTTTAACTGATTTAAGAGGACTGGTTTCAATTTCGATTATACTCCATCTTAGGTCGACATATAGCATCGAGTCTCAGATATGTTTAAGGATCTACTTGGAAAGCCTAAATAACGATTTCAGAAAGAGACCTAGATCTTTTTATGATTTTGTAAATCTGAAGCGTATATTTAAATCTAAGCCGACTAGGGTTATAATGGATGTTTTAGAATTTTGTAATGATCAGGCGATTGCTGATTGTCTTGCAGCTTTTTTGCGGACTCTTATACTGCAGTGAGCCAATTACAAACTCTAGTAATTGACTTACCCTCGTTGTTGTCTATTTTAAATGATCTCAGATCCACGAATAGTGTTGACCCAGATGGGGTGCCAAATGCTTTGGCTATTCCGCTAACATTATTATTTTATACTTCTTTGAGATTTCATCTCCAATAAAATCTATTCGGATCAGATATCTTCCAGTTGGATATATATGTACAGTGAAACCTCCCAATAGTGAACACTCCCACAAATGGACAATTATCAGAAAACGTAGTTTAAAGCTCCGACTATTAGTCGACTGTGGCTATCCGCTGTATTACTATGGCCTTAATGGCGCCCAACGTCGACGAAAATGTAAGAAGAAATAATTTTATGTTATTAACAAATTTATTTTAATCGTATGCCTCTAGAATCTTTACAGTAGATAAATGTCCAAGCAATAGCAACATTCTCTTGGCGAACAATTGTTGGCAACTCTTGTAATTAGGCAACATGAGTCTGAAACGTATAATTAAAGTAAATTATAAATATTTTTGTCTATTAACAAATTATCAATATACATATATTTCTTCCTGTCCAAAACAAGCCCTTTTTGGTGTATTTAAAGCAAATGCAACAAGAAGTTCCCAGATATAGAGGCAAACTCGGACACCGTAGCAACATTATTTTCACAAAGAATTGTTGTCAACATGAGGAAACATTTAATTGAAGTAAATTATCTATATTTTTGCCTATTAAAAAAGATTATCGATAAGTTTCTGAACGAAACATAAGCAATAAATCAAACTGAATTAAATTTATTTCTGAGGCAACACGTCGTTACAACTCCGAAAAATCGAGATATTTCGGCCCACTGTGCACGTAGCGCGTTGCCACATCGATCGTTCGCTAGCTAAACCTTCTGCCAAGAAACGACAATTGGTTTCATCAAAATCGGTACACGGGTTCGCGAGCTATCAATATTCTCTTCACGAACAATTGTGGATATCCTCCTCACCAATTATCCTTATGCATTATGTAGGTCAGTGACATAGATCTTTTGGGGATCTAATTCAAATTCGAATGCTATGTTGCCAACATATATAAGCATTCCTCTCAGGAATAAATAATAATAATAGTTGGCGTCCAACGTGCGATTTGGCCTTTCTAGGGCAATATTTTGCCCTAATTGTAAATCGCTAAAACCACAATCACACAGTAAATGTTTAAATAATTATATAATACAGATTTTGCTAACAAAATAGTTTGCTTTTCCTCCAATATTTTAAATTTATTTTTCAATTTCCGGTAATAGTGATTGAGTCATAATATTTGATTATGATACTGTGTCATACATTTTAAACTATATATCAACATTGACGATTTTAAACTATTACAAATAACAAATATATGTAGGTACATATTGACCCCATTTATGGTCACCTGATAACCGAAACAACAAGTACAATTTTGCCTGTATCCGCCCCCTTCCCCTCGTCACATAACAAATATATGATGTGAGAACAAACAAACATTTATTTATCTCTCTAAGCGAGTTCACAAACGAAAGCAAACGGTGTTGATTCAAGTGTCATTTAACTGTCAGCTGACTGCCACGCTGAAGTGGTAGTTGCCACCCGTACAAACAATACAACAAGACCCCTTTTTCTCAATCCATTAGAAAAAGTCAAACATCTTTTCTTTAGCAATTTATGGTTTTGTGTGGTGTTGAGCAGCAGCAATTCAATGGAAATAGATTTGTTGCCAGTTCCACACACCCCCCCTTGTTATCTTTGGTCACTCAACGCTTTTTTGTTTATTTCTATTAAAATACAAACACCTTTTTTCTTAAATTCATATTCGTAAGTACTTGATTCGTCCGCCACTGCCATCTCCCGTATCTTGCCAGCCGTCGCCGCCCGCCATTATTGTTGTCATAAAAATCGTGGCGTTTGAATCTGTCGTTGCTGCGATGTCTTTGTGGTATGAAATGTTATCCCACATCGTATCGTGTGTGTATGTACGTACGTACGAACGACAAGGGTTTCATATTCAAAATTGTGGATTTGTTGATGAGAATGATGATGATGATGATTATAGCAGGCGGTAAGCTTAGCTTTACAACAAAGAATTCAAAAAAAGTATTATCTAAAAAATTAATCTTGTGCTTTAGCATGTGCCAAAGTCATTATTATTCCGGTTGATATCATCGTAATGAAATTATTTTCACAGATTTTTTTTGTGGTGTGTATTCGATTTACAGTACGCTTCAAAAAATCTGAGCAAGATCCAGTTATTATTCGGCTTTTCAGATAAATAAAACTATCTGTTTGTAGCTGGCTATAAACTGTAGGTCGCTTTCAGTGAGTTTAAACCAAATATAATATTGAGAGAAGCCAAATGGTGTTGTTATTTGCATTTAGTTTCACTTCATTATGAGAATAGACTTTCTAAAGATTCTCAAAAAATAGGCTTTAAACAGATGATCCCCTTTCAGAGAGTGTAAAATTATAACGCGCACGCCTTACTGATTTAGAGAGGGATTTATTTTCTTTCCCAAAAATATATACTCCATATCATAGCTTAAAATACAAAACGATGCCTCTTGGCACTATTGACGCTCCCAATAAAACAATCATAGCTTGAAAACGTTGACTTTGAAGCCTACTTTTACTGTCTGCCTGTATACATGGTTTCTTGGTCCAAATAATGGCGCCCAACGTCAACGTAGAACTAATGAGCGATCTAATGTTTTTAAGATCATATGTTTATTAGGATTTCATTTTATTTGTCCAACCTAGACTATATTAGTAAAATGCCTAACCTACTAAATGTATAAAATGATAAAAGGCTAGGCTTTTTGTGTGTTATTATTTCTTTCAGTAAGAATGTATATATTTTTAGTAAAGCAGAAATATTTAGGGAATGCTCAAAACAAGTTTCCTGAGGTACGTGAATTCAAATGTTGATCAATCAAAATTATTATCAATTACCGTTCCTTTGCAATGCACTGTACTACATTCTTTTCGATGGGTAGGTAGACCAGATACTATAAATTCATAAGAGTCACACAAGTGTCATGTGTCTCATTTGTTGTTTTTTTTTATTGTCAAATTACGCACGAGTATTTGTCTGACTGGTGGATGGACGGATGAATGGGAATTGTTCATTTCTTTAAACTGCGCAACCAAAAAAAGATATATATCGAAATACTTGTCCGTGTCTCAATTGCTCTTTAAGTGAAATTTGGAAATTTGTCAAGATACAAATGAAATAATTTCGTTAATGTAAGTATTGCGTGCGTGGGTGCTTTCATTCAGCATCGTTACCGTATCGTTTTCCCCACGGAGTGAGTGCTACAGGGCGATTCACAGCGAAATACTAAAAACACAACGGAAATTCAATTTGGTTTAGATTCAGCTTGAAAATGTGGGTTTCATTTAATTGCTGTGAAATATTGCCAAGACATATAATCGACTGCAAGCCTACACACAGTTTTATCGCAATATTCTGTTCAAGCAAAATTGCCGTATTTGGAGTAAACACAATCCACAAAAGACAAATAGAATATCATCTCACAAATCTGACCATAAAGCTATCAACAGACCATAAGAGCAGTGCTGCGGCAGCGCACTGTACCACACAGGCCATATACCAAATTTTGACAATGTAGAGAGGAGAGAAATTATAATAGAAGATACAGTCTTGAGATGTTACATATTATTGATGTTCCTACCAACAAAAGACTTAACTACAAAACTGACACAGATAAATGCGCCACTGTACCATCACAGGTCATATACCAAATTTTGACAATGTAGAAATACTGACAGAGGAGAGAAATTATAATAGAAGATACACTCTTGAGATGTTACATATTATTGACGTTCCTACCAACATCAGTAGACCGCTCGGACTGTAGATAATATTATATATATATATATATGAGCGCCCCGGTAGTCGAGTTGGTAGCGTGCTCGGCTATCAGCGTGGGGGTCGTGGGTTCGATTCCCACCAGAGGCTCTGGTCTGTCGCTGCAATAACTAGCTACAATGGTCTTAGTCACCCCGGCTCAATCCCTGGACCCAAAATTAGAATATAAATTTACTTTGTATTGTAATTCATAATAAATAAAAAAAAATAAAATATTTATATATAAATGTAAACCATACATTTGTTTAACTTTTTGAGAAAAATTTTTAATGTATATGTGTATTTCTTATTTGTGTATAGACACCTCTGAAGATGATTGAAGATTTCAATCGATATATTTGGAATAAATAAATTATCAAAAACAACACCTGTTTTTCAAATAAAGCCTACAGCCGAACAAAGCAAAAAAAAAATCCACAAAATATTCACGAGGCTCCGTTACAACCACGAAATCTAAGTGTTGGGTGTGCTTTCTCGGCCACTGGTTCTTATTTCCCCAAAAATTAGAACGGCTTGAACATTATTTTCCTTATTGCTGACATTTAGGTTTAGGTTGAACTTAGATAGGACATTTTTAATTTGAACTACCGATTACTTTGACTTTGAAAGGTAGAATAACATTCATTTTTAATTTTCTGGTTTATGTTTGAAATATTAAAAACTTACTTCCAAAGTAGTGAGTCTTTAACGCAAACTGTAAGAAATTTACAGATGAAGCTCATTTTCATCTCGGTGGTTATGTCAATAAGCAAAATTGTCGCACATGGGGTTCAGATAACCAACACGTGACTATTGAGAAGTCAATTCATCCACAACGACTCACTGTTTGGTGTGGATTTTGGGCTGTATTGAAAAATTGAGTTGATCGGTTCTGACGAGCCAGTCGTGGTAATCATATGAATGATATTGTGTTCCACTATTAAATGACAAATTTCAACAGTACTTTTTTAGCCGACTTTATTAAAATTTTAAACGATATATGATTAGATCCCTTACAAATGATTTTTTGTCAGAAACTCAGTTTTTTTTTAAACGATCGATAGAGTTTTATTCTCTGACTTCTTAATTTTCATGAAGAATATTTTTGTAAGCCTCCCTAATGTATATAATCTTAACACGTTTGCTTCTATTCCGCCCTCGAAATGGTTCATTTGCCACTTTCTTTTCTTTACCTCCCGAAAAATGATAATGTTTCCATTTAAAATTTGTGTTATTCTTAATGCACTTGTTGTTCCAGTTTGATCTTTACACCTGCTGCCAACTCTTTGTGTTGGTTGTGGCCTGTTTCTAGCCTAACACTTCTACGTTGATGATGGAACGAACACATGATGACGAAGAAATCCGGTTTTCAGAGAACGCTGACCTCAAAAAAAATCTGTGTTTTCTGTTCGTCTACATAATTTTCTATTGAGTAAAGAAATAGATGTGATTG
Source organism: Polietes domitor (assembly GCA_947397865.1). NCBI lineage: Eukaryota > Metazoa > Arthropoda > Insecta > Diptera > Muscidae > Polietes > Polietes domitor. Next base: position 160,908,366 of record OX377620.1, on the reverse strand, counting down.
TTTGATATCTTTGGAAACAGAACTGGTTGTTGCTTCATCTTTGTTTATATCGAACAAAATGAAAAGAAGAAATAAAGAAACAACTTGACTTGAATCATGGCATGAATCCCGTCGAATGTGTGTTTCAATAAAAATGTGACGTTCTAACGAAGACCCGCCGCGTCGCAACAATAGCACACAGAGGTCAGACAGGTAGTTAATAACGGGGATACGAGAATACAGGTGATGTGGTGTGGTGGTGGTTTTTCTTTCCTTTTTATGCCAAAACCAGTTTTCCTTACTCGTGCATGTGATTTTTCCAGCATTTGCTTTTCTTTTTTTTTTTCTACCGTTACGCCTAGAGCATTGGATGATGATGAATGCACCACCAAAGACATAACCGGAATTATGACAACTAGTAAAGCACAAACGTTTGCTTGTTTGGCCATAAAACATGCGTCTCACGACAGTGTAGAGAACAGCGTCGTAAGCGTGTGAAACATAATTTACACGTGTTTCGAGAAACTATGAGACGTTGGAAACGAAAATCCTACTTATTGCGACAGAAGAATGCATTAACAATTGGCTCTAGGATCTTTGTTGTAGTCGATGACAATTCGATACAAATTCAAAGGAAATTTGCGTTAAGAAATAAAATACTTTTTATATTCAAAGATATTCTGCAAATATTTCCCTTTGATGGAGCAGAGCAGATACTAGAACTGAATCTCAACTCGATTGGGAAAGGCAGAAGTTTCACATGTCATGGTGTCTCTCAAATAATTTTTTGTTTAAAAATAAGTTCTTTTCAACAATGTCCCACTGTATTTGACACAACGACACTATTCAATGACAAAGAATGCACTTTTGATTTGAGATACTTCCATAATGCAGATTTGCTGTTGATACCACTCCAAAAATGTCCCTTAATTGTGCACTTCGTGACACTGAAATTATTTTTTTTTGTCATTTTCCATATGCATATGAAATTCCAAAAGACTACATACAATTGCATTCAATCTCAAGATGTCTGAAGTTTCAATTTGTGTATTGCATTTTTGAAAATATGTATATTTATATATACATATATATGTGTGTGTGTTTTTAAACCGCTGTCATTAATCATTGTAACCGTTTTGTGAGTTAGCCGTTATCGTTATTCAAATTCAAAAATGTTTAGTGGCGCAACCAGCATTAAATAATGGTAGTTAAATACACTTTCGGAAATATTCATTTATCTTTGTTATATGATTTTTGTTATGATTTATGTAAAGAGTAATTCAATTGGAGGTGGATTTTTAAAATAGCATTGAAGTGGCCAAACTGTCAATGGATGGAGTGATTGACTTTGCTATGAAAACAAAATGTTCATGGATTGTATTTCCTTCAAATAGGAGTGTTTCATAACATAATAAAGATTTTGGTCATGAAATATTCTTTAAAATTAAGAGAAAATTTACCAAAAATGACAAACTTCTTATAGATGAGTGACATATATTTTAGCACAGATAGTCCTGGTTGATTGCAAAAATAGCGATCCTACTAAGAGCCACAGTTCCATAAAGGGACTTGGCAGCTACGCCCATTTTCTGTACTTTTCAAACAAATTTTTATTATTCTCAGTTAAACGGGGTAAATTTATAATTAATATTATTATTAAGCGGAGCGTGGAAAAGGCGGACTTGCAGGCCTAGGTGTATGCCCCTGGTTATAAGTCACCCTCAACCACTCTGTTTGATGTGACTCCTTTTATTCAACCTAACCGAATACAAGGATTTGTGAATGATGTCTGCTTTCTATTCAATGTTTGAATATACTACACCATTTTCAATTTAATTCAAAAGACACTATTTGAATTTCAAAAATTCAATTTGAAATTCAAAAAATATCAATCGAAATTCAAATTTGATATTCAAAAAAACATCACTTGAAATTCAAAAATTTCATTTGAAATTCAAAAGACATCAGTTGAAATTCAAAAATTCCATTTGAAATTCTAAAGTATCAATTGAAATTCAAAAATTCCATTCGAAATTCAAAAAATGTCATTCGAAATTCAAAAAATTTCATTTTTGAATTTGAAATGGAATCTTTGAATTTCAAATGACGTCTTTTGAATTTCAATTGAAGAGTTTTGAATTTCAAATGATGTCTTTGAATTTCAAATGGTGTCTTTTGAATATCAAATGGAATTTTTGAATTAAAAAAAAACATTTTTGAATTTGAAATGGAATCTTTGAATTTCAAATGACGTCTTTTGAATTTCAATTGAAGAGTTTTGAATTTCAATTGATATTTTCTGAATTTCAAATGGTGTCTTTTGAATATCAAATGGAATTTTTGAATTTCAATTGATATTTTTTTAATTTCAAATTGACTTTTTGAATTTCAAGTGGTGTCTTTTGAATTACAATTGAAAATGGTGTAGTATATACAAACATTGAATAGAAAGCAGGCATCATCCACAAATGCTTTGAAATTATCCAAAAAAAATTGAGTTACCTTAAGTAAATTTTAAGGAAAGTTTCCCTTCATGAACACCCTTTCTCTTCAATCAATCGTAATCTCCTTCTCTTTGCAATCTTAATGTCCACACCTCTAACTTAGTCCTTCCTCCATCACTTTTACTTACAGGAACCACAAGGACTGGATTTAGTTGGCCCCTAGTGAACCAGTCAACTAAAATTTCAATAGGTGGGCGTCTTATTCAACCTAAACTAACCTAGTGGAATAGTCTTCGGCTGTAAATATGCAAATATTCAATTCCTTCAATATTTTAAAGGCACCTTCGGTCCTCGTGAGGCAAACTTTTTTACTGATCTATTCTGCCCATTTTCAATCACAATCCAGCTACATTAATTAGAAATATATCTGGAATCTCCACACGAACTACTATATATATATATATATATATATATATATATGTATGTGTGTACATATGGGGCTTTTCAGAAACGCATCACTGCAGTTTCATTAGAACTATCATCCATGAATTATATTTATTATGTATTTTTCCAGTTACAAACGCGAAAGCAATACCAATGGAAAAAATTCACAATATATTTAATTTCTAAGTAGGATGATAATCCAAATGCATTTGATCCCCTGCAATGATGCTCTACACTCCGATGAATATTCTTAGATATTGCAATGGAATGACAAAACTAATATACACTACATCCTATGCTGAAGGCTATCAAAGTAGATTCATTGTCAGCCAGTAAATGTTTTATCAGTCCCCTTAATAACAGAAATTAGTTCGGCAGGGCGCCCTCATTTTCAGTGTGATTTATAGAATAAGGGAGAGGAAGAAAACAATCTCCAACATATAATCAATCTACATTGTATCCTTACACACTCAAAGAAATATACTTTTCTGATTATGCATTTAAAAAAAATGCATATAAAATGTCTTCTTTTCAACACGAACTTTGAAATCGAAAAGTGAATAAACTTACAACGAAACCCAAAGGCGATAACGAGAAAAATCACTGGACTCTGGTGATGTGGCCCGGGCGGGCGGTCGGTCGGTCGGTCGATCGCATTAATAACAATGGCCCACCAAGACGAGCATACAAAACTTAAACGAATAAATTTATTCGTCAAAAAGAGATAAGGGTGCACTCATAGAGTAAAGCAACTCCAAATGAAGACAAAAGAATGCCACGAAAACTAAATAAAGATTGAGTTATTTATGATTGAAAATAAATGCATGATGTTGCATGTACACTTCGAAGAAACAATCATAGAAAAACAACAACATTTGATTTCATGGCTTTTGGCCATCAGATACACGAAACGGAAGAGCCCCACTGGAGAAATAAGTGCTTATCGTGTCAGGCAGCATAGCACAACACACAGCAGAGAAAAATCTCAACACGAAAATCCCGAATATATGTAACTAATTAGGAATATATATGTGTATATGTAAGTGCAGCTGTAGGAAATCTCCTTGGGCCAGACCCAATTGTCTAATTACAAATTCATACACGATGACTGGCATCAATGATTTCCATTTTCTTTTGTTTTTAAGAAACAAATTCAAAAAAAAAAACAACGCCAACAACCTTAGGAAGGAAGTGTGGCCCTGAAAAGTCATGACTTGACATTTTTAATTAACTACTGTCCCCGATACCGGATGTACACACACATATATGTACATCGTGTACATGTTGGTATAACTGCTGTTCACATTCAACTCAACTTGTTAAATGAAGACTCCAAAAATAAATTAAATGGATATTTATGTATGAAAAGAAATTTGAGGTCGTCTTAGTGTCTTACCTGTTTGGTGGGTGATTGATATTTGAAAAGACTCCTTTTGGCTGTGGGGGTATAGGCATTCTCGTTGCGTTCATCACTAATGGCCTTAACATCCTCGATGGCCGTGCCTAACAGTTCGTTTTTCAGCAGGCACGAATATGCTAAACTGTCACGGGCCGTTTCGCCACAATCCCTTTGTTTTTTACTAGTCTGTGGTGAGTTTTCATTTGATTTATTTATTGAAGCGAAATTTGTTTGCCAATTATTGTTTGCTCTGCAAATGAAAAAAAAAAATAATAATAATGATAAGTTTATTGGTAAATAATTTGTTTATATGCGATGAAATACAAGTTGGGGGTAAATATTAAAGAAAAATAGATTGTAAAGTAATCACTTGAATCAGTAAGGATTTTTCAATATCTTTCTATGAAAGTTTCAATATTCTACCTTATCGCGAATAAAAAGTGGATTTATTCACTTGGAATTTTCTATTCCAGACATAAGAGAATAGTATGAATATAATCTGGAAATGGGTCTCACTTCTTTGTATTGTAATATAAATAAGGTGATCAAATCAAAGTAAGAAATCAGAAAACAATTGAAAAAATACCATAAATAACGACTGGAAATTTAAGGGAACAATTTATTCAAGGTCTGACTTTTCTAATTAAGGAAATCGGAAAATCGGACTGGTCAGTTTCAACACACCCCATCATTGTGAGAAGCTTTGCAATTTATGCGCTTTTGACCTAAATCAGGGTTCATACTTATGTCAGAATTAACATAGGAGTAATGAGAAGTATGCTAGTAGTGAAGTACTCAGCCGAATAAAGACAACACACTCAAAATCAATTTATTAATTATGAGCTATATGATCATTTCTGAAAACATAGCATTACTAAATAACTTATTTGGTTACAGCATATTTTATAATCTCCCAAAAACACATGCTCAAAGACCCATCCCAGATGAACTACTCTGAATCGCCCCTCTCTTTCTCTCTCTATTTAAAAAATCAATTAAAATTCTTAATTCGATTGGAAACAACTTCCGCAATTCAGCTTCTGTTGTGAGAACCCATGTAAATTTCCCCAGCTGATAGCGGCGTATTTCGTTACACCCTGTGTGCTATGCCCTCCTGTGTGTACCTATACTTCTGCGTTGAGTTACAACGAAATTATTTAAATAAGGTAGGACAGAAACAGGAAAGTAAAAAAGAGCTTACATAAAAACGAGGTGTTTTACTTCAAATGGGCGCGTGTTTGTTTGTTTGATAATAATATGACCACAGGCGCGCAAGTGAACAGTGAACTTCAGTGACTAGGCTGGCTGGGTGGATGGATGGCTGGATGACTGACTGAGTAAGCCAGTGCCATACAAAACAAAACATTAACGGAAGTTGACACTATGGCGGATTCGTGATTCAAATGTATTCACTGCTCACCGGCTGAACCGAGGAACAGGTGAATGCAAATGCTTTCTGTCTGTCTGCCAGAACTTTTGTTCATTCAACGGCCACAAACAACAAACGACAACAATGTAAAGGGTTTGTCTTTCGAGAAATATTAAATTTCCGTTATTATTATAATGAGCAGGGTGCGGGGAATAGTACACCTACCCACTGGGTATATAAACTCCTCTCCTCCTCTGCTGTTGTCGTCGTCGTTGTCGCAATCGGTATTCCGATATTACACCACATCAATTGGTGGTGGCACGTCCAACAGTGGGGGATTTTGAAAAAGAAATTACAAGGTGTGTTTTATTTGCACAATATAAAACAATCGAATGTCACTCACTAAAACAAAATTCCCAAAAATTGTGCTAACTTTTAGGGGGGAAATGACAACTCAACTTTTTTTATGGATGGACTCATATAGTTTTTAATATTTGAACTATAATTTTGGGAGTAAAAGCCTGACAATACATTCTAAAAAGGAGCGCCCCAGTAGTCGAGTTGGTAGCGTGCTCGGCTATCAGCGTGGGGGTTGTGGGTTCGATTCCCACCAGAGGCTCCGGTCTGTCGCTGCAATAACTAGCTACAATGGTCTTAGTCACCCCGGCTCAATCCATGCACCCAAAATTAGAATATAAATTTACTTTGTATTGTAATTCATAATAAATAAAAAAAAAAAACATTCTAAAAAGTCGTTGAATACATGTAGATTTATAAACCCTTTTTGTAGAAGTAAGAGAATTTCAAAAAACGTTTTTGAAATTAATTGTTTATGTTATAGTTCTACTCAAGGTCCCTTGTATCCTTTTTATATTTATTTATATTTGACCAATATTTCGACTAACATTGCTAGTCATTTTCAGGGGATCTAACAAAAAACACATAACATTCTTACATTTTTTAAAAAATAATAACAAAACATTTAAATTCTAAAAAAATACAAAATATACGGCTATTTGTTACCAACTAGTCGCGCTTCTTTATAATGTGTCCATACATTTGAGAGCATTTATCGGTCTTTCCAGCGAGAAAAAAGTATTGTAGACTCCTAATAATTTTTCTCTTCCACCAATACATTTACATCGTCAAAATTTGGTTTATGTCCTGTCAGTGCACAGTGGGCTGCAAGTTAAGTCTTTTGTTCTGGAGGTTTGTCGATGATTTATTTGATGAAAGTCTAGTTTTTAATTTAGTCTTCGTTGTACCCATATACATTGGCGTTCAAAATAATAGCAGCGCATCACAGCTTAAAATTAATTTTATTATATTTGTTTGTTTGCTAATATTTTTATTGCTACTACTGCATTGAGTGCTGTGTTATGAGAGTGCAAATGCACAAAATAATTATCTATTTGGTGATATTGTTTTAATTACTTAAGAAATTTCACATTTTTTGATATTCGGCATTTTACATACGTCTCTAGGTGTTGTAGCAAAACTGTCTAACACGGAGGATCAAGCGTAAAGGCTTGGGCGTCTTTATCATAATATGGGTTGGGTCAATACACTGGTCCAGAACTACCATGGACTCTGCCCAGTACGTCAAAAGGCTGCACAATATTATGCTTCCGTATGCAGAATATGGAATGCCTCTAGCAGGACAATTACCCCAAATACATCAACCGATTTGCAAAAAGGTGTTTAGAAGTCAATAATATCGATGCTATGGTTCGTGCAGACGCGGAATCTCAATATAATTAAAAAATTTGATTATGAAGTCTAAAATGTGGTCTCACTAGCAAAACCAAAAAAACGATAACGATCGTTGGCACGATATTACACTGGCATGGGCAAAAATATCGGTTGAAAGGTGCAAAAGACTAGCTGACTCCATGAAACGACGTTATGTAGCAGTAGTAAGCCATAAAGTCAGTACAGTTAAGTATTAAATTCAAGGAAATATCCTCATTTAAGTTATTATTAAAAAAAAGATTTAAATTAAAGTGAATTAAAAGAAAATATTTTTAATTTTTATTAGCACTGCTATTTTTGTTTCACTGGTCTCATTTTTTGACATAAATGGTTCTAAAGGCTTAATCTCAAAATTACAAAAACTTTATTAATTATTTAAAGCCAGATTAATAATGACACTATATCACCTTTCAATCAGCGTAAAAACTTTTAGGATATTTGAAGTATAGGGTGTTTTTTATTGAGGTACTTTCGAAATAAATTTGCACGATTTGCAAGCGTTGTTCTTTTGTCAACCTGTTCATGATGAAATGGCAAACCAAACTAAATATTAATCACTTGACAGCTGACAAAATGGCCGCCAGTTAAAAAAGTGATGCCAACTTAAAGTTCTATACCCCAATAAAAAACACCCTTTAAAACTAATATTTTTCTTTATCGACATTTTTATCTCGTCGGTGCTATTTTTTTGACCGTAGCTGTATATCAGTCTCATCCCCACTGCATTTTATTTCATATACTAAAATATATGTATCCTCCTTCATCACTAGTGATTTTGTCCTGCTAAATAATTGGTTTGTCGTATTATGTGAGCTAGTTCGATTTGATCTTTGTCATATATATATATATATATATATTTGTTTGTTTAAATCTTTCTGACAGTCTGGTATAAAATTTGTATATTTTTAGTGTTGCTGTTTTCCGATTCTTTTTCCATTTTTGCGTGGCTCGTTTTATTAAATCATTAATATTTTTGTTGGAGAAGTCATTCAGTTTTAATACGATTTTACTAATTTCTTAAGATTTTATATATTTTAACCTTACGCTATTGGTCTTTTTTCTTATTTCAATTATTATTTATTGTGTATAATCTATTATTTATATATTTATCATATATTTATTATCTATTATTTTAGTTTTTTCGTTTGTATTTTTTTTTTATTTTTTCGTTTGTATTAATCAATGTTTGATTTGAACTGGGATATTGTCCTGCCTCAATACCATTTTGCTTGTGCATTTAATGGAATGCAAATTTATTTACAAATGACATGGTGACATTTATTACTTGGCTGCAGACTACCACGATCATGATTTCGACCATGTCAAAAGTCTTTTCAAGTGGCTTCGCAGCGACTTTTCAACATCAAACCCAGCCTCTATAAGGAAATGATTCTCACAAACGAACGAGAAGTACAACTCACTTGACGAATTTGCGTTTAAAAAATCGCACAAAGTAATAATTATGTATTATTCATATTATTATAATTCCATTACTATTTTCTTAATTTATCAGAGAGCTATCTAAGTAAGCAGTCAAAGTTCTGTAGGTCGATTTTTCGAAGTTCATCGAAATAACCCAATTGGTTTCCCACACAAAATCCTCTCAAAATCCCCCTACAGTGCGCATGCGTCCTAACCTTTGTGAAGGTCTCTCTCCACGCCACTATTGTTTCCTCGTACGTTGATAATTGCAAATTCAGCATTAGGTTTGTGAGCATATGCAATTGTTTTATTTGAAATTTGGCTATAATTTTGCACGTTTTTATTTTAATTTTTTTCTTCTGTTTAACATGAATTGTATACAATAAATTTCGCGCGTGTGTGTGTGTGTACATGTTTGTGTCATATTCATGCGAATAATGTTGAGAGAGAGACAGAGTAGGGTGGGTTCACATTACCTTGCCGCATGCACGGGCGCATGCAAGGTTGGTCACACACCACTCAACTTTAGTTACGAATTTTTTTATTAATGTTTTTGCATTGGCTAAATTTATTCACATTATCTATATTCTAATATCCTATGTGTGGCAGGGGGTTACAGAAAAACAACAAGGTTTTCTAATGAGTTATTGGCTGACATTTCAGAAAAAAAGAACTACTAAAAGCAACAGAATTATTATGAAGCGTACAAACATGAAAAACGCTGCACTGAATGTCAATTATAGTTCAGCTGTATTTTTTCTTTATCGACATTTTTATCTCGTCGGTGCTATTTTTTTGACCGTAGCTGTATATCAGTCTCATCCCCACTGCATTTTATTTCATATACTAAAATATATGTATCCTCCTTCATCACTAGTGATTTTGTCCTGCTAAATAATTGGTTTGTCGTATTATGTGAGCTAGTTCGATTTGATCTTTGTCATATATATATATATATATATTTGTTTGTTTAAATCTTTCTGACAGTCCTGGTATAAAATTTGTATATTTTTAGTGTTGCTGTTTTCCGATTCTTTTTCCATTTTTGCGTGGCTCGTTTTATTAAATCATTAATATTTTTGTTGGAGAAGTCATTCAGTTTTAATACGATTTTACTAATTTCTTAAGATTTTATATATTTTAACCTTACGCTATTGGTCTTTTTTCTTATTTCAATTATTATTTATTGTGTATAATCTATTATTTATATATTTATCATATATTTATTATCTATTATTTTAGTTTTTTCGTTTGTATTTTTTTTTTATTTTTTCGTTTGTATTAATCAATGTTTGATTTGAACTGGGATATTGTCCTGCCTCAATACCATTTTGCTTGTGCATTTAATGGAATGCAAATTTATTTACAAATGACATGGTGACATTTATTACTTGGCTGCAGACTACCACGATCATGATTTCGACCATGTCAAAAGTCTTTTCAAGTGGCTTCGCAGCGACTTTTCAACATCAAACCCAGCCTCTATAAGGAAATGATTCTCACAAACGAACGAGAAGTACAACTCACTTGACGAATTTGCGTTTAAAAAATCGCACAAAGTAATAATTATGTATTATTCATATTATTATAATTCCATTACTATTTTCTTAATTTATCAGAGAGCTATCTAAGTAAGCAGTCAAAGTTCTGTAGGTCGATTTTTCGAAGTTCATCGAAATAACCCAATTGGTTTCCCACACAAAATCCTCTCAAAATCCCCCTACAGTGCGCATGCGTCCTAACCTTTGTGAAGGTCTCTCTCCACGCCACTATTGTTTCCTCGTACGTTGATAATTGCAAATTCAGCATTAGGTTTGTGAGCATATGCAATTGTTTTATTTGAAATTTGGCTATAATTTTGCACGTTTTTATTTTAATTTTTTTCTTCTGTTTAACATGAATTGTATACAATAAATTTCGCGCGTGTGTGTGTGTGTACATGTTTGTGTCATATTCATGCGAATAATGTTGAGAGAGAGACAGAGTAGGGTGGGTTCACATTACCTTGCCGCATGCACGGGCGCATGCAAGGTTGGTCACACACCACTCAACTTTAGTTACGAATTTTTTTATTAATGTTTTTGCATTGGCTAAATTTATTCACATTATCTATATTCTAATATCCTATGTGTGGCAGGGGGTTACAGAAAAACAACAAGGTTTTCTAATGAGTTATTGGCTGACATTTCAGAAAAAAAGAACTACTAAAAGCAACAGAATTATTATGAAGCGTACAAACATGAAAAACGCTGCACTGAATGTCAATTATAGTTCAGCTGTATTTTATAAACGTGTCGTGTTGTATATGTACGTGCAATTCCGCGAGAGGCATTATTTCACATGCGGCAAAGTTTGAAAAAGGTAAATTTAATTCTCTCTAAAACTTATCTGATTTAATTTTAAATATAAAACACATACAATAACAATTTAAATAAAATTTCATTGAAATAGATTTTACTTAAATTTAGCGCCTTTACGGCCATTATAATTTAAAAACCCCACCAGCATGGATAAAATTTTGCATGGACAGCTTGCCAGCATATCAACTGTTCCGATGAGGAAAATAAAAATATCTGGTATCACAATGGACAACTTTTGTTCTAAGTGATTCGGATCCATACTTTTTGACCACCAAAAACTAATTTAAACTGACAATGATCAAGCAATAAATGAAGGTATGAAAGAATATTATGCCACTGGTAGGATGATAAAGATAAATAAAACTACTATGGAAACAGAATTAAAAATTAATCTTCAAACATATATAATAAAGAGCAAATAAATAAAAAATGAGTAAAACTAAACCATTATAAATTCCTATCGTATTAGGTTTTTTTTGACATTTTAAATGATGTTTTGAACAAAACAAACAAATCTCTTTCATCAAGACAATGGGCAGCAGCACACGTGTGATGTGGAAAAAATCTAAATAAATTGAAGTACCACCACAACAAACAAGTTTTAAAACATAACCTAAAATGGGTTGTGATTCAGATACATAATTTTTCTGACTGCCACCACAACCTAACCTAACCTGACAAAGAAAAGTAACAATCGAAACTATGAATATTTTGCCATTATGTTCTGGAAACCGAACTAAAACTAAATTAAGTTCCATCAGAGATAATAAATCAAAATGAGTAAAACTTACTCTTATCTTATTACATTTTTTGACTATTTTAAATGATGTTTTGAATAAAACAAAAAATCTCTTTCATCAAAGTAATGAACACACGTGTGATGTGGAAAAATCTAAATAAATGCAAGTACCGCCACTACAAACAAGTTTTAAAACAAAAGTTTAAAAACAAACGCCTTTTACAAATGATTGAAAAGTAATTATGTATTGTTGTTTCATTAATTAAAATTTCTTTTACTTATTGTTATCAGCAGTCAAAGGGAAAGTGATCCAGTGATAAATGATACTAGGCTTCATAGATAATAAACTAATGATCTCAATCTCTCTTTACATTTGCATATTATCACGCCTCTTGTGCAACCCTTAATGACCCTTAAAACCTTTATCAGAAAAAACGCTTTGTTTCTCTCTTTAAAAAGGTTTGAATATAAAGTAATAATGAAAAAAAAAAAAATAAAATAATTTGAAGATTTTGATTACTAAACGGCAAAAAATTAAAAAAATCCACTAAAATCGAATTTGGAAAATTCGTTGAAATACATAAAAATAAATAAAAAAATTTTAAATTTTGATTACTAATCGGCAAAAATTAAAAAAAAAAATCCACTAAAAACGAATTTGGAAAAATACGTCACAAATCGTTGAAATACATAAAAATAAATGAAAAAAATATTTTTAAGATTTTGATCGGCAAAAATTAAAAAAAATCCACCTAAATCTAATTTGGAAAAATGCGTCACAAATCGTTGAAATACATAAAAATAAATGAAAAAATAATTTTAAGATTTCGATTACTAATCGGCAAAAATTAAAAAAAAATCCACTAAAAACGAATTTGGAAAAATACGTCACAAATCGTTGAAATACATAAAAATAATTTAAAAAAATATTTTTAAGATTTTGATTACTAATCAGCAAAAAAAATTTAAAAAAATTAAAAAAAAATCCACTAAAAACGAATGTGGAAAAATACGTCACAAATCTTTGAAATACATACATTTTTAGAATAGGTTCAGGGTACTAAAATTTTTTGAAATCACGTTTTTACATATTCCGATTTATTCCAGAGTTTTCTATAGGAATATGTAAAAAGAGATGACGAAAAATTGGCAGTTGTGCCGTTTAAGAATTAAGGTAAAGAAAATCTGATATTCTTCATAAAATTAAAATCATTAAATTAATAACAAACATCTGCCCAATATTTTAAGTTTAAACTAAGTTGCAGCGAAAAATCTAAATGATCCTTATAATATCTGTTTTTTCTTCTTCTTGTAAACTAGTGTAGTAATGGCATGTCTGCTGGCCAAAGTGTAGTTAGTCATGCAAGTTAGAAACCACAAAATTTAATAAGCCTTCTTCTTGCCTTAAGAAGCAGTAAAGAAAGATAATCATAGAAAATAATCTATTCACTCTATTCTTTCCAGCTAAGAGAGGCCACACACATTTAGAAAACCATAATTGGAAGCTACGTTTGTTGTTTGCTTCGTTTTTTGCAGGGCTCTCTAAGTATGTATGTACGTACGTAAGTAAAAAGAAGAAAAAAGTCTAATGGAAAATAATTTCAACGAAGCATTACAAATTATAGCATTTCTGCTTTAAGGGCCTCGTTTTATGTTTGTACTTTAAAAAGCTAAGATTTGTTTTAATAAACAATTGGAATTAAGCCAAATGGCGCACGAGTTGGAACACCTAATGGTGGCGTGTACCAAACCAAAAAGGGGGGTAATGATCTGGTATTAAAAGAAAACTAGATAGATACACACGCAGAGTGCCAGAGAGAGAGAGAGCAAGATGGAATGGAAGAAACTTACCTGCAAGGTATAAATCGATCCAGCGATGATGTGGTTGAGGCGGCTTCAAATGAATTGAATAGATTTCTAGCCACCGGACTACAATGTTTTAATATACGTTTCTCATAATCGGGACTAAACATGTTTTCGGACGTCTTCGGCGATCGGTTATAAGAGATCAATAAATATATATATATATTTACGTGTATATACAATTTGTGAGATTGATCAAACTTCCAAAATGATCAATCTAAACAAATAACAAAATATAAAGTGTTGGCTTACAAAGCACACCAAGAAGCGATAATTCAAATTATTGAATGACGAATGATTGATTTGGGGGTAGAAATGTGTTTTTGCTCCTGCGCGCCGAAATCTGTAAATAAAGAAAGGTAGGAAGAAATTAATAATTTTTTCTCATCATGTTCGGGAGAAAACCATAAATAACTTATATACAATTTTAAATTGATCAATTCCCGCCAAAAAAAATATATATAAGTACACCGGCGTGGTGGCGTACCTCCTCCACAAAGGGGTAATTAATTAATCAATGTCAATAAAAGACATTGTAACAAGCTACAAATAATTGTCTAAAACAGAACGGGGAGAAAACAAACAGAAAAACGTTTTCACAATCAAATCATGTCTGTTGGCAGAGGCGAACGAACGAGCTATCGCAGCTATGTGCGTGGTGTGAATACGCAGGCGTGACGCCTTTGCCTTAGTCATGACAAAGCCCTAAAGCTCTACCTCTAACGCTGGCGATGGCCATTGTTCCCTGATCCAGAAAAGAAAACAAACACCTCTACAACAATACATATTTGGTTCGCCCTTAAAGATCAGTCATGAGTTCACAAATCACTGCACATGTTAAAAGAATACCACGAGCACATACCACCACTGCCATACCAGTGTAACCTTTTCCATGTGGCTGGAGAGTGGGGGGATTCTATGACAGTGAGATATGGCCAAATCATGCTTGGAATTGTTAAGTGCGCCCAAAGAGCACATTTATTTTGTGTAGAAATTTTCTAATTTATTAAAGTTGTTTCTGAGACACATTTGGAGATTTATTAGACACCAACCATTACAATTGTATCTGTAGCCAGAGAAATGGGAGCGCTTTTATAACACCGAGAACGTGTTTCCCAATTTTATGACTTCACACAATGGACGATCTTGGAGTTTCCTCAATATAATTCAGAGAGGCAGTAGTGCTTTTAGTGAATTTCTCTTTGAGAACTAAATAACAAATCCAATCGCGTGTTATTGCATGTTTGCTTTAAAAGAAAAAAGTCTGATACGATCTGACGAAATTGAAGGGAATCAAAGATTAAACCCCGAAGCTATTGTCTGTGATGTTAGAGTTCCTAATCTTTCAAAAGTATACATATGTTAAAGTTTGTAACCCTTCTTCTATAAATAAAAAATTAAGGAGAAATTATAAATATTAAAAATATTAAAGATTTTTTTCTTGTTTTCCACTATAAACCATCAACGTGCCCTGTTAAAAATACTTAAAATTACAAATTTAATTTTACGTAAAAATATAATAAATATTTTAAAATAAAAAATATTTTGAGATTAAAAATAAAAATAAAATAAATAAATAAAGATTAAAATTTTGAAAAGTCAAAACAACATAAATAATATGTTATTATTACTTTTTATTACCGGACAAAATAAAAAACATATAATTTAATTCCAAAGGAAATTTATAAATTAAAAAAATCATAAATTAAAAAAAAAATATTTTATAAATTAAAAAAAAAATTTATAAATTAAAAAAAAAAATATTTTATAAATTTAGAAAAAAATATTTAATATATTTAATATTTTAATTAAAAATGTTATTTTAAATTAAAAATTCGATTTTAATAAAAAATATTTTAAATTTAAAAATATATTTTTAATTAAAAATATTTTAAATTTAAAAATATTTTAAATTTAAAAATACATTTTTAATTAAAAATATTTTAAATTAAAGAAAAAATAAAATTAAAAAATTGTTCAACAAATAAAAAATATTTTAAATAAAAAATTTAAAAGGTATGTAAACACAAACAAAATAAAATATTTACAATATTTTAAACTTAAATATTTTAATTTAATATTTTAAACTTAAAAAAATATTTTAATTAAAAAATAGTTTAAATTAAAGAAATATAAAATATTTTAACCCATTACAGCCCAAAGAAAGCTGTTGGACAGTTGACTGACGTTAAACAGAGAACGGTAATGGGATAAAATATTTATTTAAAATATTTTAACTTTAAAATATATCAAATTAAAATAAACGTATTTTTAAGATATTTTTTATAAAAGTATTTCAACAAAAAATATTTTTTAAATAAAAGATATTTAAAAATAAAAATATATTTTATTTAAATTAAAAACATTTAAAAATAAAAAATATTTTTTTATTTAATGAATATTACTTTAAATAAAAACGAACAAGAAAATATTTCAAATAAAAAATAAAACAAAAAATATTTTAAAAATCATTTAAAAATAAAAAATAATTAATAAATATTTTAAATAAAAAAAATATTTCAAATAAAGAAATTGTGATAGAAAACAAAAATTTTAAACTCATAAATGTATACTATATAATACTAAATAAAACAAATATTTCAAATTTAAATTTAAAAAAAAAAATAAAAAAATTTTTTAAATTAAATTAAAATTCTAAAATATTTTAAATTTAAAAAAATATGTATTTAATGTTCATTAAATTATTTTTTTTTATTTTAATATTACTTTAAATAAAAACGAAGAAGAAAATATTTCAAATAAAAAAATGTTTCAAATAAAAAATTAAAACAAAAAAATTTTGAAAAACATTTAAAATAAATTTTAAATTAAATATTTAAAATTCCAAAAATATTTTAAATTTAAAAAATATGTATTTAAAGTACAAAACATTTTAAATCCAAATGAATATTTTTAAATTCATATTTATTGAGTTGACTATTATAAAACTGTCTTCTGAGTGAGTTCATTCATTTAGTTGATTTTATTACTGAATTGATTATTGTAGTGAGAGTCGTTATGAATTCTATATATTGCAGCCCATACAAGTTGTAATGTTCAATGTCGATTTGCTGAAAAAGACATTAGTTTGTGGTGACAAATTTTCAAAAATTTCCCTAGATATGAATTGGTCAAAAATCCCACTGTGCGCAATTAATAGCAATGATGGTGACTATTCTAATACGACAAATGTTTAAAAACTAATAGTCAAAAAAATCCCACTGTGCACAATTAATGACAATGATGCCAGCCTATTTATTAAGTTGCAGAATTGTAATTTTTGTGAGTGTATTCCTTTTGTTGTGTAGTTGTAATGCTTTTCAGAAGACAACAACAGTGAACCTTCAACCTCCGAAAAGCCGGATTTAGGAAGATAAGAACATAGCATGACGGACGGTTGATATGCCAGTATAGATTAAAAAAAGTAGTCTTGTCATGTAATTGTAAACCTTTTCACGGTATAATTAGAAACTTCGTGCCGCTTTTAATTAAAATTTAAACAAGAACACAATTCTGCGGCATTTACTCAACATCATTTTGAATTATAAATCTAACACTCGTTGAAGAAGATCAACGACAACAACAACAACACAACATGGCGAAGATGGAAGTCAGTTCATAAAAATAAATTACACGCATAGTTACAACAACGAAACGAGATTCGGACAATCTCATTATAATTATACAGGCGAATAAATATAAATTATTTAAAAAAGAGAATACTTTTTGAAACTAGCTTATCGCGTGTCCTCGGCACTGTGTCATGCCGGTTTTCAAAAAATATTAATAAATTAAATTTTAGAAAAAACATTAAAAATACTATTTTTCCATTTTAGTAATAACAAATGTAAATTTAAATAATATTTACCAATTTTATGTTTCGTCCAAACCAATTGTATTAGAAAAATTTAACAACTACCAAAAAATATGCAGTTGTTGAGGGTTTGAGTGATGATCAAAAACTGTTCTCGGTTAGCAGTCAGCGACAGCCTTTTATAATAAAAAAATATTCAAATGAATGGACATGGTCGTTCGTGTGGCGTTAATGGTGGTAGAAAGGCGGGTCGATGTTTATTGTTTGCTGTCAACTTGGTATGGAAACCAAAACAAAACAAAACAACACAAAAATGCATTTCAGACAAACAGAAACAAATCGTCAGGTAGGCAGCAAATGGGAAATGCAAAAACGGACAGAGTACGAAAAAGAATGTTTGTGTTTTTTGTAATAACATGACAACAACCAAGCTCATCAACAGGATCATAAAATCCCAATTAGAGTAAGTGGTAGGTAATCTCTAAATAATGCTCGTACCAAGTGTAGGAGAGGGAGGTATTTGTTTGCTTTTGTGGAGATATGAGCGATCATTAAACGGACAAATAACCACAAGTGCCTGGTGGTCTGGGAGTGACTAAGAAGTACGCCTTATGTAAGTGAGCATGAACAAAGGCCCAAGAACATTAATCACAGTCCCATGTATATCGATCAATCTCGGTTTATTTTAATTTCAATTGTATATGCACACAATTATTTTTATTGTTTAATTAATTTATTGATCATTTGTAATTCGATTAAATCGAATTTTAATTAGAAACAGAAGAGTTGTGGAGATTTAGGTTGTAAAAGGAGACGTAAATTCTGAAGTTTCAAATGTAAGGGTATCCTAAATTGCAACCAAGAAATAATTTTATTAGAAAACTTTTTAAATCAAAAATTTAAATCGGTTATTAATATGATGAAGGACGTAGTATAGTATGTATATTTTCATAATTTTTTGCATAAATCTGACTGAATGAAGTTCATGGAACTCCAGAATTTGCCCATGAAAGACATGTTCGGGCATCGGCTTGTTGGCGGCACAAACCATAGACTTCAAAACCACGAAAGAAAAAAGTCCAAGGTTGTTAAACCTTATGATTTGGGGGCCAACATTTTATCATTGAACCAGGAAATTACGCTCTCAAGATATGACTCATATAGTAATTGAATTGTTTCTCAGGTTTCTCGCCCAAACCCATATCGTGTAATTTAGACAAATATGTCTAAGTATTGCCTGGTGATCAGTTGCATCTTTCCGATGATGCATCCAATCCAAATAGCGACATTTTGTGGATGCACTTGCTATGCTGGCGGATTTTCTACATCCCAAATGTGACAGGGTGATTCCATTGGAACGGGTGTGACACATTTCCTTAAATATGTTTAAATATCTCGCATATTCATGGACTGTGATTTTTAATGCACTGCCAATTGAAAACGCCGTATTAATCGGAATATTATTGAAAATATAAATTTGTCTTATCGTTTTAAATATTGTACATATACAAAAAACTAGAGCGCCACGGGTGTGACCTTAGCTTTGGAGAAATCTTGTTCTGTAATATTCTTCCATTACATGACTTTATTCATTTTTGCTAATCAGAAGAGTAGTTCATACACTTTCTTCTAAAGTAAACGTTACCGACATCTCTTTATGAGTATAAATAGTATATGATATTTAAATTGTAACAGGCGTGACATTTTGACGCAAATTCTGTTACGACACCAATCTATATCTGGAAAAAGAAAGGATCAGATCTTTTGTTGACATTATTTTGTTTGAAATATAATCGAAAATATGTATTATGAGAAGTATAAACATTACGAAAGTTTATCGGTGTTTTTTTAATTATAAATTGATTTTGAAATTTTGTCGAAAAAATGGTCACTTTACATGGAATCACTCACAATAATGACAATTTACGAAGCCGTCAAGATAAAATTCAGCATCATTGTTTACTTATTTAAATAAAATTACTCCAGCTTTCAAGAACATAAAATAAGAACATTTTTCTTATAAAGTTTTTAGTTTTAACTAAATTTTACTCAAATTTGCAATCCGTTTATTTCGAGTGTATGTATCGTAAATTTAATTATCAAAATATTTAAAATATTTTTACGAGTCTTTAGAACGTTGCGTAAAAAATATATATATTAGCTTATTTGTTTTTGTCTTATATATTTGACATTGTGACATTCTAAACGATAAACTTCTCACAAAAATAAATATTTTTCCCATCACACATCACGGAAATGGTTAATTTGGCACTTATATCGGTATCGTAATTATTATCGTTTAAGGAAATTTTTTGAAGAGACAACAGGATGAGGAATTAAATACTGAAAACACCAATTTATTCTTATTTTAATTATAGTTTCTATAAAAAATAGTAATTTCTTTCTTCCAGTTTTAGTTTGAAATGTTTAAAGTACTTTTTACCCTACATTCGCACGACATACACGTCATATGTGCGAATTGAGTCACAGAACGTGCTATGTAGACAGTGAGTTGTATTGTTTTGTTATCCCAATATCGTGTACATACATTAAGAGGGGTCGGTGGAAGAAAAAAGAGGACGAGAATTGACAAAAGTACTGTATATTTTTTGGGACTATTGATTAAACAAAACAAGGTTTCATTTAAGTTGAAGACACAGCTGCATTTTTCCAACCCGTGAGAGAGGCTTGATTTTGCGTGTAGGAAGCGAATCATTAATTCATTTAGCAGGTTAAGAAATTAAATTATAAACATTTCTAGAGAGAAACAGTTATTGTATAATAAATACCACAATATCAACAAAATTTTAGAGAAGATTAAGCCGCTGTGGCTAAATAAAGTAATTTTTAGTCGAAGTTTAATTCGATCATTATAGAATTTATTTTTGTTCTTGAATTTGTCCCACAGAGTGAAAGATGCTCGCAAATATAATGTTATTCTCTCAGCAAATGCCAAAAACCGCAGTTTACTGGACGAGCAATACTCATAGAAGTCGCCGAAATCCGCCCCCTAAATAAATTCGGTTCAATAAGTTGATATAAGAAGAAACAGTTCAATATTTAGATGGATCCCCAAGATATATCGCCACTGTGAACTGAATGTAAATAACTTTTATCTAATACTTTGAAATAACTTATGTCAAGGCTACATTAAATATACATTTTTTAGTGGAAATAAATCAGCGAAAGGAGCTAATTTCTTTGCAGTATTTAAACACATTCCTAAAATCATTATAAATGAATGAAAAAGTAGTCAGGCAACTGAATGATAGAATATATTTTTTTTGTTTGGAAGTCCACTACTTGTTAACCATCAAAGGTCCATGTGGGTCGTTTGTGCCTAAACAATCAAGTTGTGTAAAAAGCAGAAATAAATCAGAATTTAGTATATTTTATAACAAGAAATTCTGATTGGACCTTTGTTAATCCATATTTTTGTGTTATACCATATTGATTCTTGCACAAGAAATACATTAAATATAAATAAATAAAATATAATAATAATAATATAATAATAAATAAAAAATAAATACTGTGTGGCGGACGTTAAATTCGTTGGCTTTCTGAATGTGATATTTTCATACACCCTTCAGTAATATCAAAATACGTAAAGGAAATAGGACTATTTGAGACTTTTTAAAGTTGCTCTAATGAGGATTATAAAGTCCATGGTTCATCCAAAAATGTTAATTTCCGCGGTATACTATTATATCATTCCTACTATATCATTTATTTAAATAAAACCATAATACTCCATTGATTCAACATTTGTATTTAATCTTGTATTGTATACAATTAAATAGATTATAGTTTCTAATAGAACAGTTTTGTGAGCATCTAAAATATATATATATATATTTTTTTAAATAATGATCGACATCAGCTGATGCTGGAAGGTACACGTACAGGTGGCGCTATCGTTCATTATTCTGACTGTCAATGTAGTAGTTTGTGTACTTCATACGAAACAGCAACACTTGCTGGAATAAAATATTGAAAAAACCAAATTGTTGTGTGTTTTAATAAATTGTCTCCTCTAGACTACGCCTACAAAGTTCTAAAGGATATAATTTTTCAAAAATTATTTTAAATACTTATTTGCACCCAATGACAACGATGTTAAAAATACTTAAAATATCAAGCTTCTATCTGTATTAGTTCAGCATTAATACCCATTTCAAGTTTACCACTTAGTTTAGTTAGTTTACTCATATTTAACTTTTTAAGAGGTACACTAAGAGGTAAACTAATACAGTTAGAAACATGCAATTCAAAGTATTTTTAGCACATATCCTCTGGGAGGGATAAGTATTAAAAATTTGTTTTTTTTTTTTTGGAAAATTTTATCCTTTGAAACTTTGTAGTACTTTTAAGGGACAACAGGATGAGAAAATGAAAAAAACTTTAAACGCCTATTAACTCTATTTCACCTATAGTTTCAGATGTAAAGAGTGATTTTTTTGAGGTTAGGATTTTCATGCATTAGTATTTGACAGATCACGTGGGATTTCAGACATGGTGTCAAAGAGAAAGATGCTCAGTATGCTTTGACATTTCATCATGAATAGACTTACTAACGAGCAACGCTTGCAAATCATTGAATTTTATTATCAAAATGCGTGCTCTGTTAAGAAAGTTCAGAAAGAAAGAAATTGTGTTCAGCGACGAAGCTCATTTTTGGCTCAATGGGTACGTAAATAGGCAGAATTGTCGATTTTGGAGTGAATATCAGCCAGAAGCATTGCAAGAGCTACCAATGCATCCAGAAAAAGTCACAGTTTGGTGCGGTTTATGGGCTGGTGGCATCATTGGACCGTACTTCTTCAAAGATGATGCGAATCGTAACGTAACTGTGAATGGTGAGCGCTACCGTGAGATGATATCCAACTTTTTTTGCCCAAAATGGAAGAACTGAACTTGGTTGACATGTGGTTTCAACAAGATGGCGCTACATGCCACACAGCTCGCGATTCTATGGCCATTTTGAGGGAAAACTTCGGAGAACAATTCATCTCAAGAAATGGACCGGTAAGTTGGCCACCAAGATCATGCGATTTGACGCCTTTAGACTATTTTTTGTGGGGCTACGTCAAGTCTAAAGTCTACAGAAATAAGCCAGCAACTATTTCAGCTTTGGAAGATAACATTTCCGAAGAAATTCGGGCTATTCCGGCCGAAATGCTCGAAAAAGTTGCCCAAAATTGGACTTTCCGAATGGACCACCTAAGACGCAGCCGCGGTCAACATTTAAATGAAATTATCTTCAAAAAGTAAATGTCATGGACCAATCTAACGTTTCAAATAAAGAACCGATGAGATTTTGCAAATTTTATGCGTTTTTTAAAAAAAAAAAAGTTATCAAGCTCTTAAAAAATCACCCTTTATATCATCAGGTTCAAGTGTAATAGGGACTTTCGCACATTGTTATCATAAAGCTAAAGGTTTATATAAAAATATGTGGCCATCATTTCATAAATATATGTAATTTTCTTCTGATTCTGTCCTTGGTATACCTTTTTTGATTTTACGTCTATGTATACGAACAGTTTACAATATTTTTGCATTTTGTGCAAAATTTAAAAGACTGTAAGATTTGAAGCAGCTGGTTAAGTTTTATATTATATGTTATATTCATTCAGCTTTTATAATATGAAGTATCATATTCGACTGAATTTTCGGGAAATTCGCCGAGGTTAACGAACGCCATTTAACCCTTTTTGACAAAAATCTTGAAAAAAATATTTATTTACAGCCATATCCAAAAACATTTATCACAAGTTTAAGAGACGAATTTTCAGTGTAAAAGTATACTTAAAATCTTTGATAAATGTTTTTGGATATGACAGTTAATCTTCAATCGGCTGTACCTTTGGATTGAATTTATTTATTTACTCCAAAGCTGCTTCTATTTTATCTAGAATTTTCTTAGAAAGCGAACAAAATATCGATGGCTTTATTCTATAGTATGCAAAAATTAAAAAGTGAGTTTTGAAGGAGAGACGTTCAAAGTTTATTTGATATATCTATTTTATACAGCGTGAATGTTGCTACCATGCTGCAGAATGCTGCTATTGAAATATTTTTTTTTTATTTTTTCGTTTATTTTATTGCGGTCTCTAATCAATAAATTTGATTTGAACTAGGATATTGATCTGGTCCAAGACCTTTTTGATTCTATATATTATGGAATGCTAATTTATTTACAAATGACGTGGTGTTTTTGGTGATATGAGAAAAGTGAGTTGCAGATCTCATTCATTTTGTAGAATTGTCGACATAGAAAGTTCGGGTTTTTTGTCGTCATGCGTCCAAGTAATAAATGTAAATGAAATAAATTTACATTCTATAAAATATAGATGCTTTTATTCAAACATTATTCACACCGCAGGTGATAAACTACGGTGCCCTGTATCGCAACATATAAAAATGGCCAGATAAAACAACTTCTCTGCCTGCCACTGTGAAATGTCAAGGACACAGGTCAAGCGGAAAAGAAGTTCTAGTTATATTTCCCAAATAAATCACTTTGGGTCGGGGAGATGACAATGTTAGTTTTTTAACAAAACCGCCTTTTGGAATATGTTTTGACTGAAGACTCGTTGAAAGATGCATATGGCTGACAAAGGTGACCACGTGCATTAAAAGGCAACCACGTTTTCTTTTGCCTATAAAGTGCACTATCGACCATATGAACCTCGTAGGTAAATACAAACCTACATATGGTTATAGGCTAATGAACTTTGATGACAGAATTTTCCGTTTTTTTTTTGACATGACATGACCAAACACCAAAAAGCAAGTAAGTATCAGCACTGGGGCAAAAGCGTTAAACGATTCGCTCGCCTCATAATTGATGACTGTCTAACCGAAGCAGAAAAGTACTAAACAACCTGAACAACAAATAGCGAGCAAATGACGATGATAACCTGACATCGTCCCAAGTACACATGTATGTTTGTACATAGTATATTCTTCATCAATATTTGTAAATGCTTTTGATAACGATGGCTCGCTGGCTGACTGACTGGCCTCCCTTCAATGCGAGTATAGTACAAACTTGTGAGAAGAGACATTTTTCACACAGGAAATTTTCGTTTTGTGAAATGATTAATGTACGGGTGGGTACAATCGACCAACACCAGCGAGTATTTTATGGGGGTAATGGAGGCCTCTGTCTCCGACTCTGACACGGTTTGTTTTGTGGTGACACACATATCGAGTATTCCAAAATATGTCTGAATGAGTAACAACGCCGCCGAGAGCTCGTCTGGTCTGGGAAAATTAGGTTGGTCGGTCGGTCGTCGTCTTCAAATCAAAAGCAAATAGGATTTAATAATTGTTGTTTGTTTCTCGTTAGACTGAATGAACTGAAGGAGTGGTAAATCAAAAATAAAAACAAACAAAAAAACAAAAAACAGTCGTTTCATTATCAATTTTTATTTTTTTTTTTTCGTTTCAAAGTAATGACTTGAAAGTAACATGAGCGCATTAAGCATTGTCATTATAAAGCCAAGCCTACACATGACTGGGAGCATATTACTCAGAAATAAACTACAAGCAATGTCATTTTAAGAATTTGATAATGAATACGAATAATAAGGGGTGAAATAAAAAGGTATTTTTAGAAAATAATAAAAGCGGTTAATAAAATTAGCAAATGCCTAATAAATAATCAATAATGCTCATGCGACTAACTACCCCCATCATCATATTGCACAGGCAGACCCTTATTCTATTCAAGACGCCAGAGAAGCATATCCCATTTTAACGCTAAATGACCCATTAGAAAGAAGTAAAGGCAAGCTCTTAAGTACGTTTTGGCCATATGGTTTTCATGGCTATTTAATTGGTGATAATGGTGTGCGCGCGCTTGGCTTGTTATCGCTGTGCAACGGTTACTTGGATGTGGCATTGGGAACACAAAGGGGACAGACGAGGAGGCGACCAGGAATTTAAATTGGTGGTTATTTTAGAAAGATATCCAAACTTAAATTAATTTTTTATTAATACCCTCATTTTCAAAAAAGAAAAAAAACGCAATGCCTTACGTCATCGCCTATTATTACATATTTCAAATGCTGATTATCCACGCATATTTAAGGGGAATCTTTGAGGCTCACTAACAAGCAAATAGATCGTGACGAATCTTGTGGTACCCTGATCTCAGCGAGTAAATTGACAGATGGAAAGTAGTCATTATGTTTAGAGTCTGAAAATTGTTACTTTCCCATCACATAGGTCCAAGCGTTGGCTTGTTCCCTTCCAATTTCATACACTTCCGGATATTAATTTTATTTTACAAAATATACAGAAATCAAACACTGCTTTTCCACACAGCTTTCCTTTACATTTAAAGTATTAGGCAGTTGATTATTCCTAGAGCGAAGCAGATTAGCCAGACTGTTAATTTCACTTACTAGTTTTATAAAATAATATTACATTATTTGTTTATAATAATCTTTGGAGTCGGTTAACCAAATCAAAAATAATAAAAATTGGAAGGCGAAAATACAGGAAGAGCTCTTCAGTTGGCAGCGAATAGGCATAATCGAAAGGCTTAAAATTAAAATAATATATAATCCAAATTAGAGCGCCCCGGTAGTCGAGTTGGTAGCGTGCTCGGTTATCAGCGTGGGGTTGTGGGTTCGATTCCCCCCAGAGGCTCTGGTCTGTCGCTGCAATAACTAGCTACAATGGTCTTAGTCACCCCGGCTCAATCCCTTGACCCAAAATTAGAATATAAATTTACTTTGTATTGTAATTCATAATAAATAAATAAAAAATAATCCAAATATTGACTGCATAGAAAATATATCAAAGTCGGTGTTTCAAAGGAGTTAGGTTGTTTTTAGAACCTCCACCAAAGGGAATATGTACTATGGCGAAAATTGAAAAACAGAACTGTAACATGCGGGGAATTGACCCATAACTGGTTAAATTTTGTATGGAACCAAGCAAAAAACTATCTAGATTTTGGAAGCCATTGTAAAGCCACTAAACATTGCATAAACTCTGCCTAACTCGGTCGCAATAAAGCTATGCAGAGACCGAAAATTCGGTTAGAGCTGAATCTCTGCATGCTTCGATTGCAATAAAAGAAGCAAAAAAATCACACATACACCCTTCAGGTTGTGCTTTTAACAAGCAAATGACGAGCGTATCGCATCACTTGCTGTGACTCATAGTGTAGAGCACGCGACTATTATGAAAAGAGTCCCAAGCTCAAATCTCGGCCGAGGAATTTTATTTGTAAACTAAACATGCCATTATTGCGTCCCAGTAATTGCTCTAATTGAAGAGAGAGAGAGAGAGTGCGATTGCTTATCTACCTTACTAATCTTCTGAAAACGAAGCAGGAGTTTTTGCTGGGAAGCTGGGAAGTAATTGTGGAACAAAGTAGAAGGGCAGAGGGATAGAATATTATGTGGAAAATTTTGCAAAAAAAAAAAACAAAACAATTATAATATGTTATTTTTGGAGAGGTTGAAGATTGCCATTTTTATGTGGTTTATGTCAAAATTATAGCTCGGTTTTCTACAAAACTAATCGGGCCCCCGTTCTGACTTCAGCAATTTTTGTAATCAGTACACTTTTTGCTGATTAGATTTACTTAATTTTGTATTTATTTCCAAAATAATTTTGTATAACCAAAAAATAATTTGCAATCGTAAGACAACTAAAAAATGGAGTATTAAAAACATGCTAAATTTTAAAAAGCAAGAATTATGCTAAATGAAAAGGTAGTTGAAGTTGAATTAATCACTTAAATCAAATTTCATTGAGATCAGACAACAATTACGAACAGTTTACGAGTCGAAATGTAGATTATCAAGGCTAGACTTTTTTTGTCTGAATCTGGAGTCGGCCATTTCTGCCACATTTACTTGCAGCATGATGGTGCTAAGACAAACACAGAGAGCCCTATTGAGAGATAATTTTGGTGACGGCCTTGATCGTATGACATCACACGTCTGTATTTTCTTCCTGTGGGGTCAAAAATCTTTTTCCATATGTCGTATACGAAGACGCATACCTCTCATACATTAGAGAGCAAAAATATAAGAAGTGCTCGTAGAGTGATGAAACTTGACATCGAGCATTTTCTGAACGCAATTAAGGAAAATATGGTGTTACATGAAAATCTGTCACGTCCATCACATACCGCCCATGTAACTTAAAATTAATTTCTCATACAAAATTCGCTCCGAATGTGATGCAATTTTGAACAGAGTTTACAATTAAAAAAAAGCAAGAAAAAGAGACGTAAAGTTCGGCCAGGCCGAATCATATATACCCTCGACCACGGAGTGCATTTCACAGTATTGCCGGCAGATTAGAGGCTGTCGGCTTTACATAGAAGTGCGGTACCATATTAGTAAAATTGTGATATTTTTTTATTACATTACGATATTTGTTTACTATTTCAAACTATAAGGCATCCTTCATTCCCTTAGGGCCGATTTCTTCCAGCTGAATTTCTTGATTTCAGCTACAGACCAAATGTCTGTACCAAAGTACTAATACTGAAGACCCATTATGTTTCGCCTCCACAGTGGAATGTAATTTCCGAGTCACCCACCCCACTTGGATGGACACAAAATCACGTTTTATATATGACTGCAACCCCTCTAAGAAAAATACAACTGTGGAACAGCTCCAACAATATCACCTGGAACAAACAAACAGTTTCAAAAATAAAAAATACACAATTTGGTACTGCGACGGCTCTAAAACAATTAATGCTAACTCATTTGCTATAGTAAATGAGTACAACGACATTATTATAATTGGTTTGGTTCCTATGTTCACATCAATTTTTACTTCTCAAATAACTGCAATCGAAGAAGCAATCAAGCTGAAACCCACAAATGAAAATCTTCTTATCTGCACAGACAGTATGTCCTCCATTAAAGCGCTAAGTTCGCACAAACACACAGACCTCCTAATAAATAGAATAAAGAACGACTTCTTCGAAGCAAAAACACACTAATTATGTATACGCCAGCACATATAAATATTAAAGGAAATGAATTCGCCGACTTGGCAGCAAAAAATGCAAACAGATCACCTACGCTCATGATAAACAACTACACGGAAAAAGACGTTAAGAACTTAATAAAACTTGATTTAAAATCCGACGCAACGTACAGCCCAAACAGTTATTATAAAAGGATCAACTCACTTTTACTAAAACCCGTATACCCCAGCACTCTAACTAGAAAACAACAGAAAATCTTCACTAGACTCAGACTGGGGCACTCATCCATTACTCATGCTTAAGAAAAATTCAACTCCTTCACTTTGTCACCACTGCAACGATATATTAACCATGGACCATGTGCTATCATGTCCCAATAATAATTCTCAAACAATATCAATAATAAATTCCAATCAAAACTTTAACTATGATCAATTGAAAAATCAAATACCTTATTCAATTTTGAATAATTTGTAATAATTTAAGATACACATTTACATACATGCACATATATTATATAAACACTTCTTAGTTAACACAAAGGCGAAGGCTCTAGCAGCCAGTCCTTTTTCTCTAATATTTTCTGTAAATTATATTTGCATTAAATAAATAAAATAAATAATTCTATGATTCTAGCTACAGCTGATACCAGTTTTATTCCTTTTTTCATTTTGACCCTAATATAAGTACGAATTTGGAAAAATCCTCTAGTTTTGCGCGTCTACGCAGCCAGAGGAGTGTAAACACTGAATATCATGATTCTAACTACAGCCGCTTTCTTGATACCAATTTTATCCCGCTTTGATCCCAATGGTACGGATATCGAAATATATCTTTATTTTTCGCATCTACACAGTCAGAGCAATGTAAATTCCGAATTTCCCTATTCTAACTGCAGCCGCCCGGTTAATACCATTTTTATCCCCTTTCGCCCAATTTTCTGCGTAAATTACCCACTTCAAAAAATTTCTTTATGTTTTGCGTCTACACAGTCGGATGAATTTATATTCCAAATTGCATGTTTTTTACTTCAGCGGTTTGGTTGGTACCATTTTTATCCCCCTTCGCCCCATTTCCCGCCTAAAAGAACAAATTTCGAAAAATTCCTTTGTTTCGCGTCTACACATTCAGATGAATGCATAGACCGAGGTGATTCCTCTTTTCCAATTGTATCCCTAATAAGTACAAATTTCGAAAAAATCCCCTATCTTACGTGTCTACGCAATTATTGGGATATACACACTGAAATTCATGTTTCTAGCTGATGTCGTATCATAGGTACCATTTTTATCATATTTTGTCCCATTTCGGCCGGAGTTTTTTTACTTTTTGGAATGTACGCAATAATTTTTAAGTGCATGTAAAGCAGAAATTATTTGACCAAATATGGGATATTTTCAGTCCTTGTTTGGGAAAATCTTTCCATCTGGGCTGATTTCGCCCACTTTCCATCCCAACCGATCTGCAACCATAAGACACATTTACGGAAAATGTGAACCACCTAGCTCATTTTATTCGCCAGCTAACGTGCTTTCAACAGACAGACAGACGGACATGGCTAGATCGTCTTAGAATTTTACCACGACCCAGAATATGTATACTTTATGGGGTCTCCGATGAATATTTCTAGGTGTTACAAATGGAATGACTGAATATGAATATACCCCTTAAGGTGAAGGATCGGCCACGCCCATCATATACCTCCAATATAATTCAAATTCAAAGATTTGTTTTGATCCAAATGTCTTAAATTTAAAGAATAGATTCCCCCGCTCCATTCTGTAGCAGTAAGAAGACGGAAGTCGTTCAAAATGTTCATCAGTTTTCGTGTTACAATAATTAAGTGATTTCACTGCATTTTTCTAAGACAAAATATTACTTTTTACTAAAAATATTAATGAATAGTTCTTAGTGAAACACTTTTCTATAGAACTGCATCATTGGATTTTTGAAAATTAATTATCGTAAATGAATGAATAAATAAATTTGGTTTAAAAAGTAAATGCCAGAGATTGTCTATTCATGTTATAACAAAAATAATAATGATGGATATTCAGAATATATATAATTTACCGAAAAATTTTCAACTTTTCATGTTTTCGTTATAATCTACTTTTGAGCTGTACGCTAAATCGTTAAGCGTAAACTCCACTGTGCAGAACACGAAATATTCTTCAATACATTTTCTTTGCCAAAAGCGACAAAGTGATGAGTTCCAATGTTAAAATTAAAAGGAAGGGGAGAAACTAAACATTAAGGCCGCAAAGAGACAAAGGAATCTTTAGCTGAGGGAAAACAGATTCCAATTTCCACATTTAATCACCAGCAGAGATTTTCAATCAATAAAAAAATAAAAGATACCAAATTTGTATTTATTTATAGCTTGGAAATAATCATCTGGCGTTTCCCTACCAAGTACATGGTACATTGTCCCCCGATTGTAGTGACTACCACCACCAACACCACCACTAAATGTTACCATTTCATAGATCAGCTGAACGAACTCCAAAGAAAGTACAAAATAAAAAAAAAAACAAAAAGAATTGAAACAAGGGAGACGAATTCAGTATGTACATAGGTAGGTAGTACGTACGGGAGTATAATGAGAGATATAGCTAGCACAATGACCCCATACCATGACAACCCACCAGAGACATGACGTTATGGATATTTTTAGAGAGGAAAACAAATTGAAATTTGTAATAAATACACACATACATACATACATGCATATGGACATATTTGTTAAGGCGACAATATTTCGATGTGATTTGATTTTATAAATACATGGATGGCATCCTTATAAATTTTGTAATGCTTGTTACAAACAAATATGTGAAAGGGGAGAGGAAATGGTGGTGGCTGGCTGCTGTTTCATACGAGTGGAAAACCTCATCGCTTGCAATTGTGACTGTTACGTTTCGGATCAAACGCACGCGATCAAAACAGTGCGTACGACCTTTTTAGAGGGTGAGTTTTTCCCTTTTCCTCCTGACATTTCTATTGTTTGTTTTTCTTCTCTTCTCTATCTACATATCTATCTATCCATGTATCTTTGCAGTTTGTACGTGCGCCGAACGAGCTCCAGGGGTCTCTGGCAGCACGACAATTCCGTGCCTGGACTCAGAACTGTACATCTGTTTTTGGGCAAAGGTAAGAGCAGTAATATTAGGGTAGGTAACGCAATAAGATGTCACACACCATGGCAATGGCACATACACCGGCGTAGCCACCACCAACACAACACACTTTATCCACACATCTACATAATGCACTCACTCATCACACGCGTTGGCAGTATCGCTCTCGGAAACACAACCCTACTGCCTGCCTGACTTGCCAGAAGTTTATTTAGGTTAATTCTCAAACCTGTCCCTTGGTCTAAATCATTGGCTACGACATGATTTCTGTTATATTGAGACTCATATCAGATCAACGTTCGGTGGGGTGGTGGCATTAGTGTGTTGTGTTGAATGGATATGCCAGTCTAATGTAAAATAATAATAGCAGAAATTTACATAAAGGTTATGGTGTAAAATCAAAAATAAAGCGAGCAAAGAATTTTCATTTGTATACCCTCCACGCTTATTGTCATTCCACTTGCAACTCCTTGAAAGAATGCATCCCTCTAATTGCGTAGACTTGAAAAATAAATGGATATTTCGTAATTCGTACTTTTAAGGTAAAAAGTAGTACGACCATATGGCTGAAGTTAAAATCATGAAATTGGGTCTGTACATTCCTCTGACAGCTTACGCTCGTAAAACAAAGGCATTTTAGTACGATTCGTACTTTTAGCCACTTCTAGCAAACAAACGCCAGTAGTTGGAACGACAAAATGGGAAAATGGGATCAATTTGGTTCTGATCAAATGCCTGGAACTCGAAACATGAAATTTCATTCCATTTAAATAAATGAATTTTATGAAATTTGTACTTTTAAGGTGTAAAATGGGAAAAGAGGGATAAAAATGGTACGAATCATGAAATTTGGTGTGTACATTTCGCTGACATCGAAATCTCGTAAAATGAAGTAGTACTTTTAATGTTGTACTTTTAAGGGGAACGGGGGCGAAAAGGGATAAAAGCAGTACCATACAAACGGCTATAGCAAGAATTGCAAAATTCATTGTGTACATTGATTTGACTATGTAAACGCTCAGCATATACGATTTTTTCGAAATTCATGCTTTTAGGGTTAGAACGTTCGATCCGTTTAATAAAATAGTACCAAACAAATGGCTACATCTAGATTAATGAAAGTCGATGTATTCGTCTTTCAACATTCTTACGTTTAGAGTCAAAATGAAACAATTTTTAATGGTGGTTCCTTCCAAATGGCTAAAGCTAGAATTACAAAATTAGGTGTGTACACATCGATGGTATAGAAATAGTACCAATCCAACAGCTGTAGCTAGAATCATAAAATTTCAAATGGGTACTCGGACGCAAATGGGCATATTTCCAGCATGATTTGACTTAGAAATTTTTCTGACAAATGTTTATTTCTGGAAGTTTGCTCTGCGTTTTTTTTTTACTTGGTCTGCACACAAAAAAATAAAAACAAGCTTTGTTTTTAAAACTTCTGGATATGTGCTATTTTCCAATGAAGATCTTGTTTAATTCCGATGAGCTAACATATATACAGTCATGGACATTAAATTAGCACAAAACTTAGTTATAAAACCAATCATATTTTGTTTTGAAAGAAGTGGCTTCTTATAATAATTCGGCTTGCTCATCAGAAGACGTCCGAATGACGCACAGCTTTTTGGACGAAACAAAATGGATGTACATACCTATACATTAGACCAGCAACACTTTGGCCAAGGAAACACATGAAATACGAGGCGATGATCGATTGCCTAGGGTTTCCTGGCAATTTTTATTTGTATTTTTCCTTCTCAATTTTTTTTTAAATATCTTTATTGTATTAATAAAATAATAATAAATAATTGATGTTGAAAAGTCGCTGCGAAGCCACTTGAAAAGAATTTTTTGACATGGTCGAAATCGTGGTAGCCTGCAGCCAAGTAATAAATGTCACCATGCCATTTGTAAATAAATTTGCATTCTATTAAATATAGAAGCAAAACGGTCTTGAGCCAGAACAATATCCCAGTTCAAATCAATTATTTGAATTAAATTTTTGTATTATTCAGAATATCCTATAGGATGACGAAACCAAAAAATTTTAAAAAAAAGTCCTTATATTAAAATTAAAAAAAAAAATAAATTAATTAATTAAATATCAATGACAAAATATATGTAAATTTGTCAATTCTCATTCATTTATTTTAATCATTGCAATCGAATGCAACTTGAGATGTTAAATCGTGTAAAGATGTTATTTTACCATGTTTCGTCAAGCAAGTTGGATAGTTGAATATTCAGAATCATTATGAAATAAAAATCTCAACTTCCTATATGGAGCGGAAACCAGTTTAATGAACACACATTCAAGATTACAGATAACATTTCTTTAAGAAAGAAAAAACCGGAAGCAGGTGTCAACTATGCCATCGTAAGACAAAAAATGAGCCATATCAACATTCTGGTTGCACCAAGATATTAAATATAAAAAACGAAAATATGTTTAATCACTTAAAAGTATTTTAAGAACCATTTTACGATTATAATTCAAGGCACGCATTTTATAGAGCATCATCATCTATGTACATTAGAGCGTACCAGGTTACAAGTAAAAAAAAAAAGTTCGCCGTACACCTTCGAATATGAAGTATTATTGAAAGGTAGTTTCAAAAAAATTTTTTTTATTTTTTTATGCCGAACGTAGGGGTCGCGCTTTTACATTTTTCTATATAACTTCTGCATTTATAAACGGATTTTAAAGTGTGATACATCGATGTTTTTGTCCGATTTTTTTGTCTTTGAAGTCATTGAGCTCAAACATGATTCATGATTTTATGCGAGCTTTAATTTTCGATTATTAGAGTGGTACATTAGGGTAGTAGCAACTGAGAAATGATGGGTAAGTACCAGAAGGGGGTGCTTGAGCTCAATGACTTCAAAGACAAAAAAATCGGCCTCGTCGAGACAAAAACATCGATGTATCACACTTTAAAATCCGTTTATAAATACAAGTTATATAGAAAAATGTAAAAGCGCGACCCCTACGTTCGGCATAAAAAAATAAAAATTTTTTTTTGAAACTACCTTTCAATAATACTTCATATTCGAAGGTGTACGGCGAACTTTTTTTTTGAGGTACGCCCTAATGTACATCGGTACGACAATAAAATACATATTATCATCTATTTCCACATTAAGAGAATAATAAAGGGTATTGCCCAAAAATACGAATGTCAACTATCGTGCTCGTTTAATGATAAGCTGACGCATTGTGAAGATATGAAAGGGGTATGTATGTATGTTATGACCCCAGTTGCTATCTTAGTTTTTACAGAGTAGAAAAAACGCGTAAAGTAAACACAGTTTATTTCTCTTTAAGGCTTCTTTCTTTCATAAGATATGATTATGATTTCTCCACTTTCGTTGTGAACGAAATGACAAAGTATGTTTCTGTTTTATGGTTGTGAGTGATTATTTTATTGTTTTAACATTTCGTTTCGTATTAGTTTTTCCTTTTTAATCCCCCCTCCATGATGTAGTGATAAGGTGCACCGCGCCGTACCTCACCGCAACGCAACGCACCGCACCGACGACTACTTTCTATGAATAAAAGAGCAACAAAATCGAATATGAAACTTTATGGTTTTGAAATAAAAATTATTTTTATATTTATGGTTAATGCGGTTGAATGTTTGGTTGTTAAAATTAATTTAAAAGAAATATGTTTACATACACATAATTATAATTGAAAAAAAGTGTGTACTTTGGTTAGGTACATACAGTTTTGTGGTAGGTATTACGTAAAAACCCCAAATTCATGGAAAAACAAAGTTAAATTTGAGGTTTCTTCAAACGTGAAGAATATTTAGAAAACAATACTTCATGTGAAGTGCTTTTTATTAATTCAGCTACAAAACCTATGTCTAAAAATAAATACAGCGTTAGAATTTACGACACGACAGGAGAGGAGAAGAATTTGTTGTTTTTTGGAAATAAAATATAAAATTGGGCATATTTATATATTTTGTAGATACCTTCTACTTTTGCCCTGCTTTAGCATTTTAAGTCATTTAGGAGGTGTGGACGATTCTTTATCAAATGAAAGTCTTATAGCCTTTAAAGACTGCAAGGGAAATTAAGCGATTTCAGCTGAAAGTCGAATGTCAATTTTGTATGGGATCTGACATTTGTAAGTCGACCTATGTCATTTCAGCTTGATTTCGCCTACAATCTGAAAAGGCAGCACATTCGGTAGCAAATTTCTTACCCAGAAAAAATAATAACGCATGCCAATATAGAACTCAAATAAAAATATTAAAGGCGTGGAAGAAGTAAAGTGAAGTTACTATCCAATGACGGGCTTGGCAGAATGTCTACCATCGAAAGTTTAACATATCATTGTTAAATTTATAAAAAAATTCACAATTTGATTTGTTTACACTGGGCTATAATGTTCCACAGACAGGACAGGACTCTAATTTATGTACAAGACAACACAGTTGACAAAAAGTAAGAGTCATTTTGTATTTTCCTATGGTATACCTCAAAATAATGATAAAAATTACGAAATATTGAAAGCTGCTATATATTGATGTTCAAAAAAGCGTTGCCTTTCTTCGAACATAAAAAGCTTTTGGACTTTTCTATTAATGCAATCACCCAAGTATATAAATACAATGTGTAATTTTTAAAATTTCTGTTCAGTGGCCGTTTTAGTGATTTACGAAGTATTACATAATGGATAGTGGCGCTACTCTCATATCCAAAAGAAATAAACCAAATTAGCTTGTCTTAATGGACGCATAAACACAAACATTTATTGCACAACTTGGAAGTAGAAATGGCAAAAATTCAAGTATTTTCTTATGAGGAGTAATATTCTTCAATTACTTTACACTTATAACTACTAAATGAGGAAATATTTTCCTCTGAACAGTCTACAGAGGAGATTCTGATACCAAGTTGTATTATAAATCTTCATGTGTAAGCGGCCCTTCACAATTGCACTAATAGCCTTTTCAGACTGGAAGCGAAATTTGGCAATTGTAAATCGGTCTTGTGCTGAAATCGCTTGATTTCGCATTCAGTCTAAAAAGTCAATAAGATGATCAAAAAAGTAAAAGCATTTTCGACATGCCTTATAGCTGAAAATCTAGCTGAATCTAGCTGAAATGAGATAAGGTCGATTTACAAATGACAGATCCCATATATATTTCCCATACCATGCAATTGAAAATCGTCCTTATGTCATTTTAGGCTGAAATCGACTGATTTTTATAGCATTTTCACACTGCATGCGAAATGTAGCTGAGATTACATAAAGTCGGTTTTACAAATGACAGATCCCATATAAATTTGATTGAAAATCGACGTTATGTAATTGCAGCCAGATTTCGCATGCAGTCTACTTTACTTTTAAGATCCTCTGGACCCTAAATCTATAATCAGGTTAAGTAGCCGCGCCTCAACCGAAGTGGAAATCAAAAAAAGCAAAGAATATATCTCAGAAGTCCGATGAAACATTACTTATTAAGTAAACACACCTGATGCCAGAATATAACTGTTTGAAACACCAATTTGAAATGCATCGCAACTGATTTGTACGGTTGACGGTACAGGACATTCGTATACGTATCGACTAATTAAGAATTATAAAGAAAGCGAAAGATGCAAAAGAGAACTTATGTACGACATTTCATTATTTCTTTATGGTAAATATTGCACAATAAATAAGATACGTTGCTTCTTGCTTACCCCGTCGGCTGTAATTTCACTATAAAACACTATATTGGGATAGGTAGCGGTCAAATAAATAAATAGGACTATACACAAACCACTGTGCACTGGTACTCATGGCACATACACACTCTCAAATCCTTCTGAAACCGAATAACAACCCTGTTGTGTGAAATAGACACAGCTCATCTCAAACGAAAGAAAAACAAAAACGACGAATAATAATCGTACGCCCCCAGTAAAACGCCGAATAAAAGATAAGTGTCAAGGTTAGAAAATAATTAAATCAAACGTATTTTATTTAAATGAGAATACGATTCGATTTTTTTCCCTCAAGCACAATATATAATATATGAATGACACTTACCCCTATTTTTGACAATATGATGCAAAATTACACTCTCTCGTACAGTTTTGTTGTTGCTATTACACTCTGTTCTTGTTTGTATTTGTACTTATCTTTTCACTTCGTTCTTCTCAACGTGTATTTTATAAACAAACGAATTGCACTTTAGAATTTAATTTCTATATTGCTTCTGTGAATTTTTCTCAACAAACTTTCAACTTTCTCTAAACGGCAAACAAAATTATGACAGCAGAAATTATTTAACTATTTAAGCTGGAAAATTTTCTTGATTTTTCTTCTCCTTCTTGGCATTCACACACACACATTCACGGGAACGGGAACCTTTGACACAACTGTGCAATACAAAAATAGGCAAATATAGGTTTGAAAAACAACTCTTTTCAACACTTGATTACACAATATTATTATCAAAAATATACAATATTAGTAGCACGCAATGCTGTCGACAATTCACAATTCTTTATTATTCCCGATAATCTTGTATTTCACTGATTTCCGTGTAGATCAATTCACCTTCAACCGTTTTGTGTTTTGTGCGTGCGCTTTCAGAGAAGAGAACGAAGTCGACCCTATATTAACGGCGGCGGCGGTGATAAAACGACATTTTTGCAATCGATTTTGTGTTTTAGTAAATCGTCAAAAATCGATTTTGTGGCAATTTTGCCACTTTTTTCGAGCCGCGATACTTTTGTGCCACTTTTTCATTGAGGTACTAAATGTGCTACTTTTTGTTTTTTTGTGCCACTTTTTTCATTTCTCGTATCCTGGAAATTCGAAATTCGTACGGGAATCCCACGGGAATTCAGTAGAAAATTTAAAATTTTACATATTTCTTCGAATATTTTTTCCATCGCGCACCTTCTAGTACCTCCCAACTATAACCTATAACTGCTAGAAGGGCTGAATACGCCATTCAAGCCATCATAAAGACCACTTACCCCCTAGGCCCAGATTGAGAGTGGGCTTTGATCCTGACAGCAGTCGTTTGGTCCTAATGTCGACACAATCTGGGGTGAAATGATGACCACAGACTCGGTCGGATGTAGTTAATGGTCTGGAGATTGCTATAATCTCCTTCCATATCGCCTTGTTCGCTAAGGTTGAATTTGTACATAGATACTCCATCACCTCGTCGAACTTTGCAGCCTTTCACTGCACACTTTTCTTTGTACATACTTTTGTTCATAATTAATTATTTAATTTATAAAAAATAAATCACATTTAACGGGCGCGCGCTTGCTTTACGTGGAAGGAGTTGCGAGTTGCTAAAAAAAGGAGTAGAAGCAGAGCGCAGAGTTGAGTATAGGGGAGTATAGAATGGATTAGAATGGGAGAATCTGCAATTTAAGAATGAGAGAGCATAGAGACAGAGCAATTTAAGAATGAGAGAGCATAGAGACAGAGCAATTTAAGAATGAGAGAGCATAGAGACAGCGCAATTTAAGAATGAGAGAGCATAGAGACAGCGCAATAGTGGTGAGTTTGCTGATTTCACCACAGGAGAGCACAGAGAGTGAGAGCCAACCAGTGTTACCGTTGTGCCAATAAAGTGGCAATTATTTTCCCTGTCAAGCCGGGAAAAAAAGATTTTGGGCGTGTATCCGAAAGCCAAAAATAAAGAATTTAAAGTTTTCGAAGCGACAGGAACAATCGTTCTCCGTCGTCGAGGCTAAGTCCAATAAAGTCGACACAAAATATTTTTTTGAAATTTTCTTTTGATTTCTTTTGATATTTTTTATTTTGAGCAAAAAAGTAAATTTTTATTAACGTTTTTGTTATCGCAGTTTGTTATCCCGGCTTAAAGAAAAACAGCCCTAATAAAATTATTCAACAAGAACTGTCAACAAAAAATAAGATATATTTAAAATTTATATTTTTAAAATCATGAACTCACTATACAAAAGTTTTCAAAGTGAGACTTCACACAAGATATAGTTTCGATGACAAACAACTTTTTAAAAACATTTTAAAAAACAGTTTATAATGTTTACAGAGATATCAATTATAAAAATATTTTCAAGAGTTTATATAAATGAAAAAAAGAATAGTTTAAGATTCCTAGACCCTTTTTATATAAAATCGCGTTTTTCTAAGCTGACAATAATGAAACATAGGTTAACGAACAGGTTGAAGATAAAAACTTGACGTGAAGTTGGAGGATTGGGTTCCCAGTACTGATCTCATTGAAAAGTATGGGAAAGAAGTTACCAAAAAGTAACTAAAAATAAATACCAAAATGTGATTTAATTTATTTTTTAGTTCAGTATATATATATATATGGGTCACGAAAATGAACTGTTGCGGTCACCCCCCAGAAATGAAGATGGGATTGTTTAATGATAATCTGCAAAATATTTCGTCACTGGGTCAGGACATCTGAGAGCTAAACGCTCCTGAAAACACCTTTAAAAATCATGTTCTTCCCGTGTATATTTTTATGTTGCATTTCTGTCCAAATTTTTCTATGAATTTATAGACCCTTGGAAGCACTTAAAATATAAATTTGTCATTCATTTGTCATATTATTGGACGCTTATTGATTTTTTGTGGGTTTTCAAAGATACAGCTAAAAACTCATATTTCTTGGAAACAGGAGATGGTTTTTCAGATCCAAAATTCTTTTTACAAAAATGAGCGCTGCGACGTCAATTTATTACCGATCTACATGATTTATCTTATTCGTAAGGTATTGACGGCAGCTATTTATTTTTTATGAGATACTACCACAAAATAGTTTACAGTTTGCAGTTTACAGTTAGTTATATATGTATACAAATGAATTGTTTTTGGTAACTTCATGTAATCTGTCTAAAAAAGTGTGCCACTTTTTTCTAACAAATGTGCCACTTTTTTTGAAGAAATCCCCTTTTTGTGATACTTTTTGAAATTTCTCAGCGGTAACACTGCAACCGTTTTGTGAGAGATGCGTGCGCTTTCAGAGAAGAGAACGAAGTCGACTCTATATTAACGGCGGCGGCGGCGACGATAAAAACGACATTTTTGCAATCGATTTTGTGTTTTAGTAAGTCGTCAAAAATCGATTTTGTCATGACAGATGACAATTTATAGGAAAGGGACCACTTATTATTATTAGCCGGGATTACAAGCTGCGATAACAAAAACGTCAATAAAAATTTATTTTTTTTCTCAAAATAAAAAATTACAATATATATATATTATATATACAATATATATATGTATCAAAAGAATATTTTGTGTCGTCTTAATTGGACTTAGCCTCGATAACCATCATTTTGACTTACACTGGATAATTATCCAGGCTAAGTCAAACATTTTTAACACAAAATTATTTTTTCAAAATTTGTTTTCACACACACATTGATATTGAGACAGTTTTAAAAAAGAATTTTTTATTTTGAGTGAAATTTTAACATTTTATTTAGATTTTTGTTATCACAGCTTAGTTATCCAGTCTTAAAGAAAAACAGCCATAATCTACATTGAAAGATAAGGTTTTTAGCACTGAGTTATCGCAGCTTAGTTATCCAGAAAAACAGCCATATTATTGTTATTTTTTTTGGTTTTAGAATTGCTCCATTTCAAAAAATTATTTGTCCCATATGGTAATCCAGAGCGCCTTGGCTAATGGGACCACTTATAACATGAGAATAAGAAATTCTCGTAAAATCAGATGTTTTTTGTTTACATAATTTTAAAAATAATGAGAAAGAAGGAAGAAATACTGTTTCTTCTTCTTCATTTTCTTTTAAATTTGATTATATTAATATTATTATATTAATTAATAGGTAATATAAAAAAATACAAAATGATTATTATCATTCATGATGATGAAAGTGATGATGTAATTTCTCGGAGTCTTCATCAATTGTAAAAAAGAAGGGATAATCAAATCAAAGATAAGAAGATGCCGAAGATTTAGATTAGAAGATAATAGATTTATTTTCTATCAATGTGGATCACATAAACTTAAATTACATCTCAGAAACATACTGGTGAGTTATAGCCTTCTCACACTGCATGTGAAATCTAGTTTAAATGACATAAGGTCGATTTTCAAATGTCAAATTTTTATGGGATCTGACAATTGTAAATCGACCTTATGTCATTTAAACTAGATTTCACATGCAGTGTGACAAGGCTATTACTGAAATTCAAAATTTAATTATATAAATGAATATTCTTTTAAACCTCCGCAGGCTTTGTTCGGATAAGTTTTTTGAGTTGAGAAGACATATGAGAAATCACACAGGTGCGGGATCCTTTGTGTGTATCATTCACAACTTCATATATTCTCAAAACTCACATGTCAAATCATGTCAAAAATCAATTACGATCCTTGTAAATATAATATATCCAATTCTCCGTCATGTTATTTTTTGCTGGATAAGTATTATCGTAGGACGACTACGATATTATATATATGAGCTCTTTTCAAAAGTATTTGATGGAAAGAGCCTATACACTAAAAAAAATAATTAAACACACAAGTAAAATTAATCATTTTATGTCTAAATTAAACATAATATGAGTAAAATTAAATATTGAAACATTATATTGAAAACGTAATAATAATTTATTGCGTCAGTTAAAGAATTTAAACATTTGTAGATTTCTTCATCAAAGTGATCCACCAAAACTTTTTCGATGTCCAATATCACTCTCTGAAATCAAAAAATAAATATATTTTTTAATTTATACAGATTGTAGTACTAATGCGGGTATTATGCAAATTTGGAAATGTCTCCCTTTCATGCATTAGATTTATTTTCTTTCCTTATTTACCTATCATTTT
Source organism: Polietes domitor (assembly GCA_947397865.1). Lineage (NCBI taxonomy): Eukaryota > Metazoa > Arthropoda > Insecta > Diptera > Muscidae > Polietes > Polietes domitor. The sequence continues at coordinate 160,865,834 of OX377620.1, read as the reverse complement.
CCCAATAGCTTTATTTTAAAATGTTTTGATCATTTTAATTTGTTTTTTTTTTTTGTTTTAATTTTTGGAAAAACTAAAAAATCTGTTTCGTCACTTCAAGGAGTAAGATGAAATCATTTGATCAAAACCTTTGACAATGTTTGAAGGTATTTATTTAAATTGTAGGCTAATTCCCATTTTTTGGGTGGTTATTTATCTTTAAGTTGGATTTAAATTACTGATAACATATGTAAAGTCAATGAAAAACATTGTTTTCAGTCTCTTAACTAAATGAGGCATTTAAATACCCACTCAAGTGCAGACCATAACTCTATTTTAGTTGCACATCATTGAATTGCTTCAATTAATAGAACTTCACCATTGATAGAACTTTCTGATCAGAATCCAACAATATACAAAATATTAAGGAGAAAACCCAACTTCCATAGATCTACATATATTCGTCAATCATGATCAGAATCGATATATGTATATCTCGTTGGAAAGCTTTTTGAATTTACTATAATATAGCGAAACAACATTTTGAAAGTCGTTAACCATTTTTCGTTTGATGTAATATTCGTTTTTATTTCATTTATTTCTTCATGACTTGTTATTCTAAGCCCATTGGCCTATATAAAATAAATTACAATTTTCTCAACCAATTCGAGGCATTCTAATGGTCTCAAGACCATTTTGCATTTATATTTTATAGAATGCAAATGTATTTACAAATTGCATGGTAACATTTATTACTTGACTGCAGACTACATGATTTCCGACCAGCCGGCTTCATTATGTAAATGATCCTCATAAACGAATGAGAAGCATAACTCATTTTCCGAATATTCATATAAAAAATCGCACCATTACGAGGGTGGGCCAAAAAATACTGATTATCTTTTCAAATTTCTGGTTTTATTGGGAAGGTAGAACTTTCGGTCGGTAGTTGATTATCCGATCGACCCAATTCTTCAGTACATGGTAATGATGCCGCCAAAATCCACACCAAACAGTAGGCCTGTTCGATTGGGCTTTCTAGTTTACAATTAAGATACTTGATAAGGTGGCATCATTTTTACCCATTGGTTTTTCTTAAATGGATCAACAACAAAAATCTGACAACAACACTAAGCGAATAGCATGCTACTTTCTTGTTAAGCTAGTAATTTCCCTACAAAAATTAAGCTAGTGAGCCCAATCGAGCAGGCCTAGTGACTCGTTGTGGATGCATTGGCTTCTCAATAGTCACGTGAACCCCATATGCGACAATTTTGCATATTGACATAGCCACCGAGATGAAAACACGGAAAATTTCCACGTAAATTTCTTACAGTTTGCGTTAAAGACTCACTACTTTGGAAGTAAGTTTTTAATATTTCCCAATTTTGTTCGAGCGTATGCGTCCCATTTTGCAAATGTCAAACATAAACCTGAAAATAAAAGTCAAAGTAATCGGTATCAAATTTAAAATGTTAAATGGCCCACGCTATAAGTGAGTGTATATGCGGTATACTTACCCAGCAATACTTCTGCGGTGCCAACGCTTATTCGTTTTAAATGGTGTTGATGCAGGAGAATATCCCACATCAAATCGAAACATTTTTGACCTCAATGAGCAACTGATTTTAAGAAGTTAATATTGTATGCACCTTTAGTAAATATATACAAGTTCGTGGAGAACATGTATGTGGCATAGCAACTAGAGGAATTTGATCGATTAAATTCTGTACCACACTTCGTCATCTTGGCGAAATAAGCCTAAACCCCCAAAATCAGTTTCATAGTTATTTCGTTTTAGTTTGTTTTGCGAAGTAATAAAAAATGTAAAACATCACATGTAGGTTCTGAATAAATTGAGATTAAATTTATTTTAAATAGTTCTTCAAAATATCGAATTTATGTTTGTTCTTCTCCTACACTTGTTTGTTTATGTAAATACATTAAAGTAAATTTCTATATGTAAAAAACATACTAAATTTGTAAGTATGTAAATATTTTAAAGCATAAATAAGAATTGCTTTGCAAAAAATCAAAATATTTGAAATATGAATATGTTGTTTTTTTTGTGGGTTTCTTCTAAGTCCTCCAATATCAAATATAATAATGCTACTATACTGGCTATAATTATGAGAAATAATTGTTAATTGTTCATTAATTGATATTTATACATAAGAGAATAAGTCTTAAGACACATGCACTGCCAATTGAGGTTTGAAAAACATACTACACTATTATAGTCTTTGCTCTAAAAAAGGAAACAAATAAATCGCTGAATATAAATGAATCCTTTTCGAACCAAAGAAATCGAGAAATCTTCTACAAAAAACGCTTAAGTAAGTTCCCTGATATGCGTGATGAGAGAGGTTATTTTAAGAGATGTAAACGAGACGACAAAATATACATTTTTGTTTATATAGAAGTTTCTATTCATTCCGTTTCGAGGTCTGCTTTTAAATTTTGATTGTGTTCATGTGTGTACAGGGGCGCGACGCCGCTTCTTCATTCAATGGAAAACATCCATGAAAGGAAAATATGCTTGATCCGGTTCCAGTAAATCTATTAAGAAACACACCGTTCCAGCAACACCCTCGTAAAGACTGTGAGGACGATCAGGCGTACGAGCTCTCAATTTAAATTCAGAGTTGGTTAACAACTCCATATACTTGATGGCTCTGTATAAGTACTTGGGGTCATTTGTCAAACGATACAGAAGTAAGAACACATAACCATTACCGGCTACACCATGGCATATTCCAGGACCCTTGCGTAGGAAGCCTTTCTTCCATACTAAATCAGCGGATCTTTTCAAGGATTGCAGATATTTATCCTCTTTAAATATTAAATAAGCTTTGGCGAACAGGTAAACTGCACCTGGTGCACCATGACACCAATGAACTAAACGTTTTTCTCTGCCACTTCTTAGGTCTTCCAATGCTACTGGAAAATTACCCTCGTCGTCTTGCAGCTTTAAGTAAAAGTCAATGGACTTCTTAATATCTCTCAATTCAGAACTTGGAGCCGATATGGGATCTGAACCAAACCAAGGACTGTCCAACAGCATGTGCAAAATAGAACACAAACCGTGGGCCGCACCCAAATACTCTGTGCCATGGTATTGATACATAAGAGGCAAAGGAGCATTCGTCTTCTTTGAATACTCGCGACCACTGGCTATAATCATTTGACAGATGGATAAGACGTCGTCGTCAGTTATTTTCTTTTCAGCCAGAACATCATTCAACCAATAACATCCCGACAAATAACCGGCTCTTCCGACCAGTACCTCATCGCAGCCATATTTGGTATGTAAATGTTCCTTGCTTGGAGCTATTCCAGTTTTATATTGTAGTATGTCGTCCGATAGATCTTGTACCAACTTCAAGTCCTGTGAAATCACAGCGGAAACGGCATAGATGCCCGCATTGCCGCACAAAAACGAGTACCGCTCATCTCGACGCTTTCTGTAGCGGTCTGCATTTGCCTTGGCATTCCGAATGAAAGCATGAGCGTGTTCCAAAGCTGGATACAGGTCGTGCGTTTGTGACGATCTGGACATTTTCCAAAACATGTAAGCAATGCCAGCATTGCCCACATACAAATCCCCTCGATGATCCTCATCGTCACACCCAGGTCGACAATGTTCCAAAATGGCATCGACATATGTACATATAAGGTTCTTAACATGTTCATCATCAAAGTCCAATGGTGTGCTTTGCTTATTCACATAATCTGGATAAGGATTTTCCAAATATCTCTTTTCCATCTCTGGACGTTCAAAACTTCCCTCTGAGTCTGAAAGTTATAAGCAGAGAAACTGTAATTACTTCCATGTTGAACAAGGATACATGTCCTGTGCCTGTCTGTAAGTCAGGGTGCGGCCATTTTTTCCTTCTGCTATATAATCCAAATCTCACCTGATCTTTTTGTAGAAAAGCCTCTTATGTGCTGCCAGCTGCTTTTGCAAGGGCTCTACAAAATATAGAAAACAATTTATATATTATTATTTATTTTTTATAATCTATATCCTCCCCGTCGTTGACTTCCGTGGTAGTTGGTAGTGTTTTAACGTAAAAATAAATGTAAATGCCGGTTACTTATTTGCAATGATGCCAATTTAGCGTTTATGGTACTACACAGAGAGCTTTTGACACTTGACCCTCTAATTATAAATTGCGCGTGTGCTGAAAACAAAATTGTTTTGTTCTAAAGGTAAAACGTAATGAACTTATTGTAGATATATATCAAAGCATGGCCGATATGCGTACTTTGAATGTGTTTCGGTCTTAAAGACAAAACACATTTGTTGCTTTTCTATGCATAACTTTGTGGAAGAGAATATTTAGTGTTTGATAAGCTTACCCCAAGGCGTATTTATACAGGTGATAGCACTAGAACAACAACAAATTCCTTAATACTGGATAACTAAGCTGCGATAAGAAAAACCTTAATAAAAATTAAAATTTCACTCAAAATAAAAACATATTTTTTAAATTATCGCCAACAGCAATATAAATGTGTGTATGAAAACAATTTTTGAAAAAAATATTTTATATTAAAAATATTGGACTTAGCCTGGATAATTATCCAGTATAAGTCAAATTTATGGTTATCGAGGCTAAGTCCAAAAACGTCAACACAAAATATTTTTTTTGAAAATTTGTTTTGATACAAATATTTATATTGTAGTTGGCGACAATGTGAAAAAATATTTTTTTATTTTGTCAAACATTTTTAATACAAATTTAAGTCAAACATTTTTAACACAAAATTATTTTTTCAAAATTTGTTTTCACACATATTGACATTGCTTTTGGCGACAATTTTAAAAAAGAATTTTTTATTTTGAGGGAAATTGTAACATTTTATTTAGATTTTTGTAATCGCAGCTTAGTACCGGCTGTTGATATTTGATCTGTAGCCGCCATGGTTCGGACTACGTTATGGGGACGTGACCCTCTCGGACGGAAGGGGCGGGAGTGAGAGGCGTTTGTTAAAAAAAAAACATTTACACAATAAAATTTCTTTAAACCTATCCACAATAAAGAGACAGAATTGTTTTCTTTAACTTTTAGCTTGTATTTTGGTGAGCAAAATATAGTGCAGCAAAAAAATCGAACGCAAAATTTTTGCTAGCGAAATTCCTTTTCGGTTTCCCATATGCAGCATTTCTAATGGAACTTTATATTTTGGTCTTACACAGTACTTACCATAAAATGTAAAGTCGATATAGAACACTGTTTCCTCTAATACTATTTTTATCAACTGCGTAGTGAAAAACAAAATTTTTGTGTAGTTAAAAACAAAGACGTTTTGAAATAAGTAAAATAAAATCAAGGATGCCATCCATATACGCTGGTCTACATTTTAATAATAAGCCTGATGAATTTCTAACTTTGGATTTCGATTTCGGAGAAAATGATGTTCTCCATCTAAAGGAACAAATTGCCGAAAAGTGTCAATTCGAGGCTGACAAATTGGAAGTAATCTATGATGGCCTACCTCTGACAGATGACGAGAAACTTGCGGACACATTAAAGCCAGAAGCCACAATTCATTGTTTCCAGAAAACCAAAAAATACACACCGTATGTGCCATCAAAAAATCTTAAAGATTCGCATGTGGATACCGCTCAGTCTCTCTTCTATACCATTGGAAACATCCAGATCAATGTTAGCTGCCGGGTTAATATATTGCAAAAAGTGTTGGCCGAATATCCAGAATTTCGTAGAAATTCAGCAGCTTTGGCTTTAATCAGAGATTCAGTGCTATTTAACACTCTGCACCAACCAGAGGTTATCAAGAAGGTCGCAGAACACTATCCAATAATAGTTGAAGCCGCTACTTTTATCGTTAGTACTGTCCGCAAAGAGTTGGCCAGAAGTGGATCAGCGTCAAAGTTCTCCGAACCTGCCACAGACTCTACAAATTCGTCAGAAGAAGAGAATTCCGTGGGCAGTAACGAGCGCGGGAGTCGTGGTGACGATGAATCCGGCAGAAGCCAGTCTGAAACTGCTCGTATACGAATGATTAGCCGTCAACAATTGCAAGCAGCCTTGGCACAAATTGGATTCGGTTCCGCCAACTCATTGTCGAATATAGCCCAGAGAAATACTGAAACATCTGTGGCAGCCGCCTCCGCTTCGGAGGCTACTTCAACACCATTGTCGAGCTCAACTAGCGGAGAACGTATATCATCAGACGTCTTTCGTAATGAATTGCAACGAGCACTGGATACATTGGGACAACGTTCAAGTAGTACGAGCGGCAGTGCTGCTGGACAAGATCCCATGGCAATGGATACATTAGAACAGCAGTCGGCAAACACATCCGTTACAGATGATGGTGATATACCGATTGCCTTTAGAACTCATGCTTATGCTGAGCAGTTGAGAACAATGCAACAAATGGGATTTTTGAATCATGAGGAAAATCTGAATTACTTGAATTTGGCCAGTGGCAATATCGAACAGGCTGTGAATCTGCTAATGGCCGCAATGATGTAAACCACATTTACAATAGTCTGACTAAACTTTTCTATGATCAATACAACAAGCAGTTTTCTTTGAACAATAAACATGCATACATATATATAAATTAAACATTATATCGATTGATTTCTGTTTTTTTCTTCTTTAGGTAATGTTTATTCATTTCTTCGTAAATGTATATAATTGTTGGTTATTTTTAAATCTTCATCGATGGACGTAAAATCAGTTTGTAATATCAAAAAACATTGGAGGCAGGTGCCAACATTACCCTTCATTAAAGTGTCCTTCATATTCCCAAGGACGGGAAAGTTGACTTTCTAAGTTCGAGTAAGACTATCTGATTTAATTTGGCGGCATTTACTATTGCAAATAATTTGTTAACCTTTTCGGAAATACTGGGATAATACGTCCCAACAATTTTTTAACTTTCCTATTTTCTTTATTTTCAATGCAACTGTCCGAAAAAAGATTTAAGTGTTCATTATGATCTGTAAATAAAAACATACCGATACATGCCAGCGTAATCACACCAGTTGACAATGAATCTCACAACATCGGTGAAATTTAAGGAGTTTTTATAGATAATTGGCTGAAAGCTTTAGCTAAAGAAGCTTGATTTACTAAAGTTGTTTTATTTTTCCAAATAGATTTTTTGTGTGAGATTGATTGACACAATACAAATTTAAGATGCCAAAAAAGAAGGTAACTATTGAGGGATCTGTGCATTCGAAATCGAGAAAGGACATAAATTTCGCCAAAAAAATATTCAAACTCTAACGGGATTTGTTTTTGTTGGAAATTTATACTTCTTTCACAGAAAATAAAAATTGATTTCGATCGATATCGAATCCCGTGTTTTTCCCCCAGCTCTAGAATGTATACGAAGAGTTGGATTTTAATGAAGTGAATAGCATTTTCAGACTACAGGCGAAATCGAGCTGAAATTTATTTAAGATTCTGAAAAACAACCATTGAGGGTCATGGGTTTACTGCATGTGTTAGGTAGGACTCTGATGTCGATTTTGAGGATAATGTATGTGAATATTTCCCTTATTTCCGATGACAACGAATTTCAGAATTCAGACTGCATGCGAAATCGAAGTGAAATCTATCTAAAGTCGATTTGTAATGTCAGATCCCATACAAATTTAACACTAGAAATCGAGTTAAGCTCGATTTCGCCGACAGTCTAAAAAGGCTATTAATCAGGAACACTTAATTGGGCTTATGTGCCCCAGGATAAAACTACATTTTATAGTCATTTAGTCATATCTGTTAGAATAAGCAAAATTTCCACCAACAAATATCTCGGTGTTCAAAATAGAACTCCGGTCCGAAAGGGAGGCTACACTCAAAACATGGTAGAATTCTAATATGTGAAAAAATATCTCAGCGAAATTGTAATGCAATTTGGGAGGAGCGAGCTTTGTTTTTTATTTAAAGTGAAAAAATTATAATTATATTGGTTTACGGCGGAAAATCACATACACCAAAAAATTTCGATTTCAGATCTCGCTATTAACCCCCTGGATTACATTCATAAAAAGACAAACGGACATACAAATAAATAAACACATTTCACAGGATTTCTTGAAAATGTGGCATGATAGCAAGTGTTTAATTAAAGCTCACACACGATGTGTGATATTCGTGAATAAGGTGAATACTCCAGTTTATAGTCCCAAGCGTATGCTAAATAACAAATCACTCATTTTAATTTAAGTTTATTCGGATATTTTTTGAACTAAGAACTACAATATAATTTATTTCAGAAACTCGTTTTAAACTCGAAATCATCACATAGAGCATAAATATATTTGAAACATACTAAATGTTATTAACGGCGGTTGCCACCGCCTCCGCTCAAGATCATAGCAATACGAATGAAAATATTCAAGGCATCCATGTAAATCGAAAGACTCCTGCAAGTCATAATGAATAATTACTTTTTTGTAAAAATATTATCTCTTATGTAACTTAAATTCGAATCGAATACTTACGCGTTGATGGGATCAAATGGTGCCATGGCATACTGTGGATACACCTCAGCTTTACGCACAATGCGTTGGGTGTCATAGAGAAGGAAACCGCTGAATAATACTAAGCCTCCATACAAGGACAAAGAAGCCAAACCTTTAAATAATTAAATTTGTATTGTGATAACATTCGGTTTTCAATTTAAAATTTTATATTTACCAGCTCCCAAGCGTGTTGTTGCTGGTAGCCAAATGCCGGCCAATGAGGCTGCCATAACAAAGCCTAATCCGATAGCCAATGGACCACCCATATATAGGAATTTATCACTTGGAGCGCACACAGCAACTGTTGAGAGCCCGCCCACAATACCACCGGTATAAAGCGCGGCGCGAGTTAATAAAGGACCGCCAAGGAAACACAAGGGCGCAATAACTCCACCCAATACGGCGCAATGAAGAAGCCATGATAACTGTTTGGGTCCCACACCCTCTTTGTATTGAATTGATTGGGTCATGGCTCCCGTACCAATTAATAAAGCAAATGTGGCCAATGTTGACTAAATACAACACAACAGATAAACAATACACATGATGCAAAGTAGAATAACTCATATCAAATTTCTACTTACCATCCAACCATTGCGTGTCGTAAGTGACAGGAGACGTGGTGAGCGGAAAACTGCAGCAGCCGAGAGAGCGGTAATGATGCATGAAGCTCCGAAGTAACCATAGGTTGTATGTAAACGCTCCCTCACATATTGGGGCCACAAGCTGAAACCGATGTAATATTGATATGAATGCATGATCATTCATACTATAAATAGCATCTCTCTACAAAACTACATCTATGAATGCAAAGCGAGGTAGTGAGCGTGATCATTAACTCGAAGGTATCGAAAAACGCCGAGCATCGAGTGAGAGAATCTAAAATAGTCATAATTTTAGAGCCCTTATTTCAGAGTAGGTTGCATCCACGAGCAAGTGGGCAAACATAAACCAAACTTAGACCGTATGACAACAGAACGAACGTAATAGGTGTTATGGCTATGCTGACAGTCCATAGATCAATTGAGTGCCGATGCGACAGCTAAGATAGAGCAGCTAAGAGACGGTCGTGAACTTCTTGTAACTAGCCCTGATATTAATATAGGCAATCTAAAATATAACTATCCTTCAGGCTGGGTATAAGTGGTCAATTCTAAACGGTGCCTTAAGGAACCACAAATGTTGAGCGGCTAAATTAACCATCCAAAGATTGCGAACAGATTTTGTTAATCAGGAAATCCGATAAAGATAAATTAAGTACCTTACAACGCTCAGTGCATAGACACACATTTAACAATTAGGATCGTTTGTACCCTGGCATACACAAGGCGTTTTTACCGAATAGGTAAACAACATTAGGTTGTTACGTCGGTAGTTATCTATTTGTTGATATTACGGGCATTAATTATTCATTTATACGGTCTTCTGTACTATTCGATTAAACGTTTAATCGAAAAAATGCGTAAAAAGTGACATATAGGTCAGAAATATTTAATTGAATGTGAATACTACTATTTATGTGTAAATGCATGTTTTTGATACGTCAGACGAAACTGAGCTGGATTAATTTTTTATTGTACTTTAATGCCTTCTAAAATAACATTATCCCCCTTTACATAATCTCAACACCCATTACAACGCTGACTATATTATACGAACACTATCCTTCCCTTTACGTAATCTAAGCATCCATTAAAGAGTTGAATAGAGTATATCACTCCTTTCCTTCAGGGTATACAAATGTAGCGTGAAAATATTTACTTACAGCGAATTATGTTGAATGCTCGCGCCATTACTCAGACCCAAACCATAGTAACATAATGCTCCCAAACCAATACCAGCTGCACCGGCAGCAGCTCCCTTTCCCAAGGAGTAGGCTAGAAAGAAGAAAACATAAGTAATCATAAAAACACCAGTACCTCTTTTCATTACCATTTGCAGAAGGTGGAGCCATCAAACGCTCCTTCAAAGTGGGTCCACGTCTCACTTCAGTGCGTGCTGGTGCTTCCCGTGGCCCACGGGCATAGTTGCGCAATAATAAATTGTTATTATTGGGTTTAACCAGACGTGGTGCCAATAATACTTGTTTTGCAGAATGCGAAAAAGAACTCGAACTGGAGGCCATACGGCCGGGTAAAGATGTTGCAAGTCGCAGTAACATTGTGAAATTCAATTCTTTCTAGAGTAGAAGAGGATAATAATAATGTAATTCACCATATAACAATTGTACCATTAATTGAGCGGAAGTCCAATATTCTTAATTTATCACTTACATGCTGTTGTAGCCTTTATACTTCAATATTTTTTAAATTAGGTTTTGTAGAAACTTCTAAATTTTTCGTCGAAATAATATCAAATTCATCTGAAATGTCAATATCGCACAGTGGTGATAACCTATTGCTGCTAAAAAAACGTTCTTTTGTACAAAACGCTGAAGTAACGACATATCAGCTGTATACTTCAAAATTGCATTTCACAGTGCAGCCTAAGCAAAATACGCTCCGCGACCAACCGAAATCCGCGTGGACGTGCGCTTCGGGCAATTTTGATTACGGCGCAAAGAACAAATGTGAGAACAAGTTAACTAAGTTTATTATGTGATATGCAACTTTAAAAGTTTTTTGGCAACTCATGCAGAGCACTTGGGTAAATTGTTACCAAATAAAACTTTTGCCAGTTATACAAAAAAACGTTGTGAAATGACTTTTTGTGTTATTGATAATTTTTCAAGGTACTTCATTCTCTTAAACAATTTTATTTATTTCAGTTGATAAAATCTTGTTAAAGTGGAAGGATTTTTAAAATAGTAACGCCCCGAGGATGACCGACGAAGTCGTTCGAAATATTTTGTTAAATTGTTGTTTCTATGTGTTTGTCATTTATTTTGGTTCAAGACCAAAGGTTGTGCTGAAGTCTTCAGCAGAACCAAAAATTAGCAAAAAGGCAAAGTGAGGCCTTTATTGTTGCAGCTAAAAGTTGACTGCGCAGTTTCGATGGGCGCTACCCCATCTCGTCAGAACTTTCGCAACGAATGTATGTCTTTGACTTAAATCAGGGTTCATGTTAGTATCAGCGGTCACATACGACTAATGAGAAGCGCAGATAAACAAAATATTCCACCGAACTAAGTCGACACACTAAAAAAACACACGAGGCACAGTGAAGGCGGGACATACCGTACAACAAGAACTTTTGCATTGTTGCGAGCGATGCGCGCACATGCATAACATTGAATTGGCAAAGTGAGATTTTTAGTGTGTCGACTTAGTTCGGTGGAATATTTTGTTTATCAGCGCTTCTCATTAGTCGTATGTGACCGCTGGTATTTCCTAGCATACACTTGGACTCCTCATCAGTCTAGTATGTAAGTGTTTCACCTCCTGTGAAGCATATTTTTGATCGTTGTTTTTTGTATAATTTCCGATGTACTTTCAGTTTTACACGAATAACAACGAAATGAACAGCTGAGTTAGCAGAGCATTACCAATATATTCTCATTTCAGTTTATAATTCTCACACATTTATCTGAGAACAATTTAACCGTTGAATGAGAAAACCAAAATGTTTAACCGGCACTTTATCGCTTCGAACTAATGTACCGATTAGTTAATTGGCACTTTAATCGGACTATGAGAAAATTACCCTTAATCATTCAATTTCTTTTCATAATTATTTATGTAATTGAAATTTTGGATGTAATATTTTTTCTGTGTAGATATAATGTTGCGTTCGGATATACACCCAAAATCCACTTATTCCCGATTGTGGATTTTTTTCATATTGATATGATACTGATTAACTTAAAAAATTTCAAGACTCATCTTCCTACTTCAATGTTTTTGCGAATATCTTTTTATGAGATATATACTCCAACTGAACGTACCTTTGTACGTAAACTATAAAAATATGACAACACCGTCAAAATGTAAACATAAATTTTGAAATTAGTTCTCAGTGAATGTTATAGAAAAAAATAATATTTTTTTTTCCAAAAAGCTTCGCCGGCGACGATATGAGTCCTTCCAGTCCTTCCAACTATTCTATTAATAAAAAATGTGGCGAAATCCTAATAAATATTAGAAAGAACAAGAAGGCTAAAGTTTACACATTTAATTGCTTGTTTTGTAATACAAACTGTGATCAATTAAAAAGGTTCTCGGTTCACTTGGATGAAAAACATTCCTCAGAGTTTGAGTTTGTTAATGAACCACCGACTGAAAAGGAAGAAATCAAAGACGAACGATCAAAGACTGATGATATCAAAGACAAAGTATTAATTCCTGAAGTTAAGTTAGAATTGATAGAGATAGAGCCGCCAGGTGATGGCAATGCAAAATGTTCAAAGTGGAAAAGTAAGAATGTAGATCCTTTGGAGACTAATTTGAGAAAGGAAGAATATGTAAAGCGTGAGCAAGGTAATAACAATAGTGACGATGATGATGATGACAGAGATGCAGATGATAATGATAACGATTATGACTACTGCGCTGAGTTGGACTATGAAGACAGCGTTGATGGCTCCGCTTCTGAAAGCAGTGAAAGTGACGATTGTAACGAAAAAATACCAGTTGAAGTTGAAAGTGAAACAAAAGTAGGAGAACATAAATAATAGATGCATATATATTTAAATTGGTTTACGTTGTATTTTTTTACTTCAGGAACACACTTCTGATGCATGCCAAGATGAAAGAACACACTCTGATGCTAAAGTAAGTACTACCACTTCCTTGTGTCTTGATTGTAATACCATTCTTAATTTACTGAAAGTTTTATTATTTTTACCTTTTTTTAAAGAGTTGTTCGCATCAAAAACTCGTACATACTTTAAATAAACGCAATTTCACACGATGTTAATCCGCACAAGCCGCCATATCCGAATTAATATTTTTAAACTCTGCTTTCTTTCACCTTAGGTCGATGAAAAACGTACTACTAAGAAGTGTAATAAAACCAGAAAACTCAGGAGTCTGAATGTTGATGAAAAGGAATTGACTATGGCCATATTAGTCGCTTTCGAAAAACAACCTATTCTTTGGAATGTTCAAAGTCGCTCGCATGACAAAATTATACGCCAATCCAGGTTTCAGGAAATAGCCAAAGAAGTGAATAAACAATTGCAGATCCAAATAAAGTGGGAAGACGTTAGGACGCGCATAAAAGATATACGTACTGAATATTCATATGAATACGACAAGCAAATGAAAGGCGAAGATTGCGAAATGCCATGGTATACGCAATACGTGCAGTTTTTAAAGGAAAATATAGAAGCCCTAATAAAACATCGTGTGAGTGCAAGTAGTAATGAGCCAAATACACGGTGATCCAAATGGAATGGAAGTCACATAAATCTAAATAGTCACTCAGTATTAATATGACCAACGCTACTTCAAAATTTATGAATTAAAATTTGTTAATTTGATTTGATCGGAGATATTTTCCTGGCTCAAGACCATTTTGCATCTATATTTTATAGAATACAAATTTATTTACAAATGACATGGTGGCATTTATTACTTTGCTGCACACTATATTGATTTCTGACCTGTGAAACTCTTCTGCAGGTGGCTTCGCAGCGAATTAAAATCAATATCCTTGAAGCTATGATCGATCGGTAGATCAGAATAATCTTGAAAGGACTGACAACTGCATAGTGGCAGTCTGCTTACAGTTGAAACTGAAATACAGAAATTGGATCACCCTATATTATATATACATATAAATAATATCCTGCAGTTCCTAGTTGGAACATAGGGCTATTGACCCTATAGTTCTCCATAATAATTATTGATTTTTAATTTTTCCTTTTCAGTTCAAAAAGAAGAAATATAAACGTTTGGTAAGTTGTTATTTGCCATGTACTACAATATATATTAGACGCTCGATTATGTAAAGCAGACCAGGAGTTTAGACATGATTTATTTTCGGCACGGCACGATTTTGCTTAATTGCCTATTCAGAAAATACGCATTGTAGACGGTAAAATGATAAAATCGATATACGGCATTTGTACCAATAATTTGTATCTATCAATTTATTTATCTAGTCTTCTACGTGATTTGACGATACACGTAGACGACTACGAGCTATACCCATCTTTAAGTAAAGTTATCAGCTTAGAATCACCAGCTGAGTTAATTTAACAATATCTGTCAGTCCGTCTGTATGTCTATATAAAGTTCGCAGTTATTGTCGGATCTCTGTGAAATTTTGCAATAGTATGTTTTCTCTGGCCGGAACGGTTGGTGTTGAGTCAAATAGCAGGAAAAGAATAACGTCTAGAAAATATATAAAAAAACTGTGATAAAAGATTATGAATATGGAATGTATTTAAATTTTATTTCCACAGAAAACTATGGATGATTTACAGATACCCATATTTATTGAATATTACAAAAACTGCGAAATACTCTGGCAAGTCAATAATATTGGTTTTGTGGTAAAAACCAAAAAAACTGAAGCTTTGAAACAAATTATTCAAGATTTAAAACTAAACCACAATATCGACGTCACTATACAGGATATGCAACGGTGTCTAGACTACCTAAATCGCCTCTATTCGGTCGACAGAGGACAGCAATTGAAATGTGAAATGGATAAAAGTGAATTTGTGCCATCCTCCAAATATTACGGGCAGTTGTCATTTCTGAGCGAGAGCCAGGGCCCATTCAAGTGCGCTCATTGTACTGAAATTATACCGAGATTTGAAAAATACCACATACATGTTGCCGAACATACCAATATTGTACCATTCAAATGTGCACTTTGTGAAGTTCGGTTTAAAAAATTGCCTAAATACATTGTACATGCAAAGCGTCATTTGGGATTGAACAAGTATCACTGTGACGTCTGCGGAAAGGGTTATCAATTCAGGTCGGAATTGGAATGGCATGCTAGACAGCACACTGGAGAGGAGCCGTATTTATGTGAAATATGCGGAGCCAGTTTTCGATCCAAAAATAGTTATGACAACCATATACGGCGACATGAAAAACGTTTCCGGTATGAATGTCACATTTGTAAACACGGCTTCAATCATCCGCATAAACTGAAGTCGCATGTCAAAGCTCATCTTAATATACGGGACATTTTGTGCAACGTGTGCGGCAAGGGCTTCACTGCAATGAGCCATTTGCGACGGCATCAACAAATCCACTCTGAAACAAAGCGTTACAAATGCGACGTTTGTGGTAAAGCATTTGCCCAGGATGCCGGCTTGCGAGCTCATCGAAAACAACACGCTGAATTCGGCAAACCCGAAATTCGAAAAGAAAATATAATTATGACTAGTGAATTGTACATATACATATTAATTTATTAAAATAAATACCAGCTAAGTTATTATTTATAAATGTTGTTACGAACTTACTTTGCGTTGCTCTATTTCCCATTAAATAAAGCACGTTCGATCTCTGAATTGTGAGTTTTACTATAGACGTATTTTTATTCAAAACAAGTAAGGAAAAGCTAAAGTCAGACGGGCCGACTATGTAACCGATACCCTAGACCACCATGGTTCCGATTACTAAACCCATTTGTTTTAAGGTCTCTGAGGCCGATTTTCAAGCAAAAAATTTTCTATATTTTGGAAGCAATACGATTTTTGGTTCAGCATACATTTGCGCATTTGAAATGCGCTTCATACTTTCTGTGATGTGTCTGTCTAAGACAAAAATATTTAATAATTTGTGAAGAATGCATAAAGTAAAGCAAAGAATTCTTTATTGGATTGTGTTTGCCTTCTTTGATGCGTTTGTGTAATTCAAAACATATTTAGTAATTCGTGTGACGATTTTTTTCGAACTCAGTACGATTTGTTACGAGCAAGTTTGATGCAAATTGTAAATAGCGAGCATTTTGGTATACACGTAAGTATATTTAACTTTAATTTTACAATGAATTGATCTCAAATAATTTTATTTATATTTTAAATCAAAAAGTGTTGAATTTATTTTTTATCAGTATTTTTAATTTGTTTGTTATACAAAAAATAAATATGAATTAATAATTATTTTATAATTAAAATAAAATTTCAAGAAGCAATAAATCTGTTCTTTTAATCGGGGAAAACTTGGGATTGTATGAAAACGAAGTGATTTAAAAGCGTTTATAAAAATGTATTGGTTCTTGCATGAACAACTTTAACACAAAAATTAATGCAAAGGTTGTTATGTATAACACACATTTTAAATGCAGTGAAAGAAGTGCTAAATAACGATCATAAATAATGCTGATTTCACTACTACTTTATGCTGTACGATTTGCGCTTACCAAATATCATGCATACCGGAAGGAACATAGTAAGGGAAAGACAATTTGGGAGGAGCGAGCTTTGTTTTTTATTTAAAGTGAAAAAATTATAATTATATTGGTTTACGGCGGAAAATCACATACACCAAAAAATTTCGATTTCAGATCTCGCTATTAACCCCCTGGATTACATTCATAAAAAGACAAACGGACATACAAATAAATAAACACATTTCACAGGATTTCTTGAAAATGTGGCATGATAGCAAGTGTTTAATTAAAGCTCACACACGATGTGTGATATTCGTGAATAAGGTGAATACTCCAGTTTATAGTCCCAAGCGTATGCTAAATAACAAATCACTCATTTTAATTTAAGTTTATTCGGATATTTTTTGAACTAAGAACTACAATATAATTTATTTCAGAAACTCGTTTTAAACTCGAAATCATCACATAGAGCATAAATATATTTGAAACATACTAAATGTTATTAACGGCGGTTGCCACCGCCTCCGCTCAAGATCATAGCAATACGAATGAAAATATTCAAGGCATCCATGTAAATCGAAAGACTCCTGCAAGTCATAATGAATAATTACTTTTTTGTAAAAATATTATCTCTTATGTAACTTAAATTCGAATCGAATACTTACGCGTTGATGGGATCAAATGGTGCCATGGCATACTGTGGATACACCTCAGCTTTACGCACAATGCGTTGGGTGTCATAGAGAAGGAAACCGCTGAATAATACTAAGCCTCCATACAAGGACAAAGAAGCCAAACCTTTAAATAATTAAATTTGTATTGTGATAACATTCGGTTTTCAATTTAAAATTTTATATTTACCAGCTCCCAAGCGTGTTGTTGCTGGTAGCCAAATGCCGGCCAATGAGGCTGCCATAACAAAGCCTAATCCGATAGCCAATGGACCACCCATATATAGGAATTTATCACTTGGAGCGCACACAGCAACTGTTGAGAGCCCGCCCACAATACCACCGGTATAAAGCGCGGCGCGAGTTAATAAAGGACCGCCAAGGAAACACAAGGGCGCAATAACTCCACCCAATACGGCGCAATGAAGAAGCCATGATAACTGTTTGGGTCCCACACCCTCTTTGTATTGAATTGATTGGGTCATGGCTCCCGTACCAATTAATAAAGCAAATGTGGCCAATGTTGACTAAATACAACACAACAGATAAACAATACACATGATGCAAAGTAGAATAACTCATATCAAATTTCTACTTACCATCCAACCATTGCGTGTCGTAAGTGACAGGAGACGTGGTGAGCGGAAAACTGCAGCAGCCGAGAGAGCGGTAATGATGCATGAAGCTCCGAAGTAACCATAGGTTGTATGTAAACGCTCCCTCACATATTGGGGCCACAAGCTGAAACCGATGTAATATTGATATGAATGCATGATCATTCATACTATAAATAGCATCTCTCTACAAAACTACATCTATGAATGCAAAGCGAGGTAGTGAGCGTGATCATTAACTCGAAGGTATCGAAAAACGCCGAGCATCGAGTGAGAGAATCTAAAATAGTCATAATTTTAGAGCCCTTATTTCAGAGTAGGTTGCATCCACGAGCAAGTGGGCAAACATAAACCAAACTTAGACCGTATGACAACAGAACGAACGTAATAGGTGTTATGGCTATGCTGACAGTCCATAGATCAATTGAGTGCCGATGCGACAGCTAAGATAGAGCAGCTAAGAGACGGTCGTGAACTTCTTGTAACTAGCCCTGATATTAATATAGGCAATCTAAAATATAACTATCCTTCAGGCTGGGTATAAGTGGTCAATTCTAAACGGTGCCTTAAGGAACCACAAATGTTGAGCGGCTAAATTAACCATCCAAAGATTGCGAACAGATTTTGTTAATCAGGAAATCCGATAAAGATAAATTAAGTACCTTACAACGCTCAGTGCATAGACACACATTTAACAATTAGGATCGTTTGTACCCTGGCATACACAAGGCGTTTTTACCGAATAGGTAAACAACATTAGGTTGTTACGTCGGTAGTTATCTATTTGTTGATATTACGGGCATTAATTATTCATTTATACGGTCTTCTGTACTATTCGATTAAACGTTTAATCGAAAAAATGCGTAAAAAGTGACATATAGGTCAGAAATATTTAATTGAATGTGAATACTACTATTTATGTGTAAATGCATGTTTTTGATACGTCAGACGAAACTGAGCTGGATTAATTTTTTATTGTACTTTAATGCCTTCTAAAATAACATTATCCCCCTTTACATAATCTCAACACCCATTACAACGCTGACTATATTATACGAACACTATCCTTCCCTTTACGTAATCTAAGCATCCATTAAAGAGTTGAATAGAGTATATCACTCCTTTCCTTCAGGGTATACAAATGTAGCGTGAAAATATTTACTTACAGCGAATTATGTTGAATGCTCGCGCCATTACTCAGACCCAAACCATAGTAACATAATGCTCCCAAACCAATACCAGCTGCACCGGCAGCAGCTCCCTTTCCCAAGGAGTAGGCTAGAAAGAAGAAAACATAAGTAATCATAAAAACACCAGTACCTCTTTTCATTACCATTTGCAGAAGGTGGAGCCATCAAACGCTCCTTCAAAGTGGGTCCACGTCTCACTTCAGTGCGTGCTGGTGCTTCCCGTGGCCCACGGGCATAGTTGCGCAATAATAAATTGTTATTATTGGGTTTAACCAGACGTGGTGCCAATAATACTTGTTTTGCAGAATGCGAAAAAGAACTCGAACTGGAGGCCATACGGCCGGGTAAAGATGTTGCAAGTCGCAGTAACATTGTGAAATTCAATTCTTTCTAGAGTAGAAGAGGATAATAATAATGTAATTCACCATATAACAATTGTACCATTAATTGAGCGGAAGTCCAATATTCTTAATTTATCACTTACATGCTGTTGTAGCCTTTATACTTCAATATTTTTTAAATTAGGTTTTGTAGAAACTTCTAAATTTTTCGTCGAAATAATATCAAATTCATCTGAAATGTCAATATCGCACAGTGGTGATAACCTATTGCTGCTAAAAAAACGTTCTTTTGTACAAAACGCTGAAGTAACGACATATCAGCTGTATACTTCAAAATTGCATTTCACAGTGCAGCCTAAGCAAAATACGCTCCGCGACCAACCGAAATCCGCGTGGACGTGCGCTTCGGGCAATTTTGATTACGGCGCAAAGAACAAATGTGAGAACAAGTTAACTAAGTTTATTATGTGATATGCAACTTTAAAAGTTTTTTGGCAACTCATGCAGAGCACTTGGGTAAATTGTTACCAAATAAAACTTTTGCCAGTTATACAAAAAAACGTTGTGAAATGACTTTTTGTGTTATTGATAATTTTTCAAGGTACTTCATTCTCTTAAACAATTTTATTTATTTCAGTTGATAAAATCTTGTTAAAGTGGAAGGATTTTTAAAATAGTAACGCCCCGAGGATGACCGACGAAGTCGTTCGAAATATTTTGTTAAATTGTTGTTTCTATGTGTTTGTCATTTATTTTGGTTCAAGACCAAAGGTTGTGCTGAAGTCTTCAGCAGAACCAAAAATTAGCAAAAAGGCAAAGTGAGGCCTTTATTGTTGCAGCTAAAAGTTGACTGCGCAGTTTCGATGGGCGCTACCCCATCTCGTCAGAACTTTCGCAACGAATGTATGTCTTTGACTTAAATCAGGGTTCATGTTAGTATCAGCGGTCACATACGACTAATGAGAAGCGCAGATAAACAAAATATTCCACCGAACTAAGTCGACACACTAAAAAAACACACGAGGCACAGTGAAGGCGGGACATACCGTACAACAAGAACTTTTGCATTGTTGCGAGCGATGCGCGCACATGCATAACATTGAATTGGCAAAGTGAGATTTTTAGTGTGTCGACTTAGTTCGGTGGAATATTTTGTTTATCAGCGCTTCTCATTAGTCGTATGTGACCGCTGGTATTTCCTAGCATACACTTGGACTCCTCATCAGTCTAGTATGTAAGTGTTTCACCTCCTGTGAAGCATATTTTTGATCGTTGTTTTTTGTATAATTTCCGATGTACTTTCAGTTTTACACGAATAACAACGAAATGAACAGCTGAGTTAGCAGAGCATTACCAATATATTCTCATTTCAGTTTATAATTCTCACACATTTATCTGAGAACAATTTAACCGTTGAATGAGAAAACCAAAATGTTTAACCGGCACTTTATCGCTTCGAACTAATGTACCGATTAGTTAATTGGCACTTTAATCGGACTATGAGAAAATTACCCTTAATCATTCAATTTCTTTTCATAATTATTTATGTAATTGAAATTTTGGATGTAATATTTTTTCTGTGTAGATATAATGTTGCGTTCGGATATACACCCAAAATCCACTTATTCCCGATTGTGGATTTTTTTCATATTGATATGATACTGATTAACTTAAAAAATTTCAAGACTCATCTTCCTACTTCAATGTTTTTGCGAATATCTTTTTATGAGATATATACTCCAACTGAACGTACCTTTGTACGTAAACTATAAAAATATGACAACACCGTCAAAATGTAAACATAAATTTTGAAATTAGTTCTCAGTGAATGTTATAGAAAAAAATAATATTTTTTTTTCCAAAAAGCTTCGCCGGCGACGATATGAGTCCTTCCAGTCCTTCCAACTATTCTATTAATAAAAAATGTGGCGAAATCCTAATAAATATTAGAAAGAACAAGAAGGCTAAAGTTTACACATTTAATTGCTTGTTTTGTAATACAAACTGTGATCAATTAAAAAGGTTCTCGGTTCACTTGGATGAAAAACATTCCTCAGAGTTTGAGTTTGTTAATGAACCACCGACTGAAAAGGAAGAAATCAAAGACGAACGATCAAAGACTGATGATATCAAAGACAAAGTATTAATTCCTGAAGTTAAGTTAGAATTGATAGAGATAGAGCCGCCAGGTGATGGCAATGCAAAATGTTCAAAGTGGAAAAGTAAGAATGTAGATCCTTTGGAGACTAATTTGAGAAAGGAAGAATATGTAAAGCGTGAGCAAGGTAATAACAATAGTGACGATGATGATGATGACAGAGATGCAGATGATAATGATAACGATTATGACTACTGCGCTGAGTTGGACTATGAAGACAGCGTTGATGGCTCCGCTTCTGAAAGCAGTGAAAGTGACGATTGTAACGAAAAAATACCAGTTGAAGTTGAAAGTGAAACAAAAGTAGGAGAACATAAATAATAGATGCATATATATTTAAATTGGTTTACGTTGTATTTTTTTACTTCAGGAACACACTTCTGATGCATGCCAAGATGAAAGAACACACTCTGATGCTAAAGTAAGTACTACCACTTCCTTGTGTCTTGATTGTAATACCATTCTTAATTTACTGAAAGTTTTATTATTTTTACCTTTTTTTAAAGAGTTGTTCGCATCAAAAACTCGTACATACTTTAAATAAACGCAATTTCACACGATGTTAATCCGCACAAGCCGCCATATCCGAATTAATATTTTTAAACTCTGCTTTCTTTCACCTTAGGTCGATGAAAAACGTACTACTAAGAAGTGTAATAAAACCAGAAAACTCAGGAGTCTGAATGTTGATGAAAAGGAATTGACTATGGCCATATTAGTCGCTTTCGAAAAACAACCTATTCTTTGGAATGTTCAAAGTCGCTCGCATGACAAAATTATACGCCAATCCAGGTTTCAGGAAATAGCCAAAGAAGTGAATAAACAATTGCAGATCCAAATAAAGTGGGAAGACGTTAGGACGCGCATAAAAGATATACGTACTGAATATTCATATGAATACGACAAGCAAATGAAAGGCGAAGATTGCGAAATGCCATGGTATACGCAATACGTGCAGTTTTTAAAGGAAAATATAGAAGCCCTAATAAAACATCGTGTGAGTGCAAGTAGTAATGAGCCAAATACACGGTGATCCAAATGGAATGGAAGTCACATAAATCTAAATAGTCACTCAGTATTAATATGACCAACGCTACTTCAAAATTTATGAATTAAAATTTGTTAATTTGATTTGATCGGAGATATTTTCCTGGCTCAAGACCATTTTGCATCTATATTTTATAGAATACAAATTTATTTACAAATGACATGGTGGCATTTATTACTTTGCTGCACACTATATTGATTTCTGACCTGTGAAACTCTTCTGCAGGTGGCTTCGCAGCGAATTAAAATCAATATCCTTGAAGCTATGATCGATCGGTAGATCAGAATAATCTTGAAAGGACTGACAACTGCATAGTGGCAGTCTGCTTACAGTTGAAACTGAAATACAGAAATTGGATCACCCTATATTATATATACATATAAATAATATCCTGCAGTTCCTAGTTGGAACATAGGGCTATTGACCCTATAGTTCTCCATAATAATTATTGATTTTTAATTTTTCCTTTTCAGTTCAAAAAGAAGAAATATAAACGTTTGGTAAGTTGTTATTTGCCATGTACTACAATATATATTAGACGCTCGATTATGTAAAGCAGACCAGGAGTTTAGACATGATTTATTTTCGGCACGGCACGATTTTGCTTAATTGCCTATTCAGAAAATACGCATTGTAGACGGTAAAATGATAAAATCGATATACGGCATTTGTACCAATAATTTGTATCTATCAATTTATTTATCTAGTCTTCTACGTGATTTGACGATACACGTAGACGACTACGAGCTATACCCATCTTTAAGTAAAGTTATCAGCTTAGAATCACCAGCTGAGTTAATTTAACAATATCTGTCAGTCCGTCTGTATGTCTATATAAAGTTCGCAGTTATTGTCGGATCTCTGTGAAATTTTGCAATAGTATGTTTTCTCTGGCCGGAACGGTTGGTGTTGAGTCAAATAGCAGGAAAAGAATAACGTCTAGAAAATATATAAAAAAACTGTGATAAAAGATTATGAATATGGAATGTATTTAAATTTTATTTCCACAGAAAACTATGGATGATTTACAGATACCCATATTTATTGAATATTACAAAAACTGCGAAATACTCTGGCAAGTCAATAATATTGGTTTTGTGGTAAAAACCAAAAAAACTGAAGCTTTGAAACAAATTATTCAAGATTTAAAACTAAACCACAATATCGACGTCACTATACAGGATATGCAACGGTGTCTAGACTACCTAAATCGCCTCTATTCGGTCGACAGAGGACAGCAATTGAAATGTGAAATGGATAAAAGTGAATTTGTGCCATCCTCCAAATATTACGGGCAGTTGTCATTTCTGAGCGAGAGCCAGGGCCCATTCAAGTGCGCTCATTGTACTGAAATTATACCGAGATTTGAAAAATACCACATACATGTTGCCGAACATACCAATATTGTACCATTCAAATGTGCACTTTGTGAAGTTCGGTTTAAAAAATTGCCTAAATACATTGTACATGCAAAGCGTCATTTGGGATTGAACAAGTATCACTGTGACGTCTGCGGAAAGGGTTATCAATTCAGGTCGGAATTGGAATGGCATGCTAGACAGCACACTGGAGAGGAGCCGTATTTATGTGAAATATGCGGAGCCAGTTTTCGATCCAAAAATAGTTATGACAACCATATACGGCGACATGAAAAACGTTTCCGGTATGAATGTCACATTTGTAAACACGGCTTCAATCATCCGCATAAACTGAAGTCGCATGTCAAAGCTCATCTTAATATACGGGACATTTTGTGCAACGTGTGCGGCAAGGGCTTCACTGCAATGAGCCATTTGCGACGGCATCAACAAATCCACTCTGAAACAAAGCGTTACAAATGCGACGTTTGTGGTAAAGCATTTGCCCAGGATGCCGGCTTGCGAGCTCATCGAAAACAACACGCTGAATTCGGCAAACCCGAAATTCGAAAAGAAAATATAATTATGACTAGTGAATTGTACATATACATATTAATTTATTAAAATAAATACCAGCTAAGTTATTATTTATAAATGTTGTTACGAACTTACTTTGCGTTGCTCTATTTCCCATTAAATAAAGCACGTTCGATCTCTGAATTGTGAGTTTTACTATAGACGTATTTTTATTCAAAACAAGTAAGGAAAAGCTAAAGTCAGACGGGCCGACTATGTAACCGATACCCTAGACCACCATGGTTCCGATTACTAAACCCATTTGTTTTAAGGTCTCTGAGGCCGATTTTCAAGCAAAAAATTTTCTATATTTTGGAAGCAATACGATTTTTGGTTCAGCATACATTTGCGCATTTGAAATGCGCTTCATACTTTCTGTGATGTGTCTGTCTAAGACAAAAATATTTAATAATTTGTGAAGAATGCATAAAGTAAAGCAAAGAATTCTTTATTGGATTGTGTTTGCCTTCTTTGATGCGTTTGTGTAATTCAAAACATATTTAGTAATTCGTGTGACGATTTTTTTCGAACTCAGTACGATTTGTTACGAGCAAGTTTGATGCAAATTGTAAATAGCGAGCATTTTGGTATACACGTAAGTATATTTAACTTTAATTTTACAATGAATTGATCTCAAATAATTTTATTTATATTTTAAATCAAAAAGTGTTGAATTTATTTTTTATCAGTATTTTTAATTTGTTTGTTATACAAAAAATAAATATGAATTAATAATTATTTTATAATTAAAATAAAATTTCAAGAAGCAATAAATCTGTTCTTTTAATCGGGGAAAACTTGGGATTGTATGAAAACGAAGTGATTTAAAAGCGTTTATAAAAATGTATTGGTTCTTGCATGAACAACTTTAACACAAAAATTAATGCAAAGGTTGTTATGTATAACACACATTTTAAATGCAGTGAAAGAAGTGCTAAATAACGATCATAAATAATGCTGATTTCACTACTACTTTATGCTGTACGATTTGCGCTTACCAAATATCATGCATACCGGAAGGAACATAGTAAGGGAAAGACAATTTGTCTTTGCCTTACACAACTGCACCGGCGGATGTAATATTTTCTGCTGCGATGAGTTGATCTTTAAGAATAACGCGATCTATATTTATTAAATGCAATATTTTTGTAAATTTTAAAAATAATATACGCCCATATTCTGACAATCGCATTTTTTATAAAATTTGGGATGTGATTTGAAATCGCTATTCCCATGCGCACGCCATGGTGAACCTAAAGTGAAGTCATGTATTTTGTTTCAAATAAATGTTAAAACATACATACAGTGAGTCTCACTAATATTCGACATTAGCATTGGTGAAATATTAAACGCCCATTAATCCGTATACGCTATTTAAACGTAAAACTTTATTTTAAATATTAAAAACGTGGGATAAAATACGAATTTCCTGTACCAGAAAAAACGTGCAAAATATGCAAAGACGCCTAATAAATACTAATTGTTCACAAAAAGATGTTGCCTTATTAATTATCATTTTTTAAGAAACCCCGAATATTAATGACGCCATGATTTTTGATGTAAATTAAGTAATGCGTTGTTTCTTATAATTTATAATCAGTTAATTAATATTTATATCGCGTACTTTGAAGCTTATCTAATGGTGAATTAAAATTATAAAATAAAGTTTTATGTTTAAATAACGTACATGGATTAATGGGTGTTGGATCTTTCACTAATGGGAATGCCGAATATTAATGAGACGCACTGTATATGGGGCATTCCACGACAAATCGTACAGTTGAAAAAAATATTTTTTGATTTCCTCCATTTTTTATATTTTTTAGTGCCCATTAAAAAATACCTCCTGGTATACTTTGAGCTTTTTCCTGATTATTGAATACAAAAAAAACATTCACAATGTTTTTGTATACAAATTTTTATTTTTTAAATTAAAACATTATTTTTTTAATTGTTTGTACTCTTCGATTTTCTCCAACATTTTTTATTTATTCTGTAAATTATGACCCTTGGTTGAAAGTGGGACTATAATAACTATTGTTTTCTATTTTTTGAAAATTTGGAAAAAACGAATTCTCTAATCTCCACTGTATGTCTTATCTCTTCAGCTATGCTTTATTCTTCAGTACTTCAAATAACCAAAATATTAAAAAAGGAATATCTAATTCGAACCATTATTGAAGAAGTTATGAGAAATAGACTGAAAAAAGAACTTCTATTTAACGTTTTTTTAAATATATCTTTTTAACGATTAATCAGAAAAAACTCAAAGTATACCAGGAGGTGTTTTTTAATAAGTACTGAAAAATATAATAAATGGAGGAAATCAAAAATTATGTTTTTTTCAACTGTCCGATTTGTCGTGGGATGCCCCATATATAAATAGTACTTTTTCCTTTTATTTGCAAATTTTTATTGATCTAACAATTTCCATTAACAAAAATAAATTAAAAAAAAACTTAATGGTTTTATACAAATTTTACTTCGATAATTCTTCTCGTTTTCCCAGGCTCTAAACATGTGTACCTATTACGCAGTGCCCCATAAATATTGAAATCAACGTAGACAATTGAAATTGATTTCAAGGTAAAGAAGGTACTTCTGGCTCTTCATATCGGATCAGATCTTCATAGTTCGCCTGTACCAGTGCCATCAGCCTAAGCTGCAGCTTGCATGTCGACAGGGTTGTACCTATGTAAACAAGTTCCTTTGGAAATTATAGGGTTGTTCCTAATCTGGAAAGTTCGTCAGCTTTACAGTTACCAGGAATGTCCCTATGACCCGGCACCCTATGCGTCTCCTATCCACAGCAGTCTTGGGCTGTTCTTAAATTTAGTGTCAACAAATACAAGGTTACGAGTTGATGTTGTGGTTTCTTATTTATACAGGACATGAGTAACAGGATGCTAAAATCATTACCCTGCAGATTCCGGTTAAATAAAAAATTATTTCGAAATGTTTCTTAATTTTTATAATCTTAAATATGTATTACTTCGAGTGTCAACTACATATTTTTGTCCTCGATGAAATGTCAGAAGATATTCCAAAAAAATGTCATAAAAAAAAACAAATAATTGATATTTTAGACTTAACTTTGATTTTCGCCTTCATACGAAGATTCAAGTTACTGAATGTCTCTCTTGAATATTATTTGTTACATATGTACACAAAAATAAAAATTATTAACTCTGAAAAATATTTGATTTTAAAGATTTTATAGGACAAACTCGTGATGTTGCTTATAAGCATCTTTGGGAGCGAAAGTGTTAAATTGAATTTATTCTTTGTAAACTTTTTCCTTATTACAAGTACAATTTTTCTCAGGTTGAGTACAAATTTACTTGGTTTGAGAAAAATTTCCCTATAAATTTCACTTGCTTTGAGGAAAAGTTGAACTACAATCAAGGCATGTCCTACTTTTAAGAAAACTTTGTTCTTGCTATACGAAGTTCAAATTTCCGCAGTTTTAGTACATTTTTACTTAATCCGTGGCATATTTGTTCTGAGTGTACCTTTTGGTGGAAAGATCATTTTTCATTATACCCTCCACCTCCAGGATAGGGGTATACTAACTTTGTCATTCCGTTTGTAACACCTTAATATCGACCTGAGACCCTATAAAGTACATATATTCTTGATCGGCATAAAATTCTAAGACGATCTAGCCATGTTCTTCCGTCTGTTGAAAGCACGCTAGCGTCTAAACTAAAGGAGCTAGAACGTTCAAATTTCCCATAAATGCGTCTAATAGTCGTAGATCGGTTGGGATTGAAACGGGGCGAAATCGGCCCAAAGGGAAAAAATTTTCCCTCACAAGGACTAAAAATACCCATAATATTTCCTAATATTTTAGCGTATTTAACATGTTTTTTGAATATGTCTGTTTATATTTGCTTGATATTTGGTATGCGCATTCCCCTTATAGCAAAAACGTGAAATGGGGCAAAAAAGGGATAAAAATGGTACATATTAAACGACAACAGCTAGAAACATGAAATTCGGTGTGTACATTCCTCTAGTTGAGTAGATACATAATATAAAAGTATTTTTTTCCAAATTCGTACTTTTAAGGGGTAAAATGGGAATAGAGGGATAAAAATGGTACCAACCAAACGGCTGTACCTAGAATAATGAAATTCGGTGTATACATTCCTCAGATTGCATAGACAAGTAAAATTCACGGATGTTTCAAAAGTCGTACTTTTTGGGGTTAAAATTAAAAAAGGGGATAAAAATAGTACCTAAAGTCATGAAATTCGGAGTATACATTCAGCTGACTGTGTAGATACGGAAAATAACTCGAAATTCGTACTTTTTGGGGTCAAAATAGAAAAAGGGGATAAAAATAGTACCAACCAAATGGCCGCAGCTGGAATCATGGAATTCGGTGTATACATTCCTCTGACTGCATAGACACGCAAAATAAAAAGTTTTTGCCAAATTCGTAATTTTTCTTTTACGGCAAAAATTGGTTGAATCATGAAGTTAGGTTATTTTGCACTATGTACGTCTGATAATGGATTTTCAAAATTTGTACTTTTGGAATTAAAATAGAATGGAAATACAACCAATTGTTGCATCCACTATCTACCGATATTTATGGTATTTAAGCTTTTTGAAAATATGAAATAAGAATTTTTATTTTTTATTTGTAATAAATAATGATTTGAAATAATTAAAATATTACATTTATTTGTAAAATTATTTTTTTAATATTTGTATTTGTTTTGATTTGGCTATATTAAAAAATTTATATTTTCCTGTAATATTACTACACTTCTACGTAAACCGACAACCTCTGTGGAATGCAATCCATGGTGGAGGGTATATAAAGTTTTCATTCATCTGTGGCGTAGGACTTAACTTCAAAAGAGTGTATTATGATTTCTTATGGAAAAGAATCAGGGAAATATAGTTTTTGACGAAGTTCGTTGACGTTAGTGTCAAAACTAAAAATTAGAATATTTTCTATTTTCTTTTCATCGATCTCTTATTTTTGTCTCACAGGTCTAAGAACTAATATTTGGGGAATAATATGCACCACAAACAGTGACGACAAGAAAAAATCTTTTGAATAAGGGGGTGCTATCTTTTTTCAAATATGATCTTACCCGACTTATGATATTAGGACACCTTGGAATACTGCAATTAATGCAATGTGTGATAAATCGTATAGTTTAACGCAATATAAGTTAACAAAAAATGGACACTAAGGCATAATATTAAAGTTGAAAACAAAATGGAATAGTTCATTCAATTTTGCTAGTAAAAAATGTTTACTTCAATCATTAAGAAAAATTCTCTACACTTCAATTTTAAATATGGAATAATTAAGTGAAAAAATGATCAGTACAGTCTTTATACCCTCCACTAAGGTATTATGTCATTGTGTATTTGTTTGTAACTCTCAAAAGGAATCGATATAGACCCATTGTTAAGTATACCGATTGACTTAGAATCACTTTTTGAATCGATTTAGTCATGCCCGTCTGTCCGTATATATAAGAATTCCCAGTTTACATTTTCAGACTTCATGTAAAATGCTTAATTTGACTTCCTTTTCTTCGTACATTTAAACATGCTCAGTTCTCGCGCAGTTAAGTTACTACGTTAAGTAAACGTAAGTTATGTCATGGCAAGAAACGTTCTGAATGTTCCACGGGCTTCTCGCTTACGGAGAGGTGGACAATAAATTCACTAAGTTTAAACTAAAAATACATTTATTTCATATTGTACTTCACGTGGTTGGGAGGTCACAGAAGCAGGCACTGTAAAATCCGAGAGGAAAAAACTGGAGTAGACACTCCAGTTTACGAGGTTGAAATACGGCCTCGCGAAATCTTCGAAAACCTCGAAAATACGAGAGGAAAAGAATTTATTATTAGAGTTACAACTCTACCTCGCGAGGCTGAAATACGCCCTCACAACATATAATCATCTTGAACTCTTCAGAGTCCGCGATAACTCGAGAGGAAAAGAATTGATTATTGGAGTTACACTCTAGTTCACGAAGCTGATACACCCATTCGCGACCAGAGTTATCAAACACGAGACCGAAAACAGGGGTTTTCACCAGAGAACGACTCGCGTTTTTTGGAAAACCGGGAAACCCAGTGTTTTATGTAGGTTTCAACCGGTTTTTCATAGTACAAAAAACATCTTTTTCGGTGAGAATTTTCCGCCTTTTTAGTGACCGTAGCTAAAAAACTTTACGAACACAGCAAAACTTTGAGTCTAAAATGGCTATGTTCGTCCTAGGTTTAACATGCATTTCTTATGAGCAGAAGAAAAATCGACGCAGCGGCAAATGACCAGTTGCAGATAACGGCGAGCAATACACATAAGAATGTATGTGAGCGAACACCACCAGAAAATTGACGAATTGATTATTTTTAGAGGTGTTTTCAGTAGCGTCACAGACTGGTTTGACTCAACGAAGAAATATTTCCCAGATCATCATTAAACAATTCAGTATTCATTTTAGGGGGTCACCGCAGGAATTTTTTTCGCGATGCAATCTTATACGTCCTTGTAGGTAATATGACGTTTACTTTGATTTCAAAGTTTTACACTGGTCCAAAGAAGTTTTTGTGAGGACATAGATAGCTTAGTTAATGGTATAATAACGCTCCTTGATATCGTCTTAAAAGATGATGAACTCTCCTTTGAGAATAAAAGAGAAAAGTTAAAGGTTCTTATATTTCAATTAGTCTAAAAATACGCATAACCCTTGAAATTCATTTAAACATAAGATTTATTTACTTATTTTTTATGTATTTTCGCTATTTTATCCTCTACAAGATATCAGAATTGTTCCTCAAGCTAATTCAGACAAGAATGTTTTGAGTCGAGTTCCAAGGATTTTAGAGCACTAAATCTGAATTATTGTTTCAAATCTGTGTAATTATTGTAACACCCGGTCCGACCGGTTTTTTTCATAAAAAAACCGGACAACCGGATTTTTTGAAATCAAAATTTTAACACAAACTTTATATAAATCTGAACCGATCTGACCATTTTTAGCATAGGTTTTTTAGTTGAAATTTTCTAGTTCCCAAATTTTGATGGAAAGAAGAAAATCTGTTCAAATAATTATCAATTCTGTGGCGAAATTTGTATTGTATTTGTATATATATCTGAACCGATCTGGCCCATTTTCACCAGAGCCGTTTCTAGATGAAATATAAGTTGTTTTGTTGAGATAATATGTTACAATATGTGGTTTTTAGAGCGGAAAGAGTCAAATCGTAGGAGACATTTATATGGGAGCTATATATATATATATCTGAGTCGATCTGACCTATTTTATCAGGGCTGTTTCTATTTAAAATATATGACGTTTTGATGTGGTTTCTAGAGCAGAAAGAGTAAAATCATAGGAGACATTTGTATGGGAGCTATAAATATATATATATATATATATATATATCTGAGCTGATCTGACCTATATTATCAGGGCTGTTTCTAGTTAAAATATATGACGTTTTGATGTGGTTTCTAGAGCGGAAAGAGTCAAATCATAGGAGACATTTGTATGGGAGCTATAAATATATATATATATATATATATCTGAGTCGATCTAACCTATTTTATCAGGGCTGTTTCTAGTTAAAATATATGACGTGTTGATGTGGTTTCTAGAGCGGAAAGAGTCAAATCATAGGAGACATTTGTATGGGAGCTATAAATATATATATATATATATATCTGAGCTGATCTGACCTATATTATCAGGGCTGTTTCTAGTTAAAATATATGACGTTTTGATGTGGTGAGCAGAAAGAGTAAAATCGAGAGCAAAAATTATATGGGAGCTAAATCTGAACCGTTTTTCTTCAAATTAAATAGTGTTCGTTCTTATCCAATAGAACTTCGTTCTGCAAAGTTTCATTTAGTTCTAACAATAATTGCGACCTGTACTAAATCGACTCAAAAAGTGATTCTAAGTCGATCGGTATAATAAACGAAGGGTCTGTCTCTCTTCCTATTGGTTGTTACAAACAAATTCACAAAGTCATTATATCCTGTGGTGTAGGGTATAAAAAGTTATACATACACACTAAATTGAAAACGCACGAAGACTCACTCACTTATAAGTATAAGATTCCCTTGTATTAATATAACTCATATGTAACTACAAATTATTAAAAGGGATAAATATCTAATCTGCGATAACCAAAACGTAAATAAAAGGTTAAAGGTTCACTCAATTGAAAAAATAATTGTTCACATTGTCGACAGCAACATTAAAAATTTTATATTAAATTTTTTGACTTAGCCTGGCTATCGAGGCCAAATATCGTGTTCAAATATTTCAACATAAAACTACTTTTTTTAAATGTATTTTTTATTTTAGTTGACAATTAGAAAACCCCCCAGAGAGGTTTCGGACATATACTTTTTAAAACCTTCTAGACTTTCTGAAGCAATAAAATATAGAATTTGTAAGGTCTTTTTAAAATAACTCGTCTGAAATGTAATTTTGTAGTAAATCCATGATAACATGATTACATGAAAATAAAAAATCGTGGACACTTTCTTGAATTTCGGACAAAGGTTATGAAAACTACAAACAAACTAAACGAAATGTGCCAATTTCAAGATTGTGTAGTGCTAATTTCGCTAATGGACACCAAATTGTTCGGAAATTTTTCATTTTTATTAACCGATACCACTTCTTGACATTCGATTAGAGCTATATCTTACGAACTTTTAATTGTGTACTGCAATACATACTTATTTCTCTTTGTTCATTTACAACAACTGATGACATGTTTACCGCAAACAAACTAATTTTTCCCACAAAAGAAACTCATAAACGATGTTCACGTTTCGTTTCTACGAAATGCATTTTTTCTCTGCGTGTAGATATCTCTATTTTAAAATCTACTTTAAAGTTGCGAAACAATAAGAAATGAGTTTCAACTTACTAAAATTTTTGTTATGTCAAACAATTTTTCAGAGTTAGTATTTTTTTGTACATATGTAACAAGTATTATTCAAAAGAGAAACAACAAATTCAGTAACTTGGATCTACGTAGGAAAACGAAACTCTAAAATACCAATTATTTGTTTTTTTTGAAATAAAATTTCTAGTTTTTTCTTCTTGCATTTCATCGAATACAAAAAAATTGTATTTGTTATTCGAATTTATACATATTTAAGATTATAAAAATGAAGAAACATTTCCAAATATTTTTTATTTTATCGGAATATGCGTATAAAGATTTTGAGTCAACATCCTGTTACTCATGTCCTATATAAATTAAAAACTCCAAAACTCTTTGGACATCCTATTTAGACCCATACTACGTCAAAAAGCATATCCAATTTTCTGCATTTATCATAGAAAAAATGCGGGACTGAAGGGTTTATCGCCGAGGAATTTGATCGTTTTTTGTGTAATATTTCTTCAAAATATATATCAAGGGCTTATATCCAAAAGTGGTTATGAACCATTTTCTCGAAAATGAGTTTTTGATGCCAAACTATTCTCAGATTTGGATGTCATCTGTCATAAATGTGGAAAAGATATTTTTTAGTTAGTTAGTTTGTGACTGCATAAGTGGCTATGAACATAAAAATAATAGGAATAAAATAGTATTCGTACTTTTTGGGGATGAAATCGAATAAAAAGGGATAAAAATAGTACCAATAAAATGGATGGAGCTGAAACCATAAAATTCGGTGTGTACATCCTCAAAATGCTTAGAATTGCAAAATAAAAGAATTTTTCGAAATTTTTACTTTTAAAGGGATAAAAAAAGGTACCAGCAACACGGATGACGCCACAATAACGAAATTCGGTATGTATTTTCGTTTTACTGCACACATCACTGATAAGAAGGCATTTTTCGAAATTTGTAATTTTAAGGGATTAAATGGGATAAAAATTATACCACAGCCCAGACCAAACAACTGGGCCTAGAATCATGAAATTCGGAACGGGAATTACTTTTACAGCACGAATGCGACTAAGAAAATATTTTTCAAAATTCGTACTTTTTGTGAGTGAAATTGGGTAGAATGGGATACAAAATGGTACCAATCAAACAGAAGGAGCTGGAATCATGAAATTCGGCATGTACATCCCTGAAAATGCTTAAAAACGCAAATTGAAGGAATTGTTCGAAATACGAACTTTTAAAGGGCAAAACGAAAAAAGCGAGATAAAAATGGTGCCAGCAACATGGATGATGCTACAATAATAAAATTCGGTGCGCATATTCGTCTTACAATGTAGATTTGTAGATGTAGATATTTGTACTTTTAAGGGATTAAATGGTTTAAAAATTGTACCACCGCCAAATTGTACCACCAAAATTGTGTACCAAAAGACTGGGCCTAGAATCTTGAAATTTGGAACGCATATTACTCTTATAACGCGAATACGACCAAGAAAATATTCTTGATAAATTTAAACTTTTAGGTGTGAAACTGGGTAAAAACGGATAACAGCGGTACCTATCATGAAATTCGGTTTGTACATGCATAGGAACACAAAATTAATATATTTTTCGAAATTCGTACCTTTTTATATCCCAATGGTACCAACAACACGGCTGAAACTAGAATCGTGAAATTCGGTGTGTATATTCCTCTGACAGTGTAGACGCGAAACATTAACTGAGTTTCAATATTTATACTTTTAAGTCGAACTTGGAAAAAAACGATTAAAATGGATACTGCAATACAGTTGGATTGTATCAAATGTGTACTTTAAAGGGGAAGCGGATCAAAAGTGGTGCAAATGATACCAACCAAAATTGGGGATTTGGGATAAAGAAAGTACAAACCAAAGTTTTCAGTTAGAATATGAAAATAAATTCGGTGTGTACATTTCTCCGAGTACATAAATTAATTTTTCGAAATTTGTATGTTTAAGGGCACAAGCGGCACAGAAAGAGTTCTGTGTGAACATTATAGTCAAAATAAAAGATAGATACAAAATGTTTGTTCCATTTATATGTTCAGATTTCAAGTCAAGCACCGGTATAGAAGTTAAGGTTTTAATTTTCACTTGGATAAGGACTCCAAAGGAGTGGAAAAGCATACATATTTTGTAGGTTTAAAGTGGTTATAAAAACATTTTAAAATCTCAAATTGCAACTAATTTCAACCATACGTATGGAAGTTGCATCAGTTTTATTTTGAGCACAGCTTATGTCAATTTGCGTGGAAAGTATAGAAGTTATATTAGGTTTAATTTTACGTACGGGTCGTTTGTTTTGGAATATGGACTATTCGTGTGGGGGTACCATAAGGTGTTTATCAATTTCTCCCATTTCCGAATTTAAACTAAGTTTGGGAAAATAGTACTATGTGCAGAGTTTAAATAAATTCTTTAAGTCCCTTCCAGAGCTACCGTGTATACCAGCGAGTCAGACGGACGTGAAAGGGACTTGGGACATACTTATGGTTTTAAATCTCTCCTTCAATGCGTTACACTTTTTTCTATCCCAAATGATATATACGCTCCTACTCTGTAGTAAGGGTATAATTTTCACAGCTTAAGAAAGAAACGTGCAAATAATTTTCTACTTTATATGATTTTTTGTAAAAAATTGTTTCCATTTTGTGCTATAAATTAAAAAACTATTGTCTACGTATATGGATGGAACAATATAAATGGATTTTTTAATTTGTACAAGGTGTTTAAATCGTAGCGAAAAGTTAGTGTAAATATACCTCTGAATACGTAGCGATTCTTCAAAAGTTGTGAGCGTTTACAAACGATTTACGCTGAAAGTGATATCCTTAGACTAAGGCAATTTCAAAATATAAAAAAAACTGTCAATACCATACCATTTTCCGCGTTCGAAGTAGCGGGTATTTGCTAGTTATTCAATATTTGTTTTACTGATATAGTAATTTAAAGAACAAATGTACTTAAATTGAGTATAATTTTTAAACTCAATTTTAGTATGAAATTTAATTTTAAAAATGTTTCGTGGTCTAGAACGAAATGTACTGTATTAAAAAAAGCTTGTTAACGACATAGGATGCCCCATATATTTTGTGGGGATATTCGAAGGAGCTTGAAAAATATTTAGTATTTGATATAAACTGGGAATGCAAATTTATTGATAAAAAAGAAGCTTGTGAACGGCATAGTATGACCAAAATATTCTCTGATTGTTGGCGAATGAACAAGTCATTCATATTTTGTTTGAACTTCTTTATATTTGGAGATAATTGGTATTTTTCATCACAATTTTGGGGAAAAGGAAAAAAAATCATCATTAATAAATAACACTTCATGACAATCTCAATATGCACCGCTTCGCATGGTGAAGGCTATAATCACATGCATCGCATAAGTATCTTTGAAGGTTTCCTTTTATGTGTAACAATCCAATCCAAGTTTTTGGGCTCGTGTTTATTTATGTATATTCAATGGACCCTTATCAGTAGTTTGTTGGTGGTATGTATAAAAGAGAAAAATTTATTTATTCATTTCCAATGTGTAGCATCCACATAATCGGTTTAGTGATAATTTATATTTAATGCTTTCCTTATTTTTCTTATATTTTTTCTTCCGTGCAGCATCGTCAGACTAAATTTCGGCTAGTCATTTAGTTTGAAATTGTTCATTGAGTGCGAAGCATTCTCGGGACGATGGAGCTCCACCTAATTCTTGTAGCGTTATGTGCAACAACTGTTTTTTGTACGGATTCTGACAAAAACGATTTCGCTGTAAGTTACGAATATACACCTAAAGTGAAATTTAACCATATACATTTCTTGTAAAATGCGAGCCCAACATATTCGGGATTCCGCCAACGAATTTGTTTTCAAATGATTTCTTCACCAAAACTAACCAAACGATCTCAAACATGTTCATTATGATTGTTTAAGTAGTCCTTACACAAAAAAAAATATGCAAAATATTATTTGTGTTCAAAAAGTGAAATGTAATGAATTCAATTCATAAAAACAAAACAAAAAACATTAGTAAAAATTTCGTGTTAAAAATTGTTTTAATGAAATCTTTAAAATCAAAGTGAAATTTTACTTCTTACTAGACGTCTATTTAGATACGGTTACATAACAAAATAATGTGGAAAAAACATTACCAAAGTTGGAAATGGTGACATTGCAAAGAAATGTTTGCTGGACAATTATTTTGAAATCATTTTCGTTAATTTTTCGATCCAAAATCAATAAATTATAAGATACAGGAGTCTATAATAAGTCTGTTCGATTGGGCTTACTAGCTTATGATTAAGAGACTTGATAAAGTAAATCAACAAGAAAAATCTAGCAGCAATGCTAAGAGAGTAGTAACCTATTTTCTTGTTAAGCGAATAAATTCCATTAATCTAATAAGCCCAATCGAACAATCCTAATATGTTGTGTATATAAAAAAACGTAGCTAAAATATTTCTTATCTACATTCTATAAAATTAAAGTAATAATTGAGTGATTTTTGATCGTTCGCCTCAGACGAACGAAAATGATTTCAAACAAGTAAGGAAAGGCTAAAGTCGGGCGGGGCCGACTATGTGATACCCTTCACTTTCTACCCCATTACAACTGAATTGGGGGAAGAAATCGGGATTTCGGGTATTATATCGAGCCCTTAGCGCGGAATTATCGTAAGCGACATTTTCTGAAAATATTTTTTATTGTTGAATTTAAAATTTTATGGGCTGATACATAAATAAAAAATTGTCAAAATGTCAAAATTGTTAACGTTTATATAAAAAATGTGGTTAAGATGCTCACATTTTTAAAGAAAGCAATTTTATCGTAAGCGACAGTTTATGAATTTAGGTAAAAACTGACAGATAATGTAAGAGGTATTTATAAATGTTTTAGTTAGGTCTATCAATATATTGATGCAATTATAAGTGTATTTTTATACCCTCGGCCATAGAATGAAGTGTTCGTCTGTTGGTTGAAAGTACGATAGGTTACGAACGCTAAGAAGCTAAGAGGTTCGAAGTTTATATATTTTTTATCGATCGAGAAGTAAAAAGTTTACCCACAAGAACTGAAAGTAGCTCTAAATTATTGTCTTTTTGGAGAACACAAAGCCTTTTTTCCATGCTTTATATAAGGTTACTTTCTATATATGTTTGTGTGCCACAAAATTTGAAATCAATTTTTGAAAGCTTTTTTCTCAACCAATTTTGCTCAAATTTTGCACACTTAATCATTTTCGATGACAATACAAGGAAATGGAAAAATTTGACCAATTGGACAAAGGGGCGTGGTACCTCCCATACAAACCACAAATTAAAAATCTATTATTTCTGCTCCTGATAACGGTATTTGAACAAAATTTGGTACGTCGGTTTGGTGTGCATTTTTTAAGTGCTGCTGCAAATATGAGCGGGAATGGACAAAGGGGCGTGGTACCTCCCATACAAACCACAAATTAAAAATCTATTATTTCTGCTCCTGATAACGCAGTAATTTTTCCTTCTACAAAAGATAACTAAAAAAGAATTTCTAGGCCCAATAGAATTCTGCTTGCATAAAGCATGGATTTGAAAATTTTTTTTTTTGATTTACTAGTTTATCATTTGTTCCTTATATACAATAATTTAATATACTTCTTGGACTATTCGTATATTAAGCCAAATACTATATAAATGGTATTGGTATCATTTCCCTATTATTGTGGGTAAACGTTAACATTTATTTAATTCTAAAATTGTAAATTTGACAAAAGAAACATAATATTTAGCTTAAAATAGTGATCAAAATGGGCACATTGCGCACAATTCTATAGAGTTAGAGAGTAAACAAGTAAAAACGGCGTTAAGTTTGGCCGGACCGAACTTAATATACCCTCCACAATGGATTGCATTCCACAGAGGCTTTCGATTTTCGTAGAAGTGTAGTAATATTACAGGAAAATATAATTTTTTAATATAGCCAAGCCAAAACAAATAAAAATATAGAAAAAATACTTTTATAAATAAATATAAAATTTTTATTATTTCAAACCACGCTTATAAGGCAAGGCTACACTATATATAATGACGTTTACACTATATATAATGAACTAATACTTCAAGTCAATTTAAAAAATGAATGTTCTTATATTTATATTTTCAAAAAAGCTTACATACCATAATTATTGTTAGTGGATGCTACAGTTGGTTGTATTTCCATTATATTTTAATGTACAAATTATGAAAATCCATTATCTCACGTGCATAGTGCAAAATAATGATTCAACCAACTTTTTATTTTGCAGAGCAATGTATACACCGAATTCCATGATTCTAGCATAGGTCATTTGGTTGGTACCATTTTTATCCCCCTATACGTATTTTACCCCCTTAAGAGTACGACTTTATAAAATCTCTTTATTTTACGTGTCTACGCAATTAGGGGGATGTACAAACCGAATTTCATCATTATAGCTGTAGCCGTTAAGTTTGGAACTATTTTTATCCCTCTGTACCCATTTTCGTGTCTGCACAGTCAGAGGAATGTATACTCCGAATTTCATGACTCCAGCTGCGGTTATTTTGTTGGTACTATTTTTATCCCCTTTTACCATTTTAACCCCAAAAAGTACGCATTTCGAAAAATCCCTTTATATGTATACACCAAACGTCCTAGCTCCTTTCGTTTAGTTGCTAGCGTGCTTTCAACAGACGGACGGATGGACGGACATGGCCAGATCGTCTTAGAATTTTATGACGACCAAGAATATATATACTTTATAGGGTCTCAGGTCGATATTTCAAGGTGTTACAAACGGAATGACAAAGTTAGTATACCCCCATCCTGGAGGAGGTGGGTATAAAAACTTCAGATTTTGTTAAGATTGTTAACATAACATTTTTGCTTTCCGGTCATACAATGAT
The DNA here is from genome assembly GCA_947397865.1 of Polietes domitor. NCBI lineage: Eukaryota > Metazoa > Arthropoda > Insecta > Diptera > Muscidae > Polietes > Polietes domitor. Next base: position 160,825,319 of record OX377620.1, on the reverse strand, counting down.
GCAAATTGATTCTAAACACTGTACAATTGAATCATTTTGTAAAGGAAGAATAATTTGGGCCCCTTCAGAGTGTCCGACCATAATTACAAATTCCCGCACGATACCGAAGTGTTATGAAAGTATTTTACTAAATCATTTAGATTTTAAGGACTGGAATTCATTTTCTACAGCATTTCTACCGCCAAATATTAAAATAAAATTTAATTGTTTGAAAAACTGTGATTTTGCGCAGATAGTAGGTTGGATGAAATGAATATTAATTTAATTATTCGTTCAAAGAAAAATTCAATATCGATATTACCTAAAAACTTTTATATGAAATTTAACTATTAATCATAGGAATTCAAATGTGTCTAAAATTGTTTTTTATTAACGGTTTGAATTACTTTACTGTTCATTTTCCCTTTATAAAGGTATTGTTATCTATTTTATTATTTTGTTTTAATATTTTTTTTATAATAAAAAGTGTGTTTTTACTAAAATTTCGATGTTTAATCGAAAAAAACTTATATCGTAAGCGCCACAGTTTTTTCAGTATTTGTAGCCGCAAGTACAATATTTGTACCGCAAGCGCCAAAAGTACCGTATGAAGTAAACAAATGATCAATTTTTAATAAAAATTCGTCAGGTACGGCGGAATTAAAACTTTTTGCATTAAAACATATTTCATTTTATGCAAATATTTCGAAATAATCAATAAAAACCTTCTCCTGTAAAATGTGTGTTTTGGCGATGATGATGTAAACGATGATGTAATTTATCTTTCACATTTTATTTGTTCCAGACTACTCTCATTTGTTCTGCAATTAAGGGATGCGGACAACATTGTCGGCGGAGGGGACAGGATCGCAACAAATGATAAATTTTTAATAAAAATTCGTTGGGTACGGCGGAATTAAAACATTTTGCATTAAAACATATTTCATTTTATGCAAATATTTCGAAATAATCAATAAAAACCTTCTCCTGTAAAATGTGTGCTAAGGGCTCGATATCGTTAACTGATCTGACCTTCTTTCGCAAAGTATGTTTCCAGCAAAATTTAATTTTTTGCTCAAAATAAAAAATTGTCGCCAACTATTTCCAAAAAAATATTTTGTGTCGACTTTATTGGACTTAGCCTCGATATCCATCATTTTGACTTACACTGGATAATTGTCCAGGCTAAGTCAAAAATTTTTAACACGAAATTATTTTTTCAAAATTTGTTTTCACACACACATTGATATTGCTTTTGGCCACAATTTTAAAAAAGAATTTCGAGTGAAATTTTAACATTTTATTTAGATTTTTGTTATCGCAGCTTAGTTATCCAGTCTTAAAGAAAAACAGCCATTTTAAAACCTGAGACAAAGTGGCCCACTTTTACCATAGCTGCTTCTAGAAGAAATATGATGTGTTTTGCCAAATTTACAGAACATCGGTCAAACTATATAGTTTCCAGAGCGGAAAAAGTCAAATCGGGAGCGACATTTTTATGGGGCCAATATCAAAAGCTGAACCGATCTGACCCATTTTTACCATAGATGTTTCTAGAAATAGAAATATAAGTTACTGTGGCAAATTTGTAGAAAATCGGTTTTTAGAGCGGAAAAAGTGAAAGCGGGAGCGACATTTGTATGGGAACTATATATAAATCTGAACCTATCTGACCCACTTTTACCATAGGTGTTTCTAAAGGAAATATAAGTTACTGTGGCAAATTTGTAGAAAATTGGTTCAAATATGTGGTTTTTAGAACGGAAAGCGGGAGCGAAATTTGTATGGGAGCTATATATAAATTTGAACCGATCTGACCCACTTTTACCATAGGTGTTTCTAAAGGAAATACAAGATGCTGGGGCAAATTTGAAGAAAGTCGGTTAAAATATATATATCTATATCTAAATCTGATCCGATCAGGCCCAATTTCACCATGAATGTTTCTAGTTGAATTAAAAGGTATTGTGAAAAATGAGGCTATATCTAAATCTGAAGCGATTTACTTCAAAAAATAGCGAACGTCCTTGGCCCACAAAACTTACATGTGCCAATTTTGTTTAAGACAAGAATATGTGGACAGACAGACATTGATAAATCGACTCAGAAAGTGGTTCTAAGCCGATCCGTATAATAAACGATGGGTCTATCTCGTTTTCTTTTGGGTTTTACAAACAAATGCCCAAAGACAGTGAAGGGTATAAAACAGGCCCTTAAATAACCAAATACAAGTGAAAAAAGGAACACAAAACCGGAGTGTTTTACACGTAAGTCAAGATTTTGGGGCATGACTCGGAAATTTCTCAAATATATTTTTGTTTTACTCGACAACACCCACGTGAAAACAAGTAGGGAAATGCTAAAGTCGGGCGGGGGACGTCTCTATAATACCTTACACCACTCCCTGTGTTTATACAGTTATAATATAATTATTAAACCAAGGTGTTTCAGTATTGGTGGTATCCACACCAAACACTGACTTGTTGTGGATGCATTGGCTTCTCAATAGCAACGTGTGGATTCTCTGAGCTTGAGCTCGAATAAGCTTCATTCGAAAACACGAAAATTGTCCACGTAAATTTCTTACAGTTTGAGTTAAAGACTCACTACCTTGGAAGTTTTTAATATTTCCCCATTTTGTTCGAGCGTATAGCAAATGTCAAACATGTTAAAATGTTACATGATCCTAAACGTCAAGCCAAGGACCCATGTGTATGAGGGCTATATGAAAACATGTACCTGTACTGTGAAATAATCCATGATCTGTGAAATATATTAAAACCCGATGTACAATTTCGTGAGATGCTTCTGGTAGTGGACTGTATTGTTAATTTCAGGACTCCGAAATTGTAAAATAGGTTTTAAATTTTCCCAAATGCAATACAAGAAAAGAAAAAGGCAGTTGTTAGGGAGATTTCCAAATAGGGTTTTATTTGTGTTGCTTCTTACCGCTTCAACCGTCGCTGCAAAAGTGAACGTTTTGTTGCGGGTGGAGAAGCAACGATCGAAAAACCAATTCAATTAGAAAGATACAAACTGGAATTGTATTCAAGATGGAAACTCTTTATCCAGTTTGAGTGAAAGCTCTGCTCTGTTGAATAGAGCCTGGATAAAGGGTTTCCGTCGACTAAATTATTTGAAAAATGCTGGATTTCATTATTTTAGGAATATAATATAAATATAGTAATGCAATTAAATTCAATGTTTTACTTATGATTACTATTAGAATATAATTAAGGTAAGTCGTATTCGTAATTTATAAAACTGTTGAATACGATTCAAGACCCGATGTAATATGAGTGTTCTAGAGCGGTAATAGCCCATTTGATGGGGGGCTACACCAAAAACTGGACCCACAAGTTCACTTTCACAGTATATATTCCTAGTTGAAATAAAACATGATATGCAAAATTTGATCAAGATCCAGTGTAAGAAGTGGGTTCTACAGCAGCAGAAAAATATCTTATGAATACTTTATTAATATTCGTCGATAGCAAACAAAGGTTGTCAACAATATTTATTAAAAACCATTGGCATTTCTCAAATGACACTGCTTCGTGTCATCACAGATTCAAAAAATAAAAATACAGTCGGGAATAATAAACGAAAACAGCAGCCACTCTGAATCCAAGTTAAATCTGGTAAGACAGTATATAGAAAATTTGCCTGCGGTTCCATCTCAATATTGCCGCAATAAAAGTAATAAATTCCACTTACCGGAAGAATTGCGGGATGTGTCAAATTTATATGAGCTCGATGTGAAATATTTAAAGGAGAATCAATTGGAATCACTAATAACCTCATTATATATTTTTCGTTTAGTCTTCAAAAATGATTACCATTTGGGATTTCACACACCAAAAAAAGATAAATGCAACTTGTGTGAAAAAAAGTTATTGGAAGACTCCAATGAATATAAAAACCACATACTTGATAAAAACAAATCAAAAGAGATTTTCTTGGCTGAACAAGCTAAATGCGAGGAGAGAGACTGTGATACCTTATATGCAAGCTTTTATTTATAAAAGGTACTTAATACACCTTATGACAGAAGTATTAACCTTTTTTACTCACGTATATATATTTATATTACAATGAAAGTATATATGAAACTGGACCAAGATCAGGATATTCTTATTTGTGGGACGAATGCGATGGAAGACGAGGGTGCAATGAAATTTGTTCTGTACTTTTCAAATATTTGACCATGGTGGACAAAAGAAACCAACATAGCACCGTGAGTTTATTTTATGAAACTAAGTTTCACTAATTTAACAATTTTGTTTTATGAAATATGAAATGTTTATGAAAAAATTATATAACATTTCATGTTATTTATGAATATTTCATACATGGTTTGTATTATTGTACGACTTAAGGTCTCAAATAAATGAAAACAAGATATTGTTTGTTTATTATTTATTTTTCAATTTTGTTCCCGATATTTCGAACGACTTCGTCGATCATCCTCAGGGGCGTTACAATTTTAAAAAACGATCCTTTTTGTCAAAAAAATTTATTAAATTTATGAAAAAAATTATGAAATCGCTTCATAAATATTATTAAGGAAAATTCTTTCAGTGTAGAGTTCTTAATGTAGATGAGTTACTAGAGGTTGCACTGGAAGACGTTGACCCAAATGATAGCACTGATGAGCACGAAATTCCATCTCCAATTACCACCAGCTCAGTTCTTGATGGCATTCAAATGACAATTAAATTAGCGGATCATTTTCTGTGAAATGATCACATAAACGAAAGAGTTGTAAAATTCCAATCAGATCTACAATCCTGCATGGCTCGATCAAGGAGCTGTACAAAGAAGTTGTGGACCTTTTCTACACACGATTGTTTCTACAATAATGGTCATTACTTTAACGTTTAAGCAAAGATTTCTTTCAACTAGACCTTATTTACTTTGCTAAGATGTTATAAAAATAATATTTTTTAATTCTTTTACGTCTACAAAGAGTGTCAACATATAGGCCATTACAATGTTAGCTATTAAACAATGAAGGAAAGGCTAAAGTCGGGCGGGCCCACTATGTAATAGTCTACACCACTCCCTACGTATATACCTCGCTTTGATTACTAAAGCCAGGTGTTTCATGGGAGCAATTTTATGTAGTTCATATAAATTATACAGTATATATAAATTTATTTTCAGTCAAATTTAACGAATATGGTAAATAATATGGTAATTAATCCAATTTTCCGGCAGATATTCCGAGTAAAGAAAATATAACACGATCTGGAAAAATTTAACAAGATTCAATGAAAAATACAGATTATACAGCAGTAATAGGATGAATCAGACGGATATTTGAAGGGTGCCTATAACAACAAGCATGTGCCAAAACATGAGTCTATATAGTTCTCCTTCACGGTAGGTATTCCTACACTCAGATGAATTTGTTAGTAAAAGAAAGCAAAAAGTCTGCTTTTCTGCTGAAAAAGAGATAGCAGATTTGTATCTGCTGCAAACAGCTGTTTGCTGTTTTTAGCAATAAAGAAAAAAACGTTTTCTTCAAACTTTAAGCATATGTACAGAACAATATACCCAGTTGACAATTTTATAAACAACACTTTTTAGAATAAATGTTATTATAAGGGAATTTATTACCACTGATATTGTGATTGTCATTTTAATGATACTCATATTGCTAATATAAAACGAAATTCGGAGCTAAATAAATAAAAAAAAGGTTTTTAAAGTATATATGCTTATTTCTTATCTATTTTTATAATTTAATTATCAGCAGCCATTTTTAGCAGACTGCAAACACTTTAGTAGTGTGAATGCTGATGCAAGATTGCAGAAAAACTGCAGTTATTGCAGAAAAAACTGTTGTAATAGCAGAAAATTACCGGCTGATAGGCAGCAGACAATCACTGCTGTTAATAACAGACTTTTTGCATTAAGTTTAGTTAAAATATATCAAATTTGATCAAGATCTAATGTAAAATATGGTCCCATATATTTGACTTTCATAGTAAGAATTCTTAGTTGAAATATATTATAATCTGCAAAATTTGATAAACTTCCGATGTAAAATAGGGCTTCTAGAAATGGGGGCCCATTTGTTATGGAGCTACATTAATAAGTGGGCTCTTATAGATCACATTCAAAGTAGATATTCTTTATTGAAATATAACATCATCTGCAAAATTTTATCAAGATCCAATGTAAGATGTGGGTTCTAGAGCGATAATAGTATAAACTGTGGCCCACTTTTATAGGGGCTATACCAAAACATTGACCTATATAGCTGGCTTTCAAAATACGTGTTTCTAGTATAAATGTATACTAGAATTAAAATATGCATTTTAGAGCAGTAATATTGTAAATCGGAGGTACATTTGTATGGGGGCTATATCAAAACATAAACCCATGTGGTCCACCTTCCCGTTAGCTGTTTCTAGTTCAAATATAACACGATCCTGAAATTTTGTCATGATCCCATGTAAAATGTGTATTTTAGAGCAGTAATAGTGTAAATTATAGGGATATTTGTATGAAGGCTATATCTTAATCTGAACCGATTTGCTCCAAATTCAATACCAATCGTCCTTGGCCAAAAATAACTTTCGCAAATTTCATGACAATCGGACAACAATTGCGACCTGTAGAGTGCGAACAAACTTAGATGGACAGCAGACGGACGGACAGACAGACATCGTTAAATCGATTCAGCTGGAGAATCTAACCCGCATTTCATGACTCTAGCTGCGGTTATTTGGTTGTACTATTTTTATCCCTTTTTCCATTTTATCTCTAAAAAGTACGAATTTCGAAAAATCCGTTTCTTTTACGTGTCTACGCAATCAGAGGAATGTATAGACCAAATTTCATTATTCTAGATGCAGCCGTTTGGTTGGTACCATATTTATCCCTCTATTCCCATTTTACCCCTTAGAAGTGCGAATTTGTAAAAAATACTTTTATATTACGTATCTACTCAATTAGAGGAATGTACACGCCGAATTTCATGTTTCTATTTGTTTGTCGTTTAATATGTACCATTCTTATCCCTTTTTGACCCATTTCACCCCCTACGAATAAAAATTACTTTATGGTGCACGTTTCTGCTATAAGGGGAATACGCATACCAAGTAAATATAGGTACCCATATTGAAAAATATGCTTAAATACTCTAAAATATTAGGGGTTATTATGGGCATTTTTAGTGCTTGTGAGGGAAAATTTTTCCCCTTTGGGCCGATTTTGCCAAGTTTCAATCCCAACCCATCTACGACTATAAAACGCATTTATGGAAAATTTGGACGTCCCATTTCGTTTAGATGCTAGTGTGCTTTCAACAGACGGATAGACGGACATGGCTAGATCGTCTTAGAATTTTATGACGATCAAGAATATATATACTTTATAGGGTCTCAGGTCGATACTTCAAGGTGTTACAAACGGAATGACAAAGTTAGTATACCTCCATCCTGGAGGTGGAGGGCATACAAATTATCCATAAAAATTTGTATTTTGATTTTGTAAATCAGTATGCTTCAATGCAGACAAAAAATTATTTTTTGGTATCGGACACAATTTTTTGTGGCATCTTTCTCTTGTTGTGTATACACTCCACGAGAGTATTATGTCTTTGGGCATTTGTTTGTAACATCCAAAAGGAAAGGTGATACACCAATTGTTAATTATATCGATCGACTTAGAATCACTTTCTGAGTCGATTTAGCAATGTCCGTCGGTCTGTCTGCTCATCTATTCTTGTAATGACGATACAGGTCGCAATTGTAGCCAGAACCAAATGAAACTTTGCACAAAGAAGTTTTTTGGGACAGGTACGAACGCTATTTAATTTAACTAATTTATTTAATTTATTTTCTAGGAACACCTATGGCGAAAATGAGTTAGATCGGTTCAGATTTATATGGAGCTATCCATACAAATTTCGCTCCCGATTTGACTTTTTTCGCTCTAGAAAGCACATATTGTATCAGATTGTCTTCAGATTTGGCAAAACATCTTATATTTAAATTAGCAACACCTATGGTGAAAATAGGTCAGATCGGTTTAGATTTACATATAGCTCCCATACAAATTTCGCTCCCGTATTGACTTTTTCCGCCAAAGAAACCACATATTTCCACCGAATTTCTTCAAAATGAAAGTAATCACTTCATTCCACGTTTGGATATAGCCCCGACACAAATATTCTTCTCGATTTGACAAATTGGACCAGGTCATATTAGCCTGTAATTAGGAAACATACAAAAATTCTTCCCGTTTTCACTTTTTTACCGAAATGTATTGTATTCGGATAGAAAGTGGAGTGTATCAAATAGTCGTCCCCGCCCGACTTTAGCCTTTCCTTACTTTTTTAGTTTGAAATTATGTAATCTCATTGCTTTATTTCAACAAAACAAAAGTTGTGAAAAGTCACTGCCACAGAAAAACGGGAGTAAATTTGTATCTAGGGTTTGGGGTCCGGGAATTCCCGAATCGTTTTTCCCGGGAATTCCCATCCAAATTTTTTCGGGAATTCCCGGGAAAAAAAATTTTAAATTCCCGGGAATACGGGAAATATTAAAAAAATATTTTATTAATTATTTTGAGCACTAACTGGAAATTTTAGATATATTTCAAATTCATATATTTACATTACTGACAATAATAATGAGTATTTGTTTATTACTACAAACAAAACTTTTTAAATTCGTTAAGTAGCCATTTTTGCGAAGCCCAGCTGGGGGAATACAAACTTTTTGTTAGGATATTTGCAGGATCTTTACTGTGAAACAAAAATATCATACCGACAATACTATGTGTGACATAATGTCAATACTAAACCCCTCGTGCTATCTGGTTAAACTTTAAATTTCTCGTTTTCCTAGAAGAATTGGAAAATAAAAGGTGAAAATCTTCTTAAATAACAATTTACTTTACATATGAAACCAGTAAGAAATTGTTAAAAATATGGATACAATTAAAAAATTTCACCTGGAAACTTTCGAGAGAAATCTAATACGAATTAAAAATATAGCCTAAGGTATTTTTAAATGACACTGGATTATTTCAATGTTTTTATTTTTTATGAATTTATTTAATTAATATTATTTTTTATTGCTTTTACAGTTTAGAATATTTTCCCCTGTTTCTGTAAAATATTTTCGTCTCCAGACGAATGAATCTTCTAAATTACTTACGCCATAACATTCTCTGTCATACTAGTTATTTGTTTCCTTAATCATTTTTTTAATTTTGAATCAAACAATTAAGAGACTTGACAAGGTGGCAACATTTGTATTCAATGGTGTTTTCTTAAATGAATAAACAAGCTACTTTCTACTACTTCCTTGTTAAGCGAGTAAATTTATTGGACATACCTAAAATTAATTATATTCCCGGGAATTCCCGGGATTCCCGGGAATGAAACTTTTCATTCCCATTTTCCCGGGAAATGAAAAAAGTCCGGGAAACCCCAAACCCTATTTGTATCGTATGCAGCAAGGCGTATTTATACAGGTGATAGCAGCAGAGCAAAAACAAATTCGGCAACAATAAAATACAAGTAATTTGTTTAATGGTGAGCCATACTGTCAAAGCAAAATATATGGGATTTGACACTTTCGGTTACTTTTGAATGAAAAAATTTCAGTCAGCTGGGCTCCTGCTATCACCTTTATAAATACGCCTTGGTATGCAGAATATCTGTGGCTTGTTGCTAAAAGGGCCAATGTCAAAATATTCAGTTTTGAGATAATTGAACTTGAATGTTCTAACAAAAACTATTTTAACTACAGCAGACAAATCTTCAAAGTTTTACTTATCAACTTGGGCTTAGATATAGAATATATTTGAATAGAATACGATCGTAAAATTAATTATCTAAAAAGTTGCAAAATTTAGAAGATAAAGATGACATTGGCCCTTTTAGCATAAAGTAATGTTTTAATTTTATGTTTTTATTGTGACATTGGCCGTCATAATAAGAACAATACCAAATAGAAAACCATTGTATTTTACTTTTTTATTATGTTGTTGCAAAGTTTATTGTAATCAAAGGATATAAAAACAAGAAATAGTAGTAAAGTAATGCAATAATAGCATATTATTGTGTTAATTCACATTCCTCTTCCATACCTTCATCTGCCAGGTAATCCACAATGTTGTCATTTGCAGTTATTTGTTCCATGAAATGATTGTAGTATGTGCGATTCGTATTGGTAATGTATGGCAAAAGTGTCTTTAAGTCATTCAATTTTTCTGTACTTAAAGGAACAGGTTGCTTGTTGAGCTTGGGAAGATTTCCGTGTCGTGTTTTCTTGTGACATATGTCAAGAGATTTAAACTCGCCCTCAAAGGAATGTTTATACAAGATACTTGGAGAGTTTGTTGAATACTGCATCCATTTAATTCGTAACCACTGAACTTGTTCATTTATAGTGTTATTTTTCCGATGTACATAATGAGTGGTTAAACATGATTTAAAATTTAAAAATTGTGTTTGGTCCAATTCTATTACTTCTATAGGGGGGGTTCTTGGTACCAAACGTATTAAATTTGCCCAATCTCGAGGCAACTCTATATCAGCTGTAGTATGTTTTTTGGTTTTTTCTATTGCCGCATGAATGCTATCCGCTTCCATATGTGTATGGCCCGCCTCAAAAAATTTGTGGTTAACTGTTAACTGTTTGCCCTCAGCTTTCAATTCACTTACAGTTATCAGTAACATTGTTGAAAAATAAATATTTCGGTTTTGTCCTCCGCAGGAGTCGCTGTACATAGTAACTGTATGTATATTACTATTTTTGGAAAGATTGTGTAAGTAATGGTAGATACATGAAGCGATTTCCTGTCCACCGCGACCAGCCACTGTTTCTCTTATCAGGACTTTATCTATTTCCGGAACTCTAGGATGATTTTGATGTTTCCCTCGATTATCTTCAGAACATATTTTGCTATCGCTAAATCGTTTCTTTTCTACAATTACTCTAGCTTTTTTCAATGTTATATCAAATGTATTTAAAAACATGGTTTGACAGACTTGCAATTTCTCACCGTTGATTGTTGTGAGAAAATACTTTCTACTAAAGTTTCGTCTACTATTGATCTGGTCACTCTGCCTTAATCGTTGGGCATGTTTTTCATGTTTTTCATGTTCCTGTATGGAATTTGCCACAAACTGATTTTGTCCAGAGCTCGACAACTTATAAAAACTTGTAAAAACAAGTTGGCGCTCCTCAGGGGTTATTTTTTCATAACATTTTTGTTTGCATGTGCACGCAGCTTTCACTTGTTTGGCTGGTATTATTTTATTTCCAGACACTGCCGTATATGCCTTACCTTGAGTTTTCAATGACTTTCTTATATTTCGGGTCCAATTAGAAGAATTTCGCTTTAGTTTTCTTGTAGCATCATCCTTATTTTGTTTCTTTCTTCCTCTGCGTGAGTTGTTTGGTTGGTTTTCGTCAGTGTCCGAATGATTGTCTATCGGTACATATTCATCACCACTTTCTTCAAACGGTTCAAAATCACTTGAATTTGTACATTGCGTGGCTTCAACATCCATGCCTAATGCTGATTTCGGAAAATAACGATAAAAGGTTGTATAGTTATTAATATTAAAGTTTCACTTCATGCTTTAATTTATCACCTACCATCTGCATCAGTTTTACACATTTGTAAAATCCTCATTGTTCTTGAATTATCTATTATCTGATTAATTCACAATCAGTTAAAAAAACTTACAGTACAGGAGAAAGACAGAAGGCAGAAGAACGATAACAGAATAATAACAAAAAATAATGGTCGTTGAAATATTTTTTTAAATACAATAATTGTACTAAAAATACCAAAGATTATGACAGTAAACTAGAGGCCTACTAAAAGCTGAAGCAAAAAGAGCAAATATTGATTGAGCGAATATAAATTTTTTTTATTTAATAATATTTTAAAAAAATTTATGAATAAAAATTTATAATCTTAGTGATTGCTAAAAGGGCCAAAGTAGACATTGGCCCTTTTAGCATTAAGTTTTATAGATGAGTTCATAATGACATTGGCCAACTTTACGCTTATTTAACCCCTTCTGGGTAAAATTTAAATTTGACTGTTTTATAATTATGAAAGAGAGCAAAAAAAGAAATCTAATGCAATGATTAACTCAAAACAGCAAAATATTGACATTGGCCCTTTTAGCACCAAGCCACAGATATAAATATAAGTTTTTGCTCACTATTACATTTCTGACAGAAAGAAGCCTTGGTAGAACAATTTAAAATACATACATATGTGACAATTTTTTATTTTTCAATTTATTGATTTTCACACTGCATTCAAATGAAGATCCCAACGGTGTACTCTTGTCGAAAGAACTAATTACAAAACTTAATACAGCTTTGCGGAAAGCAGATGAGATCAATCAAAACTTGTTGGGCTTACAGAAGAGGTAATATGTTCAAAATTGGTTTTTATGTATGTATATGTATAAACAAATTTTTTCTCTATTCAATATTTAGATTTGATGTCCTCAACAACAGGTCTGTATTATATATGTACAGCTGCGGTCAAAAAAATAGCAGCGACGAGATAAAAAATGTCGACAAAGAAAAATATCAATTTTACTTCGAAAATCCTAAAAGTTTATAATGCGATTGAAAGGTGGTTTTGTGTCATTCTTAATATGGCTTTAAATAAAAAATAAGTTTAAATTTAATTTAAATTTATGTCAAAAATGAGACCAGTCAAAAAAATAGCAGCGCTAATAAAAACTAAAAATAATTTGTTTCAATTCACTTTAATTGAAAACTTTTTTGAACAATTTCTTAAATAACAATATTTTCTTGAATTTAACACTTAGTTGTACTGACTTTATTGCTTAATATTGCTACATAACGTCGTTTCTTGGAGTCAACTAGTATTTTGCACCTTTCATGAGGTATTTTTGACCATTCCTCTATAATTTCTTGTCAAATGTCTTTATTGTCTTTCAGTATTGCTAGTGAGATCTCATTTTAGTCATCACACTTACAATTTTTATTCACTCCACGAGAGTATTATGTCTTTGTGCATTTGTTTGTAACACCCAAAAGGAATCGAGATAGACCCATTGTTAATTATATATATATAGACTTAGAATCACTTTCTGAGTCGATTTAGCAATGTCCGTCTGTCCATCTATTGTTGTAATCACGATACAGGTCGCAATTGTAGCCAGAACCAAACAAAACTTTGCACAACGAAGTTTTTCGGGACAAGGATGAACGCTATTTAATTTGAAGAAAATCGGTTCAGATTTAGATATAGCCCCCATACGAATTTTACTCCCGATTTGACTCTATTCACTCTAGATACCACATATTTCAACAGATTTTCTTTAAAATTGGCAAAATATCTTATATTTGAACTAGAAACACCTGTGGTAAAAATGTGTTGGATCGGTTCAGATTTATATATAGCTCCCATACAAATTTCGCTCCCGATTTGACTTTTTCCGCTCTAGAAACCACATATTGTATCAGATTGTCTTCAGATTTGGCAAAATATCTTATATTTAATCTAGGAACACCTATTTTGAAAATAGGTCAGATCGGTTCAGATTTATATATAGCTCCCATACAAATTTCGCTCCCGATTTGACTTTTTCCGCTCTAGAAACCACATCTGATACAATATGTTGTAATTGTCTTCAGATTTTGCAAAGATGGACAGACATTGTTTTTTATTTCGGTGGCGGGCGTACGTGGGTTTTTTGTACTAGACATTACTATTCCGCGAATAGTTGCAGGTGATATAAACTGATTTTTATACACTCCACGAGAGTATTATGTCTTTGTGCATTTGTTTGTAACACCCAAAAGGAAGCGAGATAGACCCATTGTTAATTATACCGATCGACTTAGAATCACTTTTTGAATCGATTTAACGATGTCCGTCCGTCCGTCTGTCCATCTATTCTTGTAATCAAAGTACAGGTCGTAATTATAGCCAGAACCAAATGAAACTTTGCACAACAAAGTTTTTCGGGATAAGGACGAACGCTATTTAATTTGAAGAAAATCGGTTCAGATTTGGATATAGCCCCCATACGAATTTCACTCCCGATTTGACTCTTTTCACGCTAGATACCACATATTAAGACAGATTTTCCTCAAACTTGGCAAAACATCTTACATTTCAACTAGAAACACCTATGGTGAAAATTGGTCAGATCGGTTCAGATTTAGATGTAGCTCCCATGCGAATTTCACTCCCGATTTGACTTTTTCTGCTGTAGAAACCACATGTTTTAACAGATGTTCTTCAAAATTGGAAAAAAAAATTATATTTCAACTAGAAACACCCACGGTGAAAATTAGCCAGATCGGTTCAGATTTAGATATAGCCCCCATGCGAATTTCACTCCCGTTTTGACTTTTTCACTTTAGATACCACATATTAAAACAGATTTTCCTCAAACTTGGCAAAACATCTTACATTTCAACTAGAAACACCTATGGTGAAAATTGGACAGATCGGTTCAGATTTAGATATAGCCCCCATACGAATTTCACTCCCGATTTGACTTTTTCTGCTGTAGAAACCACATGTTTTAACAGATGTTCTTCAAAATTGGCAAAACATCTTATATTTCAACTAGAAACACCCACGTTGAAAATGTGCCAGATCGGTTCAGATTTAGATATAGCCCCCATACGAATTTCACTCCCGATTTGACCCTTTTCACTCTAGATACCACATATTACGACAGATTTTCCTCAAACTTGGCAAAACATCTTACATTTCAACTAGAAACACCTATGGTGAAAATTGGTCAGATCGGTTCAGATTTAGATGTAGCTCCCATGCGAATTTCACTCCCGATTTGACTTTTTCTGCTGTAGAAACCACATGTTTTAAAGATCTTCTTCAAAATTGGCAAAGCATCTTCTATTTAAACTAGAAACACCCACGAAACAGACCAAATGAGCCAGATCGGTTCAGATTTAGATATAGCCCACATACGAATTTCACTCCCGATTTGAGTTTTCCGCTCCAGAAACCACATATTTTAACAGATTTTCTTCAAATTTGGCAAAATATCTTATATTTGCATGAGAAACGCCCAGGATGAAAATGAGTCAGATCGCTTAAGATTTATATACAGCTGCTATACAAATTTCGCTCCCGACATAATTTTTCCGCCACAGAAACCACGTATTTTCATCGAATTACTTAAAATTGAGAACTGGAAGAACCTATTGTGAAATGGGTCACTTCATTCCATGTTTGGATATAGCCGTGATACAAATATTCTTTTCGATTTGACAAATTGAACCAGGACATATTAGCCTATGATTAGGAAACATACAAAAATTCTTCCCGTTTTCACTTTTTTCCGAATTGAATTGTATTCTGATAGAAAGTGGAGTGTATCATATAGTCGGCCCCGCCCGACTTTAGCCTATATCGAATTTCTGATCATATTAATGGAACACTGGAAAAAATCGAACTTCTCTATATGATTTACCCTCAGATTTCAAACTTTTTATATGAACTCGATTTTGTTCTCCACAATGCCCTCGCCCTACTTATGAAGAAAAATAAAACAATAACATTTCAGAAATAGTGTACATTTCATAATATCTTATTTATAACATCAAATCGAATTGAAAAAATGAGATAAAATTCCTTTTTCTTGAGATATTTTGAATGCTGCCATTATTTTGACCGGTCCAAAATGTCGAATAGTCCAAAAAATGTGAAATTTATAAAACAATTAAAATCATATCACCAAATAAACAATTATTTTGTGTTTGTAACCTCATAACACAGCATTTAATGCAGAAGTAGCAATAAAAAATTATCACACAAATAAATATATGAAAATATATGCTAAGCTGTAGTGTGCTGCTATTATTTTGACCGCAACTGTATCTATTATTATTATCTACATTAAAAAACTTACGTGGCTATGTACTCAGAGGAATGTATACTCCGAATTCCATGATACTATCTGCGACCATTTTGTTGGTACCATTTTTATCCCCTTTTTCGCATTTTGCTTCTTAAAAGTACGACTTTCGTAAATTTCATCATTTTAGCTGTAACCTTTTAGTTGGTACCATTTTTATCCCTCTGCTCCCATTGAATCCCTTGAAAGTAAGAATTTGGAAAAACCGTTTTTCGTGTCTACTCAATCAGAGGAATGTATACAGCGAATTTCATGGTTCTAGCTACATCCATTTGTTTGGTACAATTTGTATCCCCTTTTTCCATTTTACACCCTAAAAGCACGAATTTCGAAAATTTCCTTTATTTTATGTGTCGACGCAATCAGAGGAATGTATACACCGAATCATTCGAATCATTATTCTAGGTGCAGCCGTTTTGTTGGTACTATTTTTATCCCTCTATCCCCATTTAACCCCTTAAAAGTACGAATTTAGAAAAAATACTTTTATTTATTTTGTATATACTCTATTAGAGGAATGTACACGCCAAATTTCGTGTTTCTATCTGTTGTCGTTTGATAGGTACCATTTTTCTCCCATTTCGCCCCCAACAAATAAAAATAACTCTATGGTGCCCTTTTATGCTATAAATGGAATGCGAATTGCAAATATCAAGTAAATATGTTAAAAAAACATGCTGAAATACTCTAAATATTAGGGGTATTTTCAGTCCTTGTGAAGGAAAAAATTTTCCCTCTGGGCCGATTTCGCCCACTTTCAATCCCAACCGATCTGCAACTATAAGACACATTTAGGGGAAATTTTAACCTCCTACCTTATTTCGTTCGGCCGCTATCGTGCTTCCAAAAGACAGACAGACGGACATGGCTATATCGTCTTAGAATTTTACCACGACCCAGAATATATATACTTTATGGGGTCTCCGATGTATATTTTAAGGTGTTACAAACGGAATGACAAAGTGAATATACCCCCATCCTGGAGGTGGAGGGTATAAAACATGCTAAAATACTCTAAATATTAGGGGTATTTTCAGTCCTTGTGAAGGAAAAATTTTTCCCTCTGGACCGATTTCGCTCACTTTCAATCCCAACCGATCTGCAACCATAAGACACATTTAGGAAAAATTTGAACCTCCTAGCTCATTTCGTTCAGCCGCTATCGTGCTTCCAAAAGACAGACAGACGGACATGGCTATATCGTCTTAGAATTTTACCACGACCCAGAATATATATACTTTATGGGGTCTCCGATGTATATTTTAAGGTGTTACACACGGAATGACAAAGTGAATATACCCCCATCCTGGAGGTGGAGGGTATAAAACATGCTGAAATACTCTAAATATTAGGGGTATTTTCAGTCCTTGTGAAGGAAAAATTTTTCCCTCTGGACCGATTTCGCTCACTTTCAATCCCAACCGATCTGCAACCATAAGACACATTTAGGAAAAATTTGAACCTCCTAGCTCATTTCGTTCGGCCGCTATCGTGCTTCCAAAAGACAGACAGACGGACATGGCTATATCGTCTTAGAATTTTACCACGACCCAGAATATATATACTTTATGGGGTCTCCGATGTATATTTTAAGGTGTTACAAACGGAATGACAAAGTGAATATACCCCCATCCTGGAGGTGGAAGGTATAAAAACAAATGAAAAGAACTAAAAAAATCTAATTTATTTCTACACCGAGCGAAAAAACAATATCAAATTGATATTTTCGTTAACGAATTGATATTAAACGTTAACAAAATGGGGCTAAGTGCGAAAAATATCAATATGATATCGTTCAATATCAAATGTCTCGGTTGCTATTTTCTCTTGGAATAAATAAATAATAAATTATAATAAACTTTTTTCTTGAAAGTCAACCGAGCCATTTGATATTGATCAATATCAAATTGATATTATAAATGTCAAAATAAAAATGCCAATTGATATTCATCAATATCGAATTGATATTAACCAACATCAAATTGATATTGATCAATATCAAATTGACATCTAAAATGTCAAAATAAAAATGCCAATTGATATTCATCTATATCGAATTGATATTAACCAACATCAAATTGATATTGATCAAAATCAAATAGATATCTAAAATTTTAATCTATAATTTGATTTTAAAAATAAAACAAATTTAATATATATTTTTATTAGATTTTTTATTTACGTTTATATTTAGTACATATAACTTAGACAAACTTTCAAAGTTTTCAAAAATAATAAGATATTTAAACAAATTAAAATTGATTTCAGTTCAAAAAGGGTAAGATATTAAACTTGGAAAAAATTTCAAAGTTTACAAAAACAATAACGAGATATTAAAACAATTAAAATCGGTTTCAGTTGAAACAGGGAATATCTTTAAAAAATTAACAAAATTGTCAAAAACAATAACAATTCATAACGTCTTAAGAATATAATAATGATTTAATAATATGTTTTCCGAGCATATTTTAGACAATTATTTGAAATATGTATACTTATTGGATAGGTTATAAATGCACTTATATCTTTTATATAAATTACATCTTCATTATTCATTCATCATTGAAAAATATGAAAACAACAAACTATTGCGTCGAGAAATGACTCAAATTTATACATATTCTTATCAAAATAAATATAATAATTTTCTATAACACTTTCGGAATAGCCTTCGCAAATAACAAACGGTTGTATAGTTAGTCCTGAAGAATAAAACTTATCTCGAATTACAGTTACCTGACGATCTAAATCATTTAATGATGGAAGTCTTAGAACTAGACTGTCCTGGGCATCCGAAATAGTCACCTTTTTTTGTCCCTTTCCATCAGCGAGTTTAAAACGGGCAGTGGGTTGCAGTACTCCAACCAACAAAATTATTATTAAATAGTTTTGTTTCTCTGCAAAGATTTTTAATTTATTAATGAGAAACTAACTAACCGATGCAAATTTTACCTTGATTCTTTGTTGCTTTGTAAGATAAGAGCTGTCCTTTGCAGGCTGAATTATGGAGGTTTTTTTCTATGTATTCAACAATTTTTGACTTACTGCAGTCCCATTGTTCCTTAAACGAGTTACCTTTTCCAGGATAGAGGTAATTAAAATCAATCGCGAACTATGAAAAAAATTAATTTTTGGAAACTATTTAAAAAACAATATAATATAGTGAATATAATAATAATTTAGTAAAAAAAATTCGTTTTTTTTTGCTAAAATCACTTAATAAATTAGTAAAACAAATTGATGTTGGACTAGATTAATAATAATAGCCGATTTTAGCAAACAATATTTAAAATTTTTATAAATATTTTTTTGTAAGTATTACCAATTCTGGAGCACGCGCGTCCAAATATTTTGGCCAAGCCTCAAAGAATTCAGTATTATTTAAAAGTTCAAAATCTCGACGTCGCAGCTGTACGGTGTTTTTCCATTTTTCACAGACTTCATCCCAGGGCAAGCTCCTTTTTAAATCGTTTTAATGCTCAGTTTCGTCAATAGACGATATTGAAATATTTTTGTTTTTGGGTTCAATAATAGAATCTGCTTTCTGACGCTTATTTTTTTTCTACTTTTTGTATTTACGTATTTAACAAACAATTTCCCCGAAGGGTTTTTCTTTTCACATCTGGGAATGAAGTAGCAATCTTTAATTTTATCTTCGCATGGAAACAATTCAACTATTTCCTGAACAATTAAATGGAATTCAGCTATGGTAACAGAGAACTTTTTTATGGCGTTAGCGCCTTGTAAAAAAAACACGCATATTGTACAGTTGTTTATGTATGTATTTATGTATAAACACCGCACATATTTTGCACTTTTCACACTTATTTAATTAACTAATAATTTTTGTGCGCTAAAAAATTAATAGCTTACTTTTTAATAAAGGATATACTTCTGGCAGCTCAAATTCTGCAAGCAGCTGCATTAATTTATCCTCCATTTGAAAAACTTTCTACAATTAACTTTTTATAATTAACTTTTATTTGAATTTAAATGTTTTGCTTATTCACTTTATTCAGTTTCTTTATTTATTCTTTTGTTAATACGACAATAAGCAATTAACACCACACTGATTAAATGTCACTTTTCAACTGAACCGATAGGCAATATCATTTTTGCATATAAGCATAGGCAAGAAATATCATGGGTAATGCTGCCGCGACGTCAGAAAAAATGTATCAGGCAAAAATCAAATATATATTTGTTTTTGTAAATTTTTTTTGCCACAGAAAATGCGTGTGATATACAGCCAAACAATTTCGCAAAAACAATACATATATGTGTATGTACATATATGTGTATGTGTTTTACAGGTTCATGCATTAACATGAAATTAATACCGTAAGCCAAGAGAAATAAAAAAATAACAACAAACATTTAATTGTTGTACTTGGGTGACCGAGCGTTTTGATATTGATCAATATCAAATTGATATTATAAATTTTCAAAATGAAATTTTACTACAACCATACGAAAAAATTGCCTACAATCACAACAAACATTTAATTGTTGTACTTGGTGACCGAGCGCTTTGATATTGATCAATATCAAATTGATATTATAAATATCAAATTGATATTATAAATATCAAACACGACGCTTACGTCGCATCAAAAATAAAATTAACAACAACCATATGAAAAAAGTGGTTACGCCAGCGTCAAAAAATATCATTTTGTGCAATATCAAATCAATATTTCAAAATATCAATATGATATTGCTATTTTTCGCTCGGTGTAGACAAGAACGGCAAGGCAGCCAAATCAAACAATTAGTTGATATTGTTAATTCGAATGCTGAGCAAATTAGAAAATTGATTGAAATAGCTGACTTGAATACGAAACAACTCAATGAAATTCGTTTAGAAACAAACAAAAGGTATGTGTAACAAGTGTTAACTTACATAAACAAAAATTTATTAGAAAATCCAAACAAAATTACGATTGTATTGAATTTATTTCTAGAAAAGAGGATCATGGAAATCAAATGATTAAGTTGAATGAAATTCGTCTTAGTCAAGAAGATGAAGTCCACAACATCATGCAATTAATGCAATCGGGTGATCTCAATCTCGAATATCTCATGGATATTCGTTCGGAATTCAATAAAAGATTTGATGATCTTAGTAAAGGGTAAGTCTTGAGCGACTACTGCATAGCTCTCATAGAATTAATTTACTTTATTCCACAGGGGCTGCTAATTTTTCGTAGAAGTGCAGTAATGTTACAGTAAAATTTTAATTTTGTTAATATAGCGAAACCAAACAAGTAAGAAAAGGCTAAAGTCGGGCAGGGCCGTATATATGATACCCTACACCACTCCCTGCGTCTACACCATGTTTTTGATTACTAATAGGGCTGTTCGATTGGGCTTACTGGCTTACAATTAAGAGACTTGATAAGGTAGAAACGTTCCTACCCATTGGTTTTTCTTAAATGGATTAGCTGGAAAAACCTGGCAACATAACAAAGAGTGTAGCAAGTTACTTTCTTGTTAAGCGAGTAAATTCCATACAAAAAATGAGCTAGTAAGTCCAATCGAACAGGCCTAATGTTTTAGTATTGATGGGACGATTTTATGTAGTCCATCTTTAGTCAAATTTAACGAATATGGCAATAATTATGAACATCTTTAGCATTATGGTAGTCCATACACAAATAAAATCCTCTCTCCTTGGGCAAAAATATAACGATCATTTATTATCATAAGTGTAATCATTAATGATTTGCGTTGTGCTTCACTCTTACTGTAAGTATTCCTAATTAAATATAACATTAGGTTTGTTCGATTAGGCTTACTAGCTTAATTTTCGTGTGGGATTTACTCGCTTAACAAGAAAGTAACTTACTACTCTCTTAGTTACCGAGTAAGGTGTTGTCAGAATTTTATCTCTGATTTATTTAATTAAAACCAATGAATAAAAATGTTGCCACCTTATCAAGTCTCTTAATTGTAAGCTAGCAAGCCCAATCGAACAGGTCTATTGTGCGACAGTCCAAAAACTCTGGGAAGCGATATTATTTTTCTGGTAGGTAATATCGAGTAGAACAAGACACTGTATTTGAAATTTTCAAGACACCCAAAATAAACAAAGACCATGGGGTCTCCACATCCACTGTTGATGTGAACTATCTCATTCATTCTTCTCATAAAAATATTTTATGCATACATATCTTTGGAAAAAATTAGATTTTTTTTCGACAAGTTATGAGTATGTTCATTTAATCGACCTTAACTATTTGACCGATTTTAATGTACTATACCTTGTTTGGAAGGTAATTTCCGTTACTAATTCTTTAATAGTGGGAGGCGATATTATTTTTCCGGTAGGTATTGTCGAGTAGAAGAAGATTCTGTATTATTTTTCCGGTAGGTATTGTCGAGTAGAAGAAGACTCTGTATTTGAAATTTTCTAGACACCACCAAAATCTTGATTTACTGGTAAAACCCGGGTTTTCGCACCTTTGCACACTTATACGCATGTAACTTAGTTGGTTGTCAACCGATTTTCGATCTATATACAGCTTATTTTAAAAATCTTAAGAAACGTGTGTGTCTTTGTCCAACAAAACCAATTTTTAACCATTTTCAACTTTGTTTTCGCACATTATTTTGTTTGTAAATTTACTAAAATAACACATTTCTTAGGGAGTAAATCGCCGCTTTGTTTTTAAAAATCTGTTAGTAATAGGCTGTTATTGAAGTTTTTATTAATATTAAATTTTTGCAAAGATTTTACGAATTGAAGTCCAATAAAAATTGATAAAATTCATAAAAACAGATAAAAATGGTAAAAAGCACCATTTTAATAAAAAATCTCCAATTTTGGAACACGTTTTCCCCACTTTGCGAATTCGAATACTTTTTTGGAAAATATTAAAAATCAAGTAATGTTTTCATCGTTTTTATCAATTTTACGTATTTTAATATAAGCTGACATATTAAAAAACATGCTTAAACTTGATTTCGCCCATTTGCAATCCCAACCGATATACAACTATAAGACGTATTCATGAAAAATTTGGACGTCCTAGATACTTTCGTTTTGATGCTAGCGTGCTTTCAACAGACGGATATGGCTAGATCGTCTTAGAATTTTATGACCACCGATAATATATATACTTTCTAAGGTCGCAGGTCGATATTTCAAGGTGTTACAAACGGAATGAAGAACTTCATGTATACCCCACATCCTGTGGTGGAGGGAATAATTATAGAGTTGCAAAAGCTGAAACCATCAGTGACACTAATTTTAAGTTATGTTTTTGAATGTTATATTGTGTAACAAACTTAAGTGCTAATGTAATATTCAAATATATTGATTATACGAAATGTGGGGATCGATGTAATAAAGGACTTACTCGTACATTAGCTAAATAAGGGTAAAAGTAACATTTTTAAATTAAGAATGGAAAATATTTTTATTATGTAAAAATCGGTTTAGATTTTTATAAGGCCTTCATATATATATTTCTGCCATGGTATGCGGTGTTTTCACTGGAGGATACAAATTATAAACAATTATGAATTGATAAAAATATACTCTCTATAAGAAAGTTATTCCAATTTTGTTAAAAAATATTGTTTCCACATGAAATGCTTGTAAATTTGAGTTTGCACCTCGAAATTAAAATGAAAGGAATTTTTTTCATTTATTTTCTTGCAGCGGAGACTTTCTTATTTTTGTCTGTAGAATAAACAGACTTTGTGACAGAACTAGAACTTTAATAATATGCAACAGACAATTAATAAATCATCTATTTTGTGCTTCATTGCACGCAAAAAAATAATAAGTGTTTATTAAACAGAAATTCATATTGAAAATGGCGTAAAATCTACAAAAATATAGATGTCATAACGAAATAATGGAAATACCAAAATTCCCAATGTGGGGAAAATGTCTTCAGAAATTTACGAATTACAGTTGAACTTCGATTAACCGTCACTCTATTAACCGTGATTATCTATTAACCGTGAAGCTGAGTGGTTGATTTTTTACCTCTATTAACCGTGATTTACCTCTATTATCCGTGATGCACATGTCCATGTGACTGCTTGTTTGTTTTTTTTCGTATAATACACACACATCTCTCATATTAAAATTCAATGATTCCCCTTTTTCATGAAAGTGTAATTTTCATATCAAATTTCATATTCATTCATCAGTGTGAAATTTGATCTGTCACCGTCAAAAACTAAATCCGCGAAAAGAGCAAGAAAGGTTCTTTCAATTAAAGAACAAATGGAGCTGATTAATGAATACTCAAAACGTAAAGTACCTTTTAAAATGTTGTCTGAAAAATATGGAGTTGGCATTCAAACTGTATCCGATTTAATAAAAAACAAAGATCGGATTTTAAAATTTTGCTCCGATACTGATTCAATGCTTGGCCTTAAACACAGATATACACTAAAAACATCCGAAAATCCAAAAGTTGATTTCGCAACATATGAATGGTTTCGGCAAGAAAGATTTAAGGGAACTCCAATTTCAGGTAAGTTAACTGAAATCGAGTTATTGTATGAACTTGAACTGAAATTTGCTTCTGAACTTCAGGCGAAATGATTGTCGAAAAGGCAAAAATGTGCCATTTGAAGTTAAACATGAATTCAGAGTGCACTTATTCATTTGGTTGGTTGGATAAATTCAAAAAACGTCATGGAATCCGTCGACTGAAATCTACGGGAACCATACCGTCTGGATGTACGATTGATGCTGTCGAAAAGTGGTTGGTGTGCGACTCTGATGTCGCTCCGTTTGCTATTATATCTGAAGACGAAATCGTAGACATGGTTACCCAAAGCCAAGAAGATGAGCTTGATTCAAATTCCGAGGAATCAGATGGAGGAAATGCGGACGAAACGCCTACATTGGCTCAGACAATAAAGGCTAGTAGTATTTTGTTAGGTTTTTTAGAAAAATTTAATTGTCCAAATATTTCAGAACTAGATAAAATGCAAATATATCGCATACAAACTCATTTGTTGAAATAACATTCAAAAGCTAAAAGCATAAGACAGACTTCCATAAACGATTTTTTTAAATAAATGTATGTATTCCTAGAGATATGATAAGTTATTTATAGACACAGATTTACATGTTTTTGTCAAAAATAAATAAAAATAATAAAATTTATACATGCAAAATTTTACCTCTTTTAACCGTGATTTTCGGTTATCCGTGATTAGCCCGGTCCCGAGCATCACGGTTAATCGAAGTTCAACTGTATTACTAAAATTTTGGTCATTTCTTTATTCACTGCAGAGATGTGTTAATACTTTCTGAGTAAGATGCCGAGAATTTTGCCATCTAAGAATTTTAAAGATTTGTTTGTATTGCAAAAAAGGTAATTTTGGATAATTTTGCGACCGGTACCGGGATCCACATTTTTGCACATCATCTGGAAAACACCTCTGTTTTAAGCATGTGAAATTTGGAACTACTGTGTGACATCACATCACCGCTTCTACTACCAGATGTATAACACGCGTTTCGCTCCGCTGTATGCACACGTGCACGCACCCAGCGATTCCACAGGACCATGTTGCTTCCATAAAGTTGTAACAATGGAATAAATAACTTATTTTTCAAATGCAAGATAAACTTAGAAGCAAAAAAATTCTTTAAAAACTAATTTCTGATTATTTCTCGGAATCTTCCAATATACTTTTTTAGACCAGAAGCACAAGAATATCTGATAAACAAAACACTCAATCCAAATACATCGTGGACAAACCTCCTACGCCGACAAGATGGCTCTGCGGATTTTTATCGTAACTGGACCGATTACCAAAACGGATTTGGAAATCCACCGGACGGAGAACACTTCATTGGACTAGACAAACTTCATGATATGACCACAGAAAGTTTCCATGAACTTAAGGTCGTTCTGCAAGATTGGAACAACGAGACTCGTACTGCTCTCTACGACCTATTTGAAATTGCTGGAGAAGATGAGAAATATACACTTAAAGTTTTAGGCAAATACAGCGGAGAGGCTGGGAATTCTTTGGAGTATCATAAAGGCATGAACTTTTCAACGTTCGATCAGGACAACGATCAGTGGACATCAAATTGTGCCGAAGAATTTCAAGGTGCATGGTGGTTTAACGATTGTTATTATAGATAAATTCTGAATATACACAATTGAATATTTATTACACAGAAAATAATCTACTTTCAGCAATTTCAACGGACCGTATAGAAATGGCACTGATATATATCAAAATGGTCTAAACTGGTACCACTGGAAGAAGGTTTTGTTGTACTCATTCAAATTTGTCGAAATGAATATACGTCCGAAGGCTCTTCGTACGCCGTACGAAAATATTAAGAATTAACTGTTGCCCAGTTCATCTTATGAATGAACCATTATAATATGGTATTCGACTATATATTCACTCATTTGTCAATTAATTATGCATTGCAAAAAAATTCAATAAAATAACTTAATTTCGTAAACTGTTTGTAGAATGTAAAATACGAATGTTATTAATGAAACTTAGTCTGGTTAACCTAATTCGATGTCCGTTAGCGGACATGTATATATAACTCTTGGCTAGCTCTTGTCATAGAGGAAGAGGAGACAAGTAAACATTCGCGGCAATCAAAATATAAAAGAAGTAAGGAAAGGCTTTAGTCGATAATGTCGACAATATGATACATACATAACTTGACCATTTTTTATTGGACCAAATACGGGATTTTGTGGGATCGTGAAAATCTGACAATAAACGTAAACATCAAAAACTAAACTATAGATTATATTTATGAATGGCTGACTTCGTGGACGTGTAAAACAAAAAAGAAAAGAATTTTTCTAAATTCGTACTTTTATGGGCACAATGGGAAAAGGAGACAGATGGTACCAATCAAACGGCTCTATCTAGAATAATGAACTTCAAGCTCTCTCTGATTGTGTGGACTGTGAGGATTTTAAATAGTTAAAATTGGCCGAGAGGAATCCAATCATTATATTAAAACGGCAAGCATGAATTTTTCAGTACCATTTTACGGCGTTTTATAGGCTCAATATATACAAATTATATATCATTTTCTAACTTCGTACTAACAGATGCAACGGACACATAGAGACAAAAATGCATAAACTGTTGTAGCTATATTCAAAAATATCAACCTATTCGTACTTTTAGTACTTTTCACTTTTAGGGGAAAGGGGTACAAATAATACCATCCAAATAGTTGTAGTTTTTACACGTACTACACTTTTTTAAAGAAAAACAATTTGCAAAGTATGATAAACATTTCGAAAATATGTTCTATTGTTGAAGGCAATTCCAGACAGGACTTTAATTCATTTATTAATTTAAAAAATATATTAATTTCTAGATTTAAATTCACACAAGAATAGCACTCGAATAGCGAGTGCTTGGTTCTGCTAGTTTACCCTAACAAGGACTGAAAATAAATAAATAAATCATATTTAGGGTATTTAAGCACATTTTTTGAAGATTGCTGCGGGAGTGTTTTTTTTAAATTATTTAAATTTTTCAACTATTTCACCAATGAAACATTTAAAACAGTAAACAGTCCGCGTGTAGGTTGACTTCTACGCAAAGTCGACAGCCTATAATCGGAAATACTGTGAAATTCACTCCATGGTGGAATGTATATAAGATTAGGCGTGGCCGAACTTAACGCCCTCTTACTAGTTTTAATGTTTCTTTCTTTATCAATTTTACGTAGTGTTGGATGCAATCTTCAAAAAGTAAAGAAATTTACACATAACTTGTATTAATAATGTTTTTAAAGAGTTAATAGTAGAAAGAAAATGCTGTACAGATGCTTGTGAACCTGTCAAACAATATTATTGAAAGTGATTTGTATAGTAGCTTGTATCATTATGGTTTTCTTTCATAAACTGTTTGACATTCTATGTCATGTCTTATTAATACACATACATATATATATTTTAAATTACTCAATTGAACGCATCATTGAATTAAATGTTATCAAAGTATAGAATAAACTATTATTAACCAATATCTAGAATAAGGTCAATTATATAAATTGTAGACTTTCAACCTTTCCAAAGTTTTGGCGTCATAATAAAGCTAAGAAACAATAATTTCTAATAAAAATTTGAGTGTAAACTGTCCTAAAATGTGTTTTTTTTTTTCAATTGTTGTTTGTATGTATTGATGGTCTATTGTGTCGTATGTGTTGTCATTTATTTTGGTTTAAGACCAAAGGTTGTACTGAAGTCTTCAGCAGAATTGGCAAAATTTTTTTTTTACACATGCATAACATTGAATTTTAGTGTGTCGACTTAGTTTGGTGGAATATTTTGTTTCTCAGTGCTTCTCATTTGTCGTATGTGACCGCTGGTACTAATATGAACCCTGATTTAAGTCAAAGACATACATTCGTTGCGAAAGTTCTGACGAGATGGGGTAGCGTCCATCGAAACTTTTAGCTGCAACAATAAAGGTCTCACTTTGCCTTTTTGCTAATTTTGGGTTCTGCTGAAGACTTCAGCACAACCTTTGGTCTTAAACCAAAATAAATGACAACACATACAACATAAGAGACCAACAATACATACAAACAACAACAATACACACGAGGTACAGTGAAGACGGGACATACCGTACAACAACAGCCTTTGCATTGTTGCGAGCACATGCATAATATTGAATTGGCAAAGTGAGATTTTTATTGTGTCGACTTAGTTCGGTGGAATATTTTTTTATCAGCGCTTCTCATTTGTCGTATGTGACCGCTGGTACTAATATGAAGCCTGATTTAAGACAAAGACATACGTTCGTTGCGAAAGTTCTGACGAGATGGGGTAGCGCCCATCGAAACTGCGCAGTCAACTTTTAGCTGCAACAATAAAGGTCTCACTTTGCCTATTTGTTTTTTTTTTTCAATTTTCAAAATCTGAAAAAAGTGAAAATCTGTAATACAAAAAAATAAAATTTTTTCTTCGCGTTATGAACAAATTCGTAAAAATATGTTAAAAACATAAAAACAAAAAAATAAAAATTTTTATTTTCTTTAAAATAGGTCGATTTCTAAAATATATACGATTGCCCGCTTTTTAATATATCAAAATAATCCTTAAATTTGATTTTTTAAAGAACTCAAAAATGCCTACTAGAAAAAAAGTTATTGAATTTCGGCCGATGGATTTTGATTCTGAACCACTGTGCGGCGTTGCACGGGTTCATTCTTCCCTATTCCTATACTTCGCATGCTCTTGAAAAAAATAAGTATTAATTGATAGTTTTAAAATATAGTTTGTGTGGACAGTACCACACCACTTTGTCCTATCTAGTATAGCCAGAAACCATCCTCTTTCCACTGGTTTGCTACAGTAAAATACACATTGATTTGTATATATGGACATTTCTATGATGTCGAACGTGACCGTCGTACACATTTAACCCAGATATGCCGACCGTACTACATGTAGTACACCTGTTATGTTCAGGTTTCTGCGTTTACAGTGCTTTACATTTTCTAATCTACTTGTTGGTGTGCTACAGAATATAACGGTCAACAAACCATGCGTTGATAAGTTTTGTCTAGGGTAACTGCTTATGTGTATTTTTTTGGATCAGAGATTTCAGTTTTGTGAAATTGGCAAAAGTGTGAAGATGTCACGTAATCGGTGAGAAAAAATTCTATATGCATATTTTATTGTTGTTGGGTTTCTATGTTTTTTTAATTATAATAGTTGTAAAAACCAATACGTAGCAAAAGTATATGTGAAAAAAAAATTATATGTGATTTTAGTTGATGTATTTGCTGACGTACTACATGTAGTACGTTCGGCATTAGTGTGCAAAAATGGTGAAAACAAGAACCTATTTTTTTTCCAGATTTTTAACATTTAATGAGATAATAAATGCATTAGAGGATCTTGCAGAGCACAATGCGTGGCAACTGCATAGACATATGGGAGGTAAAATGGACCATTTATCATTTCGTCGGCGCATTGCCACGATGTTAATATCTACTTATGGGAAACCCTCAGCAATGCTTCCATCGGGATTATCATGCGACATCAGATTTGATCGAAAAGATCATCTACTTACTGAGAACACACGTCAAGCCGATGGAAAATGTAAACAGCTACGTTGTAATCATTGCCACAATAAGACCACTACACGCTGCATTAAATGTGATGTGCCGCTCCATGTAAAGTGTAATGTGGTGTACCACACCCCCAAATAATTTGTTTATTAATTTGTTTTGTCTTTACGTATGTACACAAAAGTTCCTGAATAATAAACGACTTGAATTAAATCTCAAGAAAATACTGTCTTTTGCTTCCATATATGCCGAGCGTACTACATGTAGTACGGACCCAAAATCCAAGTTAAAAAATATATTTTTTTATTCTTTCTTCAGTTTTGTAATATAATCTGTCAGAATAATGCTATTATGGAAAACTACAAAGATTGTTGCACTAATATGCCCGTCGGCATATCTGGGTTAAAGTGACAAAAAAGTCAAAACAAAAAAGGTTTTTTATTTTGACCATATGCTTAACTTATAGCTTTTAATTAACTGTATAATTGGTGCTAATGTGGATTTTGGGTAATTTTTCGTTTTCAAGATAATTTAAAAAACCAAGGCATTCGCACGTGACCAAAACAGAAGTCGTTTTCGCGGCCAACAATTCAAACGCCGATTTCAGCGAAACCTGTAGCAATATTTCAATGCAATCAATTTTAGAATGTTGTGTACTGATGTGTACTGATCTTAAAAATGGCTTTGATTTTATCCAAAAATTATTAGAACTATTTTTGTAATTTAATTTCAAGCCCGATCGAACGTGACATTTTTTTTCATTAAGGTATTTATGTTGTTTCTGTTGCACTTTTTACGAAATTATAATTAATATATAATTTTTATAATCAACAGAAGTATTCAATGTAAAGGGTGATTTTTTAAGAGCTTGATAACTTTTTTTAAAAAAAAAAAACGCATAAAATTTGCAAAATCTCATCGGTTCTTTATTTGAAACGTTAGATTGGTCCATGACATTTACTTTTTGAAGATAATTTCATTTAAATGTTGACCGCGGCTGCGTCTTAGGTGGTCCATCCGCTTAGTCCAATTTTGGCATTTCCACGTTTTTGAGTAACAGAGACCCAATTGGTGCGAACGGCGACGAATCGAAAATTGGTGGTCATCATTAACACTGGCCGATACAGCTGCGATATTTTCTTCAGTTCGCACTCTACGTAAGCGTGTTGGTGGTTTAATGTCCAACAATGTAAATTTGGTGCGAAATTTAGTCACAATAGCCCGAATAGCCGCTTCAGTGGGTCGATTAAACTGACCATAAAATGGAAGCGCGCAATGAACTTTCTTAACAGAGCACGCATTTTGATAATAAAATTCAATAATTTGCAAGCGTTGTTCGTTTGTAAGACGATTCATGATGAAATGTCAAAGCATACTGAGCATCTTTCTCTTTGACACCATGTCTGAAATCCCACGTGATCTGTCAAATACTAATGCATGAAAATCCTAACCTCAAAAAAATCACTCTTTATTTGTTCTCACATAATAACCTCAAACAACTAAATTTTGTTTTTTTATTTATTGATTTGTAATTTTAGCTGATGTTCTTTCAAGTTTCTCACTGCAGTTTTCAACTTTCTTTATTTTTTGTTTCCATTTAAGCTCATCTGATTTAAATGATAAAAAAGTATTTTTTACATAAATAAATTAATTATGCAATTTTTTTTCAAATTTTTAATTTTCAGACTTAAGATGTCGCACCTGACCAACTTTAAAGAAATACTAAAGGTCACACATTTTCTTATTTTCCAGTAAGGTTTTTTATTTTAATTGTATAAAAATCTCTGTTTGTATATCAATTAATGTAAAATGTGTTTACATTAGCTAAATTTGCTTATTTCTCTATGAAAATATGATAAAACAAAGTGTTTCTTTGGAAATGCCCATATACAGAATGTCAAGAATGACTTTACACATACAAAATAAATCTAAAATTTCATTCTTTTTAGCAATAAAATGTATGTTTTTTACTTATCACAAATATTTTTTGATTTATTATGATTATATACATTATTTAGTTAAGGTTATTAAAAAAATAAAGCAAATTGCATGCAAAATAAACTAAACGTACAACAAAAACAAATATTTCTCCAGTTTGGCAGTGTCAAGAAACTCTTTTCACAAATGTGTTTATATTAAATCTAATAAGTCTTTACGCTAATTTTTACTATTTTTTTTTTGCATCCACCACGCATTGTAATCGTTTTTTCATGGAATGGATCAACTTTTTCATGTCATAAATGCGGTATCTCTTGCCATTCGCCGCATATAGCTGCTTTGAGCGCTGTCTTGTTTTTGGTTAGCGACATTTTTCTCCAAATGGACCCACAAATTTTCAATAGGGTTTAGGTAAGGACTTTGAGGTGGCGTATCTATAACTTTTCCGCAATTATAGAGAAGCCACATCCGCACCATATATGACTTATGCTTAGGGTCGTTATCCTGATAAAATTTGAATTGTGGTTTGTTTTCTCTGATGAAGCCAAATTTCCTCGCGCTGCTTACCAAATTGGTCTTTAGGATGTCTAAATATTGCTGAGCGTCCATGGTGGTTTCTATAAAGGTTAAGTCTCCGACTCCTTTTCTTGAGATGCACCCCCAAAACATAACTGACATTTTTCCAAATTTAACAGTTGGAATGATGTTTCGGTTTTCTAGTGATATTAACGGCTTTCGCCATACTCTAGACGGTCCATCGTTGTAATACAACATAATTTTCGTCTCGTCGCAAAATATGACGACATCCCAATAGTCACTCATTCGGGAAACATTCATCACAGCGAAAGAAAAGCGCTTTTCTACATTAACTAAAGAAAGAAGAGGTTTTTTTCTTGCTGCTCTTGATGAATATTTCTTCTTCAGTGTGGCCTGTCGAACTATTTCATGAGAAACAATTACTCCACACTCTTCCTCGAACTCCCTTGCAAGGGTTCTGGTCGAAATTTTGGGGGTTCGATTAATTTTCATAATCATTAGGCGTTCCGCACGTTCATTTTGGGCTTAGGACTTCCTCCACGATTTGGCTCAAATCTACCCTCATTATCAGCCCGATTTAGTACATTATAAATTGTCTTTCCTGTTACTGAAAACATATCCGATAAAATTCTATAGCATTTTTCCCAATTCGTGGTTATAGTAAATCAGCTGAATTACATCGAACGACAATATTTTGCCTGGCATTTTAAAAACACAATATTTGAGGAAGTGATGTCCGTACAACATAAACTGACTGCCATAATCAGTGACAAAAGCAATGCAAATCATAATTAATTGTCAATCACAAATAACTGTCAAAAATTAAACAAAAATCGAGTTGTGTAAAGAGTTTCTTGACACTAATAAAAATGACTATATGATGTTCTTGTCTTATTTTTTGTTTATTACAACATGATTTTTCGTTTCTTTTTGGCCATACCCTTACCCTTGCAAATGCTGTATGTAATCACAATACATATATAAAAAAGAAACAAGCTACAACCAAAAAGTAACCATTTCATAAAAATTATTTTGAAAATTATTATTTATTTATAATGTTTAAACCGATTCTTGACATACTGTATATAGATATTTATTTTGTTCCTTTTTTTATACTACTAACACCGATTGGTGTGCCATGAAATTTTTTGTGCGCCCTAAGTCCCGCATCCTGGGCAAAACCTTTGCCACAAATATTACAAACGTAGTTCTTACCCTCGTGTATACGTCTGTGATGATTCAAATATTTGCGACTTGTAAATCCTTTGCCACATACAATACATATAAAATCGCGGACGTTTAAATGGGCTTTCACATGGTCGTTCATTGTTGACATAATATTGAATCCTTTCTTACAAATATGACAGACATATCTAAATCGTTCCTCATGGCGACGTATGTGATTGTCATAGGCACTTGATCTGTGGAAACCTTCACCGCAAACGGAACACAGGTACGGCAAGGTGCCGTTGTGGGTAAGCATATGTAATTCCAGTTCATTATTGGCGTGATAACCTTTGCCACATATCTTACAAGGGAATTTGAAAACGCCCAAATGTCTTCTAGCATGTATGGTGAAATTTCCCATTTGCTTAAAGCCTGAGCCACATTCCTGGCACTTGAAGGGTGCTGTACCGTCGTGTGTTGATCTGTGCACTTGTAAATCATTGTAGGTCTTGATAATTTCATTACACGTGGGGCAACGGAATGGTCCTTGATGCAAATCGAGGAAATCGCATTTGCCATAAATAAGGCATGATGACTGAAAGTCTTGCTGTTTATTCTCGCACTCCAATTTCTTTTGCTTGTCCCTAGCAAAAGATTTATGTATGTGGGCTAAGTTCCTTTCAAGTTTACAAATATCCAGTGTGAGATTCATTTTATTTTGAATTTCTTCCAGCATAGTTTCCATTGTTTCGTTGCGTTTATCCTTAACGGTGAATGCTAAATGATTAACGTCCCATAGACTGTTGTAATTTTTATAAATATCAATTAGATCACTCAGCAGTTTATCGCTTAACGGTTTCTGAAATTATTGAAAAAAGAAGATGAAAGACATTTCATCGTTTTTCTTGTCGGTATCATAAAAGCAGGAATGTGAAGTCATAATGGAACTGCTCTTGTGTACATTTTTTTAAGTTTTTTTTTTTTTAAATTCCAATTTGTATGACCAGGAAAAAATTTTAAATATTTTTTTCTCAATTTTTAGGATACTGCTCCTAAACCACTGTTTCTATGTGAAAGTGAAATTCCCAGCATTTGTAGCCATCGTAATTACCTTCAACGAAAATTGGAATTTTAGTAAAAAAAATATACATAAAAATGCAAACAAAAATTTTTGCATTTTCTTATTTTTTTGCATAGTGTTATAAAGTCGCTTTAGAGTTTAAAGTACAATAATATGAATACAAATTATTCACCTCTTTGAAATGGTGGTACCTCTGTAAAAAAAATATTATTGTAAAAAATCAAATTTCATGCTATTATGTTAATTCTACTCACTCTTTTAACTTTTAATTTGTTTTCAGTTGACAATTTTAGAAATTCCATTTTTTTATAATACCATAAATCTGATTTTTCAGCATTATTCTTCTCATCATCATTCATTCTTCTTTCTGTCTCCTTTTCGTACTGTTGCCGTAGGTATATTATTTTCTTCTTTACCGCGTTTACCTCTAAGCTCTGATTCAATTTCACATTTATATTTTCGGTCATATTCTGGAATAATTCTTCTTTTTGTTTTAAGCTGCACCTTTCCGTATGTTTTATATCCCACAGTTGAGGTAACAATTTAAAGGCATCTATAAGTGCTGTAATCAATTCTTTGTCTTGTAGTTTAGATTTTATATGCTTGGCACGTTTTGAAGGTCGTTGGTCATCGTCTGTCGTATAATCACTGGATGAAGAGTTTCCCTCCTCAATACTGAAATCGGAACGATAGTCAGCCTAAAATAAAACATAATTAAAAGTGTTCCCATACTAAATATTAAGTTATGGTAGCAACTTACATCGCCATTATCATCAGAAAATGTAGTTATTTCTACGTCTTCATTCTCATTCCCCTCGTCCGTAATTTCTATGGACTTTTCACCAATTTCCGGTTTTATCGGTAACATCAAGGACATCTCTTCCAATGTATTTTCGGTGGTTTCTAAGGGATCTTGAAACGGTGCTGACTTTTCTTTCTGAAAGTATTTTTGTGAATTACATTGTTTGGATGATCTGCAATTATTTTCAAATCCAATGATGATGCGAATAAAGAAAAGGATTTTGAGAATCATTTTATTTGATTATGTATACTGTAACTGGAACAACTACATATGAATAAAAATCTAAAGTTTTAATGAATGCCTTGACCCAATCATATGCCGTTAAGTCATACAAAAAAGCCAAAACTGAATTATGTTAGGATTCTAAGGAAGGGCCATGAAATGTAAAAAGGGAAATTATCAGGATGTGTATTTTGATGATTTTTGTGATGTGACGATATACGTAAAACGTTCATTTGTTGTTTTGAGTTATCTAATAGCTCTCAAACGACGCATATTTCCGCGATGATTACCGGCGATTCAAGTTAATAATCCTAGTTTATTAGAAAGTATCTATCACATCGATGAACTACAGAAATTTGGTAAGTTTACATAAAATTGTCAACAATGTGATGTATGAACATTAAGCGCCTTGGAGACGATCAAATAATTCCATCAATCACGTGCATATGTGTTAGTGTGTGCCTTCGTGTTTTGCCCGCAAACGCACCACAAAATACGGCAATCATCACTTTGTGTTCGGTTGAAACTTTCATACTACTTTTGCTGCACTCCGCCAGTCGATGTTTCTCCCGTCGGAAATTTGTCCGTAGAGAATTAATTTTTTTTAACATCATTAACTGTCCAATTGGGATACTCCTCATTAAAAACATCCAGCAGTAGCTCATACTGCTTCCTTTTTTCCTCCCTGTTGCTGTAGGCATCCACTTGTTCCACAGAGCCGGTAAGCTCTCATAGCATTCTATAAATTTTAAAATGAATTTTTTTCACCCGCTCACATGTCCATCTCACACAATTTTTTACTACTAAATGAGTCATGATTGACAATCGTAACTGGAGACCATCAACGAAAACGCCATCAACGAAAATATCAAAAAATTTTGTTTTTTATGTCAATCATTGCCGACGTCGTGTACGTGTAGCCGACGAAACCCGATTAGAGGCACACACACAACCGATTGTTGGAATTATTTGATCGTCTCCAAGGCGCTTTATATTTATCCACAATTTGAGCAGAAACTCTATTTTAACTTCAATGGAAAAAATAACAAAATAAAACTGAATATACCTACAAATTACATTAATTAACGAAAGTTTTTTAATTAATTAAATGGTTGAGATATGTGGTTTCTAGAACGGAAATACAAATCAAAGCGTGAGCGACTTTTGTATGGGTGTTATATCTAAATTTGATCCGATGTGACATTCTTTCACCATAGATGTTTTTTAGTTTCAAAATAAGGTTAGAACAACACGTTGAACAAAAAATAGTTTAAAATATTTGGTTTCTAAAGCGGAAATAGTCTAATCGACAACGATTTTTGTATTTCTTCTTTGATTTTCTTAAATTCAACAGCTTCTGTTTATGACTTAAAAAAGCGTTTGTGCCAATAATATATGATGACAAAAAAGGGGATTCCTGGTTCCTCCGTAAAGTGTGTTTTAGCCGAAATGTTAATATTTCTAATGCGTTTCTCCAAATAAAGCTTATAGACTATGACACACAAGGACATTTGGACTACAAAGATAAGCTTATCAGAAAGATAATTGTAACCAACCTTTTTAGAATTCTTCGCACCATCAATATAATCCTCCTCTTCATTCTCCGAGTTGATGTCAACTAGGCAACCTTCTAATTCTATATCTTGTATAAACGAACCAATAATGGTGATAGGCTCGATTTCAGAATTAATCTCTTCGTCGTAATCTGTTTTTAGTTCTGATCCGTGTTTCGTTTCCATATGCAGAGTGAATTTTTTTACATTCTTATAAAAGCTGCCGCAAAACCAACAATTGAACGAATAAACATTCTTGGCATTCTTCGCCAATGTTATAGTTATTTCTCCACATTTTTTATTGATGGAATCGTTGCACATTTCACTGGAAGAAGTCATAGTTAATATTTTTGAGTTGTAGCAAAGCAAGTTCTTAACAATGATTAAAAGATTATTAGCGCCATGTTATCAGTGTTAGGATTATTATGATGAATAATGCAGTAGAATATTTGTTGTGTTGCACAGCCAGCAAATTTCATATAAGTTAATCCTTTTTACTAAGGGAACTCACGTCGAACAATTCAACAACAGGAAAAGGATCGTTTAGACGTAC
This sequence comes from Polietes domitor, assembly GCA_947397865.1. Taxonomy (NCBI): domain Eukaryota; kingdom Metazoa; phylum Arthropoda; class Insecta; order Diptera; family Muscidae; genus Polietes; species Polietes domitor. Next base: position 160,787,500 of record OX377620.1, on the reverse strand, counting down.
CAAACGTTTGTTTTCATAAAATCAATCACACGTCTGCACAAGACCATTTTGGCTGAGGTATTGAAGTGACAACATGGATGTGATGTTGCTATTATTAAAAGATGTAGAACCACAAAAAAGACCAAAAACAAGAATTTAATACAAGGATCACGTCAGTTCAAAATATTTTTAGAAGTCAATTTTTATACACTCCACGATAGTATTATGCCTTTGTGCATTTGTTTGTAACATCCAAAAGGAAGCGAAATAGTCCCATTGTTAATTATACCGATCGACTTAGAATCACTTTTTGAATCGATTTAGCAATGTCCGTCTGTCTGTCGAGGCTAAGTCCAATAAAGTCGACACAAAATATTTTTTTTGAAAATTTCTTTTGATACATATATTTATATTGTATATTAATTATATAATTTTGAACGAAAAATTAATTTTTTATTAAAGTTTTTGTTATCGCAGCTTGTTATCCCGGCTTAAAGAAAAACAGCCCTATTGATCAACAAAATAATGTTGTTTGAGAACGATATACAACAGAAACCACAAACCCATATTGTTGCTGTTAACTCATCGCAACAGACAGCAGCTACAACAACAGCCTCATCCGTACATCGATGTCCAATCAACACACCAGCAGCAACGACAAAAGCAACCCCACCAAAAACAACAGAAGCGTTAAAGAGTATAATGAGTATATATGAGTATAATATTTAAAATAAACATTTTTTGTTTCCAGACGGAAAAACAAAAAGCTAAAAGATTAAGCCATCAACGTTTTTATTTGGGTGGGAAATAGAAAATCAATAAAAAGATATAGGTTTTTCATATTATTAAATTTAGTTAAAAAACATTCCAAATTAGATAAATGAAACATGACGTTGGATTACTTATGTTCTATCAATTTGTATATTTATTTCTTTATTTCTAAAAACTGATAAATGCAAATTGTTTAAGAGAACAAAGTGCTGCAAGTACAGCCAAAACATACAAGGTACTTTTACAAAGTTTTAATGTATAAGTGGCAGTAGTTTTTTTTGTACTAAATTATGTTCTTTATGAGTTGCCAAAGAACTTTTAAAGTTGTATTTCACCTAAAAGACTTAGGTAAATTGTACGCTTTTTTGTATAATTTCTCACATTTTTTTCTTTGCGTGTATGACTTCTCTCAACTCTATCTAAGTTTTTTTTTCTGCGTGTAATGTCCCGGTTAGTTAATTGGCACTTTAATCGGACTATGAGAAAATTAACCTTACCCCGTTTTCATGTAGCTCCGTTAACCTAAAGTTAGGGCTAACCGAGAGTTATAGATGTCAGTCTGTGTGAACATTGACATATATAACTCTTGGTTAACTCAAAGGGAGCTACATGAAAACGGGCGTTAATCATCTAATTTCTTTTCATGAATTATTTATGTAATTGAAATTTTGCGTGTAGATATAATGCGTTATACACTCAAGAAACATTTTTCTGGATTGTGAAATTTTTTCATATGGAATAGTATTGTTCACAAAATTTCAAAATCCATCTTCTTACTTCAATGTTTTTGGGCAGATCTTTTCATGAAATATATACGCCAACTGAACGTACCTTTGTACGTAAACTATAAAAATATGGCAATACCACCAAAATGTAAACATTCATTTTTAGAGAATTAGATCTCACTGAGTGTTATAGAAAATATTTGTTTCCAAAAAGGTACGACGACGACGATATGCGTCCTTCCAGTCCTTCCAACGATTCCATTAATAAAAAATGTGGAGAAATTACTATAACAATGAAGAAGAATGCCAAGAATGTTTATTCGTTCAATTGCTGGTTTTGCGATACTATTTACATACAGATGAAAAAATTCACTATGCATATGGAAAAGGAGCATGAATCGCAACTGGAGCAAGCGACTACAAATCAAAAGGAAGAAGTTAAACCAGGAATCGAGCCGCATGTCCCCGTTGGTTCGTTCATACCGGAAATAAAAGTTGAAGATTGCCTAGATATTAAGTCTGAGTATGAGGAAGAGCATGTTACATGGAATTGCAAGGTTTGTGTGACTAACAGGACGTTTATGAAATCAAAGACACTATTATTCTTCCGCCGTCCTTGACCAGTAGAGCATAGTGTCTAAGACCCAATCAATATACATATAAATATATTGATTGTTCTCATTATATATATATATATATATATATATATATATATATATATATATATATATATATATATATATATATATATATAAATAAATAAATATATATATATATATATATATATACTTTCAGAAAGAAAATTCACCGCTATTTGAAGATCCTCTGGAGACCACTGAAAATGCAATTGATGAAATATCATTGACGTTACCGATAAAACAAGAAATGGATGCTACTTTCTCAGACATTTTAGACGAGAGAAATGAAACGTCATTGTACAGTGAAACTGAAGACGCAAAAGGTGACATAGAAATGACAATGGATGCGACTTTCTCAGACATTCTGGACGAGAGAAATGAAACGTCATTGCACAGCGAAACTGAGGATCAAAAAGAAGACATAGAAATTACAATATATTCCGATGATAACGACAATGTAAGCTGCTACAATTACTTAATATTTATTTTGGGAATACATACAATGATTTTATATTTTAGGCTGACTATCGCTCCGACTTCAGCGCTGACGAGGTGATCTCGTCATCCAGTGATTATAAACCAGGCGATAGTGAAAATGATGGACAACGAATCACTAAACGTGTCAAACATAAAAATTTCAAGTCGAAAGAAAAGGAATTAATTACAGCGCTTATAGATGCCTATAAAAATATACCTCAACTTTGGGATGTAACACATCCGGAAAGGTGCAGCATAAAACAAAAAGAAGAATTGTTCCAGAATATGACCGACAATTTAAATGTGCAATTAAAGCAGAGCTTGAAAGTAAATATGGTGAAGAAGAAAATAAATTACCTTTGTAAAAAGTACGAAAAGGAAGCCGAAAGAAGAATGGCCGACGATGAAAAGAATAATACTGAAAACTCAGATCTATGGTATTACGAAAATATGGAATTTCTAAAATCGTCGACTGAAAACAAATTAAAATTTAAAAGAGTAAGTAAAAATATTGAAATGTAAGGAATAAGCTTTTGTTACAGAATTGTATATTTTATCTTTACAGAAAAGACCTGTGGTAAGTATTATAATACCAATCAGATATATGCTAGATCTAGTCGTATTCAATTAGTTCGGAGAAATAGATTACGTATTACTAATCAGGTAATGAGTACAACATTAATCGATAGATAACCAGTGCACAGAGGCTATACTAGGTCATGATTGGACTGGTACTGCCCACACGCATATTACACTTTAAAACTCATTTTATTTTCAAAAACATACGAATAGGGAAGAATGAACCCTTGTAACGCCGGGTAAAAAAGCTAGTCCATTATAAATACATTTAAATAAATACATACATATAAATACATTATTTTAATTTAATTAAAAATTCAAATAGCTCCTTTTGAAGCCGCTTATGTGTTAGATTTGAAAGATTTAACATAAATTGTACATATACAAGATAAGGTTAGGTTAGGCGCAATTGCACCTCCACTCGGAGACCCATCGGATACATTGTGATGATGTGATTGTTGAAATACTCACATCCTTTATCCTGATGCCACCTTATACCCATTTTGAAACTTATCAGAGCGTCGATCCTTCTTGATGATTACTTGTTCTTGTGATTATTTTTTATTTTATATTGAATTTGAAGATGTCAGCTAATATTTTTTTGTATTTCAGAAACCGTTAAACGATAATCTACTGGATGGCTTAATTGATATTTATAAAAATTACAACACTCTTTGGGATGTTAATCATTTAGCCTTCACCGTTAAGGATAAACGCCACGAAACAATGCAAACTATGCTGGAAGAAATTAAAACTAAAATGAATCTCAAACTGGATATTTACAAACTCGAAAAGCACTTAGCCCACATACATAAATCGTTTGCCAATGACAAACAAAAGAAATTGGAGTGCGAGAAAAAACAACAAGACTTTCAGCCATCCTGCTCCTATTACAACAAATGCGATTTCCTGGACTTACACCAAGGTCCATTCTGTTGTTCCACGTGCAATGAGATTATCGAGACGTACAATGATTTTCAAATACATAGATCAACGCACGATGGTACAGCACCTTTCAAATGCCAGGAGTGTGGCATGGGATTTAAGAAAATTTCAAATTTCACCATACATGCCAAAAGACATTTGGGCGTATTCAACTTCCATTGTAAGATATGCGGCAAAGGTTACCCCTTCAATGCTGAGCTTGCTCTACACATGCGTTCGCACACCGGCGCCCAACCTTATGTGTGTTCTGTTTGCGGCGAAGGTTTCCGTACAGCCATTAGCTATGACAATCACATACGTCGACATGAGGAAAGATTTAAATACTTCTGCCACATTTGCAATAAAGGTTTTAATCACATGACACTCATGAACGATCATGTCAAAGCTCATTTAAATGTCCGCGATGTTATATGTACTGTGTGCGGCAAAGGGTTTACCAGTCGCAAGTATTTGAATAATCACAGACGTATACATGAGGGCAAGAATTACGTTTGTAATATTTGTGGCAAAGCCTTTGCCCAGGATGCTGGTCTCAGGAAGCATAAGAAATATCACGACACGCCAATCGGTATTAGTAGTATACAAAAAGAACAAAATTAATATAAATTATTATCATAAACTTAGCCTATATTTTTATTTCAATTCCTTTTACAACATAATAAATAAACTATTCGTTTAGTATGTCAAAAGAGGAGAGGAAATTTTGAATTTTGGAATTTCTGGGTACAATAAAAAAATACATGTCACAAAAAATATATCTATTCGACAATAAACGATTTAAATCAGAAGATGGTTATTCAGGGGTGTCATAGAATCCAATTGTTGTCGGAATCAGAATTAAAATCTGCAAACAATTCCGACTATTTGCAGAATCTAAGTCGCAATTGTACCTTTATCGGAATTGAGAACTGATGCAAATCATTTTTAATTGAAGCAACAGCAAAATACCATCAGCTGTTCAAGTTTTTTTATTAGTTATATGAAATTTTAACCGAGCTATGAGAAAATGGCTCATAAATGGGTATTTATTAATATCACTGAAAACATGATGTCAGTTATTTATGTAATTGAAATTTTGGTTGTAATATTTTTTTCTGTTTAGATATAACGCTGCGTTCGGATATACATCCAAAATCCACTTTTTCCGGATTGTGGAATTTTTTATATGGAGTTTGACAGACGAAATCCGGAATTTGGGTGTATGTCCGAATGCAGCAATATTGTTGTTTAACTTAAAAAAAATTCAAGACACATCTTCCTACTTCAATGTTTTTGGGCAGATCTTTTCATGAAATATATACCCCAACTGAACGTACCTTTGTACGTAAACTATAAAAATATGGCAATACCGCCAAAATGTAAACATTCATTTTTAGAGAATTAGTTCTGTGAGTGTTATAGAAAAAATAATAAAAAGGATAATTTTTTTCGAAAAAGCTACGACGGCAACGATATGCGTCCTTCCAGTCCCTCCAACGATTCTATTAATAAAAAATGTGGAGAAATTACTATAACAATGAAGAAGAATGCCAAGAATGTTTATTCGTTCAATTGCTGGTTTTGCGATACTATTTACATACAGATGAAAAAATTCACTATGCATATGGAAAAGGAGCATGAATCGCAACTAGAGCAAGCAACTACTAATCAAAAGGAAGAAGTTAAACCAGGACTCGAGCCGCCTCTTGCCGTTGGTTCGTTCATACCTGAAATAAAAGTTGAAGATTGTTTATTTGACGATATTAAGTCTGAGTATGAGGAAGAGCATCATGTTAAAAGGAATTCCAAGAAGGTTTGTGTGACCAACTGGGCATTTAAGAAATCAAAAACACTATTCTTCTTCTTCCGTTATCCTTGACTCCGAGTAGAGGATAGTGCCTAAGACACTATTAATATATAAATATATTGATTATTCTCATTTGATTGAAGATACATGCGATTTTAGTCCGATGTTCAGCTGTGTCCATTTTCGAATAAATATTTTCTAATTTGTTAGTCCTATACAACTTTAGCTATATTTGGAGATCGTGAGAAGGTCGGGACATTCGGATTATTATCATTGTTAATCTAGTTTTAAATAAAAGCAAATAAAGGGTTTTCTTATTTGTATATGTAGTCAATTAATTCCCAGTGGAATATAGGACAGCCAAAAAATTTTTATTATGCTTTCAGAAAGAAAATTCACCGTTGTTTCAAGATCCTTTGGAGACCACTGAAAATACGGTTGAAGAAATATCAATGACGTTACCGAAAAAGCAAGAAATGGATGCTTCATCAGACATTCTAGACGAGAGAAATGAAACGTCATTGTACAGTGAAACTGAGGATCCAAAAGAAGACATAGAAATGACAACATTTTCGGATGATAACGACAATGTAAGCTGTTACAATTACATACTTAATATTTATTATGGGAAAGCATACAATGATTTTATATTTTAGGCTGACTATCGTTCCGACTTCAGTGCTGACGAGGAGATCTCTTCATCCAGTGATTATAAGCCAGGCGATAGTGGAGATGATGAACAACGAACCACTAAACGTGTCAAACATAAAAATTCCAAGCCGCAGGAAAAGGAACTAATTACAGCGCTTATAGATGCCTTTAAAATTATACCTCAACTTTGGGATGTAACGCATCCGGAAAGGTGCAGCATAAAACAAAAAGAAGAATTGTTCCAGAATATGACCGATAATTTAAATGTGCAATTAAAGCAGAACCTGAAGGTTAATACGGTGAAGAAAAAAATAAATTACCTTTGCAAAGAATACGAAAAGGAAGCCGAAAGAAGAATGGGCGACGATGAAAAGAATAATACTGAAAAGTCAGATCTATGGTATTACGAAAATATGGATTTTCTAAAATCGTCGACAGAAAACAAATTAAAAATTAAAAAAGTAGGTAAAAACATTAAAATGGAAGGAATAAGCTACAGTATTGTATTTTTATCTTTACAGAAAAAACCTCACCATAAAGTGGTAAGTATTAGTATAACAATCAGATATATGCCTGATCTAGTTGTATTCAATTAGTTCGAAAAAGTAGGACTAGTTTTTAACTGGTTGACAGTTTTCTCGAAATGATTAAATTATGTATTATTAATCAGTGCAACAACATTAATCGAATGGAAGTACCACCACAGCAGAGTAATCCCTAATGAAGTTTAAATTCTGAGTAAAATAATGTTTCAGTTCGACGTCTCCAAACAATGGTATCGACATACCATGTTTTATGTTCTTTACGTTTTTAGATTCTAATTATCTAAAATTTCCAAAATCCCAATCAGAAGTTAAGCTCAAAAATGTTCTAACTTTTATAACTAACTTAGTTTTTTTAAAATAAACATTGAACGCCTCTCCTGCAAAATTCAATTTTCAGAAATATGTATTATGAGAACTATACACATTACGAATGTTAATAGTTATTGTTTTAAATTATTATTAAATTAATTATTTTGTGCGTAAAAGATCATTTATTGATTTAAATAACATCAATCAAGTTAGTTTGTGTTAGTTTGTCCAACCTCAAAATGTTCACTCGTTGAAAATTAAGTAGTGACTGTTGCGTCCTCAAAGTAATCATAAAAAGTATGAGAGTCAATATAAGAATATATTCTATAAGAGTCATTATCTTTATAATAATAGCTATTTACATGTTTCATGCATCAGAGCATGATAAGAATCGAGAAGTGCTCTAGTAAATATTTAAAAACAAGGGGCCACACTATATATAAAACATATCCACACTATATAAACCGATGTGACCCATTTAAATAATCCTTTTTAACTACACAATTTAAGTTTATGGAGTGACGAATCTGAAAAATAAATTTTGAATGTTTGTCTTTTAATCAGCAGCAGAGTAATCTGTACCCTACCCTTGTATCCTATGCCATGTACTTATTGAATTTTCTATTCGAAATTAGTTATACTCACGAAACGAAGCAATTGGAAGAGGTAAATTTACGCGCAGAATACTTCATTTGTTTAGGATTAACTAGGATGTCACCTTAAAGACTGCGGTTTCAAATTGGTTGCACAGAAAATGGTTGTGATTATTTTTTGCAGCATCGACTTCAATTATTGAGTGTAGCTTATCAACCTTTGTAGATTCAAGTTTATATTGTATATTTATTTTTTGTATTTCAGAAACCGTTAAACGATAAGCTGCTGGATGACTTAATAGATATTTATAAAAATTACAACACTCTTTGGGATGTTAATCATTTAGCCTTCACCGTTAAGGATAAACGCCACGAAACAATGCAAACTATGCTGGAAGAAATTCAAACTAAAATGAATCTCACACTGGATATTTACAAACTTGAAAAGCACTTAGCCCACATACACAAATCGTTTGCCAAGGATAAACAAAAGAAATTGGAGTGCGAGAAAAAACAGCAAGACTTCCAGCCATCCTGCTCCTATTACAACAAATGCGATTTCCTGGACTTACACCAAGGTCCATTCTGTTGTCCCACGTGCAATGAGATTATCGAGACCTACAATGATTTGCAAATACATAGATCAACGCACGATGGTACAGCACCTTTCAAATGCCAGGAATGTGGCATGGGATTTAAGAAAATTGCAAATTTCACCATACATGCCAAAAGACATTTGGGTGTATTCAAATTCCATTGTAAGATATGTGGCAAAGGTTATCCCTTCAATGCTGAACTCGATCTTCACATGCGTTCCCACACCGGCGCCCAACCTTATCTGTGTTCCGTTTGCGGCGAAGGTTTCCGTACAGCCATTAGCTATGACAATCATATACGTCGACATGAGGAAAGATTTAAATACTTCTGCCACATTTGCAAGAAAGGTTTTAATCACATGACACGCATGAACGATCATGTCAAAGCTCATTTAAATCTCCGCGATGTTATATGTACAGTGTGCGGCAAAGGTTTTACCAGTCGCAAATATTTGAATCATCACAAACGTATACATGAGGGCAAGAATTACGTTTGTAATATTTGTGGCAAAGGCTTTGCCCAGGATGCTGGTCTCAGGGCGCATAAGAAATATCACGGCACGCCAATCGGTATTAGTAGTATACAAAAAGAACAAAATAAATATAAATTATTATCATAATATAAGTATATAGTCTTTACTTTAATTTCTTTTATAAGATAATAAATTAATTTTTCGTTTAGTTCGTCAAAACGAAGGGAAATTTTGAATTATGGAATTTCTCATATTTTTTTTTAATTTTTGGGTGCAATAAAAAATACATGTCACAAAAAATGGAATATAACAATAACCGATTTAAATCAGAAAAACGTCTTCTATGCATATTACATTTACTTTTTCCCATTCCTTCCCCTATACGCCGTAAACTAAAGATCTTTTCTTGATTTTTTTGTCGTGACACATATTCCTTTTTTGTCTTTGGTCCAGAGTTTCTTGTACAAAAAGAGGAAGATGTTACATGGGCGAATTGGAACAATGCTCAGGAGTTGGAGAAGGGGTTGTTGACATTTTTCAAAGCTGAGAAAAAAACACGGATGTGAATTAGAGGTTGAAAAATAAATTATAAACCAAATATTTTGCCAAATTTGAAGAAGATTTGGTAAAATATGTGGATTCTATGTAGAGCAGAAAAAGTCAAATCGGGATCGAAATTTGTATGGGAGCTACATATAAAACTGACAAATTTTCACTAGAAGTATTTGTAGTTGAAATATAAGGTGGTTTACAAAATTTGAAGAAAATCTGTTAAAATATGTGGTATCTAGAGTGAAAACAGTCAAATCGGAAGTGAAATTTGTATGGGGGATATATCTAAATTTGAGCCGATTTTCTTCAAATCGACAAAACTTGCTTGTGCCAAATGTTGTTAAGATCGGTTAATAATTGCGACCTAGACTTTGATTACAACAATAGATGGACAGGCGAACAGACAAACGGACATTGCTAAATCGACTCAAAATAAATGCCATGAAATTATCTAGCAGATTGTAATAAACGGATAAAGAATCATATCATTGTACTCCAGATAGTGAATTCCCTGTGTTACGGAAATGAGGACAAGTGAAATTTTCCTAAATTAGTAGTATTTTTGGTCATGAACACAATCAAGAATTGAGAAAGTGGAGGCGTAGTTTACGAATGGGAATGACAGAACTAAAGGGTGATTTTTTAAGAGCTTGATAACTTTTTAAAAAAAAAAAAAACGCATAAAATTTGCAAAATCTCATCGGTTCTTTATTTGAAACGTTAGATTGGTCCATGACATTTACTTTTTGAAGATAATTTCATTTAAATGTTGACCGCGGCTGCGTCTTAGGTGGTCCATCCGCTTAGTCCAATTTTGGCATTTCCACGTTTTTGAGTAACAGAGACCCAATTGGTGCGAACGGCGACGAATCGAAAATTGGTGGTCATCATTAACACTGGCCGATACAGCTGCGATATTTTCTTCAGTTCGCACTCTACGTAAGCGTGTTGGTGGTTTAATGTCCAACAATGTAAATTTGGTGCGAAATTTAGTCACAATAGCCCGAATAGCCGCTTCAGTGGGTCGATTAAACTGACCATAAAATGGAAGCGCGCAATGAACTTTCTTAACAGAGCACGCATTTTGATAATAAAATTCAATAATTTGCAAGCGTTGTTCGTTTGTAAGACGATTCATGATGAAATGTCAAAGCATACTGAGCATCTTTCTCTTTGACACCATGTCTGAAATCCCACGTGATCTGTCAAGTACTAATGCATGAAAATCCTAACCTCAAAAAAATCACTCTTTATGTTATTTTCAAATTAAAAAAGTTGTTTAGATTGGATAATGCTCATAATCTGAACATTATGCCTGTTCGATTCGATTCGATCCTTTACCCTGAAGCCTCTTTATACCCATTATGAAACTAATCAGATCGTCGATGTTGCATTTCGACATATCTTCCAGCAGTTACCAGCTAACTTAGTTTTGTGTTGTTGAAGGCACGGACACGTCTTCCGCTTCTCATATTTGGACATTCTTTAATAGTCCAGAATGATGTTATCCCAATTACTTATCGTGTCACGCAGAGAACAGTGTCCCGTGATATCGGCTACTGTGATCCTTAAACATCTTCTATCTACACTACACTCAAAAGAATTTGACAGTAAAAACAGCAGACAAAGAATAAACAGACGTGCTGCTCTAATAGCTGGAGGATGTTTGCTGTTCTTAGCAAACGTTTTTTTCCTGCAACAGCAGATAATTGTATCTGTTTCAGAAGCATGTTTCTGCTATTGAATAGAAGCTATTATTGTACCAACTTCAGCTTAACCCCTGTTTTACAAATAAACACATATCCAAATATTATTTTCAATTAGTTTCTATTATAGTACAAATTATAATTAATTGACATTCATTAAATTGTACATACCTTACTTACTCTGCTAAATGCAAAAAGTAACGTGAAGTTAGTGCTAAACTTACAGACGGATAGAACTAACTTCAGTTTGTTGTTAACGGCACCTTTAACCCATTATTGCCCGGTATCCGATCCTGTTGAAAATTTTCTTGATTTTTTGAGTACTACCGAATTTTGAATATTTTAGACACAACAATTTGATATCTATATTGGTCTTCAAGATATGGCTTTGATAGTTTTCTACCCCTTGTGGCGTTGTATGTTAAAATTATTAATAATAATGAAACAATCGTCTGAGCATTAATTGGTTAACAAATAAAAATTGATTGAATAAACACTGGTTAAGGTGGTTGTCCAGATTTTTATACGGTTTGTCCAGATTCGTTCACACACCACAATTTTTAATAATTTTTACTCTCCGCTGTATGTATTACTTTTTGTATGTGCTCCAACAACGTCTGGTTCTACCGTGTTTACAGATTGCTTTGAAAAATATGGAATATTTGCTAAAGACGCAGTGTTGTTGACCGAATATCCTTATAACCTTATGCACCCGACTCACTAATATTTTTGACCGGACTGTGCAATTAGTTTCTGCAATTTGGTAAATATTTTAGATCGAGCTGTGAAACTATCTGAAATAAAAGGAAACATTTGGTAATAGCCTTGTCACACTGCATGGGAAATCTAGTTTAAGTGACATAAGGCCGATTTTCAAATGTCAGATGCCATAGAAATTTGACATTTGAAAATCGACCTTGTGTCATTTAAACTAAATGCATGCAGTGTGACAAGGCTATATGTAATTTGTTCAATGAAATGTACGTTTTGATATTTTTCGTATTTTATCTGCGGTCTTATGGTTCACAATAGGCAAAATTGTTTGCGGTAGTAAAATAAATATTAACAACAAATTCACTGAACAACATTGTCTAACACATACAAATACGTACATTGTAATTCCAGAGGAAGCTGTCGTTTCTTTTGGCAGCAACTTCATTTATTTCTTATTAATTTGGTATTTCGCTTTTTTATACCCTCAACCTCCAGGATGGGGGTATACTAACTTTGTCATTTCTTCAATTCTTGATGTAAAGGTAGAAGTGTTAGCATAAAACAACGAGTCTATTTCGAGTTTAAGAAGGAAGTGAAGAAAATTTATTGAATAAAAATTGAAAAAAATGCATATAGTTCTTGATAAATATGCATTGTTAAGTGCAACATGAATAGCACTCTCGTTATCACAATGCAAAATCATCGTTTCTGATGAATTTTTAAGTAATTAATTCTCCAATCGCTTCAACCATATTGCTTCTTGAATAGCTGCAACCATTGACATAAACTCTGCTTCTGTTGAAGACAGAGCGACTGTTTTCTGACGTTTCGTAGCCCATGAAATTGCACCAGCTTGAAGCAAAAAAATGTAGCCTTTCATCAAAATATCTTGCCCAATCCGCATCACAGTAGCCTTTTAAATCATGATGACCATTAGTGTAGATAAGACCCTTCTCCAATGTCCCTTTGATATAGCGCATTAGTCGTTTAACGGCTTATCTGCTTAGGAAATTTACAATGTAGCAGATGTCTGGACGAGTCACTTGTGCTGCAAAAAGTAAACAACCAATAGCATCCATGTATGACACTTTAGCCATATACCGCTCATCTTCTTCGGTTTTCGGACAAAACTCTTTAGAAATTTTCTGATTGCAGTCAACAGGTGTACTAATTGGGTTACAATTATCAATTTGAAAACGATTGAGGACATTCGGAATATATTGCGATTGTTCTATCTTGATTGATTCTTCCAAACGCGTGATTCGTATGCCCAGTATTGAAGAGGCTTCCCCCATATGCTTCATCTTGAAGTGTTTGCCTAATGAGTTCTTAACACATTCTATGGATTTTAGGCTGTTTGACAAAATAAGAACATTATCCACGTAAATTGCAATGTATGTCACTTCATTATCACCGATGTTGTAATATATACATTGATCTACTTCGCTTCGTTTAAGACCCATATCCAATAAAACTTCATTCAAAGCATCATTCCACACCCGACTAGCTTGTTTAAGCCCATATATTGATTTTAGAAGCTTACTACTGGAATAAAATGTTTCATTGTAGTCGATACCTTCTTCTTGACTATAATCTTTGGCCACCAGTCTGGCTTTTCGTCGGAGAACTTCATTATCAGCACCTTTCTTCGTTTTAAATACCCATTTTGATGGTATTGCTTTTTTACATCGGGGTAATTTAGCCAATGCCCATGTTTTATTTTCCTTCAATGAAGCGACGGATCATTAGATACAAATTCTAAAGCACTAAAGATAAATGAACGTTTGGGTCTGCTGGAAATTCGTTCAGAAAGACGACGTTGAGCATGCTCATTTACAGATTTTTCCGATGATTCAGGAATATTTGCGTCAGAAGATATTATTTCCAGAACTTCTTCGTGTGAATAAGAATTATTTTCCGTCTGCACGAAACCAAAAAATATTTCGTCACTTTGTGAGGAATCATTTTCAACATCCGTTGGCTCTTCTGTTGTCGATTCTTTCGATATTTCCTCACCAGAATTGACAACTACGGAATTATTATTAACCGCTTCCGGAAAACACAAAATCTGCTTATTATTTTGAGTACCAGCACCTTTATGTTCAAAGAAATCCACATCTCTGCTCGTCATAATTTTGTTCGTAGTTGGATTATAAAGACGATAGGCCTTTGATTCGGAGCTATATCCAGGCAATATACATTCGATTGACTTCTTGGATAGTTTTGATCGTTTTTCCTTTGGAATGTGAACCATGGCCTTGCACCCAAATACACGCAAATGCTTCAATGTTGGTTTTTTATTTGACAAAACTTCTTCTGGGGAGCGTTCATTTCCTCTACATGGAATTCGGTTTATTAAGTAAGCAGCTGTCAATGCAGTCTCAGCCCAATATTTTTCACTTAAGCCACTAATAACATGCAACGCATTCTTTCCACCACAGTCCGATTCCTACGTTCGGCTACACCATTCTGTTCTGGAGTGTATGGAAAAGTTTTCTGATTAGTTGTACCATTCTTGTTTAAAAAAAGCCGAAAAACGATTATTCATTTTATCATACTCGAACACTGATTTTCCACGGTATCTTTGAATTCTTCGAATCTTTCAAAAACCTCAGACTTCCGCTTTATAGGGTTAACGAATGTTTTCCGCGAGTAATCGTCAACAAATGTTAATAAATAATTGTTTCCCGAAAACGATTTTACTTTAAAAGGTCCAAGTACATCGGAATGTACTAATTCAAGCAAACCCGAAGTTCTGTTGCTAATGTCTTTAAACGATTTCCGCGGTTGTTTACCTTCAACGCATATTATACATTGATCATTGCAACTAATTTCACAATTAATGCCGTAATTTGAACGTTTCACATTTCGTAAACTTTCATCGCAAATATGGCCGAGCCGACGATTCGGTGTGTATATTCGTTTTTCAGCGCAGATCACTGATAAGAAGGAATTTTTCGATTTTTTTACTTTTAAGGGATTAAGTGGGATATAAATTGTACCACAGCCCAGACCAAACGGTTGGGCCTAGACTCTTGAAATTCGGAACGGCCATTACTTTTACAACACTAATGCGACTTTTGGTGTGTGAAATTGGGTAAAATGGGATAAAAATGGTACCAATCAAACAGGCGGAGCATGTACAACCCCTCAAAATGCTTACAAACGCAAAATGAAAGAATTTTTCGAAATTCGTACTTTTAATGGGCAAACAGGAAAAAGGGGATAAAAAAGGTACCAACAACGCGGCTGATGCTACAATCATGAAATTCGGTGCGTATATTCGTCTTACGGCGTAGATTGATAACAAAGAATTTTCCGAAATTTGTACCTTTAATTGATTAAATGACCAAACGTCTGGACCTAAGATCTTGAAATTTAGAACGGACATTATTATTATAGCATGTTCATCTGACATCTAAAGGATTTTTCAAAATTTATACTTTTAAGTACAAATCGGAACAAAAAGTGATTAAAATGGTACCCGCCATTGTATCGAATAAGGCATATACAAAATCCTTCATATTTCGTACGCTCAAAGTGATTATAAAAACGTTATCAAATATGAAAATATAACCGGTTCCGAATATTTTACTAGAAATATGGGCTATATGTGTAGGGGTACCATAAGAGGTATATCAATTTCATCCATCTCCAAATTTAATATAAGTCTGGGGAAAGTAAAAAGGCGTTAAGTTCGGGCTTATATATCCTCCCTCATGGATTGCAGAAAACAGACTGTCGACTCCACGTACAAGTGCAATAAATTATTAGGAAAATTATGATTTTCTCTATAGAGATATTAGTTAAATAAATTGTGATGTTTCTTATTATAATTTTTAAATAATAATAATTTTGTCTTTCGGGTTCACATTGGAATGTATATAAAAAAATCGGTGTATAAATTTCTTCGGCTATGTAGAATCTGGATAATTTGGTGTGAATATACCTCTGAATACGTATGTAGTTGCGCAACATAAAGCGATTTTTTCAAATTTTGTGAGCGTTTACAAGCGATTTACTCTGAAAGTGATATTCATACACCGCGTACGAAGTAGCGGGTATTTGCTAGTCACTATTATTATACCCTACACCACTTCGTGCACTCTACATGTCGCAATTGTTGTCCGATTGTCATGAAACTTGGCAGAAGTTATTTTTTCTGCCCAAGGACCATCGGTATTGAATTTGGAGGAAATCGGCTCAGATTTAGATATATATGTCGCTCCCGATTTGACATTTTCCGCTCTAGAAACCACATATTGTACCCGATTTTCTTTAAATTTGGTACAACATCTTATAATCCAACTAGAAACACCTGTGGTGTGAGTGGGTAAGATTGGTTCAGATTTAGATATAGCCTCCATACAAATATCGCTCCCTATTTCACTTTTCCCGCTTTAGAAACCATATATTGTACCCGAGTTTTCTTTAAAATTGGCACAACATTTTATAATCGAACTAGAAACACCTATGCTGAAAGTGGGTATGATCGGATCAGATTTAGATATAGCCCCCATACAAATGTCCCTATATTTTACACTATTACTACTCTAGAATACACATTTTACATGGGAACATGACAAAATTTTCAGGATCGTTTTGTATTTACACTAGAAATAGCTAAACTGAATGTGAACAAATGGGTCCATGTTTTGATATAGCCCCTATACAAATGTACCTACGATTTACGATATTACTGCTCTAAAATTCACATTTTACATCGGGTCTTGATAAAATTTCCCACAAAATGTTACATTTAGACTAAAAACACCTATTGTGAAAGCCAGCTATATAGGTCAATGTTTTGGTATAGCCCCCATACAAATAGGCACCCAGTTTACACTATTATCGCTCTAGACCCAACCCACACATTGGATTTTGATAAAATTTTGCAGATCATGTTATATTTCAATAAAGAATACCTACTTTGAAAGTCATCGATAAGGGCCCACTTATTAATGTAGCGCCTTACAAATGGGCCCCCATTTTTATTATAACCCCTCTAGGACGCACATTTTACATCGGAATTTGATCAAATTTTGCAGATTATATTATATTTCAACTAAGAATACATACTATGGAAATCTAACATATAGGTCCATATTTTGATATATTACCCATACATTGTGCCACCATTCTATTATATTACAGCTTATAACCCACATCGTGCATTGGATCTCGACACAATTTTGCAGATCATGTTATATTTTAACTAAGAATACCTACTACTATATGGGCCCACATTTTAATGTAGCGCCCTTACAAATGGCAGCCTTTTTATTATTATCCCTCTGGGACCCACGTCTTACATCGGAAGTTTTAAATTTTTTTCAACTAAGAATACATACTCTGAAAGTCAAATATGTGTATAAACCAAATGGGACCTATTCTACTCTATTACACTTCTAGAAACTACATCTTACGTCGGATCCTGATCAAATTTTCAGATCATGATGTATTTCAACTAGGAATACCTAACGTGAATGAGAACTCTGTATATATGTATGTTGTTATAGGCCTGTCATGTCCGTCAGATTCATCCTATTACCGCTGTATAATCTGTATTTGCCATTGGATCATGATCAATTATTCCAGATCATCTTATATGTATATTCTTTAATCGGAATATCTGCGGGAAGATTTTGCATGTTTTCTCCATACTTCGAAATTCTCCCGACCAAGCAAAGAGGAAACACAACGAATTCGACGCCATATCAGTTTGGAAATAGAGCACAATATTCTTAATACAGCAAAACGTTTATTTTTTATTCGTTATAAACCGTGATACAAAAAATTCTAACAAAATCAGAACAAAAGGCCCATAACCTGATGTAAAAGTAGAAGTGCTAGAATAAAAAAAGTCTACGATAACGAGTTTAAGAAGGAAGTGAAGAAAATTTATTGAATATAAATTTTCTACGTATGACAGAAATAACTATACAAAACAAAACGTTATTGATATATTTAAAACAAGTATAAATATTACAGGGTTATTTTCAATAATTCTTGACGATCCAGTCATGTCCGTCCGTCTGTTGAAGGCACGCTAGCATCTAAACGAAAGGAGCTGGGACGTCCAAGTTTTCAATAAATGCGTCTTATAGTCGTAGATCGATTGGGATTGAAACTGGGCGAAATCGGTCCAAAGGGAAAAAATTCCCCTCACATGGACTAAAAAACCCATAATAATCCCTAATATTTTAGAGTATTTAAGCACATTTTTCCAATATATCTGCATGTACTTACTTGATATTGGGTATGCGCATTCCCCCTATAACAAAAAAGTGTTCCATAAAGTGGTTTTATTCGTAGGGGGTGAAATGGGGCAAAAAGGGATAAAAATGGTGCATATCAAACGACAACAGCTAGAAACACGAAATTCGGTGTGTACATTCCTCTAATTGAGTAGACACATAATATAAAAGTATTTTTTCCAAATTCGTACTTTTTAGGGGTAAAATGGGAATAGAGGGATAAAAATGGTACCAACCAAACGGCTGCACGTAGAATAATGAAATTCGGTATACATTCCCCTGATTGCGTAGACACGTAAAATAAACGGATTTTTCGAAATTCGTACTTTTTGAGGTTAAAATGGAAAAAGGGGATACAAATAGTACCAACAAAATGACGGCAGCTAGAGTCATGAAATTCAGAGTAGACATGAAAAATAAAAGTTTGTTTTTCAAATTCGTACTTTTAAGGGGTACAATGGGTACAGAGGGATACAAATAGTACCAACTAAACGACTACAGCTAGAATGATGAAATTCGGTATGTACATCCCTCTAATTGCGTAGATATCTAAAATGAAGAGATTTTAGAAAGTCGTACTCTTAAGGGGGTAAAATAGGAAAAGGCGATAAAAATTATACTAACCAAATGACCGCAGCTAGAATCTTTGAATTCGGTGTATACATTCCTCTGACGGACACGCAAAATAAAAAGATTTTCCAAATACGTACTTTTTACTTTTACTGCAAAAATTGATTGAGTCATGGAGTTAGGTTATTTTGCAATATGTACGTGAGATAATGGATTTTTAAACGTTGTACTTTTGGAATTAAAATAGAATGGTAATACAAACAACTGTAGCATCCACTATCTACCAATATTTATGGTATTTAAGGTTGAAGGTTGCTGTCTTATATTTACTTTTTGAATTGACTTGAACTTTGTAAAGCTGTATATCATTCAGAGATGATTTTCAGCAAAAGAATGAAAATCTAAAATGGTGTTGCTTACGTCTTTTTGACAATTTATGTGTATAACTGGACGTTATCTGCAGCAAATGGTCAATAGCGTCGATTTTTCTTCTGCCCATAAGAAATGTATGTGAATCTTAGGATGAACTTCGCCATTTTAAACTCACAGTTTTGCTATGATGGTAAACATTTTTTAGTCAATTTCCCGCGTTCTATGAGGCTACCGGAGGTAACAATCTTGTCGCGATGTAGGGGCTTAAGTGCAGTCGAACTAATTGGGGTGGTAGTCCGATTGTCCGTCTGCATGACTAAAGGTTGCCTCTTTCCTTCCTATGCAACTGGAATAGCCGTAATTTCCTTAGCTGTACCAGTAAGACGGAAGGTATAATAAACAACTTCCCTCTGTTCGATCCTCTGGTGAAGACCGTATAAGCCCACGAGGGTACCCCTATAGCCGGTGTTTGTTCCTGTGTGCACACCGGCTGTATTTTGAATCTATCTGGTCCTAGTCACCTAGGACCTACTTACATAGTTCAAATACGCAAAACAAAAGCATACAACGGGACAAAAAAATGGGATGAACAAAATAAATGAAGAAAAGTCGGAGGTGGTAATATACACCCCAACGTCGGAAGGAGCAAAGGCGGCGACTTCCGGCGGGCACGGTGGAGACGTCGGGTCTGCACTACGTGTCGCCAGCGGCATTACTGGTTTAGGTAAATTGACTACGGAATGCCCACGGACTACTCTTGACAACGAACGAAACATGACTTCCATTGAGGGAACGGACGAACGGACAACTCTAGCTTTCGAACAGGTAGCAGGTGCCATTTTGGAGCAGCAGTCTGAACTCCAGCACCAACTAGAGGCTGAACGGGAGTCCTCTCTGGGATCGCTCAGTGATCTCAGCGACACCACCATAGGGGGTTTCGACCAGCTCTGGATACTCTCGGAGGAGCTTGATGTCACGCTGACACAATCTCCAAAAGAGTTCCAGGAAAGGCCGGAACATTCTGGCGGAGTCGTTGAGGCCAGTGAGATCCAACAGACGACTCTCATTCTACCGGAGGCCAATGAGTCGGCACGAGCCGACCCGTCACGGACAGAAGCAGTGGCCACTCTGCTAAGACAAGACGCCATGGACCTAGGATCAGATGGAAAGGATCTTAGCGTAACCACCGGAGGTTCCTCTAAAGAGCCAAAAGCTCTACTACAGTTGGAACCTGAAGATGGTGAAACTAAGACCAACACAGATGATGCGAAGTCCACGGGCAAGTCTGAGCAGAGCAAAACTGCAGAGCAGAAGGCCAGAAGCGGCTTAAGGCGCTCCTGCGGTATTTTACGTAAATTCGTAGGACGTGACTTTGCTCTGCTCACGGACAGGGAAAAAGCGGTACTCAGGAGACATCGTCAGTGTGTGGCTAAGATCGAAAGAAGTTATCCACACATCACTGTTGATCGTCTCTTGATTAGCAGCCTTCCCTCGCACGCGACGGACAAGACCTCGACAAAAAACGCACATGGAAACGACACAAACGGCAACGAAACTGACAAAAACAGCACAACTACACGAAACGACGGCAAGGAACCTGCCTCTACTCCTTCCTCCACTGGAGTGATCAAGGCCTGTAGCTCAGTTGTGGGACCCTCCACCAGCCAAGCGGCTCTCAAGTCCTCGGATGCTGGAGTGGCTCTCAAAAGAGCTAGATCAGGGGATGAACCTCAAGTGAAGGAAAAGAAAAGGCAGAAGAACACGGGCAGCTTCCAAGTTCCGTCGGAACTACAAGTAGCAGTCATCGACAGATCGGATCCTGATGGCAGGATTAACGCTGAGAGATGGCTGCTGCTGGAAAGGCTGCTTCTAATCGAGATGCTAGCGGAGAAGTGGTGTGATGACGAGATATCCTTCAAGGGAGCCGAATGGATCAAGGGAACCAAGATTGTGAATTGCGGAAATGAAAAGTCTTTGACATTTCTAAAATCTGTGATTCACAGTCTTGTCTCCCCATGGCCGAACGCCGTCCTCGAAGTGGTACCAACGTCAGCACTGCCACTCCGTACAATAGTCGTAGTATGGTTTCCCCCGCCAGTACTGGAGGATGCGATGATACTGCGACTATTAGCCAAGCAAAACAGAGGTCTCGATACTGGGTCCTGGGAGGTTCTGCCTTCCACCAGTAAAAGAGACTTCGGCAAAGATCTCCGCCTGGTGATTAGCAAAGAATCGGCGAATTATATTAAGGAAAAAAAAGGCAACATAAATTTCGGGCTTGGCTCCGTCAGATTCCGCATACCTGACGCTGAGGGCAAAAAAGCCGAAAAGGAAGAGGATCAGCGTGGTGCAGATTAATCTGCATCACTGCCAAGCCGCTGCTGCCGATCTTTTACTTAATATAGCCGAACACGACACAGACATAGCCCTAGTCTAGGAACCGTGGATCGTTCACAATAAAGTGAGGGGACTAGCGGCTAACACCAACTACACGGTCATAACACCAAGCACGGATGAAAAGGTAAGAACATGCATAGTAGCTAAGAAAAGTCTTGGCCTAATCTTATCTACGAGCTTTAGTTCTGGTGATGCGACAGTGGCGTGTCTGGAGACAACCATCGGGAAAACCTTGACTTTTGCCTCCATCTACATGCCCTACGAACGACAAAACCCGCCGGGAATCAACACGGAAGAACTCATAGCATACGCATCAAGCAACAAATGGAAGCTGATTCTGGGTTGTGATGCCAATGCTCACCACACACAATGGGGCAGCAAAGATATAAACGACAGAGGTGAGTCAGTTTTTGAATTTATTACATTATCCTGCCTTAGAATATGTAACGTAGGTAATACCCCAACCTTCAGTACTAAGGTCAGGTCAGGTCAGAAGTTTTAGATTTGACTCTGACAAACATGGATAGTACCTTCATTACAGATTGGCGAGTATCTAGTGATCACTCCTTTTCTGATCACAAAAGAATACTCTTCACAGTTAATGTAGAACACAGTAATACAAAACCATATAGGAACCCAAAGAGAACAAACTGGTCAGCTTTCCACCATCAAGTGGAAACAGATCTTACTGATCTGCAAACTAGTACGTTCACAGGCAAAGATATTGACAAGAACGTCAACAACCTAACATCAGCACTGTCAAACAGTTTCACTAAGTCTTGTCCGAAAACCTTTCCAGGAAAAAGAACACAACCGTCCTGGTGGACAAATGAGCTAAGGGAACTCAGAAAGGTTACTAGGAAACTGTACAATAGGGCTCATTGTACTAGGAGCAATGATGATTGGGAAAACTATAAGATTAGTTTTAACAAATACAAAGCAGACTTAAAAAAGGCGAAGAGAACGTCATGGGTTGCCTATTGCGAGACAATAGATAACGTAAATGATTGCGCCAGATTTAGAAGAGTCTTGTCGAATGATCCGAAACCTCTAGGACACATCCAGAAAACGGATGGCACCTGGACGGCATCGGGCCTAGAGACACTTAGCCTCTTAGCAGAGACCCACTTCCCAAATTGTGAGGCAGAGCAGAGACCCACTTCCCAACAATCAGCGATCTGTTGCAAGGAGCACTGAAGAAATTATCTGATTGGGCCAGAGACAGTGGCCTGGGCATTAATCCTAGGAAAACTGAGCTAGTCCTATATACAAGGAGATATAACATAGAACCATTTAGGAAGCCAATCCTTGATGGAACGGAGCTCAACCTCTCTCAGGAGGCCAAATACCTTGGTGTCATCCTAGACCGGAAGTTGAACTGGAATAGGAACACCGAGGAAAGGTATAAAAATGGTCTAAATGCACTCTACATGTGCAGGAACTCCATTGGTAAGAGCTGGGGTCTGAAACCAAAAGTTGTAGACTGGATCTACCGATCGGTTGTTAGACCCATTACTACTTATGGTTGTCTGGTATGGTGGAGCGCAATGAGAGTGAGTAAACTCCGGGCAAAATTAATGAAAACGCAAAGGCTAGCAGGACTGAGCATTACGGGAGCCATAAAAAGCACTCCACAAGCAGCGATGGATGTAATTCTACATCACCCATCTCTGGACCACTTCACAGAGATGATTGCTGCCAGGAGTGCTATAAGACTCAAAGAATCAGGATGCTGGAAAAATAGACCTTATGGTCACGCAAGGATAGTTCAAGGAGGAATACTGGGTGTTCACGAATCGGTCATCAATGGAGGTACAGACTACATGGTGCCGATTCTGGACTTCTCACCCTTACCACAGATGTTTATATTGAATCACTACAGATACGCAAGTCTCTCCGACTCGACGACAACTGTAGTGTCTTCCAAGCAGAATTACTGGCAATAGAAAGGGCAGCAAGATTTCTATCAAGCGAGAACATTCCGGTAACCACGGATATAAATTTCTACGTAGATAGTCAGGCAGCAATGAAATCAGTCATGTCACACACTGTCAAATCAAGGCTTGTACTGAGCTGTAAACGCTCACTAGATAACCTCAACGACCATACCGTCCGTCTCTGCTGGGTTCCCGGACATAGCAATGTCAAAGGAAACGAGATAGCAGATGAACTGGCTAGAAATGGTTCGTCCTTGGAAATCAATAGAGCTAACAACCTAGTAAAACCACCGATTGGCACGTTTTACAGACTGATTGAATCAAGGAAATGGTCACAGATGAACGCAGCATGGAATAGTTTGTCAACCTGTAGGATCGCCAGGGCCACATGGCCAAAGATCGATAGGGGCAAAACCAGAACTCTACTAGAGCTAAACAAGGCAGAAATTCGAACTTTGATAGGTATCTACACAGGGCATTACTGCACTAGGAGTAGGATCTCAAGATGGCAGTTGGACATCGAGGATCACTGTCGATTATGTGAGGATGAGGAGGAGTTAGAATCTATCGAGCACATAATCTGCAGATGTCCAGCGCTTTGTATACGTAGAAACAAATACCTAGGAAGTTATTTTATTAACAACATAGAGGATATTGCAACCCGCACCGTTTATGACCTTTTGGGATTCTCAAAAGGACTAAATCGGATTAGGGGTGGCTAGTAAGGAACATGGATGTAACCGCATAGACAGTTGGCGACTAACAAAGAAAGAGAGCCATAAAGGCTTACCACCACCATAGGTATACCGGATGACTCTCAACAAAATTTCTTACCTAGTCGTCAATCATTGGAAAAAACTAATAACACAACTTCATATTCTCCTACCCCCATATCCCCTTTCCAAAATCCTCTCATTTCCCTCACACTCCATATATCATCTATCACCCCTTCCTTAATCCTATCACTCCCTACCCCCTCCTATAAACTACAATCTTATTTTTCAGATAACGAAAGGATTTGCACAATGGACCCGACTGGGTCTCCGAGTGTTCAGAGTGCAGGAGCATTCTGGTCCTTTAAACCAAACCATGAGGCTAGTGATACTATCAAAAGTAGCATATTATAAACAAATTTGCACCGAAAAAGAGACTTTTTTCACTATTAAAACCTGGTTGAGATCGACATAACAAATTTATGTTCTTTCTTACCCGGGAAAGTCTGCTGGCATGACATACCAAATCCCTTTTTAAAGGTTCCTGTTACCTCACATTTGTTCATCGCTTGGTGTGTATAGCCACGGATTGGTGGATTACCCAATTCGTACTGGATGATGTTGTGCGCCTTCGGTTCCAATGTGGAACTTGTTTGGTCTAAGAAAGAACAGGCCTGTGATTCTCTCCATTTCTCAACTATCTTCCTCCTATTGTTTGTTAAATTAATATCTATTACTGCCTCATCAGTCTTGTGGTTAAAAGTGTGTATATTACCTATGTTTCAGATTCTAAGACTACTCGTTACTATATAATCAAAAACTGACTAACTGCTTATGGTAATATCGCCACTTCCCCATTGACTGTGATGTGAATTTGAGACGCAGCCAAGTACCAAGTCCACTTCTCTCCTTCTTGAATACTGCATTGACGATCGCATCTCTTCGCCTGGAGGGTCTACTGATTCATACGGCATATATACTGAGGCCCTTAAAACAATCTGATGAATAAACATACAATCCAACGGCCACATAGAAAGACTGAGTCATAAATGTGTGCCATCGCCAAGCCGTCGACTGACTCACAGACCACCACACACTTGCCTACATCCTAATTGACAAAACAGTCGATCATTTGACTGTAACGCTCGGCTGCTACCAGGAAACTGACAACATGTAGTCAGTTGCATGCATACAAACTTAGACAATATTGAACACCCTATACTAAAATCTTCACTTCGTTTTAACCTCTCTATCAGCCAATACAAAAAACTATCAACATCTTCCTCCATCCCTTCGTCTCTATCGCTTAAACTTCTCGCTAAACCTCAGGTACCAAGGATACGCACAATGGATCCAGACGGGTACCCAAATGTTTAGAATGAGGAGCATTATGATCCTCCAAACCAAACCTTTACTCGTAATTAAAGAACCTCCAAGGCTCCTGGATTAGACTTACAATTGGTAGCTTCAATGATAGATAGGAGCCTAAAACGGTATGCAACCATCTTCAAGTCTGTGACAATGGATGATTAACCTTTGGTTGTGGATCCTTTTATAGTTATAATTATCCTCGTTTGTTAGATCAGCGGTGACGAAAGGATATTTCGTTTCTGTGACTTTTCTTAACTATTGTGCCAGGGAATTTGAAAGAGAACGTGTAATTTTACAAAATTCAATTAAAAATTGTCCCTCCATTTGACCAAGTAAAGTTCTGCTCTTGAGTTTAAATTCGCTCTAATTTTTCAAAGAGAGAACAATAACATCTTTTACATCAACAGTCATTGGGTTAGCTCAATCAGTTTAATCAGTTATCATGGAGGTTATTAATCGAACAAAAGAAGAAATGTCTCCGTTTTTGATTTTTTTTCGACATATTACCAAAGTGGAGAACATATTTTGGGTAATTTTTACTTTTTATTTGCCGCAGGATATGGTAATTAAATCTGAGTAAGAAGTCAATATATGAATTTAAAAAAATATATTAAACATTTTCCAATCTGTGAATTGGAAAATTTTTGCAAAAAAGGATTTTATTTTACCTTGGATAGGGACTACAAAGCGCGTGGCAAAAGCATACGTATAAAATTGCAACTTAATTCGACTGTCAATTTTATTTTGACCAAAGTTTAAGTCAATTTGCGCGGCAAAATCCTCGATATTTCGTACGCTAAAAGTGATTATAAAAACTTTATCAAATATCAATATACTGGTTCCGAATATTTTACTAGGAATACGGACTATGTGTGTGGGTACATAAGGGGTATATCAATTTCATCCATCTCCAAATTTTCACCAAGTCTGAGAAAAATAAGTAAAAGGCGTTGCATTCCAGAATTGAGGCTGTCGACTTCACGTATAAGTGCAATAAAATATTAGGAAAATTATGATTGTTTTTTTGAAATAAATTGTGATGTGATTTATTGTTAAATAAATTGTGATGTTTTATTATTATAATTTTGAAATAATAATAATTTTGTCTTTCGGGTTCACATTGTAATATATATACTTAATTTTACTATTTTAGCAACAGCCGTTTGCTTGGCACCAGTTTTATCTCTTTTACCCCATTTTATCCCTAAAAGTACGAATTTGGAGAAAGGCTTATGTTTTACGCGTCTACGAAGTTTTTTATCCCCTTTTGCTCAGGTTTCCCTAAAAGTACAAATTTCCAAAATATGCTATAAATGTGCACAATCAGAGGAATATACAAGAAATAACCATTTCATCGACACCATTTATTTCCCTTTTTGAACTAAAAAGTACGAGTCTTGAAAGATCGCATAATATTTCAAATCTACGCAACCTGAGCGAAATATACACCGATTTTCATTATTCCAGCTGCAACTGTTCATGGTATCAATGTTATCCCTTTTTCCACATTTCCCCCTAAAAGTGCAAATTTTGAAAATCATTACTCTAGCTGCAATCGTTTTGTTAGATAGATAGATACCATTTTTATCCCTTTTGTCTAATTTCACCCGCTACAAATAAGAATCGGTTTATGATGCACGTTTACGCTATAAGAGGAATGTGCATACCAAATATCAAGTAAATATAAGCGAACATATTCGAAAAGCATATT